>CAKKXW010000001.1:40109517-40230353 GCA_920937365.1 Sphaerophoria rueppellii
TGGTTCCGTGAAAACTGGTCAAGCAATGCAAAGAGCCTCTCTCTAAGGAACTTGATATGAGCGTCACTCTAATCTGGATACCGGCCGATAGGGGCTATGAGGAAATGAGAAGGCTGATGAGCCTATGCTAGGATCACCCTTCACAACTCACTTGTCAGTGAAGTATACTCGTCTTGGAGTTGTGAGGGCAATATCCTGATCAAATACACATCGAGCAAATCAAAGTTGGAGTCGTTTACGAGTTGCGTGTATATCTAGGAAAATCTGGCCCGCCAATAAACAAGCCCAAATCAAATCAATTTATAATTTCCAAACCGAAGGCATTGACATAGCCAGGATAGTCGCTACCTGCACAGGGCATTGGCCTGATAGGGGAGCATTGCGGGCAAAAATTGGGCATCACCACCATAACACATTCCTGCCGTAGCCCTAGTGAGAACCCAGTAAAGAAAACGAAACGGTCCCACACTTTCTATGCCATTGACCCAGCCCTGAGCTAGTGAAAAAGATGCACTCCATATAGGTAACGAGATTCTTCAACGGCAATTGAGGAAGTCAGCAAGATTTCAAGATCAAAGATCTGATCTCTAAACCACACTAATACAAAGTGGCTTTATAGCGCCTCCGCCCCCTCTATATTTCCTCCCACATAAATGTGCACAAAGAGATAAAAGGCCGAAGGTAGGAGAAATAATACCAATTCATATAAAGGTGAACTGTGTGTGCGGAACATACATTAATCCAGAACCCACTTGCAAATCCATTTAGAACCTCACGAGGTAAATGGTACCAAAACGGCGCACTCAGCGCTAATTGTGGCCTGCGCGAAGTAGGACAGCCATTTCTACCTCGATGTTAAATCTGTCAATGTTGACGTTTGCTTCAAGATGTCAATGTTGGTTGTCCCTTCTTGTCGACAGTATTACCTTGGCCTTGCCCTCGTTAACCTCTAGACCCATCTTCCTGGCGTCCGTCTCAAAACTCAAACGCTCCACTGACATCACGCTGTGTTCTTTCAATGTCGTCTGCGTATCCTAGTAGGTGGACGCCTTTTGAAAGATTGTGCCTCTGGTGTTGACGTTAGAGTTTTGCACAATCTTTTCAAGTATGATGTTGAAGAAGTCGCATTACAACGCATTTTGACATCAAATACGACCGTTAGGTTTTTTCCGACCATGATGGAACAGCGTGAGTTTTCCATTGTCATATTACACAGGCGGACGAGTTTTCCTGGAATGCCAAACCTAGACTAGACTCCTTTCTAACTTCGAAACATATTAGGATTGCTTATACCGCCACGCCAGCCACACAGTCAATTTTAACTGGACATGATGGTGATTCGTAAATGTTTTGAGGATAGTCTTCGCTCCATACGGCAATTTTTTTTAACCTTTAAACCAGAAATGATGAATAATGTTAAGTTGACGAAAAGTCGTTATGAATTTCGCGAACAGATTTATTGTTAAAAGTATCTAAATTTCCTTGATTTGGAAGATTTGTTTTGACGTATAACAATTCATTTTGAATTGGTCAAACCTTATTGAACAGAAATAGAAATATGTATACATACATAATTATGTAGTTTGAAATCCTCAACTGTCAAACCATAGACAATAAACATAAGATTGTTTTGATTTTAAGGAGAAGAATTAAGCTAAAAAAGCACGTGTACGCCACCGTAGTGAATGCAAGTGGTACCAAAATATGACATGACATGACAGATGACATTCCACATATAAATAATACCCTACTCGGGTAACCCAATTTTCAAACTGTGAATCTTGTAAACCCAACGTTTTGTTTTTTGTTTTTGTCTTCCGTTGATTTTCGTGCAATTCATCTTCAACCTCAAACGGTCAAAAATATATGACGTCGGAGGAAAAACGATCGCAACTATATATTTTGACTATGATTTCTTCAAATCATCAAACAAAGGGGTTCCACTGTTATAGAATCGGTGTTCATAATTATGTTGAAACGGACTAAGAAGCAATTTGTTGACCTCTGATTGTATCATCTTTGATCAATGAGTGTATTTTAACAAATATTAATCTATATCTATACTTTACTAATATATAAAGCTAATGACTAATGACTAATGTCAAAAACTTTCAATAATCTAACCCTCTGTGTGTACAACAAAACCGTTGTCACACAAAGATAGGAAATTAGAAAAAAAATGAAAGCGGAACAAGATAGCATACTTTGAGGAGCTTGTAAAAATGCATGTCTATTCATTGCAAATGATAAACAATAAAAAGTCTGCAATGGGAAACCAAAACATCAGTGGAGTTGTTAGCGCAGTGCGTAGTGCATTGGCTTCCCAACTGGCTGGTCCTAGGTTCAAATCCCAAATGTGAACTCAAAAAGTTTTTCGATTAAAATGAAAGAACAACTAGACAGCACCACTAATAAAGGAGTCTGATGATCGGCTTGGCACCCGTGAAATAGCTATAACTCCAGCCAAATAAAGGAATTGACGGAAAAAGCCATTGGTGGAAGCACCTCTAAGTTGCTATCGTTGTTCAAAACACATAAATATAAAGCTAAAGAGTTTGTTCTTTTTGGTTTCGTTTGAATGCGGTATTCTTGAATGGTATAATTCTTTTTGTGTTGGATAGTTCATTAATCGAGGAAGGCTTTAGGCTACTTAACATTAAGCTGTGACCAATAGGAGCGAAGAATCAGTGGAAAATGTGGAAAAAACGGCAAAAATGTTAATTTTTCTGCGTTTTAACGCGCTTATCTCAGGAACTGCTTAATCAAATTGAACAATTCTTTTAATGTTGAATGGTCCATTTATCGTAGAAGGCTTGAAGCTATATAATATTACGCTGCGACCAATAGGAGCGAAGCGTCAGTGAAAAATGTGGAAAAATGGCAAAAAATATTCATTTTTGAAGGCTTCTGTTGTTTGCTTGAACGTGCTGATCTCAGGAACTACTTAATCGAATCGAACAATTCTTTTTGTGTTGAATAGTTCATTAATTATGAAAGGACTTAGGCTATATAACAATAGGAATCAGTGGAAAATGTTGAAGAAATAGCAACAAATTATTAATTTTTCTGATTGTTTGAACGCGCTTATCCAAGCAACTGCTAAATAAAATTGAACAATTCTTTTTGTATTGAATAGTCCATTAATCGATGAAGGGTTCAAGCTATACGACATTATCCGCTTATAAGTTACGTTAAGTTAAGAGCAAAGCATCAGTGAAAAGTATAGCTAGAACGGGGAAAATTATACATATTTGAAGGCTTCGAGTTAAGAACAATTTCAATTTCGAGAGAGTCCACGCGGGCATGATGCACAAGTCGAAGACGCACCTCTGGCCGGTGGATGAGGTAGAGGCGGTCGAAGTCGTGGGCAACTGCTAGTTGGGGATAAAATAGAAGCGTATTTTGCAATCTCATACCTAGGCCACTTACAAAAACCCGGTTGCATAAGAAATGTTTCACCATTAAATACTGTGAAAATCTTGAAGATGGATAAATTCATAAGGTCTGAAGTTGAAACAATTTTTACTACATATTTAAACCTTGAAAACATAATTTTAAATAATTTAGTGCAAGGTCTTGATATCTTCCTGTAAGAAATCTCCTATTCTTAAGATTATCTGGTGGAAGAATACAAACACCTTAGCTTATGTTTCTGCTACAATCTTTAAAAACTGTTTAAAGAAACCATGCTCACAATCTTTTTCTTATTGAAAACAAACTTGTAATTATACTGACCTTATCATTGATTTGATAACGTATCAAACAGATTAGTATATTGTTCCATGTTACTAGGTGAAGGAAACTTAAATGCTCTTAACATAAGATATTTAACTAAATGTTTATCTCTAATATTTATAACAAACATTCAATGCGCTCTCGAATCTTATCACCATATTCTCATTGCCCACAAGTTATAACCTTCTTTAAGAGAAGTCCTTGAGTAATTATTAAGGTAGGATTATTCTATTTTGGAAGTCTGTGCAGATAATTTTCAAGTTGACGTAAAATTGCCGATAAGGATCTTATCAACAGAGCCCTCCACTTAAAACAATTAAATTAGCATGGAAACCATTTAGGTCATAGAAAAAAAGACAAAAACAATTTATGATGATAAGGGATGTCAATCCATCAAAGAATTTAAGTGAAAACATAAAAACAAAAGTTTGTTTTTGTACAAAATGAAAACAAACATCAGAAACACAAGTCTTACGCACGTTATTGGTAATCTAATCAATACACTGTTTTTGTTTGTACAGTGACTACTCGCACTTGTTAAAAGTTTAATTTTTGGAAATTATATTTCTGTCAAAAGTGTCGAAGACAAGAGCTTCCTAATGTTTGTTATGTTGTATTTTGTATAAAATAAAAATGCAACTGGCAATCCTTAATAGAGCAAAATAGCACCGAAAATTTTTGACGCAAATTCAAAAAAAAGTATTAATTTGTTTTCATGTTTATGTCTCAAATTTTGAATGAGCTTATTTCAAATTTAATTAGCATTGTCTAAATTTGCTCTTCATGCATTGCCACACCTACAACAGCAATAAACATCATTGATCGTTCACCTTAATTTTGTGAAAGGTCATTCCATTGATTTAAAACAAACACAATGCAGAACGAAAATTCTGTCACTTTTGCTATGGTAATATTCGTTTTAAATTATTAAATCATAAGACAATCATTCAATTGAGCCTATCATCCTTCGTGTCACCCACAATAAAGGCATGATTGCAAATTATAGAGTATGGATGTAGCTACTTATAAGGTCATAAGCGAAAAAACGCCCCCCATATCAAAACCAATCATAGTTTAGCACCAACATGAGGGCATTTTGAATTAGAAGGAAACCTAAAAATTGTTGTTTTTCGGTCGTAGTATAGGTAATACACTGTTTTGAATCTATTGATTTGATGAGAACACCTAAATCTTTTCAAATGCAATTAACTGGGTTTGGTGTTTTAATTTTTAAAATTATAAAAGAACAGTGGTCTACGCTATATGTGCAAAAACAGACAGACAGACAGACAGCGTTTTTTCTACTTCTCTATCAAACTTAATTAATGTTTCGAGTTTGAAATTTTTACCAATCCCAAACTCGCGTTTATACAAACTTTTATTATAGGAATCGGCATAAGCCAATGCACGATTGAAAGATCTGCCAATATTAGCCGAACTGTCACAATTCCACCAACAGCAACCAATGAGAAAATATTCAATCAAGTAAAAATTGTTTATAATTTCGGATGGTTTCATAGAAAAATTGGTCAAATTAATGGTAGAAAATCGAATGTCAATTGCCAATTGGCATTCTATTAAAAATTGTCTGTTTACACAGTTGGAAGACAATTGGCTTGGCACATGCCAGAAAATATGAAAATGTGTTCGGTCGATTGTAGAACATTGTTTTTTCTGAGGTAAGGAAGGCATGGACTTAAAAACAATACTTCTCAATGTTCTTTTTTTATGACTTCTTTCTTCCTTTTCTTTTCTTGTAAATTTTCATTCAAACCAACTTTGGGCTCAGTTTATATTTTCGTTTAATAATTAATTTAAGATTTAAAATGTTCAGTGCAACACTTTTACCTGTTAAGAACTTGGCGTTCTTGTAGATAGATAGATAGATAATTTCTTTATTTTAAAAAAATATAAATTATTTACAATAATTTTCCTTTAAGAATAAGGACATGGCAATTCTGCCGTCTGCCTGAACGACATTTCATGATAAAATACAATGTGTTTAGTTATAAAGATGTTAAATTCAAAAAATAAAACATAATAATATAAGTTAACAAATTATAAACGCATCCAATGCGCTTTCAACAATTTTGAGGTGATTTGAAATACAAAACGTAAGTTCAAATTAATGAATTGAAACAAAAAGATACATATATCAATTTTAAAATGATTTGAAACACAAAATAATAATTTATCAATTTTATAATGATTTGAAACATAAAAGTTAGTGAGAGTTTGGAAACATTATTTGTAATTGCAATAACTGGTTGCTAAAGAAAACTATTGCGATAATTAAGAGCATGTTTGCAGTATTTATACACGGTTGAGGATTTCGTAGAGGCGAGTTGGGGAGAGATAACTCAATTGAAAATGTAGCCGTCGAATCTCTTGAAGTAAGGGACACGTTGCAAAGAAGTGAGTGATGTCTTCTGGTTCTCCTCTGTTACATAAGCTACAGATTTGTGTGAGATCGGTTCGATGCGGCATAGAGTTGAGATTCAGTATTTCGACTCGGGCTCTAAATATGTAACTTATAGCTTCAGAAGAAAACTCATTGCTGAAATAATTAGCTTGTGATGTAAGTTGGTGGTTGAGGTACCTGTACACATTTCTTGATATTGTTGTAGAAGCTCTGGATAGGTGTTGATTAAAAATATTTTCATCAATTCTGGCGATAATATAATTGAACATTGTGGGCCATTCATTCAAATTAGACTCCACAGAGGATAGGTTACTATCATTTGAAGAAGCTAGCTTTTTTTTTTTTTTTTTTATAATGAGCACGCACTCAAGGGGTTTCATTCCCTTTTTATGCCAAAGCACAGTGCGAGATTAGGGAAAATGGGATAGACGGAGAGGGTTAAGGATGAGGTGTCGGTTAACATTGGCTTTGAATTCCTGCACATTGCAATGACTGGGGAAGACAGAGTGTGGAAGACAGTTCCACATCCGCGTAGTACGGCTAAAGAACGATTCTCTGAACATGACCGTACGACCGAAGTTGGGCTCGAGGGTGAACTGATGCGCATTCCTGGAGGCGCGGGTATTACGGTTGAATATCTTAAGGGGAGGAATGCAACTGGCTATTTCTCTAGAGCATTTACCGTTGAAATAACGATAGAAGAGGGTGAGGCATGAGACATTACGTCGGTGTTCAAGTGACGTAAATGTCTCAATGATGTTACGGTCACCAATCATCTTAAATGCTCTTCTCTGGATGCTGTCCAAAAGACTTAAATACGTTGCTGGAGCACCAGCCCAAACGTGGGAGTTGTACTCAAGCTTTGGACGTATATATGTTTTATAGATGGTAGCCAGATCAGAAGGGGAAAAAAAATTCTTGCATCTTCTTAAAAAACCTAAACATCTTGCGGCATTTTTGGCGACATCGCATATGTGATCATTCCATAATAGGTGGTCGGTGATGCACATACCGAGAATATCGAGATGTTCGGTTTCACCGATGCAAGTGCCACTCATGGACAGTGGCAAGGGGGGTATATCTCGCTTCAACGATACAAGACAGCATTGAGTTTTCGAAGCATTAAACTCTACACGGTTTTTAATTCCCCATTGTACAATGCTGTTTAAATCAGAGTTTAATGAGCTTAACATATTTTGCCGTTGCAGTTCCACATCCGAAGAGGAGGGATGTGAATCTGGGAACGAATATGAGAAGCTGAGGGTACTATCGTCAGCGAAACAATGAATTGGATTAGAAGTTGCAGACAAGAGATCATTTATGAAAATGAGAAAGAGGGTCGGAGACAAAACGGAGCCCTGGGGCACACCAGCATTTATTTTGTGGGTTTCAGACTTGAACCCGTCCAATACAACTTGTATAGAACGGTTCGAAAGAAAATTTCTAATCCAACGAAGGAAGAACTCGTCGATACCGAAAGCACGCATTTTCGATAAAAGAGCCTGGTGCCAAACTCTATCAAATGCCTTTGAAATATCGAGTGCAACAATCTTACTTTCTCCAAAACGATGTAAAGATTTGTTCCACTGTTCGGTGAGATATGCCATCAAATCACCAGTGGACCTGTTGCTGCGAAAGCCGTACTGCCGGTCATTAAGAAGCTTTCGTTCTTCAAGATATTTCTTGAGCTGATAATTTAACAGCGTTTCCATGACCTTAGAAAGAAGGGACGTTAGTGCAATCGGCCGATAATTGGAGGGAGAGGAGGATTCGCCTTTTTTGGGTATAGGCTGGACAAATGCTGTTTTCCAACTACTCGGAACGAGCCCAGAAGAATAGGATAGATGGAAAAGCTTACGCAAGGGTTTTGCCAGCGTTGAAGAACACCTCTTCAGAACAATAGCGGGGATGCCATCCGGGCCAGCGGATTTGTGTATGTTGAGATCTTTTAGGACTCTCACCACAGCACGGGTGCGAAAGAAGATTGGTCCCATATAATCATTGACGCACTCAAGAACTGGGGGAGTCATGACACTCTCTGGCAGTGTAGAGTTGGAGGCGAACTGCCTAGCAAAAAGGTTAGCTTTTGCGAGAGAGCTAACGACTGGAGTATCAACATCAACGAGCGTAGGGACCGAGGAGGAAGAAGAATTCTTCATATTTTTCACAAAAGACCAAAAATTTTTACTGCCTTTGGGACATTGCAGTATTTTTTGCCTTAGTTTTTGGTCATATAAAAATTTGGTCCGACGAATATGAACATTGCAGGCCTTCCTGGCTTGTTTAAACTTATTCCGGTTTTCCTCAGTAGGGTTGGCTTTGTAACAACGGAAACTTACCTCTTTAACCCTGATAACCTCTTTACAGCTCATATCGAACCATGCGTTCTCTTTAGGTCTGATGCTTTTAACCCTGTTCGGGATAAAAGTTCTCATTCCCAGAAGAATTAAACTTGTGAGCATATCCGCACTGGAATCTACGTCACTATCGAGGAAGCATAGTGACCAGTTAAAGATCCTAAAAAAGTTATTGAGACCGTCCCAGTCGGCTTTCTCGTACTGCCAAACGGTTCTCCTAGGAGCTCTTTCTTTAACTGGGATTTTTTGACACGAGAAATTTGCGGATATGACACAATGGTCAGATCGGCCTAGAGGCGATAATACACTTATTGTATATTTATCAGGGTCAGAGGTAAGGAACAAGTCAAGAGTGTTTTCTGCTTGGCCGTCAATGTCCGGTATTCGAGTGGGCTCGTTGACCAACTGAGCAAGATGGTTAAACTCAGCAAAAATCTCAGCACACACGCCTTCGGGTGTTGTCTTGCTCGAATGGAGAAGCCACGAAGAATTGTGTACATTGAAATCGCCCGTAACAACGATTTCAGTGTGAGGATACAAGGAAACAATTCTTTGGATGGAGTCGGACAGTGAGTCAAATTCGTTAGAAGTTGAAACCCTGTCCAAATTTGGGCTTCTATAAAGGAAACAGTAATGGATGATGTGCTTATTTACGGAAAATTTAAACCACATAAAATTAAAGAAAGGATTAAGATGAGAGCTATAGCTGGTTCCATTCCTTAAACGGGAGGCATTTGTTTGTATGAGCCTTGACATAATGGATTTGTGAAGGCTTCTTTCGTCCCTCCTCATAACTTTCAATATGAAGTCTGAATTCTTTTTAAGGTTTGTAATGCAAAGAGGTGTTAGACCAGACTCCACATATATAGCGTAATTGGGGGTTGCAGAAGGCAATCGGAACAAGCGCTTGAAGAAATATCTTTGCATGGCTTCAAACTCCTCCAATTGTAGATATCCAAAAATTTGGGTACCGTAGCACATGCAGCAATTCACTGTTGCTTGGAAAACACGATATTTTTATGTATGATCAATTTTTTGGTTAGCGTAAAACTTGGGCCACATTACGTTTAGAGTATCTTTGGCTTCAGTGCTTTTCTCTTTCACGTGTTTTGAAACATTCAGATTGTAGGACAGCAAAACACCAAGATATTTGAAGTAATGAACGACCTCGATAGGCGCGTAGTTCAAGGACCAGTTTTCTTCGGGGAGCCTTCTTCTCTGACGCGGTTCAAATATCATTATTTTTGTCTTGTTAGTATTGACGCACAGACTCCAGGATTCACAAAATGAGTTAAGTTTGTTGATTTGCAGCTGGAGGGTAGATGGATTGTCAGCCAGTAACACTAAATCATCGGCGTAGAGTAAAACCTTGACTTGTATACCGGCAAAGAGTATCCCTCCCGGGAGTACATCACACACATCATCAATAAACAAGGCAAATAATATCGGGCTTAATATACACCCTTGGGGGACACCTGTTCTGGTTTCAAACCATTCCGAAAATTTAGTTCCATCCCACACTGATGCAGTAGATGTGGCAAGAAAGTTGAAATAAAACATAAAGAATTTTCGAGAAATTCCTAACGATGACAATTTGTACATCAATGCATTTCTATTCACATTGTCAAAGGCTGCTTTGAAATCCACAAAACAAGCATATAATTTCTTTTTCTGCTCGATTGATCTCCTGGCAATACTCGTCAGAGCGAATATGTGATCTAGCGTTGAGAATCCCGATCGAAAACCTGCTTGTTTTTGTAGATTTTATTACTTTTGGTGGCTGACTTTTTACGCAGTGTTTTTAGCTCATAAGAGAACTTGGCTCCTTTTTACATTTTATGTTTTTGTTCTGATTTCACATCTTTTTGCAAAGTTTTTTTTTATGGAATGCAAGCATGAACCTCGAAGAACATTAAATAAGGTAAAAATTAGCAAGCTGACAACCAAGACCGAGCCGCTTGCCGGGGAAATGCAAAATATGCTGGACCTTACTACGGCATCAGAAAGAGCTCGTTAATGGCTGGTTTATCTCCTAGCCTTTCATTCATCGGCACGGTTTTCGTACAAAGTACGAGATAAGGAACCTCTAAACTATGATTAATTTGGGTTTCCGAACGCTGTACTTATACTATCTCTTATATTCAATATTTTGATAATATGGGCGGATACCACGCCCCTTAATGGAGATAGAATTTTTTCTTATTTTTTTGATGTTATTCAACAAAAACCTTACGAGAATTCCAAATTTCAACATCCGAAGACCGTTTTAAGATAGTGGGCGGAAACCACGCCCCTAAATGAAACCAAAATATTTTACTTATTTTTTACCTTATATTCAACCAAAACCCTATTAGAATTCCGAATTTCAAGATCCTGCGACCAGTTTTAGAAAGTGGGCGGATACCACGCCCCCTGAATGAGCAAATTGGAATTTAAGATTTTTTCCTTTGTATACACCCAAAAACCTACCTTTGTATCAAATTTCAAGATTCTGCTATTGTTAGAAGTGCTTCATAATTTTGATAATCATTGAGTCTGTCGGTCAGTGAGTCAATTACGGTTTTTGAAATTTTTACTGTTCAATATCTCACGAAGTAGTGGTTCTACAAAATTTTTTTTGACAGGACCTTTGTCTCATTGAAGTTACTATGTAATTTAAATTTGAAGCTTCTAACTCAATGGGTTCAAAAGTTATAAGGGGTTAAAAATGTGCTTGAGTTCGATCCTGTAAAAAGGGAGTAGTGCTAGAATTTGGCTTTGATTCCACTGGCCCATCAAAATAGCAATATTTTTGAGTGCATTTCAAAAATCGTTTAAAATTTAGAGTTATTTCAATTTTTGAATTTTTCTTAGTTGTAGTTAAGTACACATATAATGCTTTAAAAATCCACTGAAAAAAGTATCCATTCAATACTCTTTTGATGAACAAATAATACTTGATTTTTGTAACTCGTGTAAACCTATTCTATTGATCGGCAGTGTGTTTAAAAATATATAAATATGTATATTTGAAATGATATATCTTTGTGATAGTACCTCTTGTGGATTTTAAAAGCAAAAATGAGTAAACTGATGAAAAAAAAACTAACGAGAATTTTCATAAATGTTTGCCCTTTACATTTCACTCAGTATCGACATTTTTAAATTAAGTAAATGTTTTTATAAATAATCACCCCTAAACCTTTTTATTCAACAATACAGATATTATAAAAAAAATGTAAAAGATAAACCCAAAATCGGATGAAAGTGCCTTAGGCTGTTTCGAGAGGAAAGTTCTTCGGGTCATCTTTGGCCCCGTGTGCATTGAAGGGGAATGGCGAAGAAGATACAACAGCGAACTTTACGGGTTGTACAACGACATGGGCCTAGCCAGAAGGGTCAAGGTCCAGAGACTCAGATGGCTCGGTCATTTAGAGCGAATGGACACCAATGCTCCGGCCCGGAAAGTCTTCGACACTATTCCCGAGGGACGTAGGAGGAGAGGAAGACTGCGACTCAGGTGGCGCACTCAAGTGGAAGAGGACCTCAATAAACTTGAAGTGCAAAACTGGAGACGACTAGCTTAGGACCGGGCTAGCTGGTGGAGACTGTTGATTGAGGCCCAAGTCCACAACGGACTGTAGCGCCACCTTAAGTAAGTAAGTTAGTAAAAGATAAACCTTTAAATGAAAGTAGCACATGTTTTTGATTTTTTACATAAAACAATGTTTTCAATTTTAGGAGCACTATGCGCAACAGAACTAGTGTCCTTAGCTTAGTGGATTCGAGTCCTACTCGTTCCAATAGTTTTTATTTGATCTTTCACGGGCACAGCCTCTTGCGAAGAACTGACAAAACTTGCAAGAGTATCATTTGGCATGAAAAAGTGCTTCTCAACTTTGCCGTTCGGAATCGGCGTTAAATTGTAGTTCCCCTCAATTCTTCACACGCATCCAGAGAATTGTTGATGAGAGTAAGCCACTTAGGCCTTGGCTCTTCAAGTGCTGTCGTGCCACTCTAATTTTTTTTGCATGCACAACAGAAACTACAGAACCCTTCATTTTAAGTGGTCATGGAACAAAATTTTTAAAAACTAAAAGCTGTCTACGAAATCAATTATATTTTTTCTGTTTTTAACTAAAAAGACAGGCAATTGAAAAATATTAACCTATTACGATCCACGTCAAAATTGCTCTCTCATTATTTAAAAAAGATCCCAACAAAATGTATTACTACCAAATAAACAATTTCTTTTAGAACTAAATTTGACTAGTTGTTTGCTGAAAATACATGGCTGTAAGTTTTTGTCCTATTATGTATTTAATTCCATCTTGTTAAGCCAGATAACCAAATTAATACCTATATTCAGTCCACTCAAATACACGCAATCCAATTACGAAGCCACACGAACTAACTATTATTATTTTTTGTTTTTCATAAATTCTTTTTGATAATAGTCTAATCTCCCTATTTTAATAGTGTTGGCCACTAAAGGGTGAACAATTTAGTGTTATTTCATATTCTTAATTCGTAATCCCAACCCCAACCCCAATTTTGAAGATAGAAAAAAAAACGATATACAAATACTATTTCGTTAGATACTTTTGTATCTACGATGTTGATGATTCTGATTGTTGAGAGAATAAAATGTATCCGCTCGTGTTGTTTGGGGCTTGTAGGGAGCGCGAGCGTACGATACGAATACAAAAAAAACCACCCTCTTTCCACACCCAAAAAATTGCTCGTAAACTCACGATCATCGTCGTTCGGTCGGATGACTACAAGTGTTGTGTGTTAGCAAACGATAAGCGAAATGTGTAAATTCAAGTGTGCCTGTGCTATGGCCCGCGGCAGCACCAGCTAGCCAACGACAAGTGTGAGAATAACCACTTCGCCAACGCCGCCGCCGCGCGCGCCGATACGATATACGAAATTCGAATGATTCAAATCTGCCTCTGGTTTGTATTGTCGTTGTTGTTGTTCCGTCGTCGTCGAATCGCGCTGTGTCGTCCGTCATCGTTTGTTATAAATGGGCCTGGAATCAGTCGCTCTGAGTTAGTTGCGATTAAGTCGCTTTCAGTGAATATCAAATTTTTATTTAAATTTAAATTTAGTTTAATTTTTTTTTGTTTTTAATCGTAAACTTTAGTTTACTGACCGTGTGTCGTCGTTATATATATATACGATCAGTGTTCCAAACAAAGAAGATTAAAGGTCAGTCAGCTGGAGGGAATAAAAAAAATCTTACAAAACAGATGAATTTCATCAATATTCTGGAACAAAAAAAATCTTTGTTTATTTTTGTTGAATTTAAGTTTTGAATTCATTTCGTTGTGACTATTTCCTTATTGAAAGTGAGAGTGTAATTTGAACAAAAAAAAAAGCACCATAAAGTTGAATACAGAAAAAAATTAAAAAGTGCTCACAAAAAATTTAAATCGTTAACAAGAGTGTTTCTTCTTTTCTTGGTTATATTTTTTTTACAGATGTCCAATATATTAGAAGATTCACCTAATGCCCACATCGACAAAAGCATCCTGCTGCGTTACATCGACTTGCCAGTTAAGGAAAATATCGTTCAGGCAACTTATGTCTGGATTGATGGCACTGGCCAAGATCTAAGATGCAAGGATAGAACATTGGATTTCATTCCAAGCAGTCCCAAAGGTAAGTTATGTTTTTTTTTTTTTTTTTTTTGAGGAGGGCACACAAGATGAACAAATTGACAGTGATCAAGTGCTTGATTTTCGTATGTAAAACAAATTTATTCCCAAAACATGTCGATTAAGTGATTTTCTTATCAACGAATTATGAATACATTTTTATCGAAAGCCCAAAAACCATGAACAAGTTCGACCTAGAGAACACAGATAATGATGGATTTCAACTGTAAATGGGTCGTGAAACATGGAAGTGTGGGCGTTAATGTTTTTTAGCTTTTTTATGAGAACCGAAATATTCAAAAGATATGGAAGTTATGCAATCGAAAGTTTTACTTGTTTTTGTAAGATTGGTGGAATTTTTTTAAAGATGTTAATTTGTTTATTTCTTCTGTTCGAACAATATGTATGAAGGACTTCAAATAAAATCTGTAAACTCTCCTCTTTATTGGTTTTCTATATTTAAACATTTATCGCCATTATCAGTTAAGGCTTTGATACAACAAATCGAATATTTCCAATCGCAAAAAAAAAACATGAGCGTTCAATTAATGGAAAATTTATTGCTTCGGTGATTAAGAATAACACACCTTAAGTTTGACATGTTATTTATTTCTGTTAATATGTACAAATTTTAGAATAATTTTTCTGTGTTTTCAATTTTATTTAAACGAGTATTCAAATTCTAACGTTGAAAAAGATTGTTTGTACTTGTTGATCCTAGGTTAGGTAATAGCGTTTTTTTTTGGTCGTCCGGAACTGTTCCGAACGATTCTGAATTCGTTCACTTGGCACAAGATGACAGTTCTTGTTCTGGATAGAACAGAAAAACGATTCCGAATTTGAAGTCGGAATCAAAAACAGAATCACGCATACATGCACACATTTGCACATACGTACTCGACGCCATCTTTACAAATAAAGAAAATAAAAACAATGTCATGTCAACTGCAATTCTGCATATGGTGTTTTACAAGTACATAGACATTCAACCATTAGAGGCAAAAAAATGTGTTTGCATGTTCGTTTGGTATCCGGAATCGGACAGTTCTGTGTACCAATTCCGGATTACCAAAAAAAAAAACGCTATTAGGTTAGGTTTAGTGGGCTGACAGTTGGTAGTGTTACAGTCACACTTAGATCAATGTAGATCCATTGTGATGGCCTGAAGTATTGTAACTTCCTGAAAAATAATTAACCTATAAATCGTGCAGTTCGTCTAGCAATTTAGAGGTCTTGACAAAGCTCAGCAAGCTTTTGCCTTGAATTTCGAATAACTTCTCTAGTTCATTCAAGAAGAAATTGCCTAGAGTTTTCTTCCTAGAAAGACAGGGTAAAGGACAGTGGCAGGTCATCGGTACTATGAAGGTAGGTAGAAATGGGTGTCTACTTACGCGTAGGACACAATAAGCGCTTCGTGCGCCGCCGTTTTGATACCATACCTTGTGAGATTCTAAAAAGATTTAAAAATGGGTTATGGATGATGTCTAATTTTGCCGCATGCTCCCCTATAGGCCAATGCCCTGTGCAGGTAGCAACAATCCTGGCTATGTCATCCCTTGGTTTGGAAATTAAATTGATTGATTTTGGTATGTTATAGGTGGGCCAGATTTTCCTAGATATAACGCAACTCGTTAAATTATTCCACCTAAGATTTGCTTCTAATGTGTATTTGGTCAGGATATAGCCCTTCACAACTCCAAGATGAGCATAATATTCTCACTGCCAGTAAGTTGTGAAGGGCCGATCCTTGCCTAGCTAGCTCATCTACCTTCTCATTTTCCTCATAGCCCCTATGACCCGGTATCCAGATTAAAGAGACGCTCATATCAAGTTCCTTGAGGGCCTCTCTGCATTGCTGGACCAGTTTAGAGGATGATAAAGCTGAATCAATGGCCCTTAGTAATAAACATACGTAAAGTCGGTTTGAAAGTCACTTTTTGTTAGATTTAGAAAAGCTGCTTTTTACATTTTGTAGTAACAGTTCAAATTTGACAAAAGTCTAATTCTTCGCAATCATTGTGACTCTTTCGTTATTGTGAACTGACAAATTCGCAAAACGTATTATTGTGACCTTCGCGCTTACGTCAGTTCTGGGTCACATGTGAAAAGCTCTATTGTGATTCTTTCATTTTAAATTTGACTTAGTTACAGGTGAGCTGCTTCTAAGCATATTTTTAGTTTACAATTGAGATGTATGTTTTATTACTACTGATTTTTTGTTAAAATCGAATTTTGGTTAAATTGGGTTCTAGTTATTACTAAGGGCCAATGGCTTTAATAGCTGCTTGACTGTCTGTTAGTAAAGCTACATTCTGGTTCTGTCGGATATCTTTAAAGGCTTCCTTTATTGCTAACAATTCTGCCTGGAATACACTGGCAAAATCGGGAAGTCTATAGGATTTTGAAATCTTAAGAGATTCACAGAAGACATCTGCACCGCATTCCATCTTCGAACCATCCGTGAAGATAGTTGTGTCGAAGTTTTTCGTTACATCGCCTTCCATCCAGTCGATTCTTGACGGGAGCGAGACTCTAAACTTCTTCTTCATTGGTACTAACTCCCATCTTCTTTTTATGGTAGGCAAGTTGGATATGTCCTGTTATTATACTAATAAGGGATCTTAACGAGGATTTATTAAGAATTATTAAAATCCTGTCGGATCTTTTCTTATCGTATCTAGGCCATAGTTTTTGGTGTTAACACTGCAGGTTTCTAGGAGATTCCATCTATCGTTGGATTTTTGAAGGACAATGTTACTGACGTTTTGTTTCATCTCACATAGTGGGATTCCTATATATAATCCTACTCAACAATTTGTAGTCCAACTTTCTTATGATTTTAAGCTTTTTTAGAATGTGTCTGAAAGGTCGAATCCAGGGCTACTGCTTGTTAAAAAATCTCATTATTGGATTATTATTTTCTTAAAAGAAGAGTTCTAAATGACGCTTATTGTTCTAATCTTCCTGCTTTCATCGCGATGTCAAAAAAATAAGAAAACAATTTTCCAAAAATAGTCGGAATATAATTTACATATTGACATTTGGCGGTATTAATAAAATGACCTTAATGTGTGTTTTTTTTTAACAATTCTTATGGTCCCATAAATTGGGATTAATTGAAGTATTTTTTTGTTTCTTGATAATAAGCGATAGAAAAAATTATTGTTCATTTTTTTTTGTTTTATAATTAAGGCTTCAATAAAAACAATACTGTTGAAATATGAAATGATCATTATAAATGAGTGTCTGGAGTAATTAAATGGGAAACAAATTTAAAATTATTTTGGGGAAATCATGTGCCACGGGAGTGTTGAAACGATTGATAAAACTTCTTGACAATGCTTGAGCTCACATCGATCAAAGTGAGTTTATTTGAACTTCCAAACGATGTTTGAAAAGGAAAAAAAGAGAATAATAAAATTGAGGAAAAGACTCTCAATTTTATTTTTCGAATTGCAATTTAATTTGTTGTCTCTATGAACATGAATTGTCCTTATAATACCACAATTTGAACGATTTTACTACGAGTAGTAAGATGAAAGGGATTAAACTGTTCCTGGTCATTATGCAATGTTTACTTTCTGAGCTGGCAATTTCGATCTTTTCAGTCAGAGCTTTTCTAAAAGTAAACCCTAACAATTTGGTCACCTTTTAAGTTAAGTTCTTAGAAGAGGGTTCTGCCGTCGCGTGCGTCGGTCGAATGCGAGTTGCGACCACTGAGACTCTGGAGAATTCACTGTGCTGATGAATAATTTGTATACATTTTTCGTTTGCTGTGGAGTGGTGTCGTCTATATCTGATATTATATTGACTACTACTTCGTTGTCTGCATCAGTGTTTTCTGCCTTTACACCTTGAATTAACTTTTTAATCAATTTAAGGTAAGAACGGATTCTTAAATTCGAAGAGACAAAAGCTTACCGTCGACATCGTTCTAAGGTTATGTCAACGTACATATTGGAGAGTGGCTGTCTTCTTTTAACAGCCTCTTTTCCTCCATTCAGGGTCCTTAGATGAAACAGATGCTTTTGATCCTCTAGGGAAAGGTGTCTGGTTTCTTTTAAAGATTTTTTTGTGGATTTTTTACATTTTCCTCCGTTAAGTTGAGTTAAGGATTTTTTGTGAATGACCTCTTTGTCTTTAGTGTACCTCAATACACCGATAGTTTCGCTGAAAATCAGGCTGCAATAAAATCTCTCGACTGCGTCTGGACTTGACTCTTGATCTCTTATGGAGATGGCGAAGCAATTTAATATTCACCTTTGTTTGTTGCCGGGCCACAGAGACTTTTTGAGAAATTGTTAGAGCTGATGAACTCGCTAAATATGAAAGTTAAATGATAGGTATACATATCGCTTTATGAAGACTTATCCACATGCCCAGGCACCAACCTTAAAGCCGTCACTTGACTTAAGGAGCTCGAAAAATTTGTTATCTCTTAGCAGCAGGCTCCCTAAAAGGTGTCCTCACAGGACACGGTCTTATCTCCAGATGCACGTAATTAGACTTGATATAGCCTCATGTAGTATAGATGTATAGTGTCCGTAGCTTAGTGGTTAGGTGCACTGGCTGATAAGCAGAACGACGTGGGTTCGAGTCCTACTCGTGCCAATAGTTTTTATTTCATCTTTCACGACTACTGCCTCTTGCGAAGAACTGACAAAACTTCCAAGAGTATCAATCTGTCATAGAAGAGTCCTTCTCAACTTTGCCGTTCGGAATCGGCGTTGAATTTTAGATCTCCTCAATTCTTCACACGCGCCCAGAGAATTGTTGATGAAAGTAAGCCACTTAGGCCTTGGCTCTTCAAGAGCTGTCGCGCCACTCTATTTTTTTTTTTCTTGTAGCCTCCAAAGACTCCTGAAGGAGGAGGAAGAGGATGAAACGGTGTCTCACCTTATCTATACTTACTTACTTACTTAAGGTGGCGCTACAGTCCGTTGTGGACTTGGGCCTCAATCAACAGTCTCCGCCAGCCAACTCGGTCCCTAGCTAGCTGTCTCCAGTTTTGCACTCCAAGTTGTTTGAGGTCATCATCCACTTTAGTGCGCCACCGGAGTCGTGGTCTTCCTCTCCTCCTACGCCCCTCGCGAATAGTGTCGAAGGCTTTTCGGGCTGGAGTATTGGTGTCCATCGGCTCTAAATGACCGATCCATCTGAGTCTCTGGACCTTGACCCTTCTGGCTGCGTCCATGTCGTTGTACAACCCGTAAAGTCCGCTGTTATATCTTCTTCGCCATTCCCCTTCAATGCACACGGGGCCAAACATGACCCGAAGAACTTTCCTCTCGAAACAGCCTAAGGTACTTTCATCCGATTTTGTCAAGGTCCATGCTTCTGCACCATACAGCAGGACTGGGATGATGAGTGTGTTGTACAGTTTTACCTTAGTTGCTCCAGAGAGGGCTTTTCCACTCAATTGCTTTAGCAAGAGTTATTCTTCGTCTGATCTCGGCGCTGGTGTTGTTGCCCGTGTTTATACGTTATCTATACCAGCCCTGCTATTTCCCTAGTTTCTTTTACTTATTTTTTTAAACTAATTTAACAGTGACAATTTTTGGATATATTCTCAATTATTTATTAGATAATTATATGTAATTGCTCACCAAAACAACAATGAACACATTTTCTTTTCTTCCCATTCAAATCTATTTTAAAATTTCGAATCTTTTTATAGTTATGAAAATTATTCCTTAACAAAAAAAAAAAAAAATATTAAACAAAAAATAATAACAATAGATCAATCGCGATATTTTACAAACGACATTTAAGATTAATATATTTTCATCACTAAAAAAAGAGAACAAAATAAAAACAAAACAGAGAACCAAGTTCAAGGATTTTATCACACGGAACACTCGTGTGCGTGTTTTGTTTACTAGCCGCATTCTCTAACAAAACAAAGTTGTTAGTTGTTTTGTTGTGGCTATGAGTAATTGTTTTTCGTTTTAGTTTGTTTTCATTTCTAAACTAAAGCAAGACACACTAAAACAAAAACAATGAATTCTTTTGTTTTTTTAACCTTAGGTGAAAAAAACTACAAATAAAAAGATGCAATAGAACTACTTATCACTATAAGAACTATTAGAGGTCTTTGAAAAAAAATCACGATATCTTCTTTCTATTTAAAAAACTGTATCTCTTATGTATACCTACGTAATATTTTTCAGAATAGATAAAATACTTTGAGTGCAAACAAAAAAAAATAGCTGAAGTCAAATTTTCCACAGTAAATTTCAAGTTCAATTCTTAAAATTCAAACACACAAACATTGCAATGTTGAGGTATTCTATTTACTCTATTCCTAGAAAATAAAAAAAAATAAAATAAAAATTAATATCTTTCACATTGAATGGCGGGAAAATTAGAACAATTTTTGACATGCGGCCAATAAGTGATCTTAGTGTAGAAAAAACATAAGCTTTCAACAGACGATTTTAATAAATCAGACTGCTAGTCATATGATCTGGTGATTAAAATTTTAGCCTTTGGTTAGTTATTCAATTTTAGGCATAATTTCCCTCCAAATATATAGTATCTATCTTTTTATTCAGATTTTAAGATAATTCTAAAATTTAAATTACGAAGCGTGTCGACTGTCTACTGAACACGACAAACAAATCAGACAAGTTTCGATAGTAATTTACATTCGACTTTTGCTTTTGTTATTATTTGCACCGATCAGGAAAAAAAGGTAAACATGCCCGTATAATTATAGTTTATTTTTATATTTAACTTGAATTGAAAAAACCTGTAGCACAACTTCTCACCATTAAAAATGTGGTCATCTTGTGATTAGTTAGTCGCGCCCGAGTTGAATTAAAGACCTGTCTTCTGTTGTGTGTAGGAGCAAATTAATGATTACCTACTTGTTTCTGATTAATTTAATGTGTGTACGAAATAGGTGTTTGTTTTTTTCTAATAATTTGGAAACTCCCGAAGGTCGATCGGTAAGAACAAGAGACATATTACAGTAGACGGCACGAGAGCACGTTTATGTCACATGTGGATCCCGTTATTGTGTATCTTTGCTATTGTCTATATTTATGTTGATGTTAATGATCCATTAAAAAAAATAAATAAATAGAGTGGCGCGACAGCTCTTGAAGAGCCAAGGCCTAAGTGGCTTACTCTCATCAACAATTCTCTGGGTGCGGGTGAAGAATTGAGGGACCTACAATTTAACGTCGATTCCGAACGGCAAAGTTGAGAAGCACTTTTTTCATGACAGATTGATACTCTTGGAAGTTTTGTCAGTTCTTCGCAAGAGGCAGTGCCCATGAAAGATGAAATAAAAACTATGGGCACGAGTAGAACTCGAACCCACGACGTTCTGCTTAGCAGCCAACGCACCTAGCCGCTAAGCTACGGACACTACTAATAATGATCCAATAATAGAACTTATAAACTAGTTGATCTTTGATTTTCATCCTTAAAATATTTGCATATTTAAAAATGTTTGCTATATCTATTTTGATTTGATTTATATTCAAAACTAGCAGTTGCCATGTTGTTGCGAAGTTATTTCAAAACAGTGGACTCTCTCTAAATCGAAATTGTTCTTAACTCGAAGCCTTCATGTATATATAATTTTCCCCGTTTAAGCTACACTTTTCACTGATGCTTTGCTTTTATTATTCGTAACATGTTAGCGTAACGTTGTAAAGCTTAAACCCTTCCTCGATAAATGGACTATTCTATACAAAAAGAATTGTTCAATTTTATTTAGCAGTTGCTAAGATAAGCGAGTTTAAATATTTTCCACTGATTCCTATTGTTATACATCTTAAGTCCTTCCATAATTAATGAACTATTCGACACAAGAGGAATTGTTCGATTTGATTTAGTAGTTCCTGAGATCAGCACGATCAAGCAAACAACAGAAGCTTTCAAAAATGAATATTTTTTTGCCATTATTTTCACTGACGCTTCGCTCTTATTGGTTGCAGCGTAATATTATATAGCTTCAATCCTTCTACGATAAAAGGATCATTCAACATTAGAGGAAATTTTCAATTTGATTAAGCAGTTCCTGAGAGAAGCGCGTTAAAATTAACATTTTTTGCAGTTTTTTACCACATTTTCCACTGATTCTTTGGTCCTATTGGTCACAGCTTAAAGCCTAAGGCCTTCCTCGATTAATGGATTATCTAACATAAAAGGAATTATACCATTGGAACCAGTAGTTCCAGAGATAACTGCGTTCAAAACGAACAAATTCTTCAGCTTTATATATTATAGATATAGATATAGATAGATATAGATGTAAGATGCATTACCAGGTGGGATAACACAAATCACAAAAATAAGGAAAATTAAGATTTGAGACATATTTCACTGCAAAATGATTAAAATTCTTCGGATCGAGTTTCTACAGTTCGAGTTTCATCAGTTCCTCAAGCAAGTTGCATTTTCAAAACTGTTGTTACCTCACTGGCTTTGTCCATTTTCGCACGTCAAGTTGGTTAAGTGTCTTATTACAACCTGTACAGATTTCGGTAAATTCTTTTCCTGAATCCTTTATTCATGCACAGGCAGGGTCTTTAATCAAGCGAAGAATTTCACTTTCGAAAAAGCTCTAAGCATTCCTTATCCTCTATGTATTTCCAAGCTACTTTACTTTCAACTCTGCATAATACATAAATATTCGTTTAGTGTGCAACTTTTAGACCCGGTGCACACACGCGATTATTTGTCGCGGCGATATCGCAACTATTCAGTGCAACTGCGACATTTTACATTGCAGGTTTCAATCTTAAGATTGAGTTTGTCTTTCAACAGTGCAAGTTTAAAGGAAGAAAACAATTATTTTCACGTACCTCGTGCATAAAAGTTATGTTCTTAATAAAAAGAAACGACGGCACTTACGTTAATGACCATCGGCTAACAAAAGGACTATTTTATTCATCGTTTCAAAATATGATACAAAATCCTGAACATTTTTTTGACTATTTTCGAATGAGTGTAAGATCTTTTGAAGAGTTGGCGGTTAAAGTTTCACCAAAAATCAAAATCAAATGAAAAGAAACCAGTATCAAAATCATCAAAATCATCAAAATCAGCCATATTTTCCCTTTCAATTTGATGAAAACTTGCGGTAATAAAACGCATGCGTGCACTGCACAATAGAAAACAATGTATACTACAAGACACAAATGCGATTTTTTGTCGCTGCGATATCGCAGAAACTTGCTACAATTTACCGCAGAAATGTCGCTGCGATATCGCAAGTGTGTGCACCACTCCATTTGATTGTGAGTACCGATGTCGCAAAAGCGATATCGCCGCAACAAAAAATCGCGTGTGTGCACCGGGCCTTAAAGGCATGCTGCAGTTTACCACTCAATTGCCTTCTAAAACCAAAGTAATACCATTTGCATAGAATGATCCTCCGCTTGGTTCTAGCGCAGTTATCACGGTCTGAATTAACAGTGCAGCTAAGGTAAAAAGAGGCCTTTACAAATTCAAAACACAGGTCATATCCCTAACGTCAGACGATGAAAATGTTCCTGCACATTCCAAGATCTGTCTTAAAAGAATCTCTTATTGATGGTGGACGTTTCTGATTTGAAGCCATACTGTGAGGATACGCAGCAGATTATTAACGAACGATTCATATATACTAAGAATCACGGCAGATCTTATACGCGACGATAATATACTCAAGTCTCTGTGGTTGTTCAGTTCAGAGAGTGTCCTTTTTTCTGAGGATCGGACTTATATAGTGCTCGCAACATCATCGTACTTGCTTCTTTGACATTATTTCTTTCAGGTAAGCTAGTGTTTTTCCTTAAGTAACCAAACCTCATACCCTGCTGCTTTGATCAATTGTTCACTTCGTTCAAGTCAAGGAATCGAAATTGTTGGTCTGCTTCGCCTTGATTGATTATTAGTTGACTTTAACTTTGCGGGTATAAAACTTGTTGAAGTTTCACGTATGTCATCAGTTTTTATGTTCAAATTCCCGAACCGTAGGTACTCACGCCTTTGCCGCGTTATACTCTGCTTAAAACCATTGTTAATTGGCCATAGGACGGTTGGTCTTGTAACCGTCACACTTAAACGAATTCATGAACAACTATATAGTTATATCCTGAAGTATTGTTAATTTCAGATAAAAAGATATCACCTCTTTGGCTTTGATAAGTCTAGCCCCTTAGCCTTAGAGTTCCTGATTAATCTCAAGAAGCTGCTGTCTGAGAATGCAGATATGGTTCTTCTTGTTCATTTTCCTAAGTCTTGTTCTGGTGTGATAGAGAAAGTGGTCACTGTCCTCCTGTTCATCTTCGTCACCGAAGCGCGGCGTCGCAAATATCGTTGTAATTGAGCTCTATTCTTTTTTACAGTAGCTGAGCAGGTCATGTCCCGTTATTTTATATTAGTAAGGAATTTAAAAAGACTCATGGTATTTCGGCCAGAGTTTCTTCTTTTTAACGTAGGGTTTGAGGTTCTACGAGTAGAGAGATTGTCAAAATATTGCACGGAAAGTGAAAAACATCTTCATAAGGGAAAATAGCAATATCAATTCGCCCGTAATACTCGCGCTTCTAGGAATGCCCATCAGTTAACCCTCGAGCCCAACTTCCGACGTACTCTCAAGTATAGAGAATCATTTTTTAGCCGTACTACGCGAATGTGAAACTCTCTTCCACACTGTCTTTCCCAATCATTACAATGTTCAAGAATTTAAGACCAATGTACACCGACACCTCCTTTCCAACCCCTTTTCTTCTTCCTAATACACTCACTGTGTCTCTGGCATAAAAAGGGTATAAAAATCCCTTGAGTGGGAGCAAATTATAAAAAAAAATTAAGGGGCCGACCCATAGAATCCGTCAATCCGTCAGCGTCAACGCATACGTTGCTGCCAACGTATTTGCCGGATGGAACCGTCCCATAGAGCGCGTTGTAAACTTTGACAATCTCATTTGTTTGATGTAAAAATTATTCCCAAAACCGCAAATCTGAACAAAAAAATTTAAATAAAAATATCAAAATCGAATCAAAATTATTTTTTTGCACATAATTTTGATAATTCATTGCTTTTCCTTGTTGCTGTGGGAACACATTGAATTGACTGCTCGTCAAATTCAGTTGTCAACGGATCAACGGACGCAAAAAGTAGAAAGTTGAGCAACTTTATCCGTCGTATCCGTCACATGCGTTGCTTATGGGACGAGTTTCATTAGAAAATGTATATTCTATTGTGCTGTCAGTTGAAATCGTCAACGCTGACGCACTGACGGATTCTATGGGTCGGCCCCTTTATTCTTTTGTTATTCTGTTACACGTATATACAGCATACTTGTACATTTATGTACGTGTCAGTGATCTTCTTGATCTTCTCATAAAATTGCTTTTAAATACAGCGCCCTCTCTCCCCAAGAGATGTTTGTAATAAATATTGCATTGTTAAATATGAAGCCCGTTGAACAAAAACTCTTACCAAATGGTCGTTAAAAAGCGGGTTTAACGTACATATGAAACACCTGTTAAAATAAAAATCAAATTAACAATGTTGATAACAAGTATGACACCTTCGATGCTTAAATTACAGCAAAGAACCACAAAGGAACAAAACCACAATTACTGTGATTCAATACAACAATAGTTTCTATTTTATTTGCTCAACAAAACATTTCAGAAGTCATCACAACAATAATAACTTAATAACTCTAATAAATTTACATTCCACAGTCTAACTACTGTTTGACAGTGCTCCAGATACAAATTCATTCATAGATGCAAAACATACATTACTCTCCTCCTCCAGATGATCTGTTTCTCTTATCTATTTACATACTACTGATCTGCTGCCAGCAGCTTCCTTATAGTACGAGATTGTAATATCTAAACAATTTCTTAATCACGTGCAACCACAAAATCAACCTACAGGTCTGAAATTTATATCTCTGAAAATTAAATTTTATCTACGAGCTTAACTCACGAAAACCTTGCACTTGAGCTTAGAATTATAATGCCTTGAAAATTGCATAAGCTGATTAGAATGAGTATGATGCAAAAAAATAAAACACAAACGGTTCTTTTTTGGTTTTGGTTTGACATAAAGGTGATAAAACGGTATGTTTATTGTTTTTTTTCCAGACTATTGTGAGTACAATATTTAAGTACCCATTGGCTTTTTAAAAGCGTTGTAATCTTGTTTTCATATTTAAGTGCAATAAAAATAATAACAACAATTATAAATGGCTAAGCAAGGTGGGTTTAGTTTGGCAAATTGCTCTCAAGTTCGAAATAATTTATTTATGGATGGAAAGCTCGTGTGTGCTTAATGTCAATACAGGTACTTGGCAACTGCTTAAAGGTTTTATTTGTTTCTTCACTTAAAGACGCAGTGTGGCATAGTTTTTATCAAATGAACAATAGACTTTAAAAACGATTTGTATGGAAGATAAAGTACACTGTCGCTCATTAAAATAGGTTCAACATATTTGTGAACTTGGCTGATTCGCTCGGTTGTAGCAGGGGTTGCATATTGGCGCCTTACTGTTACTTCCATCAACAACCTTATCTCCAAGGTTTGGAAGAATTAGAGGAAAAGTGTAATTTTATCTTTCTGATTTATGCATAGAGTCAATTTAAATGAACTACTCGACTCAGCTCTCCAAATTCGAGTGTGTTTATTTAAGGGTTTGAGAAGAATGCATGCCCGATGAACAATGCTGAACATCAGCATTGTTTGCCCGATCCTGAAAAAGGGAGATCCTCTAACCTGTGCCAACTACAGAGGAATCAGTCTACTTAACATCGCCTACAAGATCCTCTCTGCCGTAATATGTGAACGTCTGAAGCCTTTCGTCAACAATCTGATTGGTCCTTATCAATGTGGCTTCAGGCCAGGAAAGTCAACCATCGACCAAATGTTCACGTTGCGGCAGATCCTGGAACTGTGAACTCCAAATCGATACTCACCACCTTTTCATCGATTTTAAGGCCACGTATATGACAGCATCTACAGAGACGAACTGAAGCTATGTCTAGTATTGGCATCCCCGCCAAGCTCGTTCGCTTGTGCAAAATTATGATGGAGAACTCACACTAGCTCCATCAAGGTTGGCACCGAGCTTACGGAATCATTCGACGTCAAAAAAGGATTCAGACAAAGGCGATGCACTGTCGTGCGATTGATTGTTTTAACATCGTTCTTGAGAAGATGGTGCAGAACTCCACCGTCAACACCAGAGGCACTATCTTCCAAAAATCAGTTCAACTTCTCGCCTACTCCGATGACATTGATATAATGGGAAGAACACAGCGTGATGTCAATGTCGCCTTTGTGAGAATTGAGACAGAATCTGCAAAAATCGGGAAAAACGAAGTATATGCTGTCTTCGAGGAAGGACACCCAACACCGACGGCTCGGACAGAACGTCACAATAGACGCATACAACTTCGAGGTAGTAGAGAAGTTTGTCTACCTAGGCTCCGTTATAAACACGGGCAATAACACCAGCGCCGAGATCAGACGAAGAATAACTCTTGCTAATCGCTGTTTCTTTGGGCTAAGAAAGCAATTGAGTGGAAAAGTCCTCTCTCCAGCAACTAAGGTTAAGTTGTTCAACACCCTCATCATCCCAGTCCTGTTGTATGGATGAAAGTGCCTTCGGCTGTTTCGAGAGGAAAGTTCTTCGGGACATCGTTGGCCCCGTGTGCATTGAAGGGGAATGGCGAAGAAGGTATAACAGTGAACTTTACGGGTTGTACAACGACATGGGCCTAGCCAGAAGGGTCAAGGTCCAGAGACTCTGATGGCTCGGTCATTTATAGCGGATGGACACTAATGCTCCGGCCCGGAAAGCATTCTACACTATTCCCGAGGGACGTAGGAGGAGAGGAAGACCGCGACTCAGGTGGCGCACTCAAGAAGAGGACCTCAATCAACTTGGAGTGCAAAACTGGAGACAGCTAGCTAGGGACGGAGCTGGCTGGCGGAGACTGTTGATTGAGGCCCAAGTCCCCAGCGGACTGTAGCGCCATCTTAAGTAAGTAAGTATATAAATAATAGCAAAAAGGCAAACATTTTTTTGCGATACATTGTACACGGCCTAAAAAAGCCGTTCACATATTACGGCAGAGAGGATCTTGTAGGCGATGTTTAGTAGACTTATTCGTCTATAGTTGGCGCAGTTTAGAGGATCTCCCTTTTTCATTATCGGGCAAACAATGCTGAGGTTCCATTCATCGGGCATGCATTCCTCTGACCATATCTTACAGATGATTTGGTGCATGCTGCTATCTAGCTCGTCGCCTGCTGCTTTGAACAGCTCAGCAGCTAGTCCATCTGCTCCAGAGGCTTTGTTGGATTTCAGCCGTGATATTGCGGTTTTCACTTCTTCTAGGTCGCGTTCACGAAATTGTTGGCTATCATCGTGTCCGATGAAAGGCTCCTGTCTGACGGCGGTATTTTGTTCGTCGTCGCCGTTATACAAGCTACAGAAGTGGTCTTTCCAAATCCCCAGCATTGACTGCGATTCTACTATGATGTTCCCTTGTTTATCTCTGCAGGTATCGGTTCTTGCTCGATGACCGTGAGCCAGCTGTTTAACCTTTCGGTAAAACCTCCGAACTTCATTCCTGCTGTTGGCTCTCTCAACATCCTCGATCTGACGCTTCTCATGCTCTCTCTTTTTCCTCCTGAGAAGCTCACGAGCAGCTCTTGTCCTTCTATGCAGCGCCGCTTTGTATGCCTCCTGCTTGGCTAAATGGGCCTGCCTGCATTCTTCGTCAAACCAGGGGTTTCGTTTTGGTGGCTGTGTGAAACCCAGCACATTAGAGGCGGCATCTTGGTCTTCGATACTTGATGTTGGCGGCATAGGACTCCTTAAGAGGTTACTTGACACTCTATTTATATAATACTATTAAAAATAACAGTTTGAACCAACCAACTCCAGCCATGTGTATTTAGATAAAGTGCATTCATATTACATATTTTTTTTTTCTAAAAAAAGATAGGGAGGGACACTTGTTGAATCGTTATTATCTGCATATGGAACAATCTCATTCAGAGGCATTACACTAACACCAGAATTAAAATAGAGGAACTATGCCAGGAAATAATGATACGCTTAAGCTAGATAACAAAAACAAATTCTTCATATTTTGTATATAAACGTAACTACTTAAATATGATTGTAATTTTTTTGTTTTTATTTTGAAGGTCGTTTGGGTTGCATGCATACTGAATAGTAAATAAATGTTTGCTTTTATTAATCAGCTAACAACAACAACCACCCTCAATATAGCGTAACGCTGGCACAATGTGCTTTAAAAACGACAACAAATATGCCGTCATTGACATGACAGTTCGAATGACGGTAATTTTATCTATTGTTATTGTTTTAGTGGTCGTTTAAACTGGAGAGCTTTGTTGTTCTAGTTAAGGCAATAAAATTTACTTAAGAGCGATGAATTTTGAATTATATTTGATAAGGGTTGGGCATAGGTTTGTGTGTTTGGTCTTTAAAGGCGGCTTAAGTAATGTGAGAGAATAATTGAACAAATTAGGCTTTTGTTAAGTTTAACATGTTAAAATCGTCTAAATACTTAATCATGCTACTATTTGATGTTTATTGATATTTGATATGTTATTCAGAATTTTCTTAGGATGATAAATGCAATCAAAGTATTACATCATATTTGTTGTGATTTTACAGCTGTGGAAACAAACGAACTTATTTATTTGTTTAAGTTCTTATCTTTGGTAGACGTTCATTGATACCAATTAGCAATATTGTAGGGAAAATGTTTTGCTTTGCCTATTTATCTAAAGAAATGCATATATTGATATGTATCTAGTATCGCCAAAGTTGAATAAAAACTCGACAGGTTGCAAGATTGGATAATGTAAACAAGCAAAAGAGGAAGACAATGTTGTCCTTTTCCCTCATCACTTCCATTTTGTTATTAATAAGTTAGAAATGCATATTTGAATAACGGTTGAATGTACATAAATACGGTTAAGATGAGAGTGTCTTATAAACAGTTTTAGACCGGAGAGCTAGAATTTTTTGTCACCCCACTATCTCTCCATTTTTTATATAAATATCTGCCAACTGATATGTGTAGGTAACACAATAAATACAAATGTAGGGTCGTGGCGCCAGTTACCGAACAGTTTACGGACTATAAGGAAAGAACATGTTGCAAAAAATAATTTAAGTGAGTTTAGTATTGTAATTTTATTTTTTTCTGAAACATTATCTCAAATATTTTCATGTTCGATACTCCTTTTTTCCATAAACATTATCAATAAATATTAAAAAAATATTATATTGAAAATAAACATTTATACCCAATTTCACGAAGCACTTTTAAATTTTTAACAGGCTTTTAAGCCTTAAATAAATAAATAAATAAATAAAATGAGATTTTTTGGTTCCACCAAGTAATTTTTAAGTAAACAAGCTTTTAAACAATTTTTGGTTAAATTTTAAAAGTGTCATTGAATATAATGCTTTCTAATTTCTTTATACATTTCTTTGTAAGAATTTGAGGCAAATGTTATTTTTTTCATGAATTTGACGAAGTTTTCTAAAACTGACGTATCAATTTTAAGCCATTCTCTTTCTCAGCTCTCCTACAGATCCGTTGCTGTTTTCTTCTCCATACATTCTCCTGTCTTTGATATCTCAAAGATTCTGTAACAAAAGTTGTCATTTTTTATTGCATATTTAAAAATATTAGAAAAAGAAAATGAAAAACAAGCTGCACGTCGACCTATGAAAACTCAAAAAGTTTTAAAGAATAATAAATTCGACCACAATAAAAGGTTTTTGGCCATTTCTTAACGGCCCAACCAAAAAAAAGTTAAAAATATCCTCGTTTTTTTTTTGGTTTTACGCCTCAAAAATCAATAAAATGTATATGTTAGAAACAGAAAAAAATTGTGTTAATTTTATTGTTTTCAGGCTTTGAATAACCACTTATTTGGTTAAATTTGCTTAAATATCTTGGAAGAAATACGTGGTTCTGTGGACATACTCTTTCGAATATTTGCCATTTTTTCAGTTTTTAGTATAAAAATGAACGAAAATGGTAAATAATTTCGAAAAAAAGCTCATGGCGACCTGCAGCATCATTTTTTCTTGAAATTTAAGAAATAAAAAATTAAAAAAATATATTTACGGATTTAATGGAGGGGAACCAAGGCTATGTCAAAATCTTTGGCTTTTTTGAGATATTATGAAGTGTTCACGTTGAAGTTAAATTAAAAAGACAAAAATTGTTAAAGATATAAGTAGCTTAACATTTTTCAAACCAAAATAATTTTATTTCATTAAAATATTCAAACAATTGTGGGCGCTATGAAATTTCGCGCAAAGTGCGTTTCATTTTTTTTTTTTGCCTTGAGACATAGCCTTAACATCGAGCAGTTGAATTTCGGCCATCGTATTTAGCTGGAACCAATGAGTTGTTTCTAGATTTGTGTGGTATCGGTATATATGGTAAACATGTATGAAACTGCTGCGCAGCACTTAAACATAATCCCGACTGTTGATTTTTGATGACGTAAATCGAAATTACAAGCATTCTTCTGCAGAGAAAGCTTCCCAAATAATCAGTGAACCTCTATCAAAATTAGACCATTCGAAATATCTCGGTTCCTTTCGTAAATCCCTCCAGTATCCATGTAACCCTTCACTCTTCAAGATCATCTAGGTTCAATTTCTTCTAACAAGAATCGAATTTGGAGACACATTTTGAAAAATCTTCTTATTGAGACTTACAGATTCCAATCTCGATCTCGAAGATGAAAGAAAAAGGTGATCGAAAATAGGATTTTGTCTTTTTTCACTGTTTCCCATTTCCGAACACACTTATTCGAGATAAGCAACTCGGTACAATTTGGTTTCGCTTTTCTCGAACGGTTAAGAATCAGAATATGATTTTACTTTTTTTCACTAAGAGCCGATTTTTCAATCATCGAATAAAAATAAAAATAACAAACTGGCAAATAAACTTATCTGAGTATTCATCGGTCGAATAAATTAGAGCGTTTTTTGTCAGATAAAGTCTATCTGATGATTGATTATTTGTCGAATAAACACTACTTTCCTATTTATCTGCCGATTGAAAAATCGGCTCTAAAACATTTATTTTATCAATAATTTGATACCTATACTAATTTATTTTAAAACGCTGAGAAAAGAACTTCCTCAAATACATTTTCTTCAAACAACTTTTGAGCGAGTCCTAATCTGGTTTTGTTTTTCTTGAAAAACGTATAAAAACGAATTAAACCTACCTTTGAACTGAATTTTTTCCTCTCTATAGATACATTTATTTTAGTGTGATGTTTTAACTATTCATTAAGAAAGAATGCCCTCACATGTATGTGAAGTTTTCATTGAAAAAAGGGTAACATTAAGAAATTATATAATTTTCCTCAAAAGTGTTCGGTAACAGGTGCCACTACCCTACAACAAACAGACACAAAAAGTGTTCTCTTAAGCACTATTCACATGAGCACGACCAACGAACGACGAAAAGTGATTTTAGATACGTTTGAAGCCGTATTTCCTAACAAATTGTCAACAAAACGATAACAGTATAGTTTATGTTTGATTTGTGATGCAAAAATTAAATTTTTAATCTCAAATGTTAATAAATTTGAGAAAACAAATTTATTCGTCGCGAAAAGAATTGTAGTTGGTAAGAACTGCCAAACTCTATTCGCGTTCCACATCATCCACACTCCCAACGAACAAATTTTTCGCGCGCGTATAACTTCAAAAATCATTCTTGCGTTGTGTTCTGGTTGTTCATTTGCGACGAATTAAAAACTCTCATGTGAAAGAAATGTCAAAATCAACGAATTTTCGTTCATTCGTTGGTCGTTGTTCGTGCTCATGTGAATAGTGCTTTACGGCCAAAATCACACTTTGACAGAATTCTCTTCAAGGTCAATAACAATAATTTGTATTACCTTGAGTTTCCAGAATGTACCACTTGTTTAATAAAAGCAAAATGTAATCGAATAAAGCTTGTTCACAATAATCGCTTCGCTTACTTCACACAGAGCAAACGATTTTATTAATCATCACGGAAATTTCCCATATTTTCCTTCTTAAATTCATTGAATGTCCATATGTATTAGAAAAACAATACAGTAGATTCTCTAAGGCCGTGTGCGAATTGGATGAATTGTGGTTAAAAATGGATGAATTTTTAACCACTCCTGTCATATTTAAACCTGCTCCGCAGCTATGCGAAGTGTCAAAATTTAACCAAACGTCAAGTTTTAACCACTTTTTACCCAATTCGCACACGGCCTAAAAACAAAAATGTTTTATCCACTCCATTTGAAGTCAATTATGTGCATTTTTTTACGGAAATATTTTTTTTGAGACCCATATTTTGTCAGACAGTAAACAAGCACAACGTTAATCTAAAATCTTTGTCCTGCCGTCAACTGACAGTTTCTACTGTATTGTATGTCAACAATGGCCAAGTGCCAGATCTTTGTGAAATTTCAAGCACAAGGTGCAAATAAAACATCCCGCAAGAGTCATTGACTTTCCATGTAGAACGTGTGAGAATAATCTAATAGAGAGCTTTTCTGGTTCCGATACAATAAATTCTATAAAATCAACAACAGCGTCAAAAGTTATTTATAGTTTGACTCAGAAAAAAATGATCTCGAAAGAGCGTCGAGACACAAGGAATATTTCAAATTAATATGTACATACATACAACTCTTTGTCGTCATCAGAAAGTTCAACAAATGACATTTTAAAGACAAAGTTTCATTCATGAAAGACGTGCACCGCCAACAACAAAATGTATTTAAAAAAAATATATTAATCTTGTTGGTGATGTTGCTGTCAGCTTTATGAGTCTTATTATGAGTTTTTGACTGATAGCAGTTTTAGAAAAGAATAAACACACTAGCAAATATGCAGTTAAAAATGATGATAAGAGGAAGACAATTGTTTCCGTAGTAAGAACTTACCTATGCTTTCATTATACATGCTTGTTTATTTATTTGCATTGAGCAATTTTTTGGTTTTTTTATAAGACTTATCTCAGGTACTTTCTCTTGTGTGTATCAACATTTAGCGGTATTTAAAATTGCTAATCATAAATCCTTTTCAAGAGACCATATGCCATCGAACAGTTCTTTTCCAGGAAGAAAACAAAGTCAAATCACAGAACCATTCACACTTTTAAGAACAAGTGTTATTTTTGGGTCACATAAAACAGTAGCGACATCTACAGTTTCTCAAAGAGCTACAGGAGAGTGTATTGAATGAATTCTTGCAAAACGTTCACAAAAAACTTCGAATTCTTCAGAGTACAAAAAAGTGCTCGTATGGAACATAGTAGTTAAGGAACTGCTAATATCCCTCGAGAATGAAGGCTACGGAGTGATTGCGTATGCCGATGATGTTGCTATGGCTGTCACGGGATAGCAACATCCCTAATACCCATAGAGATCTCCTCCAAAACGCACTTAATATGCTCACTAGATGGGCTGATCACTATGGACTTAATATTAATCCTCAAAAAACAGACCTCGTCCTTTTTACACGGAAATACAAAATCCCAGTAATTGTTCCTCCTTCAATAAAAGGTGTACCACTAATTTTTACCAATGAAGCCAAATATCTTGGTCTGATATTAGACAAAAAATTAAGTTGGAAACCTAATATTCAGGAAAGAGTTGAGAAAGCTACAGTAGCTCTTTTCTCTTGCAAGAAAGCCATAGGAACAAATGGGTTTTCAACCTCGTATAACCTATTGGCTATATACATCGGTCATCCGACCAATACTCCTGTACGGGGTTGCAGTATGGTGGACTGCACTGGAGAAAGTCACTTACTACGACAAACTCAGCAGAGTCCAACGCAGTGCATGTCTCTGCATAAGCGGGGCACTGAGAACCACACCCTCACACAAATGGCAGCGAGTACAGCTATAAGATTCAACGGCTCATCTCAATGGACCAACAATAATGTGGGACATTCCATCATTTTGAACTTCTTCGGTTCTATACCAAAGTACATAGACTACACCATTCCAAAACCCCAATTTGGGAAAAACTTCCAGGTATCCATTCCATCCAGAGATGAATGGGAAGACAAAAAACTCCTGGATGAAAAAAGCATTCATTTTTATACAGATGGATCCAAGACAAATGATGGAGTTGGTAGTGGTGTGTACTCAGAAAAGCTTAATCTAAGCATCTCATTCCGCCTCCCTAATCATTGTAGCGTCTTCCAAGCGGAAATTTTAGCGATCAAAGAGGTTCTCTACTGGCTAAGAGAAAACGTGATATCAACTTCTGATATCCGCATCTTCTCTGACAGTCAGGCTGCTATTAAATCTCTCGACGATTGTCGATCATCTCTTATGGAGATGGCGCAGCAATTTAATATTCACCTCTGCTGGGTGCCGGGCCACAGAGACATCACGGGAAATTGTAGAGCCGACGAACTCGCTAAAAATGGAACCGTCATACTATTTCACCTGAAAGGGAAAAGATAGGTATACCGATAGCTACATGCAAACTTTTGCTAAGAGAAACAGCCTTAACGATAACAAAGCTCTAGGTTGGTACAATTTACCTACGTGCGCAGCCACAAAAGCTCATTTGGCCTTCACTTGACCTAAAGCGCTCTAAAGAATTGTTATCTCAAAGCAGACTTCATATTAGCTCCCTAATAGAGGTCCTTACGGGACACTGTCTAATAGGTAGACACGCAACACGACTTGGTGTAGCCAAAATGACTTCTGCAGGAGCTGTATGGACGAGGAAGATGAGGAAACAATCTCTCGCCTTCTCTGCACATGCCCTGCTCTTTCACTTAGACGCAAACTTCATCTGGAGATAATACATTTATGATAATCCCAGTGAACTAGCTTATAAGGATATCAAATATCTTCTTCGCTTTATAAGAAGCTCAAAATGGTTAGACTAGTAAGAGTAATTTTCTAGATTCATGTGGTATCACAATAGGCCTTTTTCTTTGGCCCAATGTGTGTGGATCCTGTATCCGCAGCCACTTTAACCTAACCTTACCTAACCTATAAGAAGAACAAGAACTGTCATCTTATTCTTATGTCAAGTGAACGAATCCACAATTGTCGGAATGATTCCGAACGATTGCGGACGAGCAAAAAACAAAAAAAAATACAAATGACGTCATTCAACGTTTTGTCAATCTAAATTCAATTGTTTGGTTTGAAGACAAACGTAGATGACATAATAATAATCTTTTATAAAAGGCAAATGCTATTTTTCGTAATTTTTTCTAGAAAATTATTTATATCAAATAGTTGACTATATAAAGGTAGCTATTACGAAACAGGTAGCTGATGCACGCACGGTAACTACTACTATGAAGCTTAGAGCTATGCGATCGCGAAACTTGATTTCGCAGAAGGGCCTCCCATGGTCGACAGGTCGAAGCGGAGTAGGCTGTTACTACCAATTACCCCACAACGAAGGAGTGTTCCCACCAAGGCACTCCCACCGAGGGACGGCAGCGAATGAATTTCTTCTTTGGAATCAACGGTGGCGTCTCCAGTTCCAGTTAGGCCGAACTACTTGGTGAACACCTTTACGGGCTACTTCGACTTATTTGAAGCCCAGGCCGTAAAAGGAGCGGTTTTTCCGGCTCTTGCACTTGGAGTCACATCAAGTGCCTGGTACTCCAGGTTGGGGGTTGTGCGTTGGGGTGACTTCCCGACCACGTAGAAAAAAGTTTAGTTGCGAAGCAACAACAGGCCTCGGAAACGGACGGATACACTGATGACGACCCAAGCAAATGTACAAAGGACAACGATTTTCGGATATGCACGTGGAATGTTAGGTCCCTTAATAGACCGCGTGCTGCCGAACAGTTAGCGGAGACCCTCAACTGCTACAAAGCAGATATTAACCGCTATCCAGGAAATGCGATGGGATGGACCGGGCAAAAGGAGGATGAAAAACTGCGACATCTACTATGGTAATTGTTACCGAGAGCAACAACAGCGACTATTTGGATGCGGATTCGTCGTGGGAAGCAGACTCAGGCAAAAAGTCTTGAGCTTCAAATGTGTGAGCGAACGCATCACGACAATCCGAATCAAGGCTAAATTCGGCAACATCAGCTAATATGTGCGCATGCCCCACAGAAGAGAAAAAGGACGACACCAAAGACGAGTTCTACGAGCTCCTCGACAAAACATACGAGCAATGTCCTAGTTATGACATTAAAATTGTCCTCGGCGATTTTAACGCAAAGCTGGGAAAAGAGGACATCTTTGGTGGAACGGTCGGAAAGCACAGCCTGCACGACACCACATCCGATAACGGATTCAGGCTGATCGATTTTGCTGCGGGCGAAATGTTGTGGTAGCAAGCACCTGGTTCCCTCATCTCAACATCCATAAAGGTACATGGAGATCTCCTGATCAATCAACCGTCAACCAGATTGATCACATTGCGATCGACGGAAGGCACTTGTCCAGCATTTTAGATGTTCGAACTTTCCGAGGAGCTAACATCGACTCGGACCACTACTCGTCGTAGCCAAGGTAGTGCTACGAATATCCCGACAACGCCAAAACAAGAAATGCTGCAAGAAAATTCGACGTCGGACGGCTACAATCGCAAGAGATCGCCAGATCATTCTCTGATCGAGTGTCAAGTAACTCTTAAGGAGTCCTATGCCGCCAACATCAAGTATCGAAGACCAGTGGCAACATTGCCAAAGAGCAGTTAGAGATGCCGCCTCTAATGTGCTGGGTTTCACACAGCCACCAAAACGAAACCCCTGGTTTGATGAAGAATGCAGGCAGGCCCCATGCAGCCAAGCAGGAGGCATACAAAGCGGCGCTGCATAGAAGGACAAGAGCTGCTCGTGAGCTCTACGAGCAAAAGAGGAGAGAGGAACGCCGGCTTCTCAGGAGGAAAAAGAGAGAGCATGAAAAGCGTCAGATCGAGGATGTTGAGAGAGCCAACAGCAGGAATGAAGTTCGGAGGTTTTACCGAAAGGTTAAACAGCTGGCTCAAGGTCATCGAGCAAGAACTGATGCCTGCAGAGATAAACAAGGGAACATCATAGTAGAATCGCAGTCAATGCTGGGGATTTGGAAAGACCACTTCTGTAGATTGTATAACGGCGACGACGAACAAAATACCGCCGTCAGACAGGAGCCTTTCATCGGACACGATGATAGCCAACAATTCCGTGAACCCGACCTAGAAGAAGTGAAAACCGCAATATCACGGCTGAAATCCAACAAAGCCGCTGGAGCAGATGGACTAGCTGCTGAGCTGTTTAAAGCAGCAGGCGACGAGCTAGATGCATGCACCAAATCATCTGTAAGATATGGTCAGAGGAATGCATGCCCGATGAATGGAACCTCAGCATTGTTTGCCCGATCCTGAAAAAGGGAGATCCTCTAAACTGCGCCAACTATAGAGGAATAAGTCTACTAAACATCGCCTACAAGATCCTCTCTGCCGTAATATGTGAACGTCTGAAGCCTTTCGTCAACAATCTGATTGGTCCTTATCAATGTGGCTTCAGGCCAGGAAAGTCAACCATCGACCTATGAACTCCAAATCGATACCCACCACCTTTTCATCGATTTTAAGGCCGCGTATGACAGCATCTACAGAGACGAACTGTACAAAGCTATGTCTAGTTTTGGCGTCCCTGCCAAGCTCGTTCGCTTGTGCAAAATGACGATGGAGAACTCACGCTGCTCCATCAAGGTTGGCAAACGAGCTCACGGAATCTTTCGACGTCAAAAAAGGATTCAGACAAGGCGATGCACTGTCATGCGATTTCTTTAACATCGTTCTTGAGAAGATAGTGCAGAAACTCCACCGTCAACACCAGAGGCACTATCTTCCAAAAATCTGTTCAACTTCTCGCGTACGCCGATGATATTGATATAATGGGAAGAACACAGCGTGATGTCAATGGCGCTTTTGTGAGAATTGAGACAGAAGCGGCAAAAATGGGTTTAGCGGTAAATGAGGGAAAAACGAAGTATATGCTGTCTTCGAGGAAGGACACCCAACACCGACGGCTCGGGCAAAACGTCACAATAGACGCGTATAACTTCGAGGTAGTAGAGGAGTTTGTCTACCTAGGCTCCGCTATAAACACGGGCAATAACACCAGCGCCGAGATCAGACGAAGAATAACTCTTGCTAATCGCTGTTTCTTTGGGCTTAGAAAGCAATTGAGTGGAAAAGCCCTCTCTCGAGCAACTAAGGTAAAACTGTACAACACACTCATCATCCCAGTCCTGCTGTATGGTGCAGAAGCATGGACCCTGACAAAATCGGATGAAAGTGCCTTAGGCTGTTTCGAGAGGAAAGTTCTTCGGGTTATCTTTGGCCCCGTGTGCATTGAAGGGGAATGGCGAAGAAGATACAACAGCGAACTTTACGGGTTGTACAACGACATGGACTTAGCCAGAAGGGTCAAGTCCAGAGACTCAGATGGCTTAGGCGAATGGACACCAATGCTCCGGCCCGGAAAGCCTTCGACACTATTTCCCGAGGGACGTAGGAGGAGAGGAAGACCGCGACTCAGGTGGCGCACTCAAGTGGAAGAGGACCTCAATCAACTCGGAGTGCAAAACTGGAGACGACTAGCTAAGGATCGAGCTAGCTGGCGGAAACGACCATTTCACCTAAACGTGTTCATTTAAAACCTTAACTGAAAATTGATTAACTCCATCTATCTCTATATGAAACTTATATGAATTTTTTACTATTTTGAGTTAAGGCATCAAAGTTCATAACAAAGGAATTGAGCTTAGATCATTACAAAGATTTATCACAGTCGTTTCAAATAAAGAGTTAAATTTATGACATTTCTTTTAAGAATTAGCTTAAGGCTATAAACAAGCCACATACATATATGCTGTCAATTCTACGTGCTTAAATATTCATCCACATGTTTCTATATTAATTTTTAAATTACGAATGATACATCACTGCCAATCAATTCGACACGATTAAAAAAAAATACAATAAATATAACTTGCTTTTTTAATGGCTTACTAATTAGTTTATTTTAATTTTCAGATCTGCCAATTTGGAACTACGATGGAAGTTCAACTGGACAAGCTCAAGGTTCCAACTCAGATACATATCTACATCCCGTAGCTATCTTTAAAGATCCATTCCGCAAGGGCAATAACATTCTAGTTATGTGTGATACATACAAATTTGATGGCACACCAACTGAAACAAATCATCGTAAGAGCTGTTTGGAGGCAATGGATAAAGTTACCGCTGAAGAGCCATGGTTTGGCATTGAACAAGAATATACATTCCTTGATTTTAATGGACATCCATTGGGTTGGCCAAAGAATGGTTTCCCTGGACCTCAGGGACCCTACTATTGTGGTGTTGGAGCCAATAAGGTGAGATAAGTCTATCAGTCTAAACAAAAACATTTTGAAGAGCGCCATTTAGCTCATTATTAATTTTTAATAAAATTAATGAATCACATTTGATACACACTTTTTTTGTAAGATTTATTACCAATGACCATTAATGCATGATATTCATAGAGTATGATATTGATGTTTTATTTTCTACAATCAGGACTGATTCTTCTGATCAGTTTGTAGGAAAACGTAGAACATTTTTCATTTAATAATTGCTATGAATCAAATATGATTCCTTACGTCTGACCCTGATAAATACACTATCAGTGTATTAACGCCTCTAGGCAGATCAGACCATAGTATTATATCTGCAAATTTCTCGTTACAAACAAATCCAGGAGCTCCGTAGCGAACCTAATGGCCATACGAGAAAGCCACTGGGACGGTCTCAACAACTTTTACCGGATCTTTAACTGGTCACTATGCTTCCTCGATAGTGACGTAGACTCCAGTGCAGATATGATTAGATACTAATATGATTATTTTGGGAATGAAACCTTTTATCCCGAATAGGGTTAAACGCATCAAACCCAAGGAAAAGTCGTGGTTTGATTCAAGCTGTAAGGAGGTTATCAGAGAAAAAAAAAGTAAAGTTCCGGTGTTTTAGAGCCAACCCAACCGAGGAAAACCGGAACAAGTTTAAACAAGCAGGAGGCCTCAATGCCCATATTCGTAGGACCAAATTTTTACATGACAAAATTAGGCAAAAATACTGCAATGTCCAAGCAGTAAGAATTTTGTCATTTGTAAAAATGAGAACTTCTTCTTCCTCGGTCCCTACGCTCGTTGACAATGACACTCCAGTTGTTAGCTCTCTCGCGAAAGCTAACCTTTTGCTCTTCGCTGCCAGAGAGTGTGATGACTCGCCTGCTCTTGAGCGAGAGTCCTAAGGGATCTCAACATACATAAATCCGCTGGTCGGATGGATCGCTATTGTTCTGAAGAGGTGTTCTTCCACGCTGGCAAAACCCCTGCGTAAGCTTTTCCATCCATACTATTCTTCTGGGTTCGTTCCGAGCAGTTGGAAAACAGCATTTGTCCAGCCAATCCCAAAAAAAAGTGAATCGTCTTCTCCCTCCAATTATCGTTCTATTGCACTTACGTCCCTTCTTTCTTAGGCCATGGAAACGCTGATAAACTATCAGCTCAAGAAATATCTCGAAGACCGAAAGCTTCTTAATGACCGGCAGTACGGCTTTCGCAGCAACAGGTCCACTGGTGATCTGATAGTTTATCTCAGTGGAACAAATCTTTACATCGTTTTGGAGAAAGTAAGATTGTTGCACTTGATATTTCAAAGTCATTTGATAAAGTTTGGCATCTTGATTTTTTATCGAAAATGCGTGCCTTCGGTATCGATGAATCCCTTCTTCGTTGAATTAGAAACTTTCTTTCGAACCGTTCAATACAAGTTGTATTGGACGGATTCAAGTCTGAAACCCACAATATAAATGCTGGTGTGCCCCAGGGCTCCGTTTTGTCTCCGACCCTCTTCCTCATTTTCATTAATGATCTTTTGTCTGTTACTTCTAATCCTATAAATTGTTTCGCTGACGGTAGAACCCATTGCTTTTCTTATTCGTTTCCTTAAACAGCATTGTACAATGGGGATTTAAAAACTGCGTAGAGTTTAATGCTTCGAAAACTCAATGCTGTCTGGTATCGTTGAAGTGAGATAGCATCAACGAGACCGAACATATCGAGATTTTCACTGACCACCTCTTGTGGAACGAGCACATATGCGATGTCGCTAAAAATGCCGCAAGATGTTTGGGTTTCTTAAGACGGTGCAAGAAATTTTTCTCCCCGTCTGATCTGGCTATTATCTACAAAACCTATATCCGTCCAAAGCTTGAGTACAATTCACATCTCTGGGCTGGTGCTCCAGCTACTCTTGGATGGAATACAAAAAAGAGCTGTAAGAATGATTGGCGATAGAGAGGTCACTAGCTCATTCACTTCATTGGAACACCGTCGCGTCGTAACGTTTCGTGTCTCTCCTTGTTTTATCGTTACTTTACGGTTCTTGCTCTAGTGAAATAGCCAGTTGCATTCCACCCCTTAAACAATTCAATCGTAATACCCGCGCTTCCATGAATGCCCATCAGTTTACCCTCGAGCCCATCTTCGGTCGTAAGCTCAAGTATAGAGAATCGTTCTTTAGCCGTACTACGCGAATGTAGAACTCTCTTCCACAGTCTGTCTTTCCCGATCATTGCAGTGTTTAGGAATTTAAGACCAATGTACACCGGCACCTCCTCTCAAATCCCTTCCATCTTTCCTAAAGCACTCACTGTATCTATGGCATAATAAGGGTATAAAAACCCCTTGAGTGTGTGCTTATTATAAAAAAAAAAATGAACTCTTGTATTGTTGAATTGATTGCTATCGAAACTTAATAATTTTAAAATTTTAAATTTTCAGGTTTATGGTCGCGATGTCGTCATGGCTCATTACAAAGCTTGCTTATACGCAGGAATCAATGTTTCTGGCACCAACGCTGAAGTCATGCCTGCTCAGGTAAGGAAATTCTTCCCAACAAGATCTTAGAAACCACTTTCTAACAATTAAATCTATTTCTAGTGGGAATACCAAGTAGGACCTTGTTTGGGAATTTCCATTGGTGATCAATTGTGGATGTCAAGATTCTTGCTTCACAGAATTGCTGAAGAGTTTGGTGTAAGTAATATTAATTTTGTGAAAAAGAGCACTGCTGACTTAAGGGATGTATTCATTTAATTAGATTATTGCCACATTGGACCCCAAACCAATGCCAGGTGACTGGAACGGTGCTGGTGCCCATACCAACGTTTCTACTAAAAAGATGCGAGAAGATGGCGGAATCAAGTACGAAAGACGACATTCCAAAAAAGTCTTTGAAGGTGTTACTAATTTGATTGTTTCTGAAATTTTACAGGGAAATCGAAAAGGCAGTTCAAAAGCTTTCCAAATGTCATGATCGTCACATTCGTGCCTATGACCCCAACCAGGGCAAGGACAACGAACGCCGTCTAACTGGTTTGCACGAAACAAGCTCAATCAACGATTTCAGTGCTGGTGTTGCCAATCGTGGATGCTCCATTCGCATTCCACGTGGTGTTAGTGATGATGGAAAGGGTTACTTCGAGGACAGACGTCCAAGTTCCAATTGTGATCCCTATTCCGTTGCTGAGGCTATTATCAGGACTATTTGTTTAGATGAATAAGATTGTATGAGATGGACGCGTTCAGTATATGGCACAGGTGAAGACATTCAAATCGACGCGTGTTGATCGCGTGTGTTGAGCAAACATTTATTATAGCTTATTATTGTTAGGATTTTAAAAAGTTGTTATTCTCATTATTTACTACTAAATATCTGTTCACCTATATTCTTATGCATGGAATATATAAACATTTAATAATATTACAACTCAATGATGTTATTTCTTTTCTTTTGTCAATGGAAAATTATGTGTAGACTTAAAGCTTCATTTAATTTGCAATTAAAGTTTTATTTAAAAGCAAAATTGTTTTTTGGTTTACAGTTTTGTTAACTTATTTTGTTTTCAAAAACGTTTATTAAGGAAAACTTAATTTTGATAACCATATGTTTAATTTTTGATTAGTACAAATCAATTAAATTAAAATAAAAAAAATAAGATTAGATAGATAGAGTGGCGTGAGAGCTCTTGAAAAGCCAAGGCCTAAGTGGCTTACTCTCATCAAAAATTCTCTAGGTGCGTGTGAAGAATTGAGGGGGTCTACAATTTAACGCCGATTCCGAACGGCAAAGTTGAGAAGCACTTTTTCATGACAGATGATACTCTTGGAAGTTTTGTCAGTTCTTCGCAAGAGGCAGTGCCCGTGAAAGATGAAATAAAAACTTTATGGGCACGAGTAGGATTCAAACCCACGACGTTCTGCTTAGCAGCCAACGCACCTAACCACTAAGCTACGGACACTACGAACAATTAAATTTACCGTGTTTAAAATATGCATTGGCGTTGTTAGGAAAGCCGAGTACATGATTATTTACCCTATTTTTATGATCGGTGATCATATAGAATAATATGTGAACGTCTGAAGCCTTTCGTCAACAATCTGATTGGTCGCCCTTATCAATGTGGCTTCAGGCCAAGAAAGTCAACCATCGACTAAATTTTCACGTTGCGGCAGATCCTGCAAAAGACCTATGAACTCCAAATCGATACCCAAGACCTTTTCACCGATTTTAAGGCCGCATATGACAGCATCTACAGATATCAAACTGTATAAAGCTATGTCTAGTTTCGGCATCCCTGCCAAGCTCGTTCGCTTGTGCAAAATGACGATGGAAAACCCAAGCTACTCCATCAAGGTTGGCAGCGAGCTTATGGAATCTTTCGACGTCAAAAAAGGATTCAGACAAGGCGATGCACTTGCGATTTCTTTAACAGCGTTCTTGATAAGATAGTGCAGAACTAGCACTATCTTCCAAAAATCTGTTCAACTTCTCTCCTACGCCGATGATATTGATATAATGGGAAGAACACCGTGTGATGTCAATGGCGCCTTTGTGAGAATTGAGACAGAAGCGGCAAAAATGGGTTAAGCGGTAAATGAGAGAAAAACGAAGTATACGCTGTATTCGAGGAAGGACACCCAACACCGACGGCTCGGACAGAACGTCACAACAGACGCATACAACTGTTGATTGAGGCCCAAGTCCACAACGGACTGTAGCGCCACCTTAAGTAAGTAAGTAAGATCATATAGAAATGTAGTTAGTACATACACGTACCCAACTCGTCCTACCAAGAACGGAATTGTCACCTCGAAAAAAAACTTGGGGCGATTCAGAGCGCTCCCGGTGCGAGCACTGAATACACATCGAACACGGTGGAAATGCACCGGGGCGAAAAAAGAGCGACATCGAACAGCTCAGTGCGAAATCAGAGCGCCACAAAGCGACCAAGAGCGCACATCGAACAAACCTAATATCATTAAAAGCTCCTGTATATGAGTTATTTGTTTGTTTCTACGTCTTTTATTTTCATTATAAACTTACCGGTATTCTCAAGCTATTGTCTAAATAGTTCAGTTCGGAATACCATAATTTGCTTAAAGTCAGTTGACAGCTCTAATTTTACTATTTACAACGAACATGAGCCATGCTATCATCAAGTTTGTTTCTTACAATTTTATCCGAATAATGACGAATCCGAAAACCTTTGAACAAATAAAACACTGTCAGCCTGACCAATGAATTTTGAGCGCCTTCGTTTACGCCATAACCATAAGGAATGATAAAAGAAACATGCATTTCAATACTCCTGCTGATTTAAAGGCAGATAGTCTATTTATTTTTAAAAATAATAATAAAAGTAAGGGGTCGGTGAGTGCGTTTACCGAAGTGAGAGGACCGATTCCAAACGGCTGAGTATTCTATACTATTCCGTGACAAATGATACTTTTGGAAACTTTCTCAGTACTTCATAAGAGGCAGTAGCAGTACCCATGTAAGGTGAAATAGAAACATTTTAGACGCGTATAGGTTTCGAACCCACGAGGACGCTTTCAATGTTACGTATTTTGTCAAATATTAAAGTTCAACATTTTTACCTTTCAAAAAAGTGTATTATAATTTTTTTTTTTTGATACTCAGAAAAGTACGTATACGCCATACGCACATACTGCATACAATTTCGCTATTGTTTGTTATTTGGTGACAGAGAATTTACCCGTCATTGATTATATATTTTCTTTTCAGCTTCTTTCCACCAAAGGTCATTTGTTTTTAGGGTTTTTATCGTTTCCAAGTCCAGGATACCCTTAAAAGAAATCACTGATTTTTTTAAGTATGAATTGACTGACAGTTGTGATAACTTTTTTGTATACCAGCCACTGTTCTCTATAATACCCTGGATAGTGGATTCCATACAAATTATAACACTTTTCTTGGCGTCTATTGATTTTGACATGGTACTCTTACACTTGTGCATCTCTTTCTATATAAATCGAAAAAGTGAGAGTGAGACAGAGTCACGGATCTTTATTATAGACATCAGTGGACAGAGTGAAGTGATGTTCAACAGAAAAACGAAAAAAAATGGTACTTCTTGGAAATATTAATTTTACTCAAAATTTGACACAGATGTGTTAGGTCCTCGGGACAATACAAGATAGCACAGTGTTAACCGATGCTGTGTAGATCTTTCGTCTTGGAAACCTAGTGTTACTTATCACCAACTACGTCGATTAGACCGCAACCGTTATCTGTTGTAATTGTAACTTGATGGAGGATCTGCCAAAGATATCTTCCTTCCCGATCTTTGCACTGAAATCTCCGAGTACGATTTTGACGTCGTAATCTGAACAGGCTCCGTAGGCTCTATCCAGGGGGTCGTGAAAATCCTCCTTGCTTGACTCCTCGGTATCATCGGTAGGGGCGTGTACACATATTATGCTGATGTTTTGTAGTGTGGCCTTGATGCGGATTACAGCCAGGCGAACAATCTTTCAAAAGTCCGCCCAGCTACTGTTGAAATATGTACTGTAATTTAAAAACATACTTTTCAATTTTATGTTTAATCATTCTTACGTTGATATCTTCGTATACAAATAATATTTTTTTTAACTCAGATAAAATAAATATTTCGTTCAGTCAAGACACAAATAGAAATCTTTTAACTTACGAAAACCTTTAGGTTACGGGCCCAGATACATACACGGTTTTGTTTGTGAATTTTGGTAATACATTTAGTTTTGAAATTGAAAATAGAAGATATTTCGGTTTTGAATACCAAAATGGGCATACCTTTGTTCGATGGAACGAATTTTAATAATTGGCGTTTCCGTATCGAAATTTCTCTGGAGGAGAAAGGTTTGGCAGTTTTCATTCAAGAGGGCCTAAGTTCATTACTTGCAGCACAGTCTGTGCTTGCAGCAGCAAATGATGTTGATAAGCCGAAGATTGAAATGCAAAAAGAAGATGCAAGAATATAATCGCGCAAAGTGTCCATGATAACCAGTTGAAGAACATTAAAGGAAGATCCACAGCAAAAGCGATGAAACCAAAGAAAGCTTATCTCATCGTGATTGCGAAACGAAGGTTTTTCGAGATGTTCTATATGTAAAAGGACTTAAATGCAATTTGCTATCCATTCGAAGTTTAACCAAACATGGATGTCACATAGTTTTTCAAAATGATCTGGCACGTATATCTCTCAACGGAAAAACAATTTTTGTCGCCTATAGTTCTGGAAAACTTTACGAAGCTGAATTTCAATTTTTCAGAAATGAATTTACTGGGATCAGTAGCAATCATTTGATTATTTCAGCTCAAAAGTTTTGGCACTACCGATTAAGTCATTTAAATTCAAACGATATGAAGAAGATGATAGATAGAGAAATGGTGAATGCTCTTAATAATCTTAAAATCAATCTTAAAGACAGTTTTTGTGAATCTTGTATACTTGGTAAGCAGTCAAGATTGCCATTCAAACAAAAGAAGAAACCTCGATCGAACCGTTTATTAGAGCTGATCCATAGTGATGTTTGTGGACCGATTCCTGTGACATCATAGGATGGTTCAAACTCTTTTGTTACTTTTACTGATGACTTTTCAAGAGCGTCTACGGTCTATTGCATTCAGAAAAAGAGCGAAGTTTTCAAAAAGTTTTCAGAATTTGTTGAGGGTGCAGAATCATTGCACGGTTGTAAAGTTGCAAGATTGAAGACAGATAATGGTGGTGAATACAGTTCCAATGAATTTAAGCAGTATTGTAAAGCAAAGGGAATTCAGTTAATAACGACAGTTCCTTATAATCCAGAAATGAATTCCGTGGCTAAAAAGCTGAACAGGAATTCAAGTGATTTGAACAAGAAATTTTGGTCAGAAGCTATAATGACTGCTAACTATAATTAAAATCGCTGTCCAACTAATGCTCTTGGAAAACAATTTATTAACAAGACTCCAGCAGAAATTTGGTCTAGAAAGAAACCAAACTTATTGAATCTGCGTGTATTTTGGGCATGGTGTTACAAATATATTCCCAATGAAAAACGTTTAAAATTTGACAACAAATCAGAAAAATGTATAATGTTGGGATATGCTCAAAATGGTTACAGATTGTGGAGTACTAATAAGAATTCGTTAATAATTGGAAGAAATGTAATTTTTAACGAAGCTGATGTACTAACTCGAAAGAAGAATATTAGCATAATATGTTCAGAGGTGGAAGAAGATGAAATAATAGAAAGAAATCCATTATCAACGGCACCACCAGATCAAGACATTAATTCAAATTCTGAAAGCCATGACATTCAAAATAATCATTCTAGAATTGATTCCGAGATTGAAAATAACGTTGACGTTGAGCAGGGTGATACAAATCGAAGACAAAGCTCAAGAATCCGAAAATCACCTCAACGTTATGGTGAATGGGAGATGGATGCACATTTCGCATTATTAGCTCAACAATATGTAAATAATGACCCTCTTTTAATCACTGAATCTAAGCAACGTAATGATTGGAATGAGTGGGAAAAAGCTATAAAAGAAGAATATGCATCTCTTTTACAGAACAAAACTTGGATTGAATGTGATTTATAAAAAAAAATGTAAGCCAGTGACATGCAAATGGGTATTCAAATTAAAGCGAAAGGCAGATGGTGAAATCAACAAGTAAAAAGCTCGGCTAGTGGCGAAGGGGTTTACGCAAAAGATTGGTATCGACTACAGTGAAACCTATGCTCCAGTCGCCAAATTTACCACAATGCGAACTTTGTTATCCATTGCAAATCACCGGAACATTTTTTTTTTTATAATTCATTTTTTTTATTCATTTAACTTATATCTACTTACATGCTGGACAAAAATGTGAAACTAGCCTAATTAATTCTACTTATATATAACATACTGGCCCTAGTCGGGCGCTCTAAGCAATTCATTGTTCTTAAAATTAATGCATTTCGGCCTACGACCTAAGTTTGTTTCTTTTTATTTCAATTTATTTTTTTTTTATTAGAAAATTTAAAAAAACTAATGCCAATCAGTGCTGTCGTTTCAAAATTTTCATGGGGAGTATTTTTTAATTAATTTGAGGAGTATTTTCTGTGTTTGAGTAGTATATTTTTTTTAACTGTAGGTACCGTAGCGCGATAAATTGACTCCGGAAGAAATCACTTGTATTGTGTTTTGTAAATTGTTTTGAAGTTTCAAAAATGATATGGTTGAAGTTTATAAACAAACTATAGTTTCTTATAAACTTTTAGGAACTCTAAAATTCAAATTGTGCGCATGTCGGATAGTATTCAATCGAGGTTGATATCAATTTGAGGATCTTATCCTTAAATTTTGATTTTAATTGTCTTCATTAGAGTTTTTCTCAACTGCCAAAAAAGTTTGACCATTAAGCATTCAATGTGCTGTCAGATCTTGTGTTTTTTCTGCATTAAATAAAACACTTATTTTTTATTTATAGCGTTTTTTTTTGGTCGTCCGGAACTGTTCCGAACGATTCTGAATTCGTTAACTTGGCACAAAATGACAGTTCTTGTTCTAGATAGAACAGAAAAACGATTCCGAATTTGAAGTCGGAATCAAAAACAGAATCACGCATACATGCACACATTTGCACATACGTACTCGCCGCCATGTTTACAAATAAAGAAAATAAAAACAATGTCATGCATATGATGTTTTACAAATACATAGACATTCAACCATTAGAAGCAAAAAATGTGTTTGCATGTTCGTTTGGTATCCGGAATCGGACAGTTCTGTGGACCGATTCCGGATTACCAAAAAAAAAACGCCATTAAACAAATATTAAAGTTATAAAGACTTGAGCTTTGACAGTATGGATAGAGTAAGGAAAGAAAAAGTTTGAAAATCTAACGGACTATTAACACAATTATTTTTTGTATTTATTTTTAAGGGTTTATTTTATACTCTTTTCCAAGAGATATTTCTTTGATTGGTGGGCCTTCGAACACAAAAGGAAATTCCTGTAACGTCTTTTTGGCCTGTGAACTAGATATATTATATTAGTACTATAATATTATTTCAGCAATATGTGCTTTATTATGAACATGAAGAGGTATCTGTCTTCTTTTTTCATCTTGATTCAGAATTTCATCGCGCTTTTGTTTTTACCGTCTCGAAAAGCAAAAACAAAAACATCAACTGTTATGAACTTCCCGTGGATACTTACTACTTTCAAAATCAAAACCTCAAAACAATCCTCAGCTTGACTTTACAATTCAACTCTAGAGTCTGTCAACTGCAAAGGTTCACAAGTTGAATAAAGTGAAGAAAACTACTCAAAATCAATTGTTTATGTCTATAATTCTTTTTCGCTAGCTTCCAACTTCTCTGACGAATTCATATTAAAATTTTAACCAAGTTGTCCCTTAATTATAATTTACAACGGAACTGTTGTCTTGCGACGAAGGTTTTTAAGTAAAAGAACAATTTTTTTTAACAGTTCTATTTATAGTAATTCCACCAGTTGAATTGCATTTATTTCATTACAAATTAAATCCAGTTTTCAACTTTTACGTTTCTATTAAAGCTTATAATATCGTTTCTGGATCTTCAGGTTTAAGGTTGTAGTGATCCAAAATCATAAACTGAACTACAAATGCAGACTTAAGTGATCCATGAAAGCGTGTTTCAAAAATACTGGCTCATTTTTTTAACGTTTTCGAGTAATTAAGATATCGAATTAGGAAACTTAATAGAGCCTTAAATGTTTGGCAATTTTGGTAAATTGGTAACTATGACTTGAATTTAGGCCAGCTATTTCACTCATTGAAATCAGCTAAGAGATGTGAGAATATTGATTTTCGTCTTTTGTTTTATCTCATAATAAATTGAGGATATTTTGGTCACTGATTTTGAGGAGTATATTTCGTCTATGGGTAGTAGAGTAGTATTTGACTCTCGAAAGGAGTAAAATACTACAATAGTAGCAAAAACGACAGCAGTGATGCCAATGTCTTTTTTAAGGGGTTTTACTTACATGCTAGGGTCCTTAAAATAAAACTTAAAATTACCTATTCTACCTACAAACTACTTATACCTAGAACAACCACAGCGGCAAGAACTATGTCCTTCTATTTGTTGGAATTCCATCGAGGATGTTTATACCTGTCTGTGTTATGTGTTTTCATTGTTTTGTATTTTTGTTTTTGTTATCTTTTCTCTTTTTTTGTTTTTGTTTTTGTATTTTATGAAATGTTGTTTGTTTTTTTTTTTTTTTGTTTTTATTCTTCTTTTTCTTTTATTGTGCCACCATTCCTACTCTACTTAAACCTAAGACCTAAGACTTAAACAAATATGTAAGCCGGCCAAGGCTCAAAACCCCACCCCGGACTACCCATTGTCAAATGCCGTTTGAAGCCACCAGAACTGTTTCTCCTGCTTTACCCTATCAATGCGGTCCTGTTCGGACACAGCCCTACTGAACCGAAGCAGCTCCGCTCCATCACGAGCGAGGATGCCTCGTTCATACAGGAGTCGCCGGTCTACGGTCCACGCCTGACGTGGAAGATGAACGGTACTGCCAATCTATCCTGTATCATGCCGCACTGGTCTAAATCACCGGAACATGATTATTCACCAAATGGACGTAAAGAGTGCATTTTTGAACGGGGAGATTTCTGAAACTATTTTCATGGAATTACCTGAAGGATTCAAAAATGAGAATAAGGTTTGCAAACTCAACAAGGCTCTTTATGGACTAAAGCAAGCATCTCGAACATGGAACTTAAGATTCAATCAATTTATGTTAAAGATTGGCTTTAAACGCTGTATAACAGATCATTGTCTTTACACGAAAGGTGAAAGTAACAATAAGTGCTTCGTCCTACTTTATGTAGACGATTTGCTTATTGTTTGCATCGATCAGCGAAAAATAAATGTAATCAAAAACTTATTAAAGCAAGAATTCGAAATGACCGACATTGGAAAAGTGAACACTTTTTTGGGAATGCACATCGATCAAAATCTTGAAGATAATACAATTACTCTCAGCCAAAAAGAGTATTTGAAGAATGTTCTTCGAAAATTTGGTATGACTGATTGCAAAGGCGTTGCAACTCCGATGGAAATAGGACTTAACCTGGAAAGAGGAAATGTAAACGATTTGCCTGATATTCCATTCCGGGAATTAATTGGATGTTTGACCTATGCAACACTGACTACAAGACCAGATTTATGTGCCGCTACAAACTACTTCAGTCGTTTTCAAAGTTGTTACACAACTGAACATTTTATTCATGCAAAAAGAATTTTACGCTATATTAAAACTACTTTGGACTTAAAAATGATTTTCAAGAAAGATAAACAAGCAGAGTCATTGGTTGGCTTCACTGATGCGGATTGGGCTGGTGACAAAAACGACAGAAAATCTTTATCTGGATATGTGTTTAAGGTTTTCAATAACACTGTAAGCTGGGCATCAAGAAAGCAAGCTACTGTTAGCCTATCGTCAACAGAGGCCGAGTATATTGCACTTGGTGAAGGTATTTGCGAAGCCAAATGGTTAAGAAACTTACTTCGTGAAATGGGCTGTGATGTAAATTCTCCCACAACAATTTATGAAGACAACCAATCATGTATCAAAGTGGCAGAAGAGCCAAGAGAGCACAAAAGAATGAAACATATTGATGTTAAATACAACTTTATACGTGAGGCAATTTCCAATTTTGAAATCAAATTAAAATACAAATGTAGTAGTGATCAGTTAGCTGATGTTATGACAAAAAGCATCAGTAGAATTGTATTTGAAAAACATCGTAAAGATTTAAATTTAAAATAATTTTAGTTTATAGTTCATTTTAATTATCGTTTAGTATGTTTATATAAATTAAGAGGTGGTGTTGAAATATGTACTGTAATTTAAAAACATACTTTGTAATTTTATGTTTAATCATTCTTACGTTGATATCTTTGTATACAAATAATATTTTTCTTAACTCAGATTAAATAAATATTTCGTTCAGTCAAGACACAAATAGAAATCTTTTACGAAAACCTTTAGCTACTAGGATACGCAGACGACATTGACATAATTCGAAGAACACAGCGTGATGTCAGTGGATGCTGTCGTCAGTTAATGCTGTCGTCAAGAAAGGATTCGAGTGATTTTTGGTCCTGTCTGCATTAATGGAGAATGGAGACGAAGATTCAACCAAGAACTGTACGAGCTGTACAGCGACACTGACCTAGCCAGAAAAGTAAAGGTCCAAGGACTTAGATGGTTGGGTCATATTGAGCGAATTGAAAATAATGCCTCGGCTCGTAGACTTCGAATCCAACCCGGAAGGACGTCGCACAAGAGGAAGACCGGGATTCAGGCGGAGCACACAGGTGGTAAAGGACCTGAAACAACTTGGCGTGCGAAACTGGAGACAGCTAGCTAGGGACCGAACTGGCTGGAGAAGGTTGTTGGGTGAGGCCCTGGTCCGACCTGGACTGTAGCGCCACCATAAGTAAGTAAGATCACTAATTGGCTTGAAATTGAAATCCATGACTTTCGATCGAATGCATGCCCGATGAATGGAACCTCAGCATTGTTTGCCCGATCCTGAAAAGGGAGATCCTCTAAACTGCGCCAACTATAGAGGAATAAGTCTACTAAACATCGCCTACAAGATCCTCTCTGCCGTAATATGTGAACGTCTGAAGCCTTTCGTCAACAATCTGATTGGTCGACCAAATTTTCACGTTGCGGCAGATCCTGGAAAAGACCTATGAACTACAAATCGATACCCACCACCTTTTCATCGATTTTAAGGCCGCGTATGACAGCATCTACAGAGACGAACTGTACAAAGCTATGTCTAGTTTTGGCGTCCCTGCCAAGCTCGTTCGCTTGTGCAAAATGACGATGGAGAACTCACGCTGCTCCATCAAGGTTGGCAACGAGCTCACGGAATCTTTCGACGTCAAAAAAGGATTCAGACAAGGCGATGCACTGTCATGCGATTTCTTTAACATCGTTCTTGAGAAGATAGTGCAGAACTCCAACGTCAACACCAGAGGCACTATCTTCCAAAAATCTGTTCAACTTCTCGCGTACGCCGATGATATTGATAAAATGGGAAGAACACAGCGTGATGTCAATGGCGACTTTGTGAGAATTGAGACAGAAGCGGCAAAAATGGGTTTAGCGGTAAAGGAGGGAAAAACGAAGTATATGCTGTCTTCGAGGAAGGACACCCAACACCGACGGCTCGGGCAGAACGTCACAATAGACGCGTATAACTTCGAGGTAGTAGAGGAGTTTGTCTACCTAGGCTCCGCTATAAACACGGACAATAACACCAGCGCCGAGATCAGACGAAGAATAACTCTTGCTAATCGCTGTTTCTTTGGGCTTAGAAAGCAATTGAGTGGAAAAGCCCTCTCTCGAGCAACTAAGGTAAAACTGTACAACACACTCATCATCCCAGTCCTGCTGTATGGTGCAGATGCATGGACCCTGACAAAATCGGATGAAAGTGCCTTAGGCTGTTTCGAGAGGAAAGTTCTTCGGGTTATCTTTGGCCCCGTGTGCATTGAAGGGGAATGGCGAAGAAGATACAACAGCGAACTTTACGGGTTGTACAACGACATGGACCTAGCCAGAAGGGGTCAAGGTCCAGAGACTCAGATGGCTCGGTCATTTAGAGCGAATGGACACCAATGCTCCGGCCCGGAAAGCCTTCGACACTATTCCCGAGGGACGTAGGAGGAGAGGAAGTATTGAATGTTATTTTTTGTTGAAGCGACACAGAAGAATAAATTATAAACGATGTTTATTCAAAGAGAAAATTATATCGAGTAATATTGAAAATAAAATAAAACTCCTACGATAAGTTTGATAATAAACAAAATAAAGGTACAAAACAAGTACAGTAGATATTTAACAAAACCGAATATTTTCAACACTCCCACTTTTTGTCAAATACTCCCATCAAGTTTCGTAAAAATTGAAAACGTTCTCTTGGTAATGCCTTCGTTAAGATGTCCGCAATCATGTATTTTGTTGATATGTTTTTCAAATCGAAGCATCCCTCTTCAAATTTTTCACGGATGAAATGATACCTGATATCAATGTGCTTACTACGTCGATGGAATTCTGGATTCTTAACCAAACGAATCGCACTAGTGTTATCCATGTAAAACGTTGTAGCATTCTTAATTTTATCGGGCATTATTTCCTCAAATAATCGTTGTAGCCAAACTAATTCTTTAATTGCTTCAGATGCTGCTATGTATTCTGATTCAGTTGTAGAAAGCGATACACATTTCTGTCTTGTGCTGCTCCAACTGATTATTCCGTTATTATATCTAAAGACAAAACCTGATGTCGATCTTCTAGAGTCAATGTCGCCTGCATAGTCAGCATCACTAAAACCACATAAACTATTATCTCCATTTGAGTTGTATAGGATTCCATAGCTGATTGTACCCTTAATGTACTTTAAAATCCGCTTGAGAGCATTCTCGTGCACCAACAATGGTTTTTCCATATATCGACTAACATTACCAATTGCATAACTTATATCTGGCCTTGTAGCGATGGCCAAATACATGAGACTTCCAACTAGTTGCCGATATGGAAACTTGCTTTGTTCTGACTTCTCGTAATTTGAAAGCAATTGATTTGGATCAGCTGGAACAGATACTGGATTGCAATCTTCAAAATTAAAACGGTGTAAAATCTTCTTTGTGTATGCTGTTTGGTGCATAAATATAGAACCATCAGGCTGCTGGTCGATCTCAAATCCCAGAAAACAACCCACTTGCATTTCTTTAACTTCGAAGTGTTTTTGCAAATGTTCAATTACGGATTTTACATGTGATTCGTCGTCTCCAGCCACTATCCCGTCATCCACATAAATTGCAAGTATGAGTGTTTTTTCATTTTTCTTACTTACAAAAACACATGAATCTGAATCACAGCTTTTGAATCCAAAGAGATTGATGAATGTTTTGAACTTCCGGTTCCAACAACGTGAAGCTTGCTTTAAACCATACAAGCTCTTTTGTAGTTTACAAATTCGCCCACTGTCATCATTGAAACCTTCCGGTTGCTCCATGTAGACAACCTCTTCAAGATCACCGTTCAGGAAAGCTGTTTTTACATCGAACTGCTTCATGTGCATCTTCTTCTCAGCAGCAATAGCTAGAATCGCTCTTAATGATGTAAATCGAACAACTGGGCTGAATGTTTCTAAATAGTCAATCCCGTACTCCTGATTGAAACCTCGACACACTAATCGTGCTTTGAAACGTTCAATGGAATTGTCCGGTTTCATCTTTACTTTGAAAACCCATTTATTGTCTATTACTTTTTGATTTATGGGTTTTTCAACCAAAGTCCAGGTTTGGTTCTGCAAAAGTGAATCAAACTCTTCCCTCATAGCTTTCAACCAATTGTCGCTTTCACTTGATTTTATTGCTTCTTTATAAGACTTGGGTTCTTCACTCATCGCCAATAAAGCCATTGCTATGGAAGCAACTTCTCCTTCATGAAAATTACGCAAGCGTGTTCTTAAAATATTATTTACATCAATTTTAGCTTCGGGAATAGGTTTAGTTGGCATCCTTTTTGTCGCTACCGGACTTTCGGGCTGCTGATAACTTTCAGCATCTTCGAATTCATCTGCTTGTTCTTCGTGAACTATTTTGTTTTCATTTTCAGATTCTTGCATCATTTCATCATCTTCTATAACAGCAACTGATGATTCCTCTGCTAAGAACCTTACGTCACGTACCACTGAGACACAATTCGAATCATCAACTACACGAATTCCTTTTTGGCTTTCATCGTACCCAACGAAAATACATTTCCTTGACTTTGGGTCCAGCTTCCTGCGTTTTTGCTGTGGGATATGAACATAAACCTCCGAACCAAATATACGAAAATGTTCAAACTGTGCCCGCTTGTTGTACCAGAGTTCGAAAGGCGTCTTGTTTTTCACGGTGCTTGTTCCTGTTCGATTCAAAACAAATACAGCTGTTTGTACTGCCTCTGCCCAAAGCTTAGGACTAAGTGCTTTTGCATAAATCATCGATCGAGCCGATTCCATGATAGTTCGATTCTCACGTTCGATACACCCATTTTGTTCAGGAGTGTAGGCAACAGACCGACGATGGTGAATCCCATTTTCTTCCAACAAATTTTTGAAATTGCTATTCATGAACTCTAGGCCATTGTCCGTTTGAAAAATCTTGATTGGATGGCCACATTGCTTTTCAGCTATCTTCATGACTACCTTAAACTTTTCAAATGCCTCAGATTTATTTTTAAGAAAATAAACAAAACGAAACTTTGAGAAATCGTCCTTAAAAAGTACATAATACCTTGACCCACCAAGTGATTCTTCCTCCATCGGTCCGCAAACATCCGCATGAATGATTTCACCGCACTTCAAAGATCTGTCTGGGCGTGAATTGAAGCTGAGTCGATGTTGTTTCCCATATGCACATCCATCGCAGTCAAAGTTTTCATCAACAAATCGAATATTGTTGTTCTTCAGAAAATTACGAACATGCGGAAGATTCTGATGACCTAGACGTTCATGCCAGATTCGTAACGTATCGCTTCTCATTGCCACCATTGACTTTTCAGGTGTTGGCTCAATAATCTTGAAGAGCATTTGAAACATGCCACCTTTTCTTGCTCCCACTGCCACAACAATTTCGCCATCAAATAACTTGAATGAATCCTTATCTGACCAACTCGTGTGGCCATTATCCATGGCTTTAGTCGATGAAAACAAGTTTGCATATAAATTTGGTGCATACAAAACATTTTTTATTGTTTTCTTCACCCACTCAGTTCCGTTATATGACAATACGTTCAAGTCACCTCTTCCAATAGCATGCATAAGTTTTCCATCACCAAGAACAACATCCACTGGTACATCCAATTTATTAAACGTCGTAAACCAATCACGACGTCTACACATGTGATTAGTAGCACCTGAATCCACGTACCAGGCATCACACGTTCCCAATGATTGAACTATATTGCTGAAGAAAGCCTTATCCCCATATGAACGTGTATGTGTTTGAACCTTGCAATCGCGTTTCCAGTGTCCAGTTAATCCACACTTAAAACATTTGCCAGGACGCTTTGAGTTTTCCTTCTTCTTAGAATTCAACAAACTTTGCTTTTTTTACCGCACCACTACTTCGCTTTGCCATTAAAGCTTCACTAATCAAACCTTCACCCAGATTAATGTTATCAACTCCAAGTCGGATTTCCTCAACCAAGAGCCGATTCGTCAAATTGATAATAGTCTGATGTTCTTTGGCTGTTGAATCCCATGCCGTAGAAAAATGTCGGTACTCTGGTGGTAGTGTCATTAGAATTTTTGTAATTAACATACTCTTGTCTATAGAGACGCCGGCTACCTTCAGTTTTTGAACCAAATTTTCTAACGTTGAAATGTGTGTTGCAATATCATGATCTGGATTTTTCTTATACAAATAATACTGCTCTTCCAAAAGATGCTTGGCTGAATCATTTGTTTGCTCGTAAATCGAATGCAACTTGTCCCACATTTCTTTCGATGTTGTGTAGTTGCACAAATGAATGAGCACCTTTGAGCCACAAGAGTTCACAATAACTTATTGAATGTTATTTTTGTTGAAGCGACACAGAAGAATAAATTATAAACGATGTTTATTCAAAGAGAAAATTATATCGAGTAATATTGAAAATAAAATAAAACTCCTACGATAAGTTTGATAATAAACAAAATAAAGGTACAAAACAAGTACAGTAGATATTTAACAAAACAGGAAGATCGCGACTCAGGTGGCGCACTCAAGTGGAAGAGGACCTCAATCAACTTGGAGTGCAAAACTGGAGACGACTATCTAAGGATCGAGCTAGCTGGCGGAGCCTGTTGATTGAGGCCCAAGTCCACAACGGACTGTAGCGCCACCTTAAGTAAGTAAGTAAGACTTTCGATCGAAGCCGATTTCCCACGACGAATCCGCATCCAAATATGTGAATTCTTTGATGACAGCTGTAATAAATGTCGCAGTTTTTCCTTTTCATTATCCCTGATCATATCCATCGTATTTCCTGGATCGCTGTAATGTCTGCCTTATACTGCGAGAGGACAGATTCAAGTTTCTGAGTTGCACCTGGAGTGTAGTGTTCTTACATTCCAGATACAAACTCTCAATGCATAGTAAGTTGTCGACTGGGTCTGGTTACCATAAGAGGGGGTCATTATCTGAGGCTGGTGTTTATCTCATAACTATCCAGTTTATTACTGTGGAGGGATGGTTAGCCAATCGCACTAACCTCCAAATTTGTTGGGCCGTTGATAAGATGCTTCTGTTTCTCCGTTTTGCACCCGCGCGCGCTTACAATTTTAGCAAGTTATATCTAGAGATGTAACCAGTACCCGGTGGTTGCCACGAGGAGGTAAAGTAAGCACTTGGTGTGTAGGAAAAGTTACAGCATACGCCCCCAGATCCTACAATACCTTACCACCACTACTACCACTACACTGACAACTAACTATCCATATTTTGATTGTATTTAGTTCAAGTAAGGGTTCATTGGGTTAAACAAAAATTAAGTTGAAACCAAAAACCACACACATACTAGACTAGAGATGATTTCACTTTATTAATACCTTTAATTTCTTAATCAAAAAATACATTATTCAAAAACATAACATTATGTACACATACTCAAACCATAATAAACTATTGTTTGTCGTTAAAAAGTAATGTCTTCACCGTCTGCACCAACGGAAACTTCATACTATATCTCTCCATCGATGTCTGGTCACTTTTAAGTTGCGTATTTGGATCACAAAAACCACCATAATCATCGGTGTTCAGAGAAAAGATCATAGCTCCACCCAAATCGTTCTCTGTAATGTATTTCGTCTTACACGCGACACTTTGTTCATTTTCAAACGAGATCCATTCGGTGCCGCCGTAAATGTATGGCGAGCATGTCACTTCATCGAATACTGTTGTAAGAAATATATTGTTCTGTTTGAACCAGCATATTTCGGAAAAAGAGGCAAATCCCATAGTGCCAACGCCCCCGATACCACTGGCCGGGCTCTCAATGCCATTGTTAAAGGGATTAACTAACCTGTAAAGAGCAATAATATTAAATTAACTTTTGTGTGTAATTTTTTGCTTACGTAAAGGAATGTCCATAGGTTGGTAGGCCGACTACCAACTTTTGTCTGTCGAGACCACTACGAAGCCAGAAGTTTACGGAGTAATTGATATTCAAAGTGCCCAAGACGGAGTGTTCTTTGTAACGAGGGAATAACGGTGCATTTAATCCTGTTTAGAAAAATGTTCATGCTTAAGAATTTATTGACAACATCGAATCTTATCGTTACCAGTGAATGGAGTGCTCCTTGCATAGAAATGATAATCATAAGTCATTATATTAGCAAAGTCTGCATATAAGTTGATCTCTCGCGCGTCATAAGCAAACAAAGCAATGCCCTCGGCAGCGGCCAGAGCCACAGTCAATAGATAGTCCTTCTTTTCGCGAATATACTCCTGACGAATCTCCCGCAATAATTGTGAGAAGTGCTGACGCTCTCTATTGTAAGCTGTCGGGAATTCCCAATCCAAATCGACGCCATCCAGCGAGTGGTTTTTGAGAATCGCCTTCAGCGAGTGTATGAACAGCTTGCGATTGGCATGATTGCGCACCATTTCAACGAATCCATTCGAGTCCGCTCCACCAACCCAAAGAAGTATTTTGATATTTGGATTTTTCGAACGCAGGCTGTGGCTTTCATTCAAAGCTGCCAGCAGATCGTCCGTCAGAGTGATTGAGCTATTTTGGACATCGGCTATGCCGATATTTATGTGCGTGCAAAGGTACCCATCGACTCCGGACAAACGGAGAGCGTCCATTTGTTTCAGAGGTGTCGGGACGGTATAATAGCAGACAAGACGCTTCACTGGAGTGTTTTCTTGTGGATGGTATACGTTTTCGCTCTCATCATAATCGGTTGGCTCCTTCACCTCGTACTGTAGGGTACTCTTGGAGGTGTTCTTGAAGTTGTTGAGTTGATAGATTCGGAAATCATGTGAAATGTTTGTTGTTTCGTGGATGTTGTTGGCATAGTAGAATGCTCGTTTGTACCACCACTCGGGGACATCTACAAAAAAAAGAACAATGAGTTATCGCAAATGCCCTTTAGGGTTAATTGTTGTTTTTCTTATTTGCCTGATAAGTTTGGAGGATAGACCAATGGATGTGTATAGAACGCATTCCAATATGCAAAAACGCCTATTGTTGTTAGAACGTATAAAGCGACAAGCACACGCAATCGACAATACGAATAGCTTCAAGGACATTTATTAATCAAAAAATTATATTATTATTGCTATTCAAACATTGTTAATGATAACAAAAACAAAGGAAAAGAAAAACAAATTACCGATATCCATTTGTCTCGTCGAATAATTGATACTCAGCCATTGGTTTCTTGTTGTTTGTTGTTTTAATTAAGGCAGATTGGACTTTATCATTTTATTCGAAGTTAATTTGCAGAAAAATATGCATTTTATGCAATTCTCAGAAATTGTCACACAAATTTTATCACTTTCAATTTTTTTTCTTATTGTTTTTTAATTTACTTGCACTTTGCACACGCATACGATATAAGAAGAAAATTAGCAAAACAAGAAATAGTGTAATGACAGTAATGACGTTTTCGTCAAGTTTTAGTTTTTGCTTAACAGGGTGATACTGGTGATGGTTTTTTTAAACAAGGAGTTCTTTATATATGGCTGCTATTACACAATGAGTCATGAATCTTTTTCGAAATCCCGTTTAAAAACCCATCATTAACTGGCTGTATACAATGGTGTAGCTGTGGTCGTAGTTTGTAGCGCTGTCAAAGTAGAAAGATACAAAATAAATGTAGTCCGATACAATGTACAGCTTAGCCTGTAGCTTGATCACCAGATTTCCTTGAAATGAAATGAAAAACATTCTTTCTAACACTTTCAATTAGCAAGGTATGCAAGTGAACTGAAAGCAAGACGAATTTAAATAAAACAAAATACGGATGAAGACTGAAATTACACGGTGACTCATGTTTCATGATTCTTCTTCGAATTCTCTTTTGAAATTTTATCATCTGAGTCGAACACTATTACACCACGACTCTTAAGTCAGATCTCAAATTTTGGCAAAAATCTTTAATTCAGATTCTTTGAAATTAAATGAAAAACATTCTTTCCCACTTTTTCAATTTAGCAAGGTATACATATGTGAAAACTCCCGCTCTCGTTAAAATTAAGCTATTTTGATGCGGCCACGGTGTTTTTATTGCCATGAAAACCTTCGTGGATTCAAATCTCTGCGAATACCCCTGTTTACCCAATTACCCCTTTTTATTCTGACATATAGTGGGTTCTACGAAATTACAAAAACGGAATTGACAACTTAACAACATGCAATTTGAAAAAAAATAATGTTCTCTTTTTCTTGAAACTCACATCATCATTTTATTAATGCTTAAATAATAATGAATATGAACCATACACTTAGCTGAAAAGAAAGATTTGTACACATTCCACCATTGTCGTTGCCTCCCAGCCATCCCTGAGTTTATATTTTTTTGACGTTTCTACCCTCCGTTAGTGAAAACACTGCATTTGTCAAAGAAGAAACTGTCAATTTTGCTTGTTGGGAAAATAGACAACCAATTAAAGTAAATTTTTTAAGCTGCATAGAAATTGTTTAATATACAAACATTTTCAAAACGAATTAACAATGGGTGAGACTTCAAGTGCCTCAACAAAAGATGATGAACACGAACTTAAACAATTCCGCAATCTATTATGGGGTGAAAATATTCGATTAGATGTATTCCGGCGATGGTCACAAGGTAAATGTTCCTAACCCACCCCAATGCCATGATGGAATTTGCATTAGTTTATGGTTTTTTTTTTATTTTCTTTGCTTCCACCCAAATTTTTATATACTATATTATCAAATGCTATACATTGCAAATGTGTCTTACATTGAAACTTGCATATTTCGAGATCACTCAATCATGCAACAAATTCCATTGTGAACCAAAGCTGTCGGGCAAGTGGAGAGAAAAATCGTTACCTTTTTGGATGTTGACATCATTTTGGAAATGACAATAAGAAAATTTAAAATAACTGTCTCATTACAGGCTTCGAATTCAGTGAGGTGGAACCGTCTGCTCTTGTTCAGCGACAGGGAGGCCCGTGTGCTGTCATCGCTCCAGTGCAAGCTTATTTATTGAAAATACTCATGGATACCCCGAATCATTGTCTGAAAGACGTAACACATCTAGACTTACTAGTAGTGCACTTGTACTATTTGTTGTTGTTTTTATTTTTCAGTTGACTCATGATAAATGTAAACAAGTTCTCATACAAGCTCTATGTAATATTCTTGAAAAATGCAAAGCATCGAAGTATAGAATTGTATGCCTGCACGAAGAGGCGGTAGAGGCAATGGAATCTTCAACAGCGGCAGCCGATGATGAAAGCAATTTAAATACATCCGGCGAAACAGATGATGCGCCGGAAGTTGTGAGTATAGAATAATTGTTGTCAAGTTCATGGGTGTGGAGAATTGAAAAATGTTGCTTATTACTGTTAACTGTACTGTTTAGAGTCAATCTGATTGTTTGTGTTTATCCAACAAGGAACACGAAAGGTTACCAGAAGATTTTCACAACAGCTTATCAGTGATCAACCTAGATACTATAGATGACGTCTCCAAATACCTAACCGAAAATTTTCGAGTCTTAACAGCAGATTATGGAGTGTTACTTTTTATGTATAGTGTCCTGATGACAAAGGTAAGTGTACATTTGTTTAACGGTTAACATCTCATGCTTTTGGCTATTTTAAGGGCTTCGAAAGTGTTTCTTCTGAGCTCTCGGACACAGCAGAACCTCTCATACACAATACCTATGGCTATGGGTCCCAAGGACTTATCAATCTCATGTTAACTGGCCAAGCCGTCGCCCATGTATGGGATCATGAAGAAGACATTGGCGGACTTAGTAAGTAGCGCAAGATTGGTGTTGAAGGATTTTAAAATTTTCTTTTCCAGAGTTACGAGGCATCAGTGAACAGAGTGAAATCGGTTTCATAACTCTCATGGAACAGATGCGCTACTGCACGGTGGGATCGTTCTATAAAAATCCTAAAAATCCCGTCTGGGTTATGGGATCGGAAACGCATCTTACTGGTTAGTCTTTTTGTCTTTTGTTGAAAAACAGCCACTAACACTTCATTTAACAGTTTTATTTAGTCATGAAAAAAGATTAGTTTCGCCAGAAACATCCTCAGAAGTAGCTCGAAGGATCTTCAAGTCATATGACCCAGACGGCAATAATTTCATACCTGCGCCGGTTTTACAAGATGTCTTAGCATCGTTAGGTCTAGTCAGTGAACCAGAATAGTAATGATTTTGTTTTTCAAACTAAATTTTTGTCTAAATGTTGAAATGTCTTTTTTCTAGTGTTGAAATTATGGTAAAAAAATTGGATCCGGAAAGTTTAGGTATCATACTTTTAAATGCATTTATGGATGAGTTCTTTCCGGTTGAGAAACGTTCCACGCCAGATACATTTGAATTGTTGCATTACAACGGTATTCCCGGTTCAAATGATGGCAATAAAGTGAGTTATTCCTTTTCGACTCTGACCACTTGGAATAGCTTCATATTGAGTGTTTTTTTGTTTAGGTTCGTTTCAACAGGGGATCCGCTGTGATTCTCGAATGTGATTTAAAATCTGTCTGCGTATCGAATCCGATGCTGACGTGTCTGCAGACAAAATGGCCAAATATCGATGTGAATTGGAGTTGCTCGAAAGTACCATCGTTAAATTAATAAATATATTTTTTCAAATTGATTCTTTTAAAGTTAAGGGATTATGCAAAAGAAATTTATTATAAACAAGAATTAAAACGAAAAAACTAAACTCACATTTTCATTAAAACAAAAAGCAAGAATTGGCATGCAAACATTCTCTTCACAAAAAAAAATATAAACAAAGAAATTAACAACAACCTGAAATAGTTAAATACATACATAGATTTTTTTCTTTAATTTCTAAACAAACTAATACTTTTAGCAGAATGCCAAATAAAGCAGAACTAGTGTTTCAACTAACAAAACAAAATGATATCGAGTAATTACAAATTTTAACTTTCCCCCTACAGAACTTGGAGACATCTGCAACAACAAAACGACTGGATCTTCTTCTCCATGGACTCAACTTTAATCAAAACGTTCGTCGCACCAGAAAAATTATGTTTATTATGATGTCAAGCTCCGACTAACTGTCTCTTCCTATGAATCACCTCCGACTCACTGTACTTTTTCACGAAATCTTGTTTGCGTTTTTGTCGAAAATCGTCTTCACTTTATTGTGGTAAAATAAAATAGAGTGGCGCGACAGTTCTTGAACAGCCAAGGCCTAAGTGGCTTACTCTCATCAACAATTCTCTAGGTGCGTGTGAAGAATTGAGGGGACCTACAATTTAACTTTTTCTTGAGAGATTGATACACTTGGAAGTTTTGTCAGTTCTTCGCAAGAGGCAGTTCCGTGAAAGATGAAATAAAAACTATGGGCACAAGTAGGACTCCAACCCACGACGTTCTGTTTAGCAGCCAACGCACCTAACCACTAATCTACGGACACTACTCTACTGTGATAACAATATTGAAAAGTGTTGTCCGTTGACTTAAAACTTACTTTTGATAACCGTAAAGTTCTTCTGTCTTCAACTACTGTTTTCAACAGTTTTGGCTAGTTGGGGTTTTGCAACTGTAAGGATTTAACTGAAGCGTTTTTCGGCCCCATCGTTCCGGTTTTGCACTTTTATGCCTGGATTACCTAGGCGGTCCAGTATTTTCAGTCTTCCATTCACAGTAACTAGGATCTTTACTCTATAGATTTATCTGAATCTCTTGCTTCGCAATTAATTCAAAGCATTTTTTAACTTCCCAGAGGAAGTTATTGTAATTGGTCCGATTTTTTGAATCTCCAATTTTTGCATATCTCCATGTTTCGGGGTCACTAGAATCCGAATCAAGTTTTTTTATGATGATGTCCGTGTGTGTGTGTGTGTTCGTATGTTCGTATGTGCGTTACGTTTTTTTTTAGCTCAATTATCTCGCGAACCACTCATCGTATTGTCATAAAATAAGAGGTGAGGTTTTGAGCGAAATGAGCTTAGCGGTTTTTTAATGGCAATTAAAAATCTAAAGGCCCAACTATAATAGTCGGAAGGGTGCGTTGTGCGTACGTTGACGTACGAAAATTCCCAAATACATGCAAATCAGATATCACAGCCATAATAGCGGATTGCTCGGTTTCGTTCAGTTTTGTTTTCGGACGTAAACTCACTTTTCTTTCTCAATTAACGTGCGGAATATTTGACATTTCTCTAAAAAAAAAAAAATTGTCAAAGAAAAGTTTGTGGTTTGTGGTTAATCAAACATTTTTTAAACATTTTGTTTTGTTTTTTTTTTTGGAAAATGGCTAGTAACGAAGCCCCTAATGATTTTATATCATTATTAATTTCGTTGGTGCAGCATAACAAACTGCTGTATGATAAAAGGGATGCCTTTTATTACGATCGTAATAAAAAAGAAAATGACAATAAAAAGTAAAAAATAATAAAAAAATAAAAATGACAGAAAGCTTTCCGTTCAATTATGGGTAAGCGGATGCAATTCACAGTCGGAAAGAAACGGTTCGTTCAGTTTTGACGCTACCTTCCGTTCCCGTCCGTCTATTATAGTTGGGCCTTAAGACAACCCTAATATAATGAAAATTATGATAATTTCTGCAATAATTTTAACAATAATGCAAAAAATCGTATAATTAGTGTGAAAAAACAATATTCAGGAGTATCATAGACTATATTTGATTACTAGCTGACCCACCAAACGCTGTTTTGCCATAAAAATGTTAATCTTCGGATATACTATTCCGATTAGAAAAATTCTTTAACAAATAGAAAACCAAACTATTCAGGAGGAATAGTCTGTATTTTACTGTGCAAAGTAGTTGTACACGAGTCCACGAGTTGGTATGCCCAATTTTTGACAGATGACGCCACTGTTATTCAATGAACTTAATGGATGTCCTCAAATCATCATTATCGAACTTTACTTTGAAAACCAACGTTCGTATACATTGTACAACTCCAACGGGATGCATTGGCTGGAGATTTTGCAAAACAACTAATGTTTTTACTTATTTTACTTATCTAGATCACTTACTGACATGTGGACTTATTTGATTACTTAACCGGCTCCCAATCTATGTAGGATCTCAGCCTGAGACACATCAGCTTTCCATGGGGAACGGTCCTCGCATTTATACTCCAATAGTCAAAACCAAACCCACTGGAATCTGCAATTATTTTGTCCCTGTATCGGAGGTAGTGCCGTGCGACACCGGGACCGGACACACCCGTGTAAATAAAAAAAAATCCTTTGATGGCAAATAACGCCATATTGATTTTTTTCACCTCTTTCACAGATTCACGGACACGAAAAATGAGAGTAAATTGAGAGACTCACCACAAAATTTTTGTGGGCCCTTCTCTATGGGCAAATATGTGATTTTTCTTACAACCAAGAAAGAAATTGAATTGAATCTCTTTTTGGAAACGGATTTACACATAATTGTTCATGGATTTTACACTGTACTGCGACTTTGTCATTTCTGAGTTTTCTATTGTTGTACAATGCAACTTGTACAAGAAGTGTAACCATCTAGTTAGAAGCAGGGAAAGCAATTTTTTCTCATCCCTTTGCTTTCATTTGACGAAACCGCTTTTCTGAAATTGTTTTATAAAAATTTATGAAACGATCTTAATGCGAAACACACTCAGTGTAAACACCCTTACTGAACGAAATTGTAATAGATCCAAAATTCAATAAAACCCAACGATGGCAATGCCAAAGCCGGCCTTCTTCTTCTCCCTTTCGCTTTCTCTTCGTCAACTACACTTCATCAAAGCCAAAAAAACACACAAAATCGAAAAGAAAATGGCGAATAAATGTCAATCCAAAGTAAACGATAAGAAGTAAAGAGAGAGAAAAAAAAACGACCAATCTTTTTCGTAATAAAAAATGGAAATTTTTCGGTATAACGCACTTAAATAAACTTCAATCGTAAATTTTTTGTTAAATTATTCCAAAAATCCTTGCAAAAAACCCTCGAAAATATTAAAAAAACAAATAGACGCGTTTAACGCAATCGTGCCCCCAATTGTGATACAACCGCAATGCGAACAAATCTATCAATTTTCAACAAAAAAGAATCAAAATCCAAACCAAAATATAAATTTTACTTTTACACACTACACACTGAAAATGGCTTCTAGCTGGCGAATAGGCAAAAGGAAGTTTCGTGCCAAAGGTAAACATCAATTATTAATTTGTGCAAAATTCCATCGATTCAAGCAAATAAAACTGTTTTTAATAATATTCATGTGTGTGCTTGAAAAAGTCTAATCGAAAAAAAAATTATTGAAATTTGTTTGAAATCGAGTAAAGTGCGTAGGATGGTCGAAAAGAAAAAAAAAGTGACGGTGACGGTAGTGAGGTAGTGATGTATTGCTTGGTGCTTCGTTTGTGGCGAGCGCGAGGAGGCTCACAGGAAAATAAAAAGAAAATATATCATTGAAGAACGCGCAGGGTGTAAACATTATTGTTTTTATTTTATTTTCATTTGTTTCTAGCCCACTGCCGCATTTATATTTTCATCGACGAAACAACCCGTGATTTGTATGAAAAGTTTATTTTTAGACAAATGCAGACCGAAATAGAAAAACTATGCTTTTGTATAAACTGTATTTAGGATCATGACGTTGCTGCGACATTATTTTGTTATTTTCGTAGCCTCTGTAATTTGGATAACAACTTGCAAGCGCTTCTTCAACTTCTGTTGCGCGTCTAGGTTGTACTAGGTCTTGGAAGATAATTGCTTTGCATGAATTTAATTGAGCTTATCGCCTTGTTGGAGGCGTTAATGATTTGTTTTTAAGAAAACTTGAGATTTCTGCTGGAGAAATCTGGCGAATTTTGGGAGGTATGTTGTTTTTCTTGGAAAGACAAATTACGCAAACAGTTCCATGACTCATTTATGACGGCCACGATGTTTTTGATGGGACTCCTTAAAATGTTTAATTGCCTTTTCGCAAAAAATAAAAAAAGACAACAACAACATCGATTTGGAAATTGGGACAATGAATATTGGCAAGCAAGCATAGAGTTGTACTCGATAGCGACGTAGAGTTTAAAGAGTGTGTAGTATTTTATGGTCGTCGTAAATGTGTGAACATGAAGGAAGCCATGACATGCTCCGTAAAGACTGTCTGTGGCATAAGAATGGAGAATGCAGCATTGGGATCATTCAGTATTTTATAGGTTGGTTTATTGTTTTCTTTTCGGTGCTTTATCTTCTTCGTTTTTTATGAACAGTAAATTTGTTGTTCCTTTAGTGCTTGAGCCAGAGCAATGGATTAAGTTTTGTCCTAGTTTATGTTGTTTTTATTGGCGTTTGCTTAATTACGAAGTCCATCACGTCATGATTCGAAGGTAACATCGATTGAATCATAACTGGCATTCGAGAAAACTTAAATGCTCCACCATCAAAGAAGCACCAGAGGCTTTCCTTGGAATCAGAACGACAGAAATGAAGGAGTATTCTCTGGTTGGTTTAAAAAAAATACATTTTCAATACATATTCAAGAAACACAATGTCAATAACCGTTTTCTTGTCAACCAGAATGTGGTGACTTCTGATATTTCCGGTTAAGCATTTCTATTTCGGCAGAAACATAGCCAATGAGTAATGTTTGGTTTTTGATAGCTTTTCTTGGAACACCTTGAAAAGAATTTAATGCAGAACCAGTTGAGCTTTAGTTGATTGGAAATTTCAGAGGTAGAACCTATGAATGCAATTTTTATGTTCTGAGAAAAACTCGATTCACTTTGATTTCTTGCCATAGACATTTCCTAATAACTATTACTGTCACTAACCACACGCTTATTTAGAATCCCCTTCATCGACCAACCTGCTACCTGGAGCAGTCCAACCCTAGGGCCCTGTAGACCTAGAATCGTGAATTAAAGCAAAGGTTGAAGAGGGGAACACAGGTTCCGTTACTTACTTACTTACAGTCCAGGTCGGACCAGGGCCTCACCCAACAAACTTCTCCATCCAGTTCGGTCCCTAGCTAGCTGTCTCCAGTTTCGCACTCCAAGTTGGTTCAGGTCGTCTACCACCTGCGTGCTCCACCTGAGTCGCGGTCTTCCTCTTCTGCGACGTCCTTCCGGGTTGGATTCGAAGACTCTACGAGCCGGAGCATTATTTTCCATTCGCTCAACATGACCCAACCATCTAAGTCGTTGGACCTTAAATTTTCTGGCTAGGTCAGTGTCGCTGTACAGCTCGTACAGTTCTTGGTTGAATCTTCGTCTCCATTCTATATTAACGCAGATAGGACCAAAAATCACTCGACGAATTTTTCTCTCAAAGCAGCCCAAAGCGTCTTCATCCATGTCTGCACCGGGATGATGAGAGTTTTGTAGAGTGTCACTTTAGTTGCTCGGGAGAGGACTTTACTACTCAATTGCCTTCTAAGTCCAAAGAAGCAGCGATTGGCAAGAGTGATTCTTCGTTTGATTTCAGCGCTGGTGTTGTTGTCTGAGTTGATAGCGGATCCCAGGTAGACAAAGTCCGTAACTACCTCGAAGTTAAATCTGTCTATGTTGACGTTTGCTCCAAGACGTCGATGTTGGTAGTCCTTTCTTGTCGACAGCATTAACTTGGTCTTGCCCTCGTTGACCGCTAGACCCATCTTCCTGGCCTCCGTCTCAAGACTCACAAACGCTCCATTGCCATCATGCTGTGCTCTTCCAAATTGAATGGTTCTGTATTGCTGACGGAGTTTTGCTCGTCATCGCCATTATACAGCTGGAAAAGTGGTCTTTCCATATCCTCAGCACTGACTGCGGTTCCACTACGATGTTCTCATGGTGGTCTCTACAGGCTTCATTCGGGGTGTATAAGCCCTAGAGGTTTGTTTCACTTTCGTTCCTGTTGTGACATCCCTCTATCTCCTCGATCGCGCGCTTCTCATGCTCCCTTTTTTTCTTTCTGAGAAGATTATGCTCCTATCTCCTTTTCTGCTCGTAGAGCTCACGAACTGCTCGTGTCCTTCTTTACAGTGTCGCTTTGTATGCCTCTTGTTTAGCTGCATGTGCTCGCCGGCACTCATCGTCAAACCAGGGGTTTCGTGGTGGTGGCCGTGTTAAACCTAGCACTTCAGAGGCGGCATCTCTGAGACTGCTTGGCAGTGTTGCTACTGGTTCTCTATTTTTTGTGCTGGCAGCAAAGGACTTCTGAAGACATTTTCGGAGACTCGATCGGAAAAGGATCGCGTGTTGGCCTTGATTGGGATATCCGCATTCGTACCTTGGCTACAACAAGGTAGCGGTCCGAGTCGATGTTGGCACCTCGGAATGTTCGGACATCTTGCATGCTAAAGAAGTGTCGTGCGTCGATCGCAATGTGATCAATCTGGTTGACGGTTGATTGGTCAGGAGATTTCCCTTGTGGATATCGAGATGTAGGAAACGCGTACTTGCTACCATTACGTCTTGCCCCGCAGCAAAGTTGATTAGCCTAAATCCATTATAGGAGTTGGTGTGTGTAGGCTATGCCGTCCGATTATTCCACCAAAGAGATCTTCTCTTAGCTTAGCATTAAAATCTCCAAGGACGATTTGAATGTCATAGCCGGTTCCGTTACACAGTAAAATATTTTTTGTAAACTTAGCCGACGAAATGCTTACATGGTTTCGGTCCATGGTTATACTGAATCAGTTATTTGTTCTTCCTCCTAAACCGATCAAATTTTGTAAATGAGATTTTCCGCTTCAACTAAAAGGTGGAAAAGGCTTTTTGAACGTAGATGCTTGTAGAACCAACAATTCTAAACACGACACAAAAGGTTGATGCTTTAAGGGCTCCGCTTTGTCCCCGACCTTTTTTCAATCGCTTGTTACTTTCGTGATTCTTGATTTGCTTATCTCCTTTTCACACAATATCGGGTTAACTCCAATCCTATGAGCAATTGAACGTCATAGTAGAATCGCAGTAATTCTGGGGACCACCGCCGTCAGGCAGGAGCCATTCATTGGACACGATGATTGCCAAAATTCTGTGAACCTGACCTATACGAAGTGAAAACGGTAATATCACGGCTGAAATCCAACAAAACCGCTGGAGCAGATGTTCTAGCTTCCGAGCTGTTCAAAAAAGCAGGTGACGATCTAGAAAGAAGCATGCACTAAATCATCAGTTAGATATGTTCGGAAGAATGTATTTCCGATCCATAACAGATAACAGATCTTTTAAACCGCGCCACTACTACTAAACATCGCTTACAAGATCCTCTCTCCCGTAATATGTGAACGTCTAAAGCCTTTTGCCAACAATCTGATTGGTCCTTTCCTTTTCCATGTGGCTTCAGACTTGGAAAGTAAACCATCGACCAAATTTTCACTTTGCGGCAGACCTTGGAAAAACCTATGAATTCCAATTGACACCCGCGTATGACAGCATCTATAGAGACTGTATAAAGCTATGTCTAGTTTTGGCATCCCTACCAAGTTCATTCGCTTGTGCAAAATGACGATGGAGAACTCATGCTGCTCTATCAAGGTTGGCAACGAACTCACAGCGATGCACTTTCATGCTATTTCAGTAACATCGTATTTGAGAAGATAGTACAAAACCCCACCGTCAACATCAGAGCTCAGAGGTAATATCTTGCAAAAGTCTGTTCATTTTCTCGCGTACGCCGATGACAGCGTCAATACCGCCTTCGTCTGAATAAAAGCAGAAGCAGCAAAAATGGGTTTAGCGGTAATGATGAAAGACATCCAATACCGACGGCTATGACGGAACACCACAAAGGACGCATATAACTTCTAGATAGTAGAAAAGTTTGTCTTTGACGAAGCATTCATTTTGCTAATCACTGTTTCTTTGGGCTAAGAAAATAATTGAATGGTCTTCTCTCTATCAAATAAAACAAAAAAGCTAAAACTGTACAAGACCCTCATCTTCCCACTCCTACTGTATGGACGCTGACAAAATCGGATGAAAGTGCCTTAGGCTGTTTCGAGAGGAAAGTTCTTTGTGGTATCTATGGCCATGTGTATCGATGGAGAAGAAGATTCAACAGCGAATTTAACAGATTGTACAACGACAAGGTTCTAGCCAGGAAAATCAAGGTTCAGCGATGGCTTGGTTATTTAGATAGGATAGACACCAATGCTCCGGACTGGAAAGCCTTCGAAACCATTCCTGTGAGACGAAGAAGTAGAGGAAGATCGCCACTGAAGTGTCGCACCCAAGTGGAAGACGACCTCAATCAACTTGGAGTGCAGAGACAGCTAGCTCTAGCTAGGGACCGGACTGTAAGTGATAGCAAGTGATTCATACCCTTGCTCCGCTGGATTCTTAAAAGATTGATTTTTGTCATCACCCATCACATTTGCTTCGCGATAGATTTCATATACTTAGCTCATGATTTCATCGTTTCCGGTCCTTCCGAACGAGCGGGGTTAAAAACCCAAACCTCGGTCGCCGAGGTGGTAAGATTTTCGTCTAATATAGTTGCAGTTACAAAGAAATGGTGAGAACTTCATTAGGTTCAGTTGGATTTAAGCAGTCGCTCGCTTATTTCTTTCTTGGTCGCAAGTAAATGTGCACAAACACCCTACCTAATGCTCCTATTCTTTACGTCAGGGTTAAAAAAGCATGGTTCCAAGATAAAAACTTTGAAACATGGGCACTCTAGGAAACTGTAAAACCTAACTCTAAACCTTCATTATCGACACTAGGACGCACCCCTGTATTTATATAAACAGATTTTCAATGAATGTAATTCCCCTAAAAAAATCATAAATTCATCGTTTTGGAACTCTTTAAAACCGTTTTTAAACCTATTTTTGTTTTGCAGTTTCGACGGACCCAGAAGACTACTTTCGCTTGGATCCAAATAAATCCCCAGCCGAAAATGCATTTGATATTTACGAATCACTCAGCATTAAAGAAACACGAGACGCAAAGCGTTTGTTTCTCCTCAGTGGATTTGTTACACTTTTCCAAGAGAACAAAATATCACAATTGGGCTTTACAACTGAAGAATTTTTATATTGGTAATTCCTTGATGAAAACAAAATTATTCCAGTAACATTTTCATTTTTTTTTTAAATTCCAGTTTGAGTGTATCACTTATACATCCATTTACACAAGTTAGAGCAGCTGGTCTGCGAGCTATCCGATATGTATTATTAACGCCAAAGGACATTAAAATATTTAATTCGTTGCAATTGCCGTATCTGGTTTGCCGAAGTATTGATGTACTTTTGAGAAATGACGACGAACGAGTACAGGGCCTTAAATTGGTAATGAATTCAATTCAAATTTACAAGAACTGGTACTCAGTTATTTACTATTTTTGTTTTAGGTTCGAAAAATTCTCGCTATATCACCGGAAGATGTGAGTCCTGTCATTGTGCGGTGTCTGGTATCCCTAGCAAATAATGGCATCGAAGATAGCGACAATATGCTGAGGGCTTGCCTTGCGACGCTATGCGAATTTGGTGTTTTGAATCCAACTTTGATGGTTGTTTGCGGCGGTGTGGGTGCAATCACTCGAAATGTATTGGAATGTCACAATCCGCGTATTGCCGAAAGCTTGTGTGGTGTCTTGTTGCATTTGCTTGAATGGCCACACACGAGAAATATTTCGGGTGTACGTTTAGACTGTCTGGCAGCGCCGTATTGCGATTTTACCTATCGATTGGGTATTATGGATAAAAATAAGTAAGTTTAGGTTTTATTTTTTTTTTATTTGTTCTGTAAACATTCCTTTTATTTGTTTGAATTTGTAGAGATGCTCGTGAATTAAGATACACTAGCAGTCGATTGGCTCTGCTGTCTGTTTTGCGAAGTTGGGCTGGAACGTTGGAATTTTGTAATCCCAGTAATCCATCGGGCTTGAAGGCGATAGTTGATGTTTTGTATTTAAATCAGTTAGAAGTTAGGGTGAGTATTGAACTTTTCATATACACCTATTTTCATGCCTGTCTTGACGCATTATGTTTAAGGAACTCGGTACAAAAAAACACTTATTAACTTAGAATCATTTAATGAATTTCAGAAAGCGATTTTGGATCTTCTGTACGAACTTTTGGGTCTGCCACAACCCATTTGGACCGATGAGTATTCCGTAGCGCTATCAGTAGTCGATCCATCCGACTTTCAAGACACCTGGCTGCTGAGCAATGGATTTGTCGCAATGGAAGGTCGTTCAATACTGCCTAGTCTTGCGAGTCGTGCGCCAAACGCCTGCGAACAGCATCTAGCTTTATTGTTGTATTGCTTCTTAGAAACAGGCTTACTTAATGCCCTTGTCGAGGTAATCGTTTCAAGTGATACATTCATCTCAGTTCGGGCAACTGTTTTAATTGGTAAGTTAATTTCGGCCGATTTTTTGTTTTGAATTGAATCAAAATCTTGTTTCAAAACCATTTCAGGAAAAATCCTCCATCTAATGCATACTCATTTACCTGCCGATATATGCAGTACATATCCAGCGCTACCAACACTCGTTACACACGCAACACAGGGCAATCATCAAGCCACAGCCTCAGTATCGGCTCTTCAAAACTATCACCAGATGCTGCGGAACCGACCAGTATCGTGTAGTTTATTTCTGGACAGTATTATCCAGGGGGGAGCTCTCATCAATACACGTCTCTTCAAGCGCGACATTAACAACTTCGAAGCAACCACAGGATCGGGATTAGCCCAAGATAAAGACAATTCCGAAAGACGTCGATTAGATTCGGTATCGTCGAGTATAAGTGGCGGAACTGGAACCGATGAATCTCATTCTCTGCCAACAACAAGCATGAGACGTTCGAGTTTTCGCTTAAAGAAGAAAAAATTTCGTCAATTTTTCGAAAATATGCGAGAATTCAATCGATTGGTTAAGGACTCGAATGTCTTGGTGCTGGCCGATGGCAATTCTTGGGATTGGGAAATAGTCACAACAATTTTAAGGGTAAGCCCATTTCTAATGATGCTTAGAGGCGCATAAAACATCAAAAACATTTGCAACAATTTCAGACGGACGCTATTGGAAAACTAGACGATACAAAAGTTCGATTTCTCAAGAGAATAGTGCATTACTTTAAGCCAAGTAGCAATCGATTCTCTCATCAAGACTTAGCACACGGTAGAACAGTTCCGGCATTTGTGACCGCAGGTCTCGACTTAATTGATTGGCTTCTAGCCAGCAATGAGGTTCGTTGCATTGATTCGATTTGATTGATTAATAAATTATCTTTTTCCTTCAATTAGTTGGAAAGTATGTGGCAGCTAACAGATTTATTTTCGGACATAAGCCAACACTTGCTAGCTATAACAACCTCAAATAGAGCTCATGACTGTCTTTTTAGCCCTCAACACATGAATAATACAATGTGCCAACAGTATTTTCTATTCATTGGACGGATGTGTCGTCACGAGAAAGGAATCAGTATTCTCACAAATACTGCCGTTTTTGAACAGTAATTTTGGAATTGCAATGAAACAACAAATGCTATTCGGTTCTTCGATTTTTTTTTGCAGATTGACAACTCTGGTTTCGAGCACCGATCATGTTTGCTATGTCAAACTGATTGTTTCCGGACTGGATTACGGTCTCGAATCGTATACCCGAAAAATCCTCGAAAAAGCACTGACATCGGCTAAGACACGCAGTGGCCGACTTTATTCAACACAATTCCTGCTGGTGTTGCTTCGGGCTAGAATTCCGAATTTCGAGGTATGGGGTATTCCGCTGCTGATAAATCAGACCAAGGACCCGGAGCGAAGTATAGTGTTGGCTGCTGTTGATGCTCTCGACGAAGCCTGTTATGAAAAGGTTTGCCATCATTTTATGTTCTACACAAAAAGAGGATTCCTATCATGTTTATTCGCTTTTCCAGAACTATCTTGAGGAGCTTGTTAGCATTTGGCCAAATTTCAAGGCACTCGGCGATGTGGGTCGGCTATTAACGTCTCGCTTCTATTCGATCTGCCGCGGATTGAATCATCACAAAGCGAAAATAAAGGAAGAAATCGAATTCTGGAAAAATGGTTACAACAAAAGGTTAGTTTTTCATCTTTTGCGCGAAACAAGTTCTGATTTGAAAGTGTTTTACAGATATGTCCTGCTTGTTGAAGCCGATACCCACTCGAGTTTGACATTGCACATCAAAAACGAGGATGGCTATTACAGTCGTAGGAACTGCCTAACAAGGACTCTATCCACACCTCCATACATTCAGCCGCATTTATATGGACAGCTAGTGCAGACGACTAAAGGTTTGACAGCTTTGCAAAATTTTGGTGACTTACCGGGATTAGTGGATTGCCTAAACAAGGCGAAAATGAACGACGAAAACGATTGTCTTGAATTAAAATCGGCCCTTTGGGCATTCGGACACGCTTCGACACATTCGAATGGCATTGAGTTTTTCTTAGAGTCTTTCTCAAGGTTGGTAGTTGGTTTAATCATTTTACTTGTCATTCATTCCATTTTGATTTCCAAATAGAATATATGAAAAAATTATATACTTGGCAACGAAAGCAGAAGTTTACTCAATTCGTGCGACCGCGTTCAATGTCCTGGGATTGATCGGATGTACGACTGCTGGAGCGAATTGCTTATTTAAACTGAGTAAGTTGTTGGTGGAGTTGCATTTGCCTTAAATCTGGCTAAAATAAACGACTTACAGATTGGCTGTGTGTTCGACATGACCGAAATACAATTTGGCCTGTTTACCAACCCGAAGACTGGATTTCAAATAATTTTACACCTGTTCGACATCCCTGCGAGGATGTGCCTTCGTATAACTATCCAAGTTTGGATGATCAAATCGAGGGATCCTACTACACAAGAAGTGATTGGAATTTGTTATTGGCCGACGATACAACAACAACCGGCGAAAGCAAAGGCGATAGCAAGGATGAGGTGAGTTTTAATTGATTTATATTTGAAATTCTTTCAAATTATTGACATTTGTTGTTAGATCGTTACGCAATCGAAAACAACGCTAGATCCAAATTTTACACGTCCCGGAAAACATATAAGATCGTTGTCCGAGTCGAAGACAACCGATGTTATAAGTCTGATAGCTGGAACACATTTGCATCATCATAGGATACGCCGCAACTCCTGCACTGACTCGAATACCTCTGGAGTGAGCAGCTGTGAATCTGTACCCGCCCGCACTACCGTTGGGTTAGTCTCAAATCGGTTTTTGTTTGTGTATCTTCGATTTTCTTATGATTTGTTTTTTTTTTCTTTTAGTGATTTTCAACAAATCCAACTGAGCCCAATCCCATCGATGTCCAATCTCGCTGATATCCCGTCCAGACTTGCGCTTCCACTCCGACGAACTTCACTCATTGGCACGTCCTATTTACAAACACCAATAAGTCATTTGGATTTCGAGGGCTATGCAAAATTAAGAACCCTGCGACGTCATTGTCGGCCAGTTCTCTCCGAATCAGCAGCCGATGAAATTGCCGAAATTATAGATCGCAATGAAATCTATGCGACGTTTCGTCAAAGAAAATCATCGATAAGTGATTTGCATCGCAAGATGAAAGTGCGAAGTCTCGATCGGCATACATCTTTGAATGTGTATTCGTAAGTTTTATACTTTGTTTTATTGCTGTCAAAAAGACATTTAAACAAAATGCTGTTCTTTGTTTTTGTATTTAAGACAATATACTGGTGAAGATCTTCAAGTTCCTGTACCAACATTTGCAGCACCAAAGTTCCTCTTACAAAACGACTCAAAAGGCCCCTGCTATTCGGGTAATAATTGTCTTTTGCTTTCTAGTCTTCTCCAAATTTTATTTGGTTAATCTTTTCAGGAATTTGCCTACCCAAACACATCCTCGATCTATTCCCAACGCGTAACATGACTACAACATACGTTTCGCGCGACATCCAAGATCAAGATCTAGTTGATGCCAATCTAATGGGAGTCAAACAGCAATTCTTCAATGACTCCATCAACGAATGCGACCAAAGTTCTGTAATTAGTAATTTCTCCGACGTTTCGTCGGTAAGTAAACGTTCCAAATGGATTGGCAAACACAATCGTAGTAATTGTCTGCGTTGTTCGCGAACAAACAACAACAGACAAAAATGCAGTGATACATGCATAGCGCATAGCAATAAGAAACTTAAATCCTATCCAAGTTCGTCGATTCAATTGTCTGAAGTTTCATTCAATTCACCGGAGAGCATTCACAGCGAGGATAGCATGCCAGATCATTTGACCACTGTGATTTTATATAATGTCCTGAGACTGGCTAATCCCGTGAGTAGCAAACAATCGAAGTTCGCATTGCTTGAGCTGAAGCAAAAGCAACCAGAGGCGTTTCAGGACATATGCCTGTACTCGGAAGTGTGTAAATTCCTGGGACGAAGTACTTATCGCATGAACGCTCGTCGCTTCTTGCAGGAACTATTTTTAGATTTGAATTTTGAGAGTTTCAACGTTGAGCCGAGTGAAATAATAGCTCGAAAATTGAAAGAATCACCGCCGAAGCCTGTGCGGCAAACAAACGAAACTGAAACTAATCCCCCGCCACCTGCCAACGAAACCCCACCTTCACCATCGCCAACACAACTACAACTGCAACAACAACAACAATCACAACAACAACAACTACAACAGCAGCAGCAACAGTCTTCAAGTGTAACGCCCACCTCCTCTCAGCAGCAGACACCACCTGTGATTTCGAATTCGGGCTGGTTTCCAGCCTACAAGCCAAACATCAAATCCCCACCCCTTGAAAGCGTCTACGAGACCAGCTGTGAGAATTTAATCGAATCACTTAGTTCAAAACTATCACCGCCGCCAATTGCGCAGCCCCCGAAAACAATAGCAATAGTAATTCATCCTCAACTACCATCATCACATCGTCAACAAATAACCCTTCCAATAGCCTGAAAACTACAATAAACACCACAGTACCGTTAGAATCGTTAAATAACACAGCCCCGGCCGCTGAAACGGCCGCTAACAATAAAACAAATAATATTTATGAATCTAGTTTAAGTCCAGGAGTTCTGAAAAGTGTTTTTTTAAACACTAGCTCCACAAACAAAACTGCCAGCAATAATAAAACAAACGAAAACAACTGCAGCTGTATCCTAAACAACCAGCCAGCGGTTGTTATCGAAAATGAAAACAAAAAATTCACCAGAGGTCGCTTTTATACCCTCGAATTGGATTTGAGTTGTACAAAAAATAAGTTTCCTATCACTGATCGAAGAAAAAAAGAGGCTCACTCGACTACACCGTCAACACCGACACCAACAACAGCGACAACGACAACAATCAGCGACCCACAACTAACTATCCTGACCAATCGAAGTCAACCGTCGGCGTCGTCATCGTCGTCGTCGTCGTCAACAGTGACTACACCCACAACAAGCTCGAATTCCAACTCGAACTCGACAAATCCAACGACTGCTGTCAGCTATATCGGTCAGTTGACTTTTACAAAAAGTCTGGCCGCTTCATTGTCCAAGCCAATTGGCAGTCTGTACTGTGAACAGCGGATACAATCTTCAAAGTCCGAAGCGATTCTATCAAAGGCTAAGCAAACTTAGTTTCTTAAAAGTCCTGTTTATGTTAAAAATGTCAGCAAAATTACGCTGCCACAATCTATCCTATATATTTTGTAAAAAAAAACAAAAAAAAAGCAAAAAAAAACCTAAAGTTATATTATAAATTATGCATAATTTATTTTTCCATTTTTTTTTCTGTATATTCAACTATACCACCGCAAGAGTGTATTGCAGTTTAAAATTCACATGAACAATTCCATTTCAAAAGCAACAAAAACACGAGCGTCCTGAGTCGAGTCGTCGTCGGCATCGTCGTCGTTGTTGTCGTTGTCATTGTTTACAAGAAACAAAAAGTAATAATTAAATTGTAAGACAAACAAATAAACAAAATTAAAAAAAAAAAATAAAATTCCATTAATTATAACTACATTAAAAAATTGTATATTTATATTATGTGCGTTGTAATGTTATTATTTGCAGAAAACAAAAAACGATAATAGAATTAAAAGTAATAATTTTTAATTGTCAGTTGAATCAGTCCATTATTTTCATAAAATATTTAACGGAATAGTTTTATCTTCACTCACAACACATACAAATATTTTTTTTTCTTTTCTTCAAAAGATACATCTGTCATTTTTTTTAGTGACCAAAATGTTGTTCTTAATATTTAAAACAAAAAAAGTGTTTCCTTTCTTTTATTTAAACGACTTGATTTTGTAGTTGTTTACATTGTTTTTTTTTCTTATATTTTTTTTTTTTAATTTAAAAAATTGTATAGTTTCTAAATACATATTATAGTTTGCTAGAATTAAAGAAAAAGAGATGATAAGATTACTATAGATGTTATGTATTTTCTTTTTCTGCCCGACACACAATATGGGGCTGTTCGTGCACAAATGAAAGAGGTGAGTCTTTATTTGATTTTATTATAGTACAGATCACAACTTGTGAGTATTGAGACAGAAGCGCCAAAAATGGGTTTAGCGGTAAATGAGAGAAAAACGAAGTATATGCTGCCTTCGAGAAAGGACACCCAACACCGACGGCTCGGGCAGAACGTCACAATAGACGCATACAACTTCGAGGAAGTAGAGGAGTTTGTCTACCTAGGCCAGTGTTGCCAGATTGGCTATTTTTTCGACCAAAATGGCTGGAAAAATAAAATTTATGGGGGGAAATTTTGAATAACTACTTCATGGAAAAATTAAACACAGAATATGATGAATGTGGATGAAGTGAAAATTCTATTAGTAAAATAAAATTTCGCTTAACTAACGTTCACTAACTTATTCCACCGCTGAGAGTGGTAACATGTGTGAAAGATAAAAAGATAAGTTATTCTGGATTCATATTAAAATTCAATTAATCAGCTATTGCTTTTTTTTTCAAACTAAAGTACTTAGTCTAAGAGCCGCTGAAGACCGACCTACACCGATCTGTTAACCGGATGAAACATATTTTCTATCAAATATAATTTATAAACAAATATGAATATTATAGCTTGTCTATCGAAAAGTGTGCCAGGCTATATTAAAATTAACTATATTTTAATCAATAACTAACGCTTCCTTCACCCATCTGTTAACCGAATAGAATTTATCTCAAAAGATAGTTTTCAACACACAGAATATGAATATGCAGGCTTGCCTCCTTAAATCTGTGCCAGGCTACCAGGCAAGCCGATGTTAAAAAGGTAAGTATACGGGGTGATTCACGAACGTTGTGCCAAATAGCTACAGCGTGTTAGTAGGCCTGAGACAAGAAAAAAAATTGTATAGGAGGGGGAGGCCTATTACCCCATCAGTTCACCCTTGAGCCCAACTTCGGTCGTACCCTCAAGTATAGAGAATCGTTCTTTAGTCGTACTACGCGAATGTTGAACTCCCTTCCACACTCTGTCTTTCCAAAATCATTGCAATATTCAGGAATTTAAGACCAATGTTCACCGGTACCTCCTCTCCAACCCCTTTCCTATTTCCTAAAGCACTCACTGTGTCTCCGGCATAATAAGGGCATAAAAAACCCCTTGAGTGTGTGCTTATTATAAAAAAAAAAACGTTTAGCCAGGAGGGGCAGTTTTCCGAAGAAATTACTTGTTTTATAAAAAAATTATTAAAATTCAACGGCTTTATCTACAACAACGTGGTATACCTCTCTGCAAAGCCAAAAACTAAATCTTTTAATTTGCTTTTAAATTAAATTGTGTTAAATAATAGTTTTAGAAAAATTAATTTTCAAACTCGAAATTTTGAAAAAAATATTTAATGTCGAACTAACATTTTCCAAATTTTATATGACTATGCACTAATTTTCTTTTCAAAATTCAATGCTGTTATTAATTTTAAATAGAACACAATACACCGGATTGAAATATACATTGCCGTTTTGGAGAAATAAAGAAAAAAAAACAAAAAAAAAACACTTATGTTTACGTTGCTGGACGTTAAGGTTAAGTAATTTATGATACTCAATAAAGTGGAACATCTATTTTTCAATGATAACGTCTGAAAACTGACTTGTCAATTTTTTTTATTATGTGTTGGGCCACCCATCATCGATAGATCCCTGTTAGGGCCTTAAGACAGTAAAACCGCAATTTTTCTTAAAGGCATATTAACTCATCAAACATTTCAATGTCGAGATCATACTCTAGAAAAAGTGACGGGAAATGAATTTCTGCTAAGGCTAAGCTTAAAGTCAAGGTAGAGACAATGAAGCCAAAGAAAGACTTTAAGCAAAAACCTATCCAAATAAGAGTTGCACAGTCCTAAAGAAGAACATATCTGTTTTTTTTTTTTTAGTTTTAGTTTTAATTCTTTATTAGTTTAAAATAACTTTTTGAACAATTTATTTCTAATATAATATAAAAAGTTTATAATATGCTGCGCAATTTTTTTTTTAACAAATTAATATTAGTTTCCATTTTAATATTTACATCCAAATTACTAAACATTTGTGTTCCTTTGTACAAAATATTGTTTTGAGAACTAGTTCTCCTATACAGAGGCAGTCTAAAATCGCCTACATTTCTAAGGTTGTAATAGTTACCAACATATTGCAAGTTTCTTTGGAGATACATAGGATACAATCCATTTTTAAGTTTAAATATAAAAATCAATAAATTAAATTTAAGTCTCTGGCTAACACTCATCCATTTCAGCTCATTTAACATATCACATGTATGGGCTCTTCTACCACATTGTAAAACACATCTCATAGCTCTATTTTGCAAAATTTGAAGATTATCAATTTTTCCATTGTTACATAAACTCAATATAGCAGAACAATAATCTATGTGAGGCAATATAATAGAGTTATAAATACTAATTGCACATTTTTTGATAATCATTTTCTTATTCTATACAAAAAATTAATTTTTTTTAGAAATTTTTGAACATATTGCATGATCATTAAAATTTAGTTTGGAGTCAATTTGTTAGGGGAGGCGGCGCCTCTGTCTCAGCCGCGCGGTGGCGTTGGCGGCTGAGACAGAACCATAGGGATAATATAATAGAGCATGGGAGAGGTAGCACTTCGTACAAGCGGAATTGACCATCGGACGAGTGAGATAGAAGATTAACGAGTTCAACGAGTTCTCTCGTTCTCTCCGAGCCTCTCGCTGATTGGCTATAAGGTGGAATGGGTAGAGGAAAGAAAAATAAGGGAAAAGTCAAAATCAGGATTGTTGTTGTCTTACAAAGGAGCTCAGAGAGAGAACGAGATAACTCGTCGATCATCTTTCTCTCTCGTTCGATGTTTCTTTTTACAGGCTACCTTCCGAGTTATATTATATTATCTCTATGGACAGAGCTCGACAATAATATTAAAGAGAGACAGAGACAGATAGACACATAGAAATAAAGCACACATAAGAGTAGTAGACATAAGTATTATCTCATATCGCATAGGTAGCCAGATAAGCTGGCGGGTTTTGTAGAAAAGTATTGCTGCCGAATCTGCGGCTTGAGTTGAGCCTGTAGCGCTAGGCAATCCACTAATCTCTCCTTGGCAATCTGCATAACACAGTAATCTATTACTGAATCTCTTCATTTGATACCTACGTAATTTCAATAGATAGTTAACAAAATTCAGGTAACGTTCTATTTTTTTTTTACGTTTTCGTTTGAAACCCATTTGAAGTTCCTGGGTCTTCATGCATGTAGACACAAGCACTTAATCTATATTTGGGAAAGTAGTAACTCCATTATAAACATAACAAATACAAACATTTTCATAAAAAAACTAGCCGACCCGACAGACTTCGTACTGCCTCAATCGATATAAAAAAGACCCAGACTTTTGTAGCCCGCTTCTCTCTCCCCGCTTCTCCACTACCGTCTACCCGCTATCCCGTTATACCCAGTTACCATGTTACCCGCTACCCCACTTCCCACTGCCCCGCTACTCACTACCCAATACTTACACGCTACCCGCTTAACCGGTAATCGCTTCTTACTACCGGCTACCCCACTACCCTCTACACACGGGTGGTACGGGAACGAACATTGTGAAACGAGGATTTTATATATCTTCTATATATATAAAAGAACAGCCTAATTTTTGTGTTCGTTCGCTAACCGGGCACACTGGTTGACCGATTTTCCTAATTTTTTCTCTAAATGCAAGAGGTTTTAGGGTAGAAGGTTCAATGTTCAATTGTTAAAAAATCTTAAACATTTTGTATTTCGCACTACAGAAACAACTGATCAATATACGAACACTCAATTTAGTTTGAAAATTTTGTCAAATATTTTTTTTTCAATAAAAAATTCCAAAAAAATGTCAGTGTAGAAAAAAAATATTTGACGAATATAATTTTTTTTTTGAAAAAAAAATGTCAGTGAACCTAGGAAATTATATTTGAACTAGCTGACCCGGCAAACGTTGTTTTGATATATGAAATTTCTAGAGTATGAAAATATGTATGTATATCTTATTTATTTTTAGTTGGTATGTATTTGTTAATTGTATTGTTATTTGTTATTTATAACGTTGTGAATATTGATGGAATGTGTCGTTAATAAAATTAAATCAACACTAACGAACTAGAGGTATTCCACGTATAATTCTTGTCTGAATGAAAAACATGGTGTGCTCAAATTTAACTGACAAACAAACATTATTTAGCTTTGAGTCAATAGTCATTGCAAATGCCAATCTGATGGGGAATTGAATGCTTTCAAATTGAAATGTGCCAGTTGCTTACGAAAAAAACCGTTTTGCGAATAAAGCATTGCCACAATTGAATTGGTTGCTCGACAACCATATTCAATTCAGAACATTTGCGCAAACTATTGAGCCGATCAACAAAAGTACCTATGACACCATTAGATATGCAAGGTGTGATCAGTCTGAGTGGTGGTATATATTTTTGGCATGCACCCGGTGGAATGGGGAAATCATTTTTGTTATCATTAAATTTAGCATCTATATGATCTGAAATTAAAAAAAAGAGTTGGCTCTTTCTTCTTCTGGAGTTGTGAGCACATTATTAGACATAAAACTGACATTACAATATTTCAAAAAGTTGGTAATGGCCGATTATTTGTGTGGGATGAGAGCACAATGGCGCACAAAAATTTACTTGAAGCCTTTAACCGCAACTTGAAGAATTTGGAGCTCTGAATCTTTTTGTTGCTGAGGACAAACTTTGTCGATTATACCACGGTCAACTGCTGCAGACGAATGGAGTCATTTTAAAACTTCTATTTCAGGAAACTTACATTGGCCAATTATTGGACATTAAAGAGAGAGTGGCGCGACAGATCTTGAAGAGCCAAGGCCTAAGTGGCTTACTCTCATCAATAAATCTCGGGGTGCGTTTGAAGAATTTAGGGCACCTACAATTTAACGCCGATTCCGAACGGCAAAGTTGAGAAGCACTTTTTCATACTCTTGATACTCTTGGAAGTTTTTTCAGTTCTTCGCAAATGGCAATGCCCGAGAAAGATGAAATAAAAAACTTTGGGCATGAGTAGGTCTCGAACCCACGACGTTCTGTTTAGCAGCCAACGCACCTAACCACTAAGCCACGGACACTATTGGTCATTGGAAATGGAATAATTTCACTTGATTCTTAAGGCCGAATTTCACATCCAAACAATTTTTATTGTAATGCAAATTCACGGAATGAGTTGATTCAAGACTTCTTTCCAAGCATTGAAGTATTGAGTTGAAGTGCAATAATGGCTGGTACAGATTAAAGTCTTTCTAAAATCGATGCAACAATTTATTTTGAACTAGACAAATAAATGCATAATTTTTTGCCCACAAGTCGTTTGAGTGGTTTGACAAAATTACAAATGAAAACGATGTAGTAAATTTTACAACGAGACGGAGTTTTTGCATTTATGCATAGATATATGTACCAGGACTGCCTCCACATTTTTTAACTCTGATGGTACGAGCATTACTATATTCGGGACATCAATCAACTTTAGTTAGTTTTCTTATTTTTACCTTATGAACAAAAAAATTAGCAAATAAAACAGCTTGGAACATCGAACTTAAGTTTTTTTTTGTCAATATTTTTATTGAAGCACTTTATAATATCCCAATAATTGTTAGTTTTAAGAAAATTTATAACATTGTTACTTAGATATGTCTATACCTGGCTTGCTGTCAAAATCCTAATTACCTAACTTCTTCTCAGGGAGCTAAATTTGGGGAAGATATGTGATTATTCATCAGATTAGCAAATGCAGCATGATTTTTCTAAGAATATTGTTCATTTGTGCCTATAATATCGATTACCGTATTCTTCATCCTTCCAATTTCTAATTTCCGAACCGTTGTGGGCCGAAGCCCTGCGAAGCGGGCAGGGGTTTTGCTAGTAAGATATATTTTCGTCCTGAAAATTTGGAATTTCAATCTTCGTTATTTATGGAATTGTGAAAAACTGAAAACAGGAACCAAGAACATTGATAAAAACACAAGCTTTTTCACACCCTGTTGTGATTCCTTTATGATTATAACAGTGTCGAGTATAACAATTACAAGTCTCCCTTTGGTTACACGGAAAACATACTCACTGCGCAGATACAAACAAAAACAAAGTCCAATTTTATGAATGAAATTCTGAGATTGCCATTCTACCGCTACCAAAAAAAAATATACATTTTCAAACTGTGCATGTACATTAAACTTCTCTGTCCAATTAAAGAGTTCTTCTTTAAGTTTTGAAAAGTCGATTTTTACACCAATTTTACATAATCGCTAGGAAAAAGCCTTTCTTTAAACTATAACTATTTCCATTAACGACAAAATGTGTTTAAACATTCTCAAATATTCACAAGAATCGTGTGAACTTGAAAGCATTCCTTAAATCATGAAGATATATTCGTTAAACCTAAATGCTTTAGGTCGGAATTAAGAAGAAGACAAAATGTTTACCAATTGGTATGCCAATCTAAGTAATCGCACTGTAGCGATTATATTTATAGTTTGCATATCGGTTTTATACGTTTCTTATACTTTTAACTCGTGTTTAATGCCTCGAATAAATCGATCTTTAAGAAAGGTAAAATCTGTTTATTTAGGGAAAAATTCATTAAAATCTGACCTAAACATTTTCAGCATTCAATTCAGAGCTCTGTTGAGAGTGTAATGTCACCACTTGTCATGACAGAACCACCGGAGATTAAGATATTGGGTTCGATTGTTCGAATAGTTCCATTGATGTACAATTATACAGAAATCGATGGTTCACCCAAGTACAGATTTCTTCGGCAACAAGGACTTCGGCCATCGCGCCATTTGCCAGATACACTTATCATTGGTGTGAAAAAGAGTGGAACTCGTGCTCTATTGGAATTCATTCGCTTGCACCCGGATGTCCGAGCTGCTGGATGTGAGGTGCATTTCTTCGATAGACATTATAATCGAGGTCTTCATTGGTATCGACATCATATGCCGTATACTATAGAAGGACAGATAACTATGGAGAAGTCGCCAAGTTATTTTGTAACCAAGGAGGTGCCGCAAAGGGTTCATCACATGAATCCTAGCACTAAGTAAGTTTTTATTACCTACAAACTGCTCGTTGGTGTGTTTTTTTTTTATCAACATGTTCATTATTATAACCATTTGATATCGATGGTAAAAGTACAATTTATTTTCTACTTCTTGTTTTTAGTGTAGCAAGGCAGCCTACTAAACGAGAAAAATAAGCGAACCGTTTAAAAATTCTTCGAACATTTTACAAATAATCGAAAAAAAAGTATGCGAAATTCGAACAACATTCTTACTTACTTACATAAGGTGGCCCTACAGTCCGTTTTGGACTTGAGCCTCAATCAATAGTCTCCACCAGCCAGCTCGGTCCTAAGCTAGCTGTCCCCAGTTTTGCACTCCAAATTGATTGAGGTCCTCTTCCACTTGAGTGCGCCACTTGAGTCGTGGTCTTCCTCTCCATCCACTCTAATTGATTGAGCCATCTGAGTCTCTGGACCTTGACCCTCTTCGCTAGGTCCATGTCGTTATACAACCCGTAAAGTTCGCTGTTATATCTTCTTCGCCATTCCCCTTCAATGCACACGGGGCCAAAGATGATCCGAAGAACTCTCCTCTCTTCAAGGTCCATGTTTCTGCACCATACAGCAGGACTGGGATGATGAGTGTGTTGTACAATGTTACCTTAGTTGCTCCAGAGAGGGCTTTTCCACTCAATTGCTTTCTTAGCCCAAAGAAACAGCGATTAGCATTGTTACTTTTCGTCTGATCTCAGCGCTGGTGTTTTTTCCCATGTTAATACGGAGCCTAGGTAGGCAAACTCGTTTACTACCTCGAAGTTGTATGCGTCTATTGAGATGTTCTGTCCGAGCCGTTGGTGTTGGGTGTCCTTCCTCGAAGACAGCATATACGTCGATTTTCCCTCATTTACCGCTAAACCCATTTTTGCCGCTTCTGTCTCAATTCTCACAAAGGCGCCATTGACATCACGCTGTGTTCTTCCCATTATATCAATATCATCGGCATATGCGAGAAGTTGAACAGATTTTTGGAAGATAGTGCCTCTGGTGTTGACGGTGGAGTTCTGCAAGAACGATGTTAAAGAAATCGCACGACAGTGCATAACCTTGTCTGAATCCTTAATTCACGTCGAAAGATTCCGTAAGCTCGTTGCCAACCTTGATGGAGCAGCGTGAGTTCTCCATCGTCATTTTACACAAGCGAACGAGCTTGGCAGGGATGCCAAAACTAGACATAGTTTTATACAGTTCGTCTCTGTAGATGTTTTCATACGCGGCCTTAAAATCGATGAAAAGGTGGTGGGTATCGATTTGGAGTTCATAGGTCTTTTCCAGGATCTGACGCAACGTGAAAATTTGGTCGATGGTTGATTTCTTGGCCTGAAGCCACATTGATAAGGACCAATCAGATTGTTGACGAAAGGCTTCAGACGTTCACATATTACGGCAGAGTGGAATTTGTAGGCCATGTTAAGTAGACTTATCTCTGTAGTTGGCGCAGTTTAGAGGATCTCCCTCTTTCAGGATCGGGCAACAATGCTGAGGTTCCATTAATCGGACATGACTTCCCCTGACCATATCTTACAGATGATTTGATGCATGCTCGTCGCCTGCCGCTTTGAACAACTCAGCAGCTAGTCCATCTGCTCCAGCGGTTTTGTTGGATTTCAGCCGTGATATTGCGGTTTTCACTTCTTCTAGGTCGGGTTCACGCAAATGTTGGATATCATCGTGTCCGATGAAAGGCTCCTGTCTGACGGCGGTGTTTTGTTCGTCGTCACCGTTATACAGTCTACAGAAGTGGTCTTTCCAAATCCCCAGCATTGACTGTGATTCTACTATGATGTTCCCTTGTTTACCTCTGCAGGCATCGGTTCTTGCTCGAACAAGTAACAACATTCATATTCTATAATTTTTCGATGGGCAATGTATTGATAATTAATCGAGGAATTTTTATTCGAAGAATTGTTTTCGAGGAATTGCTTTTCGGAAACAAGTTTTTGTAACTATGAATTATTTCGACAAACTGCCTTTTGGCAAAATGGTTATCGGTGCCTTGTTTTCGATAGCTCACAGTTTGAACATTCCTCTTTCGAGGATTAACTGTTTTCAAAATATTTTATTTTGAAAAATTGTTTTTGACAAATCGTTCAGCCACCCAGAGAAAGTATCGATATCAATATCAACATCAGTATCAATTTTAGATGTAGGTAAACAAGCTACTTAACAAACCTCTTAACCTTATATTTTTAGATTACTTGTTGTTGTGCGAGACCCAGTCACACGGGCCATTTCCGACTATACCCAAGCGGCAAGTAAGAAAACGGATATGAAAAAATTCGAGCAATTAGCTTTTGTGAATGGATCATTTGAAGTTGTCGATACCACATGGAGTCCAGTCAAAATTGGCGTTTATTCAAAGCATCTAGAAAAATGGCTTCAATATTTTCCATTGTCCCAATTACTTTTTATAAGTGGTGAAAGACTGATTGTAGATCCTGCTTTTGAAATTGGTCGTGTTCAAGTAAGTTTTTATATCAAAGTCAAAGAATTCAAACTAACTATGAATAAAATATGTTTTAAGGATTTTCTTGGACTCAAACGAGTAGTAACGGAAAAACATTTTTATTTCAATTCAACAAAAGGATTTCCATGTCTATTCAAATCCGAAGCAAAATCGACACCGCATTGTTTGGGCAAGACTAAGGGGCGAAACCATCCATTTATTGATCCAGCTGCAATCGAAAGACTTAGAGAATTCTATAGACCTTTTAATAATAAATTTTATCAAATGACAAATATAAATTTTGGATGGCCGTAAATATAGGTTAATATTTTTTAGAAATAAGACTCTCTATGTTTTTTTTTTGTTCGTATGCACAAGTAGATTCTTATTTCAAATAAGTACGATCGTATCGATCTCTTTAATTATTTCTTTTCTTCTTATCAATTTCAAGCATTTCTTTGGTTAAAGATTATTCCTTGACTTTGAGGATAGTGTATCTTCAATATGTTATCAACGTTTTTGGTTTTTGAAAACGAGTTCCTAGCTTTGTTGTTAAGTTGGTTTGGTTGATTTCTAAATATAAATGTATATCAAAAGTTCGCATTAAAATTTCATAAGACCACAAAAAGTATTAAATTAATTCTAAGTCTTTTTATAGTAATTAATTTTTGTGTACAACTTTATATGTACAATTTTATCTTCCATTTATTTCGTATAACTATTATTTATTTAATAAACCAATTGTTATCATATCTAATAATACAACCAAAGCATTTATTTAAACAGAATTAAATATTTGCTTTTCGTTCCTTAAAAATATATACAGTACCTTCACAGCTCCCATTAATCTTTATAACAATTAAAACAAAAATCCCTTATTGCACTTGTGAAATGATATTAAAAAAAAACTTCCATTACAAGAAAAAAAAAACGTACGCTCAAATGCACAATTTTTATTAACTATAATGAATAAAACAGCTCTTATTAAATTAATAAAAACTTGTTTTAATTCAGTATTTAACAAACAATCTATATTCTATATTTTTTTTATATATATAAAGCTGAAGGGGTATGGTTTGTTTCGCCTCAAATATCTCGTTTTTGATTGTTTCGTCAAAGTCACTTCGCCATTTACTTGTTTCGTATTTTTGTTGTTTTGTTTTTTATTTGTTTCGTTTTCGTTTAATTCGCCCAACCAGTGGCGGATCCAGGATTTTGCTAAGGGGGGGGGTCCAACATTACCGAAAAATCATTGAGTTGAAATCCATATTACTCGTGTTTTTTGTACGAGGGTACAAGATTAAAAAATTGTTTACACGAATAAACAACTTATAGACTTATAAACCATAAAAATAAGTCCTATATCCGATCAATGTTGATTTAATAGGCAAAAAAAAGGTCTTTAAAAGAATAGTTAATCGTACAGGATTTTGAAAAAGAGTGAAGATATAAGCCACTTAGGCCTTGGCTCTTCAAGAGCTGTCACGCCTCTCAATTTTTATTAATATTTCTAGAACATTTTTGGAGATATTAAACCAAGCTGGTAAACAATGACAATGCTTCCTACTTAAAAATATCTCACTGAGATCTCAAGTCACTTTGACTGAACCAACATCATTTGGTGGAACATAACTCAAATTGTTGTTGTGCATATGTCAGTCACGTCAAAGTATCTGAGTGTGAAATCTAAATCTAAAATAATTACATCTCATAGATCCCAGAAAAAAATCTCAGTTGTCAGTTGAGATTTTTTGTTCCACTTACAAAATCTCTGAGACCTCTCAGATCTCAGTGATTTAGTGTTAGATGGAACTGGCCTTATGCATTGAAGTTGATTTTATTAAAGGTATTAGATATGTAAGCAAAATTTTTACATTTTTAATTTCTCAGAGGAAGTTATCGTAAAGGGTCCGATTTTGTAAATCTAAAATTTTTGCATCAAACCATATGTTATGATCATGCTAGCGTGTGTATTGTATATATGCGTATTGGCGTTACGTTTTTTCTACGATTATCTCGAGAACTACTCACAGTATTGACATGAAATTGGACTCATTCGATGCAGAATTTCGTTATTAAGTTTTGATTAAGTTTTCAGCGGTAGTTTTGCAATTTTTTAACTGGCATTAAATGGTAGTAAAAATTTGTCATTTATGCATGAAATTACATAAAATGTTTACCTCGCAAACCGCTCATTGTGCTGATATTGGTTTCGTTTGGCCCAAAATTACTTGATTGAGGAATAAGTTTTCAGCGGAATCGGCTTAGCGGTTTTTTATAAGGATTGAAAAAAAAAAACTGAAAAAATCTAACAAAATCTGAAAGTATTCTTCATTTATTCATGAAAATTATGATGATTTCAGCATAAAATGCAACAATAGTTCGAAAAATGTTATTCATCAATATTAGAAAATATATTATTTTACAATAATTTGTTATAAACAATGGAAAATGAGTTTAAGCGGATATATTTTTGAGGTTCCTAGGAAAAGAGACTGACTACAGTTTGATTTCTTATAAACAATTATTGAACATTGTTTTTTATTTTTTTTTTCTCTGGGAAGTAAGTCATGTGGACAACAGGGGTCGCAATCATATTTTATAATTTTATTTTCACCTGAATATAATGTACCACGTGCCACGGTGGTCGTGATGATGATGATTTATGTTTTAACAATATTCTAAAAGTAGATAAATTCTGCTTGTCAAATCATCAGATCTTAGGCGGCTTAGGGGGGGGGGCGATTGCCCCTATCGCCCCCCCTCTGAATCCGCCCTTTTATCTGATAAGTAAATCCCGATAAATATCTCCGTTTAAGTATAAAGCACATACAAAATCATTGCGTCCGTTTCCTTGAAGCGATGAATTGAAAGAAGCTAAGTTAATCATATGCTTCAAGTTTCGATACAAGTTAAGTGGTGGCCGTGGTTTTCTTATGACGAATTCCTTCCACCACTCTTCAATTCTTTTATGCAAGCAAAATTTTAAAGAAAAAAACAAATTACCAGCAAATCGATAAGGCAAATGAATTTTTGTGTCCGAAGAAAATCACAATTTCACCTTACTATAGTGAGAGCAGAGGGTTTTTAAGCGCAACAATTTACGATATTTCAGAACTAAATGCGCATAGAAGAATTTTTAAAAGCTTTCACAATATCTGCATGAAATGAAAAAAGAAGCAAACACTCCTATCTTCCCCATATTGAGATATTCTTTTTATTTTTTTCTGAAAAAAATGTGTACATATTTTTTTTTATTCAACTATTAAATGGAAAAATGTATTTTTCCATCCAGGAGCCCAAGGGGGGGGTCCGGACCCGGGGACCCCCCCCGTGGATCCGCCACTGCGCCCAACATATACTTCGCTTCATCATATTGTCGTTTTTGGTTTATTTTGATTTTGTTCACTTCGTATTTATATTATTTTGCCTTTCTATTCGCGCGAATTTTAACGTCATTGGGCTCTTAACATCCACAAAGAAAAAGAACGAAATAAACGATGGGCGAAATAATTAAAAAAAATGTGCACCAGATATTTAGGAATTGATTGCTTACCTTTTGGCCAAATTTTTCTAAAAATTCTTATCATCGATCCCAATAAGACTGACAAAACAACTTTGAATCAAATTACACAAAAGGCGAAACAACCGTTATCGAGATAAACTAAAACCAAATAACTCAGTGCACTTTTAACGGAAATGCAAAACAACTAAAAAACAAAGGAAACAAATGCGAAGTAATAGTGGGGCGAAGTGATCGAAAAACTAAGTAAAAAAATAACAAAAAATAGTTTGGCGAATTAAACAAAAGTTGTAGTGTGAAAAACGAAGTGTTTGGGGGCCAAGTAAAAAAAGCAAAACAATAGGCACCCAAGCTGAAGAGTTTATTCGTTTGAACGTGGTAATCTCTGGAACTACTGTTTCGAATGGTTGTGTTGTATAGTCCATTAATCGAGGAAAACTTTTGGCTACTTGACATTAAGCTGTGACCAAAAGGAGCAAAGAATCTTTGGAAAATGTGGAAAATACGGCAAAAAATATTAATTTGTCTGCGGTTTTACGCTCTTATCTCAGGAACTGCTTAATCAAATTGAACAATTTAATGTTGAATGGTCCATTTATCGTAGAAGGCTTGAAGCTATATAATATTACGCTGCGACCAAAAGAAGCGAAAAGTCAGTGAAAAATGTGGAAAAAATGGCCAAAAATATTCATTTTTGAAGGCTTCTGTTGTCTGCTTGAACGTGATGATCCCAGCAACTACTAAATCAAATAGAAAATAATTCTTTTTGTGTTGAATAGTTCATTAATTATGGAAGGACTATTAGGCTATATAACAATAGGAATCAGTGGAAAATGTTTAAGGAACGGCAACAAATTATTAATTTTTCTGATTGTTTGACCGCGCTTATCCTAGTAACTGCTAAATAAAATTGAATAGTTCGTTTTGAATTGAATGGTCCATTTATCGAGGAAAGGTTTATGCTATACAACGTTACACCGCGACTAATAAGAGCAAAGCATTAGTGAAAAGTGTTGCTAAAACGGGGAAAATTATGTATATGTAGGCTTCGAGCTAAGAACAATTTCGATTTAGATGCACAAGTCGAAGACGCACCTCTGGCCGGTGTATTGAATGAGGTAGAGGCAAGTCGCGGGCAACTGCTAATAAAATATATATATTTTTTGATCGATGGAATTCTTATTTTCATCTACATTCCATGTCACTCACTCTTTTCTTATATTTATTTTACAGCAAAGCAAAGGACCAAATTGTAATATCAATGCAGCTCTGCTAAGCACAGTAATTTGTCAACTGACCTATGTGTCCCCTTTTGTCATTACTGTGGGTGATTTCAATAGCAACATACTCTGTAATATTTTTAACCATCATGTGCCGCATTACGTAAAAAGACCTAGAATCAAAGATTACCCTTGGCTTAACAAAAGGATCAGAGACTTAAATGTGTAGGATAAATTTTGCCTATAGGTCCTGGAAACGTTATCGTTTCAATAGAATACTGAAAGAATATTATCTTATGATAAACATGAAGCTAAAAAACGGTTTTATGCCCCACGGCTTGAACCTTCACTTGCCAAAAATAGGCTTTGGAAAAACTTGAAAGAGATTGGTATTGGAAAACAAATGAATAACAATTTTTCCAGCCAGCAGTTTATGACTGGCATTTTTCTTTATGTGTGGAAACGAGCTTCAGACCCATCGCTATTTTACCATATTTGTGCAAGGTTTTAGAAAAATGAAATTACTCGTAAAAAATTATAGAAAAATGGGGATTGTGAAGTGAATGAAGATCTTAAAAGAATAGCTTTCTGGTCGAAATTTAACTTTCGAAATCCACTAAAGTCAAAGTGTATTGTTTTATCCAGAAAAGTAGTAGGTTTATCTTATTTCCTTAACGTATGTTTGAACAATACGCCCATAAAATATGTTGACACCACAAAAAATCTTGGTGTTGTTTTCAACAAAACTCTTAGTTGGAATGAACACTTATTGGTTACCATTAATAGATTGTATGGAGGCCTTCGTATGCTTTGGGCTTCACAAAAAATAACGCCATTAAATACCAGAAAAATTCTAGCCAAGACCATGCTTATTCCAATATTACCGTACGGTTGTGAACTTTTTGAGAATTGGTGACTACATAAGCTTAAACTAGATGTAGCTCACAATAGACTTGCACGCTACATAATGTTCGAAGAAGGTTTGATCACATCTCATACTTTAAATAATTTTGTGAAGACAAGGACATTAATTTTTCTACATAATGTCTCACAAATGCCATCTTACATCTACATTTAAGTGTTTAGATCTTGTACCTATACGAAATAATTATTTATTATCTGAACGTCAATTTTTCATAAGTATTTATATTCAATCACTGAAATATATACTAATTAAAAAGATTGTTATATCTTACTGTATTATGTTATGATCAATAAACTTGAAAAATTCGTACAAGAAGTTTGAGACCTCCTCGCTCATATGAAGTGAGATGCATCTTGTTGCGCATTATTAAATTTGACTGATGTAAGTTTCGTTACTTGACGCCAAAGGGAAGTTCTAATTCGAATATGCTTAATATTTACTTTGTCAGACAGCACAACAGCCGTAAAAAAGGTCAACAAACAAAATTCATTAATTCAAGATGATGTGGAATAACGCAGATCAAAATTGAAAGTTGGCTATGCCTATGCATTCCTTTTGTTATTCGAAATGGTGATATTCTTAGGTTTTGTTGTTGAGAATCACCATTTCAAAAATTCTTAAGCAACCAGATAAACTTCAACTTGGTCAAAACTTCAAAACATTTGACGATATTTTCACCTCACCGAAGCAAAATGAGATCATTTAAAAAGGTAATTGAAAAAGCAAGTATACGTCACAGTGTACGGATTTTCGTATTTCTTGAGAAGATTGCTAGATCCAAATCTTTGTCTTGAATTATTTTTCACGAAAAATTGTATTGGGAACCCTCCATGTGTCCATATCCATGTTACTCACCGTTTTAACGATAACGGTTTTAGGAAATGTATTAGGCCCACAGGCACAATTGCAGCGGTCGATTCGTTGGACCCGAAATTTGATACCTTCGCCACACATTTCGCTATTTCGCGTTCAATGTTGGCTCTGAGCTTCAAACTTCGTCAAATTGACTTAACGTAGCTCCAAAAAATGTCTAGAGGCGCGCGAAAGACGCGGCCAATCCACAGAAATATTTCTTGAGATCCACAGGCACACTTCTTGAGATATTCATTTATTCATTTATTCATTTATTTACATCAATAAGAGTTTAACAACTGCAATTAGACTACCGCAAACAAATAACCTTAAGATTAAAATAATAATAATAATAATAATAATAAAAAAAAAAAACAAAACAAAACAACAATATAATTGACTATGAATTAAAAAGTAGGAAAGAATATCTTAAGAAATTGAAAAATGCAAAAGAATAATATTTTTGAGCTGTAATCTACTTAAATGAAAGTCAAAATCAACATAATTTGAAATAAAGTTAGTTTCTCTAACACAACGAGTTATAGGTTCATTTAGTGCGTAATTTACTCTATGCTCACTTTCGCGGAATAAATATCTCTCTCTTAACTGACGTGAAGGAGCGTATAGATTAATAAGAGACAGTAAAAAAGGACAATTAATTCTATATGATAGTAGATCGTTCACGAACATTACTGAAAACATTTTTCGTCTATTTTCAAGAGATTGTAAGCCTAAAAGTTGGCATCTTGTTGAGTACGAAGGGATATCGTTGTTCCAACCCAATTTCCATATTGCAAATTTTGTAAATCTCTTTTGGACTGATTCGATTCTGTTAGCATGAATATTGTAACATGGATTCCATACCACACAACAGTATTCTAAAAGAGACCTGACGTAGGAAGTGTAAAGAGACTTAAGGGCAAACGGATCCCTAAAGTCTCTCGAGTTTCTTTTAATAAAACCTAGCATAGAATTCGATTTAGATACTATGTATTCAATATGATTGATAAAATTAAGCTTCGAATCAAAAATGACACCCAAATCTTTTTTCGTAATTACTCTCTCAAGTACATGATTATTGATCTTATAGTCATACATAATTTTATAATTATTGCGACAAAATGAAAATTGTTGACATTTAGTCTCATTTAAAAATAACTGATTGGTCAAACACCAATTTGTTAACCTATTAAGATCATTTTGAAGAAGAACACAATCAAAATGAGTCTTAATACAACTGAAGAATTTAAGATCGTCGGCAAAAAGTAAACGATTGGAATTCAAAAATATATCAGGTAAATCATTGATGAATATTAGAAACAGTAAGGGACCAAGATGGCTTCCTTGGGGGACACCTGAGGTCACAGTGACGGGACTTGAAATTATTCCATCAATATGAACGAATTGAACACGACCCTTGAGATAAGAATCGATCCAATTCAACAACTTTGAATGAAATCCAAATACTTTTAGCTTATCAATCAAAATGGAGTGACTAACCCGGTCAAATGCCTTAGCAAAATCAGTGTATATAACATCTACTTGATATCCTTCTTCAAGTTTGTTCAGAATGAAATTTGTGAAAATAGTAAGATTTGTAGTTGTTGAGCGGCCTGAAACAAAACCATGTTGAAATGGAGAAATTAGTTCCTTAAGAAGAAAAGATAGTTTGGTATAAACTAGTTTTTCGAAGAGTTTTGGTATGCATGATAGTTTACAAATCGGGCGATAGTTGGAAATATCTTGCTTAGACCCAGATTTGTAAATAGGAGTCAAAAAAGATTTTTTCCAACCTGACAAAAATTCACCACAATTAAGGGAACTATTAAATATAAGAAAAAGTGGTTCAGCGAGGGCCGTTGCACAATTCTTAAGAATTAATGGTGGAATACCATCAGGACCTGGGCAGCTATCATTATTCAGATTTAAAAGCCCATCTTTAATTTCGGAAATAGTAAGCTGCAGCTGACCAACATTAACCATACTATTTTCACAAGATAATTCAACTCTGTGAGATGCGTTAAGATCAGGTTGGACGTAATTAGAATTAAAATAATGAGCAAATGCATTACAAATATTTGGGAGATCTGAGAATGTTTGGCCCATATAGCGCATACTGGTTGGAATGCCATTAGAATTTTTCTTTTTCTTAATAAACGACCAAAACGATTTACTATTCCTTTTCAATTTCGATTCAACTGAAAAAATATAATTCTTATAGAGAAATTTATTTAAAACATCGAATTCACGTGCTATTTCAACGTAAGCACATCTTAAGACATTGTCACTAGGAAATATCCGCGATCTCTTATATGCTTTGTTTTTTTTATTGCTTAAGTTACAAAGCCTCACATTAAACCATGGGGGCTTCGAATTATGATAACACCCTCATTAAACATAATCTTCAATAAATTAATTGCAAGATGTTTTGTATGGCTTGTGGCACTATCCTGTTGACACAAGTCCTTATCTTCCAACTCAGGACAAAAATAATAATCGGTGGCCATAAGTAATCACAACTTAGGGATGCCTTATTATTGAGAACGCCGTCAAACTTACTGATTTGGATCGTTTACTACGTTCTCCTGAACGGCAGCTATATTTTTGACACTTGGACCTAATAGTTGTCTCATTGACACGTCAACATAACACAACGAATATGTTTACTAAATTTTTTGCACTTTTCTTGTTCTTATCTGTTATTGTAGTGATCGTAGCTTAGTGGTTAGGTGTGTTGACGTTGGCTGCTAAGCAGAACGTCGTGGGTTCGAGTCCTACTCGTGCCCATAGATTTATTTCATCTTTCACGGGCACTACCTCTTGCGAAGAACTGAAAAAACATCCAAAAGTATCAATCTGTCATGAAAAAAGTGCTTCTCAACTTTGCCGTTCGGAATCGGCGTTAAATTGTAGGTCCCCTCACGCACCCAGAGAATTGTTGATGAGAGTAAGCCACTTCGGCCTTGGCTCTTCAAGAGCTGTCGCGCCACTCTTTTTATTTTTATTTTTATTTTTATTTTTTTTTTTTTGTATTTTTATTTTTATCTGTTCTAGGGCCAGAATTACAACCGAAAATTGGGATCAACGCGGTCTTAAAGTTTTTTTTTTATTTCCGGTAGAGTTTTTATAAGGTCATTTTAGGAAAATAAGACCTTGTTATGTCTTTAGGTCTTATTGCTTTTACATTCCGAATTCTTTTTGCCCTTTATAGAGACTCTTTGCAATCAATCCTCCTTCATAGAGACTCTTTGCAATCAATCCACTTTTATAGACTCCTTTGACAATCAGTGATAAATACAAAAAAGTACGCATACGCCATAGTGAACCTTCTTACATTATTTGTGTGGTTTAACCAATGAATCATATTTGGTTGAAAGTACAATTAATTTCCAACCTTAAATTGTTTTATTAATAAATAAATAAAAAAAAATAGTGTAAATGCACGAACAGAATAAAATCACATTAAACATTTATTAATTCTTTTTTTCTTTTAGTTTTTGGACAAACATCGCGAAGTCTGCAAGAATATTTACTAAGTTTGTCGAATCAATCAATGTCTATCGGAAAAAAATGAATTGATTTAATTACCATATTAGTTTGAACATTCCATGCTGTTGAAAGTCATCCAAACTAAATAAAAAATACATGGGACGAAGAGTTTTCGATTTTCCTCTCTGTTTTGTTTCAACATTAACACCAGGTAAAAACCAATGACTTAGCTATCCGTTCGATATCTAAAATTAATGCAAATGTAACGTTTGAAAAATTTACTTATTTTCACTACACTGAAAGAAAAAGTAAATCTCATTTGGAATATAGCTTAAAATCGTATCTGAGTGATTATCTTACTGAACTTCTCCTTAACGGCTGGGTAGATTCAACTGTTTCTGTGTATGTATTTGTTGAAATTAATTGTGGAATCGTTTTGATTTACAGTGCAGCATACTAGCGGAGCCGATTGACAATTGTCAATCAATGGAAATAGATTCCAGCCCGTAAAAGGTACATAGCATTGATAAACAACATTTAGTTCTTAAATTGGTGTGGAGGAGATGTGGTTTCGACAAGACGGTGTGCAACATGTCAGACTGTCATAGTTGATTTTTACACCATAAAAATTGGTGTGTCTAGCACCCAGATGTCAAGGGCTCATGTATTCCAAAGTAAGCTCGATACCTAGGTTCTTTAATCATGTCCTTAAGACGAGAATTGTAACCTCCTCCATCGGGGAGGAAATACATAAGCCTTATAAGTGGTCAGTAACGGAAAATACAATGTCATTGTTGGTTTTTCTTTGTGATAACGTTTCCATATGATGATGACAAACGATATTCATATGGAGGAATGATTAAGGAATCATTCCATTGAATGCCTTGAAGGCAAATAGTGTTAAAGGCTGTGTCCAAACCTGGGAAGCGTGTTCAAAGTGAGAACAGAAAAAAACAATTCCATGCCAACCTGGACCAACACTTTATAGATCCCAACATTAAATTGGATTAGTATACTCAGAAAAGTCTGGACGAGTCAACATGTGCTGTTAGATTTTGTAGTCATAAGAAGTCGGTATTCGCTTCTTTGAAAAAAATTTCAAACTATTTTTGTCGTCCTGCAGAACAATTCTGTCATTCATTGAAACATTTTTTTGAAAATCATTATATGTCATCTGCAAAGACGGGAATTTCGCTGTTTTGAACACAGGGGAGTGTATAGAAAAGAATATAGTGGCGCAACAGCTCTTGAAGAGCCAAGGCCTAAGTGGCTTACTCTCATCAACAATTCTCTAGGTGCGTGTGAAGAATTGAGCGGACCTACAATTTAACGCCGATTCCGAACGGCAAAGTTGAGAAGCACTTTTTCATGACAGATGATACTCTTGGAAGTTTTGTCAGTTCTTCGCAAGAGGCAGTGTCCGTGAAAGATGAAATAAAAACTTTGGGCCCGAGTAGGATTCGAACCCACGACGTTCTGCTTAGCAGCCAACGCACCTAACCACTAAACTACGGACACTACACGGACAGGGGAGTGTATAACCAAAATAAAAACAAGGGGTCCTAAATGACTACCTTGAGGGACACCAGATTTAGTAATAAATGAATGAGAGACATGATATCTGAATTTCACCTGATAAGACTTTTCTTTAAGAGTGTTCGGGACCAAAACTATTGGAGAAAAAATTACATTTCTAAGCAAAAAAGAATTTAAAAACTATGAATAAAAATTTGTGTTTTTGATAAGCAATTTTTCTTATGATGCGATATTTATTTTTTTTAAATCTCTTTATTTATTTAGCACGTACTTGTTCTCAACACAACAAACAAAACAATTTGAAAAAAAAACTGATCAAACACATTTTATTTCAAAATTACGGGGTAGCAAAATCTGCCTAAATTTTAAAATTCAAATCAGTAACGGCTGGCGGAAATCACGGTTCTCATAGGAAGGCGATTCTCTTTCTCTTAGTAAGATGCATTTAGTTCAAAATTTGTCGTCTGCAGCTGGGTGGCGCTTTAAGCAGTAAGAATTTTCAGTTTCAGTCCGGAACACTCTTAAGATACATAATGTGGATTTTCTATTAATGAAAAAAGGGAGAAAGCTTTTGAAAGGTCATTAAAGACACAACCTCACTTCCTGACCACATTCTAAAGAATTTAAGCATTTATTCACATTTGTTGCAGGAAACGTTTGATGTTTTTGATCTCTGCGCTAGCCTCCGAGATCTTGCGATTAAATATCGCTTAACCAGAGATCTGACAAGGAGGTCAGTCAAGTTTAACAAAATCTGAGTCAGATACAGATCCTGATTGCACATGAGTGTTCACAAGTACTTCGCATGACGAGTTAGCTTTGGGTATGTTTAACATTGAGGTCGTAGATTGGCCAATTGGGACACACGCATTATACTATAGCTAAATCCCATTAGATCAAAATAGGTTTCTTTGAGATCATTGAAATGAAAATCTGCCTACTGAACTTTCTGTCTTGAAAAAAGAGAAGAGAAGCATTTTCTCCTAGTTCTCTTCTAAGCAATATTTGCAGAAATAAAATGGTGTTCTTTAATTACACTATTAATATGATGTCTGTTAAGAGATCCCAAGTTTGTTTAATCCCAACATTGAATGTCTTAATGGCTCAGCCCCTTCCACCAACAAAGATGAATGAATACACAATGTCAAATCAAGAATCAAAACTAAAATTTAATCACAACTAAACAATGTACGTTGTGTCAAATCAACAAATTCTTAACCTTGAGTGAAAAATTCTTCCTTTTCTGAATGTGCATTTTTCGACCAGTGTAAGTACACACACAAGTTCAAGTAAAGTAAACGAAAGTCTAGATACAAAACTCCAGTTGTGCTTACACTTGAATACCACCCTTTACCCAATAGTTCTCCAATCTTTCAAGAGAAAGAGAATTCTTATCAAGCTTTTTTGTTTTTCCAACAACAAACAAGTCCACTTACTTACTCGATACCAAATACTCACAATGTCTTTCATTCAGAATTGTCCACGGTCAAGTTTACTCTATATACATCGCCGCCGACCCGATCCAACATCGTTGCATGACAACTAGTTGTTCAATAATAAATTTATGTAAAAATACAATAATTATTATTAACAAGTACAAAAAAAAAGAAATAATAAAAAGACAAGAAAAGTCGAATAAAAATGAATGTGTTTGCGCAACGACCGCGATTGAGAACCCTAACCCGACGAAGTCGGAGTAATAGCCATTTCACTAGTCAACACTTTAGTTTGCCGCCGGAATTCCATCAAGTACGGAACAACAACTAGAATTTATCGCTTCAACGAGTTTTGAATGTCTCATAGATGCAATTCGGTGTAGATATATTTGCATATTCATTCCTTCAATTCGCGTTTCTAGACTTTGAGTTTTGCTAAATTGACATATTTGTCTGTAAACCACCAGTTAGTTAATTTGTTGAGTGTGGTGAAGTGACCTTGCCATCGTCAAAGTTAATTTGCGATTTTCCAATTTGAAAAAAAATATGGTTTTCGACCATAATGATTGGTTTTTAGTGAAAGAGTTAAGTGTACTTAGTCCATAACCTACATGAATAAAAAATCAACCGAAGAAAATTCTAAGCAAACAGAACCATAATAACTCTGTTGAATCCAAGGACGCGTCGCGGAGAATTATTATTAACATTTAACATGGATTTATATTATTCTGTGCAAGGGATTTATTTCCAGGTAATTATTTTAACATTAATGGAAGTTAAAAGGATTTTCTTTTTGAATACAATGCTCGTCCATGAATGCTTGTGTATTAATTTAAAAACAAATAATAATTACGGCATATTGGGGAATAGTCGGCCGTGACGGGCGCGGGCGGGCGGTTTGTCGGCGACGACCGACCGACAGCGACATTGTTGGTGACGGTGATGGTGGGCGGCACGTTTACATGATGTCACTCTGCAATAAATCAAACTTGGAGTTTTCCGTTCTCGATGTAATATTGTGACTTGCCAGTATGACGTTGTGATTTTTATTTTGTTAGCCTTCCTTTCTAACATTGAAAGTCACTTTTGTTTCCTTTCAACTAATTGAGGGCATAGTTTGCTGATATCAGATATTAGATAGCAAAACGTGGCGGTTGCTTGTTTATGGCTGTACAGCAGAGAGTGAACAAGTTAAAATTAGTTGAGACTTTCGGGTCAAATATGATTGTTATTATTGGGTGAGGTCTGAGGAACCGTTAAAAGCATTTCGGTTTGTTTGTGCTTGTTAGAGTAAATATTAACCAATGGAAGATAAGGAATAAAACAATTTTGGGTTGATATAGAAAACCTGATGGAAGAGAGAAATGGAACCTTCGTCATGTGGGTTCGCTATGTAGCTTTTTCAAATAATATTTAAGAAGATTTTTGTTTAAATTATTAAAAAATACAACCAGAAAATAAATAATTCGAATAGGAATATAGGTTTCAAGCTAATCAGCTAAGTCATCTTTGAACAAGCGACAAGCGAGATGGGATTTAACATATAATATTTTTAAGTTTATTAAGTTATTGCTCTTGAAATTTTTACAGAAGTTAACAGCTGATATGATTACAAAACTCTAAATTTTCGGACAAAAATGGGACATGAAATAAATCCAAATTGTATTTCACTTTTAATTGTTTCTAGCAGTGTGGTCGTCCACTGGTGATCTGATGGTTTATCTCACCAAACAGTGGACAAAATCTTTAACATCGTTTTGGAGAAAGTAGGATTGTTGCACTTGATATTTCAAAGGCATTTGATAAAGTCTGGCATCTTGCTTTTTTATCGAAAATGCGAATTTCAACTCAGTTTGCCCAACTCGAGTTGAATGAGTCAACTCGGTTTGCAGCTCGGTTTGCCAACTCGGTTTGAAACTAAAAAAAAAAAACGAAAATACCAGGGGTGGAATCGTGTAAGGTGATTTGTGACTATCACCTTTGTGACTATCAAATGTGATCACATTTTATTTTCCTTCTGTGTAAGGTGATCACTAAAAATTATTCGCAACTTGGCACTACTTCCAAAATAAACATTTGACGTTTCGTTTTTGACCTAAGAATCCTTGGTATGTATATGGCAAACTAGACAATCGATCATCGCGCCATCTAGTTACAAGCTGAGAAAGCTATTTTTTTACATAAGTTGGTATTGAGAAGAAAAAAAAACACGATTCTCGATAGTACTAGGTATTTCATATACACAGCAGTTGTTGACTCCGATTTATTCATTGCGAGGTTATATAAATACATAGACATTATACATTCAAATACAAATTATTGTTTTTCAGAAAATATAAACAATCTTGGTAAACACAAAACAAGCTTTGTATTTGGAAGTTCAAACATATTTATTTTATTTCGCTGGTTAACCTCTTTTTTATTCATTTTCTCGCTACGCGAACAATTTTATATGAATGTGATAACAAAATAGCTGTCACAAGAAAAAGTATCAATTTGGTGATTGTCACATGTGACTATCACCTTACGCAGACAAAATTTGTGATTTGTGACTATCACCGATCACAAATCACCTTACACGATTCCACCCCAGGTTGAAAGTTGAATGTCAATGGCTCAATAGAAAGATACGGTATACGATTCAAGGTCGCTATATATATGTTTTGTACTGAATAATACCGGATATGCCCGAAAACCGTCTAGAAAACACATAAAAAAGGATAATTAGGTTTTTATCAATGCCATCCACTGATAATGAAATTCTACCACTGGTAATATAATTGCCCTTATATACAATATGTAAACTTAAAATAAAAAAAAACACTTACAAAATTAGAAGCAAGTTAACCAGTTTTTTTTTTTTTTGCAAACCGATTTGGCGAACCGAATTTCAAAGCAAGTTGCAAACCGAGTTGCAAACCGAGTTGCGAACCGAGTTGGCAAACCGATTGGACCGTTCAACTCGAGTTGGCAAACCGAGTTAGCTACTCGAGTTGAAAAAAAAAATAAACCGAGTTAACTCGAGTTGACTCGAGTTAGCAAACCGAGTTGACCGATAACTATCTACTACCCTCTTTCTCATTTTTATTAATGATCTCTTGTCTGTTACTTCTTATTCAATAAATTGTTTCGCTGACGATAGTACCCTTAGCTTCTCATATTCATTTTCAGATTCACATCCTTCCTCTTCGGATGTGGAACTAAAAATAAAAAAATAAATAGAGTGGCGCGACAGCTCTTTGCTTGAAGAGCCAGGCCTAAGTGGCTTACTCTCATCAACAATCTCTAGATGCGTGTGAAGTAATTGAGAAGCACTTTTTCATGACAGATGATACTCTTGGAAGTTTTGTCAGTTCTTCGCAAGAGGTATGTCCGTGAAAGATGAAATAAAAACTTTGGGCCCGTGTAGGATTCGAACCCACGACGTTCTGCTTAGCAGCCAACGCACCTAACCACTAAGCTACGGACACTACGGATGTGGAACTGCAGCGGCGAAATATGATAAGTTCATTAAACTCTGATTAAAACACCATTGTACAATGGGGAATTAAAAACCTTGTAGAGTTTAATGGTTCGAAAACTCAATGCTGTATCGTTGAAGCGAGATATACCCCCCTTGAGTGGCACTTGCATCAATGAGACCGAACATCTCGAGATTCTCGGTATGTGCATCACCCACCACCTCTTGTGGACCGAGCACATACGCGTTGTCGCCAAAAATGCCGCAAGATGTTTGAGTTTCTTAAGACGGTGCAAGAAATTTTTCTCCCCGTCTGATCTGGCTATTATCTATAAAACCTTATATCCGTCCAAGGCTTGAGTACAATTCACATCTTTGGGCTGGTGCTCCAGCTACTTACTTAAGCCTCTTGGATGGAATACAAAAAAGAGCTGTAAGAATGATTGGTGATAGAGAGATCACTGACGCATTCACTCCTTTAGACCACCGTCGTAACGTAGCGTGTCTCTCCTTGTTCTATCGCTACTTTTACGGTAATTGCTCTAGTGAAATAGCCAGTTGCATTCCTCCCCTCAAACAATTCGCCGGTAATACTCGCGCTTCAGGATGCCCATCAGTTTACCCTCGAGCCCAACTTCGGACGTACTCTCAAGTATAGAGAATCATTTCTTAGCCGTACTACGCGAATGTGGAACTCTCTTCCACACTCTGTCTTTCCCAGTCATTACAATGTTCAAGAATTTAAGACCAATGTACACCGACACCTCCTTTCCAACCCCTTCTCTTCTTCCTAATGCACTCACTGTGTCTCTGGCATAAAAAAGGTATAAAAACCCTTGAGTGGGTGCAATTTATTTAAAAAAAAAGGTAGAATATTATATCCCGCTTTAAGTTGTGGAGATACCACTACATTTGACATTAATCCAGTAACGGAAGCGTTACATGCTCTCATACAACAACATCAATTTTTCCATCAAATCCATTGCATTTTCTGATGTATAACAATTCACGCTTCGCTTCAAATATCCCACCATGCAGGCAAAACCAAATCGTGCATATATGTCTAGCAAGAAGAGGCTTTAACCCCGAACATACGCCGGAAACCCGTAACCGAATCCGATCGCATACCGAAGTGACATATTAAATTTAGAAGAACCAAGCCAAACCTATTGAATTATTATAGTAGTTATTAAGTGTTTCGAATCAAGAATTTGTCATTAGGTTCAAAAGACCTATCATTGAAGTTTCGTGTTTTCTTCAATAGACCTTGGCACCGACGAGCGAAACCTCGCCTGTGAAACAAAAAGCACATCACAATCCCCATTTGAAAATGCCTCAAGGTCCGAATTTAATGAACTTATCATACCTTTTTGTTGAAGGTTCACGTCATTCTTAAGAATAATGTAGAGAGTGGAAGACAGAACCTTCACATACCACCAGTGTCAGAGTCAGAGTCTGGAGTCTTAGAACTGAACCCATCCAATATACCATGAAATGAACGGAAAATTACTCATTAATTTTTGGAACAATCGTGTTATTAGAAACCTAATTCATATTAAAAACCTAATGTGCAATGAATCAAAAAAGAATTTTTTTACTGGTTTTGGCAATTCATAAATTTCGCTGACCGGCAATTATACAAAGCAAACCAAAAAAAAACAAAATTACTTTAAAGAGAAGTATTTGACATACAAACCTACTGCTTTGTAAGTTTTTTTCTTAACTCATTTCTGTATAAAAAATGTCAATAATAATAGCAGTGTGGCACGACAGCTCCGAAGAACCAAGGCCCAAGTGGCTTCCTAGAGTGCGTGTAAGGAATTGATAGGAGCTACAATTGAAAGCACTTTCCTTGACAAATAATACTCCTAGAAGCTTAGTCAGTACTTATCACAAAAGGCATTTTAGATAAGCTTTGGTTTTTTGACACATTAATAAATTTCCCCTGCCATATTAATTCATGAGATGCAGTATAATCTTGCTCTTTATTTTGGTCTTAGACCTAAAAGCAGGACTCATTTGATTTCATAATATGAACAAAAATATTTAAATCAAAATATTTGTCTACCTACTATGTAAACAGATAAAACGATATAACAGCCTCCTTCGTGTAATTGCTAAAGATGTTTTAAATGCTCTGTTAGCAACCTTTTTAAATGTATGAATCTGCCAAGAGTCACGTTGAGCTGAAGCTGACCAATGCATTGGTCAATGCAATCATATAAATATGTGCATGTGCATCATTAACATTAAAAACAAGACTTTCCATATTTGGAGAAACACTTGTGTTTTTGTTACATTTCCATTTTTTATTCGAACAATTTGCATTTAACATTCTTAATTTCAGCTAGACACTCATCAATTTATGACTTCATTGCACTTAAATGGTTGATAGAAGGAGTGCCGATATATTTTGTAGTCACAATAATTGATAATGCATTCCAAAGTCTAAACGAAAAAAAAGAGATTGCACTAGAGTTGGCATTTGTTTACACAACATATTGATGTCACTTTAATCTTTTATGCAACACTCGGTTTCTATAATTTTCATAAAATTCGATCGACAATGAGCTGCTAAAGATTTGGACCTAGAATAAGGTCAGTTAATTTTTAATAGTAAATAGTCCATTGGCATTCGTCTAAATTAATTGTCTTATGTGACACTGACAGCATTTGTGCTATCCTTAGGGCAACGAAACCACCCATGGCTGAAATCAATATCATTCAAACTGAAGAAACAATTTCACAAACTCAAAAATGGCACGTCCCTAAGGGACAGTTTGTATATGCCATAACCGGATGACGTTGACTAAAAGAACTCACTCAATTATCTCGTGAACCACTCAGAGTATTGATATGAAAATAAAATTCTCATATCGATGCGGACTTGGGTTTCTAGAGACTTTGTCCGAGATTTTCGGTGATAACGGTGCACGGGAATTAACGGCCCATCACATTAACGCCCGCGGGGGTGTTTTATTCCAAAAACAAACGTAATTTAACCCCCGCAGCCGTTTAATTTCCTTTTTGAATTGGCAATAAGGCCCACCATAACGCCCGCAGGTCCGGGATCGCCGTAGGTTAATAGAGTATACAGAAGCCTCTTTTTTCCACCGGCTGTGTTAACTAGTCTAAGCCATCTAAGTAACTCCATTTATTCGCACAGTAAAATAACTCTTCGTCCCAAATCATAAAAGCGTGTAACGGCAACTCTCCGGATCCTCTCCACCTCCCGCCTTAAACCTATTAATAAGCCCAGTAGCGGGTATTGATAACTGGCAGTCACTCCGAGGATTGTCGATCATAGTACGAACCCGGCCGGCTTTATTTAACCACAAAATAAACCCACCACCTATTGCACATCTAATTCACGCCATTACACCTACTCCCCATCCCCATCCCCCTACACATCTCAAAATCCTTATTCGTGCCCCGAACTCCCCCCGATCCCTCATAGCACAACCACCGACTCCGCCAGCCCACCACCTCAGATGTAAAGACCATCCTCGACACCAATCGTCAATACCCATATCCATATCCCTCCACATTAGAGAACAGCCGTCAAACTCCCTTAACATACGCTACAGCACTAGCATAACACAGCACAACCCAACTTCATTTATCCACCAACCCCATCTACCTACTCCTTCCAATCGCACCCACACCCTCCATCGACGCCCCACAACACTAGGCCAATACCCATCAACTACCAGACAAACGCCCAACACAAAAACCCCCCCCCCCCCCCCCCCCCCAAGAGTACGCCATACCACCCAGCAGCACCTCCCGGGCCCCTCGTATCCCCATATCCACGTACACACACCCTCATTACCACACCCGACTGCCTTTTAACACCTAAACCTCCCTCCTGGCCCACTATAACCCCTTCTACCTCACTACATAACTCCCTAGCCATTTACTGCGCCACCCCCAATCCCCCATCATACTGCACCTCACCGGAAAATAAAACTAACACCTTTGCAAACGAAGTTCTACAAATCGGCGTACCAATACTACTTATGTCCTACCCTTTCACCAAACTCCCGTGACTGTACAACCTACAGCACTGCCAACACTCAGTGCCCGTGATACCCTTAGCTGTACACCCACGGCCACGCATCACTCTAAACCTCCCACTCAATCTCGACCTATGTCCCCAATCGCAACCATCCTAACCCACTCTATACGACCAATAACCACACACACGACCCAACGCAACTACGACATCCCGCCCAACCGCTACCCCACCCATCCACCCCTTCCATAATCAACCCCCAGATCAGCACACACATCCTCCTCACCCCAGCCCACCACAGATCCTAGGCGGCATAGAGGTACCCCCGACACCACACCAACCCCTCCCCCGCACAAACATCCACACCATCCCCTCATCCACACCCTACCCCCACCCTCCCCCAACCACCATGGGATGATCTGACACGTCACCCACCCCACCAAACCATCACACCCTACACCACGCGCACACAACTCCAACCCCCCAACCGAATACCACCCCCACCGAGCATGCCATTACAGCCACCCCACGTCAACCTCCAATCCCCCCCAAGACCCCATTTTTACCTTATTTTTCTTTTCCGAAGACCCCCCACCTCCACACACTCACCCCTTATACCTCAACGACCCACCTTCATAATCAAGCAATCCCCGATACCCCACATATTACTCCCTACTATAACCGCATATACGCCACCCTCAACTACCTTGCGTAGTACAAGCATATTATCCCACTAATCAAGCACCAACTCCCCAATACCCCCTAACGATCCCCCCCGCACAAAAACACCACCAACGCCAACCCCTCACCCCCAACCAAAACTCCGACCCATCCAAGCTCAACAACCAAACTACCACACACAATACCCACTCCCGATACCCCACCAACAACACCCACCCCCAGAAACTAGCCGAAACCCCCCACAACCCACACCCAACCCTCACCACACACACCTCCACTCCCCACAGCCCGCCCCACAAACCAACCAATCCCACTAACCACTGCCAACCACCTACCATACCAAAACCTCCACCACACATCCGACCCTCACCAGAACCCCCATCAGCCCTCCCAACCACCACCTACTAACACAACACGAAAAGCCACAGCCAAACAGAAATGCCGCACAGACGACCTCCCCCCTAGATTAACCCCATACGACCTCCCAACACGGACCATGCTTCAAGCTCATGTGGTGGACAGGATAGTGGGCCCTGTCAACGCGCTAATGTGGCAGCCCAAGTTTGTGCCGCCCAGAACCTCGCACAACCCGGAAAGGTCCAGGTCCCCACCTTACCCACCCCTCCTTGCCGATAGTAGTGAGTCACAGCAGGGAACCCGTGTCATGTCCCTGGCCTCGTCACAGGTCCCCCTCCCCTGTTCTACCCCTATACACGATGATTCCCCTAACCACTCCCACTCATACCAATGCATCACCTAACCACCCCGAGCACACCACACTGTGAATCACACCCGGCAACCAAAAGCACCAACACATCACAGTAACCTCACCCCCGCACCAACCCCCCCACCCCGCCCCCACACAACCTATCCGCCGCTCCCTACCAACGCAACTGCCCCTATAACCCTCTGCCATAACCCCCCGATAGTACCCCCACTCAACATCCCTCCCGCTCCATACAAAACAAGTACATACGCCAGCGTAACCCCCACAACTCGGCAAGCCCACTCTCAGACGCAAGCCTTCACCACCTCACCTGGAACCCCACAAAATCCACTATCCAACACGACCGCCCCTAGTAGACAACCCTCCCCTTCTACGCCACAACGCACTCCCCTCTCCAATCGACCCCATACACGTCATCACAACACCCTGTACCCCATCCACACACACACCACCCACCCCTAGGCGAATAACATATCTCATCGAAAACAAATTACCACCGCATTATTCTTCAGTTCCGTCGGCGTCTAACTCTATTACCTTAATCGTGAATCCACCACTATCCGTATCACTGTGGAACTATATAAAAGTATTAAACAAAACAATCCTTACCAAAAGAATCCTTACCCTTACACACCAAACCGCCCCAGCCACCACAGAAATTAGCACTAACATCAGACCCTTAACGCACACAAACCCCCCACGAGCCAAACCTCCGAACCCCCCCCGCACACCCAACCCCGCACCAGCCCGCCATCCCCCAACAGAACCCCTCTTACCCCCGTTCGGTAGTCTCCTCGATCGCTACGTCCACCCCTCATATCTCCTCATAAATCACTCCTACCTCTACTCACTTCGCCTAACAACCCCACCCAACACCCCCCCCCAACTCCCAGCTATCAGCCTGCCCTGCAACCCACACAACACTGATATTCCTAGCTGTCAAGCCCCCACTTGCGACCCCCCCGCTCCCATAGTACAACTAACTCCCCCTACACCCCCCGTCCCATCCCATCTACCCCGGGAACGGCTCCAAGATACGCATCAGTGGGATAACCAACCTATGAACCTGTAATCCATCCCGAGCCACAAAAAGTAGAAATTATACCATCTATATATCTACTCCCGTCCCCCATATTCACTTATCCTTACTCCTGGGGGCCAAGCCACCCCGATGAAGCATTTCCTACATGCCACACAACCCACCAAGCTATCCCCACTTACACCGCGACACTTCCATGTTCCACCACACACATCATACTCTAGGTAAACTCTACATCCCCCAATCGCATACCCCACCAGCACCACACATTAACGCCCTCGCACACAACCCTATCAAACAATATATTCTACCTACCATTACTCACGAACTCTTTTCTCCCCCTCCCACGACCCTAACTTAAAAGTCCCGGAACCCACGTCGCGACATAAATCCAACCCCTCCCCCACACCAATCCCCCCACCGCACCGGGCCCCCACAGCGCCCTCTCTAAAAAACGACCCGACCTCCGATCCTACCTTCGCCACATAAACGCAACCCGACCCCCCAACTTCCCTCCCACCGAGCCCATTCGCCCTCAAATCTGATAGCCCATACGCCACCGACCCCACACTATATACAACACCTACTGAAAAACTATATCGCCCTCACGTACTACTTGAATACCGCGCCAACCCTAACACAAGCCATAATCGGTCCGTCACACCCCTAGCACCCACCACAATGCACCAACTGCAACACCCTACATACTAATACACACACACTATCACTCGTCAATTCTATCATAAAACACACCTAAATGTATTCCATAGCACGCCACAAACGACAAATATGCTTCCACGTATAATCCAACAACACTATTGACCTCACAAAACATAAAACTGACATCACAACTAACATCGTCCGCGTACGAATACCACACTCCTATTCTCGCAGTTATCCCCCACTACACCCCCCCACATACGATGCCCACCAAACCCAATAAAGACCCCTCCCTGTTACCAACCCACACCTATCCTATGTCCTCACACACCCAACCACGCACCTCCATCCCCATCCCCCCCCGACGACCCCAGTCAACGCAACTCACAACACACACCGTGATCTATACACACAGTATGCTCACTCACACATACGGTCAATTCCACGCCCCCTAGCGCCCATCACAACGAAAAAAGCACTGCCAGCCTAAGATGGACTCCACCCACGTAGCCCGCCATCCACTTAGGCCTCTTATATCCTCGCAGTCATACCAACCACCACATCCTAGCTCCCTATAGTACACCACCTCACGCCAAGCCATCCCCACACATACACCGCCCCTTCCTGGCCCATGAATAAATTTCTTCCGTTCCGTCCCCACCGCTATGCCCACAATTCCTCTCCGGTTGCTACCCCAACGTCTTTAACTCCAAAAACCACTCAAACACCAACCTCCGACCACGCCACTCACCCATATCTGCCACAAGTCTCGCCATTCTGTTAAGACTAGCACAAATATCAGTACACCACGAATTCTAAACTTCCTAATGCCATAATACCTACCTCCTTCCCCCTTACCACCCCGCTACTAAACTCATTGAAACTCGCACCACAAAGCCACTCCCTCACACATTACCCCCCATACCATATCCTCCGAGGATCCATCCCCCCCACATCCTCCCACTCCAGGACCCAGACAACCATCACTAATACTTCGCACCCATCCATACCCATCCCCGATTCTTCATCACTCTCGACCACCAACGCGAATTCCATGACTACAACAACCCGAAACTCAAACCCCAAACTCCCCTACACGACGCACCACCCCACACGCCACCACCCCTACACCCTCCTCTCCCTACACCCTCCCCGAGAAACCCCTACACTGACTCACCCTCCACCCAAACACCCTAAACCACATTACCCCCCATCCTCCACAACCACACCCCATCCACCTCAAAATCTCAACTAAGCACCTCCCAACGCCCTACGTACGATAGTCCCTTCTCCCCCAAAGAACCGGCTATAACCCATACTATCTTACAAAATTAACGGTACACCCACCTAATCAATAAAGGAACCATACCCCAATTCTTAACTTCCCTCTTAATCGGCTCCTAACCCAGCTCCCCATCCACCACATCACTCTATATAGCTCGTAACCATTCTCCTCATACTTCCCCTTAGTCAAAATCAGACCCCAAACCCCCACGCCTCGCAAGACTCCCCTCAATACCTATGCACCTCCCACCCCACCCCCACACAATTCCACCCCCTAAACCGCCGGCCAATATAACCTAGCCCTAGCACTCACCGCCATCCCCCCCCAAGACAACCCAAACCGGTACACCCTAAAAACAAAGTCGGCCCACCGCCCAAATCACCCCCTTCACCAAAACCAAACACCTCCACCAAGACTATCCCCATGCTCCCCCCCCCATATAAACATGCCCATCATACAAACACCACCATCACATACACCCCAAACCCACACCTAGCCATCACCCAAAACCCCACTACAGCCCATCCACACATCTCACAAGGATCCTGCACCACGCGACCCCTAATCGCCTCATACCTCACCGCACGAAGCCCATGACTTTTTTATCCCCTCTCAAAGACCCCCTCCCCAATCTACCATCCCTCTACCTACCGTCCGATAAACTTAATTACACCACCACAGCCCCAGTAACCAAATACGATTCCACCACCCACCCCTGTCCAACAAACCACATAGCTGTCAATCGGCAAACTCCCTCACGCCACCCCCAACACAATCCACCCCCCACCCCCCGACTATGTCTCAACCCGGCCACCTCCACAACCCCCTATCAGTCTAACACATCCACACACCCCAGCCGCACAAAAAAACTACCCCAATACAACTCACCCAACGGACCATAACACGACTACATGAAGAACGCGCTCCGTGGCTCGACGAAGCCACACCACCCCCACATGGAGCAGTGCAACAGAAGAACAGCCAGCCACAGATACCCCCACTCCTACCGAACCCCCCCACATCACCAACCCCCCCCCCCCCCCCACATAATCCGTACAACACCCACACCAACCCCCCCGTGCCCCCAAAGACACACCACCATTCCAGTAGTGAGGAGTAACCGCCGCGCCCACAGCGCCTGTGTGAGCAGGTGCCGAGCACTGGTGAGCCCCAGCCCCTGGCTCCCCAGGCGACGCCGTTTCTCCGACTGCATTACCACTCTCTAAACGTTCCTAAAATCACACCAATACTCCGAATAAGGCCCACACCCTCCCATAACCGACCCACAATTCACCCAACCACCCCACCTATTCACCACGCAATCTAAAACCAACCGCCCAATAATCCAATCAACTCCATCGCCGACATATCTCCCCACCATCTCCCCCAAATCACTCCGCCGGCCCCTACAAACACCCATTAATCCACCCATCCCCACCACCCCGCGTCGTAACCCTCTGCACCCCCCCCCCCCACGTACCAGGCCCATCAACAGAAAGTAAGACCCAAATACCCAAGTATCTTACACGTGGCTATCTCTCTCCACCGAATTTACAACCACCTCTTAACCATAACCTCACACCCCCTCCTTCTATCTCTACCTCCTACCCCATCCAACAGGTCCTCAGCAAATCTTACTACTGTGCTCTCAACTACATAATTATCTCAATATAACTTACATACCACTTAACGTCACAAAGATCTCACATGCCGCTACAATACACTATCTCCACAAAAAACCACAAACCAACCCCGCAGCCATTAAACTCCACATAACTAAAGCTTCCCCTACATAGTCCCACTACACCACAAAACGTTCAATCAAACCAACTTAAGCCTTATACTACCATTTCGGCCCTCAGTTTACGCGTTAACAAAATCCTCAAAGCCGCCCCATATATTATCTCTACACTCGGCCCCCCGACAACGCCCAACCCAACCCACCCCCCGCCGTCCGACACCCCACCCACTCAGTCGACTATACCCCCCCGCCCACAACCCAACCAATATCTTACCCCATTCACTACCTCCACCACTGTCCCCCAAAAAACATCCACCCACGCCCACAACACATCCGTCATACCCACTACACATCCACCGACACCCCTCCACCCACCCCCATCCAACTCCCGCCTTGCTTAAGCATAAACCAATTCCATCGCGCCTCATAATACCTATCCGACCCACCAAATTTAGCTCTCCTATTCCTTTTCCAAGCGCCAGCCTTTACAACACCGCCTTCCCCATTTCATTCAAACTCACCAACGGCCACTACGTTGCCACCCATAAGCCCCTAACCCCCGCTCATCCCCCCACTAACCCAGTACCACACAAACCACCACCCAAGCCCTCCCCCACCCTCGATCGCCGCACCCCACTCCCCCACGCACAACGGCGCCCCCATAAACAGCCAACCTCCACCCCCAACAACCCCAACCCTAATCCCTGCACACCGCCCTCCCACCCGACAAACTCCCCAAACATCAACTCCGCACCGCAGCTACAAACAACCCCGCCCTACACCCCCACCCCACCCAAACACACCCCCCACCACTAAATCAAAAACACAGCCACAACCCACCCAACCAACACCGACGACCACTCCCCCACCCTACCCCCCCTCTTCAAAAACCCACCGCAAAACACCCCCAACAAACAACACTTGCGCTCGCAACCCCTGCGAATTCCCCACCCCATACAGAATCCCCCCCATACTGAACCCGACAAACAAACTCCCCACTCCCCCACCCGCACCCACACTAACTGCCCCCACATCCTCCCCATACAACCCAAACAGGCCAAATCCCACCCACGAACCCCACTAAGCCACCCGTACAACCACCAAACCCCCCTAACCCACGCACACCGCCTCCACACCCCACCCCAACCCCCCCCATCCAACCCCCAACAGCAACTATATCCCACAATCCGACTTCCCACTCACCCCAACACCACCACACCACTGTTATCACAATCCCCCCCACAAACCCCTGTCCAAACCCCACCTCACTCCCACCACCCCACCCCTTCAACCTCCACGACACCAAAACCTCACACTAACCTGTGCCACCACCACCCCTCACTACACCCCACATCACCATCAGATCAACCGATATCCTAAATCCTACTCTCAGACTCAACCGACATTCAATAACACCACCCCCATCAACAATCCACCCTTCCATATCGTGTACGACTAACCTACCCCCCCACAAACTAAAATTGACCCATACAATCACCCACATTCAACAAACCTCCGCAACACGACATTATACATTTGCAAGGCCCTAAACAAATCCTATCGTTCTCCGACACTAACCCGCACCCGCTACCTAGCGATAGTGTCGAGACTAGCGGCGAACCATACCCACTCCAACCAACTTGACTCCCATACATATTGCCTAATACTACCTACAAAATCCAGCCCGACTATCAACCACCAACACACAACCCTCCCGCCCCAACCCCATCGACCCTCTACAGTGGGAAATCTACCTTTCCCTTTAACATCCCTAACGCGCTCCCCAAACCATTACCCCATACTCCATCTACCCAACCTACCTCACCCATTCATCAAGGTCATATCTCATAACTAGGATAAAACAACAGTACCTCTAACTTTTTTAATACCTAACTTTCTGTTGTCATTTACCACTCCTCCTAGATCATACCACACTCACCGCCTAAATTTAGGTTCCGGATACAAATTTGACACGTCATCGTATCCCACACACCCAATAACACAAACCAATACCCCAGCCCTATTAAGCCTCATACTATACTTACACAATCAAATTCTTCTTACTACCCTCTCACGCATGACTTACAACAATTGCTTCAAACTTAATCGTCCGCAACTCATTAATAATAAATATATAACATAAACAAATCCTTTCCCAGCTGATACCATAATTACCATATCACACCCTCATAAAAATTTCACCACCCGACTAAATCCATAACAACGCTCATCAATACATGAACATCACCGCACACAATTGACGCTGTAACCTAAATTGACCAACCCAACCGTACACACTCAAACTCTGCCACCCAAATCGCTCACTAACTCCATCATACATTCTTATACTACTTCAGAACCAACCAAAAAGTACTCAAAACAGTGTTTACCCCCTACTCCACTGTTGAATAATAAGACACTGTACACTATCCGAACTTATGTCCGTTTCATACCCATCACGTCAAC
>CAKKXW010000001.1:40230853-40325798 GCA_920937365.1 Sphaerophoria rueppellii
CCCAAGTAACAATTTATCTTGTATAAGGTCCGATTCCTGAATATTCAGAAGCAATAGCTTCTATAGTGTTATTTTAAGACTTATTTAAGGATGATTGTTTTTATTTTGCTTGAATAAGACCTTTTGTAATTTACTTATAACAGTCTGCAATTTGATAACACAGATAAGGCCTCCTTGTGCAAATTATAACAAACTGCTTGCGCAAGATTGATTTACCGAAATCCCATAAGGCCTTTTCGTGAAAGCGCATTTAAAATAGCTAGTATAAGGCCTTATTTTTGTTTACTTACAACAGTCTGCAATTTGATAGCACAGATAAGGCCTCCTTGTGCAAATTATAACAAACTGCTTGCGCAAGATTGATTTACCGAAATCCCATAAGGCCTTTTCGTGAAAGCGCATTTAAAATAGCTAGTATAAGGCCTTATTTTTGTTTACTTACAACAGTCTGCAATTTGATAGCACAGATAAGGCCTCCTTGTGCAAATTATAACAAACTGCTTGCGCAAGATTGATTTACCGAAATCCCATAAGGCCTTTTCGTGAAAGCACATTTAAAATAGCTAGTATAAGACCTTATTTTTGTTTACTTACAAAAGTTTGCAATTTGATAACACAGATAAGACCTCCTTGTGCAAATTATATAGTTATAGCTCTCTTAAGAAGGTTGACACTTTAAGGAATGTCGGACTACCCCAGTTCAAAACCCATGTTTTTTGTGTCTTCTTTTTTTATTGAATGGAAAAACTAGTATTCCATGTCCATCGTTATTTGAATAAAAATGTTGGTGTATCGTTATTACCTGAGCTTGTACTGTAATTAATCTGTATTTTTTTTTTTTTGAGAAATAAATTAATTTATTTTCTGAAGGTTTTCTTAGTAAGCTCTTACAATAAAAAGATAGATTCCCTTAAATCCCAAACTTTTTTCCTACGTTGTTCAAAGATCTTATTCATACTTCTATGCGTATACCACACATATTTTAATTCAGTTTTAATGCTGCCAACTTAACCAACTTAACGAAAAGCTTTGTTCATCATCAATCTGAACATAATTAAACAATTTTATTCATTAATATGTCATAATTGTTTCATAACTCTTAAAGTTTGACATGAAACAACTAGTTTTAAATGTGCTATCCCTTACGTACAAGTTACTTTAGCACAATGGATGAATGGTCGACTGACACGCTGAGGGTCCCAAGTTCAAATCCGGTAGGAAGTCTGTAATGTTTCTTTCACATATTCTGTATAATCGAGATACGCTCAACATCTTACAATTTTCAGGAAGCAGAAAAACAAAATAGTCGGATACATAAAAATAGGAAAAAAACAAAAACAAATTCATAATTTTAATTTTTCCTTGTTTCTTCGAATAACTTCCGTAAGACTTTACAATAACCTTTTTGAGAAAACATATGAGAAACTATTGCTTGTTTAAATAAATTGATGTAAGACCTTATTTATATACCCTTTGAGAAGCTATTGCTTCTTTAAATTAATTGTTATAAGACCTTGTAGAGATATCATCCGAGAAGCTATTACTTCCTTAAATAAATTGATTTAAGGCCTTGTCATAATTGATTTAAGGAAACAATGGCTTGCATAACTTGCGCCAAACGTATTTGTGTAAGGTTTTATACAAGCCATATACAAATCAAGAAATAACTTCGCTTAAGCCTTATACAAGTTAAATTGTTACTTGGGCCGCTTCGATTGACGCACTGGAAGCCAACATCCATGCATTCCTTCGTGAGATACCGGCCGATATGTGTGAAAGAGTATGCCAAAATTGGACTCAGCGGATGGGCTACCTGAGACGCAACCTTACATTAAATTGTAAGGTTCAAACTATCGATTCAAATAAATATTTCATTCATTTTTTCGAATTTTTTGTGTTTTTTTTTTTTTAAGTTCTAAACATCTTAAAAAATCACCGTTTATATCAGCTACCCTAGTTCACTATATGGATGTGATCTAACCCGTCGAGTATCGTCCACAAACGTAAACTGGGACTCTAACTTGAGTTTCTCGAATCACACAAAAAACATTTCTCACAAAACAGTAGTTTGTATAATTTAACTCAACAACTGAGACACGCTGTTGTGCTATGAGTCTTTTCGTGATGGCCTGTCAAACGATGCTGAACAAAAATGATAAAGCAGCTTGACCCATCAAATCAGTTCTGTAAAAAAAACCCTATTAAAAATCAACTCTCATGATCCCATTAGATTAGTAACATAATTTTCCACAAACACTAACAAACTTACATCCAATTCGTCAACATGAACATTTTCAATATCTGCACAGTTGAAAGATTTGTGAGTTTTTTTTTATAATACATTTAAAAAGTTCAAGTTAACTTTTAAATTTTTAAACAGACAGTAAAATATACAAGTTCAAGTTATTAAAAATTCACAAACGACGTGAGAAAAATATAAGGTTCAAAAACATGTTTCAAATGTGTAGCACGCACGCATGCTATTGAAAATTTTAAAAAGTTATTGAAGAACATTCATGTAAACACTTAGAAAACAGACACAGATATAAAACATAAAAATGAAAAATAGACCAAAAGAGGTTAATTTAACACCAACATCGATTATTTTATTATGAAAAATCAATTATTTGTGAGCTCTTGTACTTCAACAGGATATTCAGGGCCAGTGTCCTGTCCAGAAATAATTCCAAGAAAAGACGAACAGGTATATGAGTAAGAGAAGAAGTAAGGATATTTCAAAATAGTGGCATCAAAGTCCGATTAAATGAATTTCGCAGTCAGCAATCAAGAAGAACACATTTTGCGTGTTTCCAATCGAACAAAACTGACAGGGTTTCAAAAACCGACAATTTTCAAATCAATGCTTCGAAAACATTTACGCGCCATTTCGACGTCATGTGAAATACCACGTGTAGGAAATATTTCCATGTAAAAGGATTTTTTTGTTCAGTTAAGGAAAAAAAATCGATATTATCGTTGTGTGTGGGTGTATCGACACCCTCCATATCTCCTAGACCAGGAGCTTGTTGTAGTATAACAACGGCAAGCACTGCAATTACATTCTTGTCATCGCTTATTACATGTTCGGGGGCATTTAATGAAAGTATCTACATTCTACATATATAATTATAAATTCTAGGTCAACTTTAATAATTTAAACAAAAAAAAAAAAAGAAATATTCTAAAGCACATAAACCACACTGAATGGTTAAATAATATGAAATATCACAACGCTCAACACAATTGAGCAGATACCATCTCGTGGCACTTAATGGTACTATACGGACCTTATGGGAAGCTTTGAGGTTAGCGCTAATTAAGATGTTATCTCTCTGTTATGATTAGGCACACGTTCATTAAAATCTTTATTCCTTGAAGCTAATAACGTGGGTATTCCTCATTCAGTGTAGCCATATGAAGCGATCCAACAAAAAATTTTAACAAATCTAGCAGACTGCTATCTAATTTTTGTTTTGAATTTTAAATTGGTCGGAAACAATTTCTCTAGACACAAGCCATCAATGAATATTTTATGGTTGAATGGGTGTTGATAAATTGAACAAAGTGAATTTTAACTCAGAACTCACAATGTAGGTAGTTTTCTTCTTCCAAAGACAAATAAAAGGTGATTTATGAAATCGTAGCTACAAAGAGTAAATACCATTTAAAGCACTTGCGAAATTTCCCAATTACAATCGTTAAGAAGGTATTCCGAAAGTCATAAAGCTCGGTGACATGTTATGACACCTAATCTGAATGTCACTCTTAAAAGCGATATATAGCTCATTCTAATTTACACAAATATCGTGACTGTTCATATAATATGACTTTAACGGTGCACTATAAGCAATGAGACAATTATTGCAGGTCATGCTGTCCTTTGTATATACCTATCGGCAGGGGCGGCAGAAGGTATGGGGTGAGTGGGGCACGGACCCCACCTAAAATTTCTGAGCATGAGGTGCACCCAACCTTCTAATGGCTTTGGAAATATATCAATTTTTGTTTAGTTAATTGAGATAAAAATGTTATGAAATTATGAATATTGTTGCAATAATTCTCGATTGATTGACTGAGACTGACCAAGTGAACATCGTGAATTATTTGTTATCTTTTTTTTCTGCTTGATTTTAGTTAGTGTCTTACAGAACCTTCGGCTTCGGCTTCGGTCGAATTCGGCCGAATCTTCGGCTTTGGTATATACTAGGCCATGCTACCATGCACCCCACCTAAACAAAAAGTGTTCTGCCGCTCCTGCCTATCGGTACCGGGTGATTCACGAACATTGTGCCAAAGTGTCTAGCACTTTGGCGTCTAGGTTGAGTAGCGCATGAAAAAAAAATTATGGAAAGGTGAGTCTATTCCCCCGCCCCGTTTATCCGGGAGGGGTAATTTTCTTAAAATGACTTACTTTGTAAGAAACTGATTAAAAATAACAGCTTTGTCCACAATGCCGTGCTATGCCTATCTGCAACCAAATTCGATTTACCAAAAAAACGTATCCGCAGTTGCCCATCCGCAGCAGTTTAATTTTATTTTTAACTTGGTGGATTTCTCTAGCTGCTGGATAATAAAACAAAAACAAAGAAAAACCGAAATTTATTCAAGATTATTTTTGAGTTGTTTTAACGTAGGTATAATTAATTTATAAACCAAAGTAAATTGCTTAAAATGGAAGATTCACCTTCTTTCCTTATTTTCCATTTGTGCATCCATCTGCATTTGTTCAAAGTTTGATTTGTTATTTTGGTTTTACTTTCGGATAAGTTTTTGACATGTTGGGGTATGTTCGTATAGATTTCTTCAATCGTCGTTCAATAAACAAATAAATAAAGTGTGTGTGCTTGTATGTATGTGTGAATTTTGATACAAAACAAGATTCAGATTTTGAATCTCGAATCCATTTTTTTTAAATCTCAAGTCTCAAATAGATCATGAAATCAGAGATTTTTCCACTTTTTCCTCACTTCCACCACCTCTATTTAGCTGTCAGATTCACAAATTTGACTCGACTCTAAAGGTATGACTTCAACGAGCACTTTTTGCAAAATGTCAAAAATTGAAAATTTTCAAACTCATTTTGTGACAGTTTTTCCACCCCAAAAATAAAAGAAATGATGCAGAAAGCTTTTTTTATGTCAAAAACAATTTTTGTAGTTTTTTTTTCCAAATTCAAATGGCGCTACAAAGAAACAAAAACTTTAATTTGTAAATTAGTTATACCTTAAATCTCGCAAATAGAAAACGACATTACAGAAGAAAAATATTAAACACCATAAGGCAACTATGTGTGACTCGTTCCTTGATTTGTGCGTTCCAATTTTAATTCAAAATAAACTTTAATAAAAGAACGCACTTAAAGTGTTTTGCACTCTGCGAACACAGCCTTAGAGACTCTTTGAGTTATCCGATTATCCGAGTTACCAACCTAAGAAATTCAATTTTACTCCGATCGAGTATCGATACTCGAAAAAATTTCAATTTTTTATCCGCAGTCAGATTTAAGTTTAAGTTTCATCCGCAACTGCGTGTTGTGTTTGAAAAGTGAAAAATGAGATTTCTTGATGGTTGGAAAAGTAACAAGATTTCTGTTGTTTACACGTAAATTTAAATGTTCATAAATCCTGGGAACAATGTTGACAGAGGTTTCAAAAAAAAACTTTTAAGACTTAAAAACAATACAAATGCCTTACTGGTAGAAGATCTAGTCTTTTGAATAAACTGAAGCTAGGAGTAAGACGACTAACGTTGCAAAGAAAGCGAACTGCATTTTTTTGCTTAATTAGAAAGGATTCTAACTTACTTACTGAAGTGAGTACCTCCCCAACAAGCTATACCATATTGAGGTTTGGACTTATTAAAAGCATTTAATACTAATATAAAAACTGACAAGCTACAATATTGACTGAGATGAGAAATCTTCCTAAAAATTTATATTAAGAATATGGTCTTTCCAACTCATTTTGGAATCCAAAACAACACCTAGGTATTTGAAAGAGTCAACATGCTCAATTAAAAAACATTCGGAATGAAATGATCTGGAATCCTGGTTTAATAAATACGTACTGGTTAAACGTAATCTTTTGCATTTAGGAGAATGTTAATACAATGGCATATCTCTGCAGACCTTACCCAAAATGTTGAAAGACATAAATTTTGTTTTCTCACTGATGACCAATTTGTGAGCATTGAACCAATTATGAAGTATTTCCAGATCGTGATTAACATCTAAATAAATGTTGCAATAACTTTTTCCACTGTAGGACAAGGCTGTGTCATCAGCAAAAGCTGTAATTGATCCTTTTAAAGGTTGCAAAAATAATAAATTAACATAAATTAAAAACATGATAGGTCCCAAAACAGAGCCTTGCGGGACACTAATGTTAGTTGAGACATTGGAACTGAGAACATTACTTATTCTAACTCTTTGACTTCTATTTTGTAGGTAAGAAACAAACCAGTTATGAATAATACCTCTGAAACCAACATTAAATATTTTTTGGAGTAATATATCGTGGTCAACCTTGTCAAAAGCCTTGGTAATGTCAACAAACAATACAGCAGGAATCGCAGATTCATTCATACTTCTGTAGATTTCACTACACAACTTGTTAGGTTCGTTGGCTGCTTAGCAGAACGTCGTCGTGGGTTCGAGTCCTACTCGTGCAACTTTGCCGTTTGGAATCGGCGTTAAATTGTAGGTACCCTCAATTGTTTTCACGCAGAGAATAGTTGAGGAGAGTAGGCCACTTAGGTTTTGGCTCTTCAGGAGCTGTCGCGCCATTCTGTTTATTTTTATTTTATAAAAAAAAAAACAACTGAATATTTTTCCAAATTCCTTTCTTTTGAAAGTACAATCCTTCCGGTTAATAATGGAAAATTATTTCATTCAAACGGCTGCCTCGGCTGGCCATGCAGCAGCCTACACGATCGGTCCAATTTCACCAATGGCTTCACGAATATTGTCCTCTAAAGCGTCAATTTTTGTCTGGCTTGTCAGCGTAACACTTATCTTTTGTGGCACCCCACATATAATAGTCCACGGTGTCAAATCGCAGCTCCTAGGTGGCTAACGACATCCGCTCTGCGGCTGATAGTTCGATCTTCAAAAACAGGGTGCAAAATATCGAGTGTAGGTTCGGCTATGTGGCACCTAGTGCCGTCCTGTTGAAACCAAATGTTGCCAATATCCTCCGCTTCAATTTTTGTGAACAAAAATTCGTTCAAAATGATCCGATAAGGATCGCCATTCACTGTAACGGCCACTACTTACTCATTTTCGAAGAAAAATGGCCCAATTATGTCTCTGGACCAAAATCCGCACCAAACAGTCACTCGTTTCGGGTCTTTCGGCTTTTTAATGTATGCGTGTGGGTTTTCTGTGTCCCAAATGCTTTAATTTTGCTTGTTTACATACCCGCAAAAATCCAAATGAGCTTCATCTTAAAAGATGATGTTTTTGGCAAAATCTTCTCTCGGCCTCGGCCACGCAGTAAGCGGCTGAGCGGAAAAAAAATATAGAACATATGAAATCACATAGAAGCGGCCACGCAATGAGCGAGCGGCGAAACAAAATTCTGAGCGGCTAAGCGGCGCCGCTCAGCAACCAAATCTGTTTTAATTGTTCTAAGCGGCAAGAAGTTAAGATGGTCAAAGGACGCACTTTTTCAAGCAGCAAATCAAAAGATTCGATAGACATACGTAGATATTGCCAGAATCTATCTCGAAATGTAGGTAGATTCAAAAGTAAATGATTAAATAATTCTTCAAACTCCGATCTTAATTGTAAAAAAAAAAGTAATATTAAGCCTATATGGTTTAATAAAAGGGTATGCAATATGAAAAATAGACTTTCCAAGTTAAGAAAAAAATACGTTAAGGATCCTAGCTTACGCCCTCAATATATACGTTACCTGAAAAGATATGAGTCCGTAAAAAAATCGGTTTATAAAAGCTATTTGCATTCCATTGAGAAAAATATTAAAAGTGATTGTCGGTCATTTTGGAAATTTGTTAATTCTAAACGCAAGTCATTTGGTATTCCTACCTGCATGAACTACCTCAATCATTCTTCGAGTGATGAGAATGTGATATGCGATATGTTTGCGTCTTATTTTCAATCAAATTTTGTTCTTGACTCTAGTTCACCCGGATATATCATTCGTAATTGTGAAAATATTGTTAATATGGGAAATCTTAGCTTGACAGTGAACCAAGTTTCACAACAGCTTTCATCTCTGAAGTCCGATTTTAAACTTTCTCCCGATAACTTTTGCTCAGCACTACTAAAAAAGTGTTCGCTTGGTCTTGCAATTCCACTGACTAGAATTTTCAACTTATCGCTTTCAACTGGAGAGTTTTTGGATGAATGGAAGCTTTCAACTATAAGTCCAATATATAAATCAGGCTCAAAACAAGAGGTCTGTAATTACAGACCAATTTCAAAATTAAAACTGATTCCTAAAGTTTTTGAAGCGATTGTGAAAAAATGCGTTTATGACGAGGTTAGCTCGTCTATATCTGAGGATCAACATGGTTTCGTTAGTGGCAGATCAACGGTAACAAATCTAGCCTTGTTTGCAAATTTTTGCATTAAAGGTATTGAACGTGGAAGCCAGGTTGATGCCATATATACGGACTTCTCTAAGACGTTCGATAGAGTTCAACATCACATTTTACTAAAAAAAATGAAATGTTTAGGGTTTCACTCTAGCCTCCTTAAGTGGTTTGAAAACTATTTGACAAATCGTAAACAAAATGTAAAAATTGGTTCAGTGGTATCAAAGGAGATAAGTAATTTGTCCGGTGTTCCTCAAGGAAGTCACCTAGGCCCTTTACTTTTTGTATTATTCATTAACGATCTTCCACCACGGATTCGAAATTCACAGTGTTTGCTTTTTGCCGATGACCTAAAGCTCTTTAGGTCAATTAAATGTGAAATGGATTGCTATATACTCCAAAACGATTTAAACGAAGTTGCTACTTGGTGTGAAGAAAACCGCTTGTTCTTGAATATTGCTAAATGCAAATGCATTACATTTACAAGGTCACTCAATGCTTTTAATCACTCTTACGTTATTTCTGGGATCTCGCTTGAGTCAGTGCTTAGTCAAAAAGATCTTGGTGTGATTTTTGACTCTAAATTATCCTTTAATTTGCACTTAGACTATATCATTTCAAAAGCTAATAAGTTACTTGGATTTGTAATCAGGAACTCGAAACAGTTTTCGGATCCTTACACGATTAAATCCTTGTTTATTTCACTTATAAGATCAGTTCTAGAATATGCGTGCTGCATTTGGTGCCCATTGTATAGGGTAGGTGTAAATAGAATTGAATCGGTTCAGAAAAGAGCCACAAGGTACGCCTTACGCAAACTTTATTGGGACAATAACATGCCCAGTTACAATACTAGATGCCTATTAATTGACTTAAAGCCTCTTGAAGCTAGAAGGAAGTTTTATTTTATAATGTTTGCCAGAGATACTCTCTGTAATCGATTTGACTGTCCAAAACTTCTGTCTCTTTTTTATTTGTATGCTCCCTCAAGGCAGTTGAGAATAAGGCAAGCATTTTTTTTCGTTCCACGTTCATTTACTAACTACGGTAGATCCGATCCTATTGCAAGATCTAGTTCTGAGTTCAATTCTGTTTGTCAAGATATTGACTTGTGTCTCAGCAGGCAAGTTTTTAAAACTACTGCAGGACAGTTAGTTTTTTAAGACATATTACAGTATGTGTTTAATGTTATATATTATTATGATAAGTTATTAAATTTGTAAAATTAATTGTTAAATTGTTAAGTCTAAGAGAGATAATGTACTCGATAGATTGTAAATAAATAAATAAATAAATAAATAAATAAATAAATAAATAAATAAATTGATTAATCGGATGAACACCAAATCGTCTTCTTTTTTGTATACGTTTTTTTGTATACGTATACGTTTTGTAATTTGTACACATATACAAAAGATTTTCTGACAGTAAAATACGGCGAACTGTTTTTGACAAAGGCATTTTAACTACTAATCGCTCAAAAGCAGCCCCTCAGTGTCTGGCCATACGCCGCTTAGAGCTGCCGCTCAGCCTCCAGCCGCTCAGCCGCTTAGCCGCTCAGCCGCTTACTGCGTGGCCGAGGCCTAAGTCAATCGCAGGCCCATTTAGCGAAGTGAAAACGCATTGGATGGTCAGTTGGCTTCAACTCTTGAACCAATTGGTTGGAAATGTTCAATTGTTGAGAACGACTGTGAATTGATATTCACAAGGTAAAGCGTGTCAATATGAATAAGAAAAACACAATGTAATGTCGGTGGTGCTTGTGGAGCCTTGAGAAGTGTAAGGCAAGATTTGTTAGGGTAGGGTTGGAGACCTACGCCGCTCTTGCCATAGGAGTCTGAAATGCTACCTAGTGAAAGTAAGTAGGTTATAGTGTTACTAATGTTGTCCAAAAACGAACCTCATTTCATTAATTTTTTTTCCTATGCTGGTTCTCTCATAATCCTTTCACAACACAGCTCAATTGTTCTACAAACCCCTTTTAATTATATGAATAAAAACAAATAAATGGACATTTTATTTCAATTCGTATTATAAATGGATTTATTTATTTGCTGAAGCTTTTTGAGGAAATTTACATCAAACAAAGTCAAATTTAACAACCCACTGTTTATTTATGTCGTGTGTCAATAAAGCAAAAACAGTAAAGTGAATATTTTGACAAGAAATCAGTGACACGAGACCTCAAGTAAGTTGGGAAAATCGTTGTTTTTATCGACATATTTTATTCATTCAACATTCCTCAAAACAATTACCCCATTCATTAAACGTGTACATGTAAAAGCATTAATGTAATGTGCGATGAATAGAATACCATTGTTTTCTGTTTATTGCCTTTTGCTTTGACAGGCTTTTTAATGCTGATGTTGTTTCAAGGTTTAATAATTATTCCACGATCTGGAAGACAACATTCTTAAACAAGTTACAAAACAAAGATTTTATTTTGAAGTTCCGCTGGACTTCATTTAAATCGTTTGATTAGTTTTGCATATATTCAGTTCGAATTTCACGACTCTCATTCTTTCTCTCTAATGATTTTTGAGGACTCCAAATTGAGCGACGGGAACGGAAGTTCGTGCGACCCAGATGTACATTTTATGCTTATTGATCGAAATCTTAGTCCTTAATTTCCTTAGTGACCTATTTTTTCTTTATTTCGGAGTGTATGACCATTATATATATGAATAATCTCTGTGCTTGAACTTGAACCTTTTTATATTTGCCTTTAAGTTTCCATTTGTTATTTGGATATGCGGTTTATCCATATAATTTGGATGAACAACAAAGATGGGTAAAGCGGGTAGTAGAATTTTTGTTGTTTACAATGTTCTGTGGTTTTTCCTGATTGAAAAAATATTTTGCAATCTTCATTTCTTCTGAAAAGATTAGAAATAAACACAACGGAGCATTGTTAACAGCCAAATTTAAAATAAGGGGCCCTAGACGGCTGCATTGAGGAACTCCTGGAATTTGGAAAATATGCTTATAGATACACTTGGATATCCAAATGATGAAAAATGCTGAAAGCTGTAACTCTTAGACAACTTTCGAAAAATCAGTTAAGACACAATCAATTTCCTGATATTCCAAAAAGTTAACCTTAACATACTGATTCAAACAGAAAAGTAGATTTGCGACTGTAGAAGGTTGAAGGTGCATAAAGGGTCATTAATTTTTCGGTTTCAAAAATACAGCTTAATAAAACACACACGACGATACTTTTTCAATGAAAACTTTATTTCAAGTCAAAGTTTGGACTTTGCCATTAAGCGTGACAAACAATATCAACCAAGTGGCCACCTCTGGAAGTTTTCGCAGCATGCGATCCCTTTTCGCACATATTGGGTGGTATCTCGGCCGAAACTTGAGTAATTTCGGCCGAAACTTGAGTAATTTTGGTTTAAATACGTTTTTATTTCAGAGACTATTCTTGAAAACACGTAGTCCTACAGAAAACGAATCTAACGGTGTCAAATCGCATTATCTTGGTGGGGTGGCCAATTGACGTCGCCAAAACGTGAAATTACCCGGTCAGGCAGGTTAGACCATATAGTTTATATCTGCAAATTTCTCGTGTCAAACTAATCCAGTTAGAGAAAGATCTCCGAAGAGAACGGTATGGCAATACGAGAAAGCCAACGGAGACGGTGCCAATTACTTCTTCCGGATCTTTAACTGGTCACTATGTTTCTTCGATAGTGACGTAGACTCCAGTGCAGATAATATGATTACTAATATGATTACTTTGGGAATGAAAACTTTTATCCCGAATGGGGTTAAAAGCATCAAACCCAAAGAAAAGCCTTGGTTTGATTCAAGCTGTAAAGAGGTTATCAAGGAATAAAAGGTAAAGTTCCGGTATTATTGAGCCAAACCAACTGAGGAAAACTGGAACAAGTTTAAACAAGCCTGGAGGGCCTGCAATGCCCATATTCGACGGACCAAATTTTTACATGACCAAAAATTAAGGCAAAAGGCGGGGCGTTCTGAGCAGCTGGAAAACAGCATTTGTCCAGCCAATCCCAAAATCGAGAATCGTCTTCTCCCTCCAATTATCGTCCGATTGCACTTACGTCCCTTCTTTCTAAGATCATGGAAACGCTGATAAACGATCAGCTCAGGAAAGAAGACCGAAAGCTTCTTAATGACCGGCAGTACAGCTTTCGCAGCAACAGGTCCACTGTTGATTTGATGGTTTATCTCACCGAACAGTGGAACAAATCTTTACATCGTTTTGGAGAAAGTAAGATTGTTGCACTTGATATTTCAAAGGCATTTGATAAAGTCGGTATCGATGAATCCCTTCTTTGTTGGATTAGAAACTTTCTTTCGAATCGTTCAATACAAGTTGTATTAGACGGATTCAAGTCTGAAACCCACAATATAAATGCTGGTGTATCCCAGGGCTCCTAATACTCGCACTGTGCTCTTGGCATATGAATGGTAATGATAAAAGCCCTTGAGTGCGCGTTGATTATAAAAAAAGGACACTTTTCACGAAATAAAGTCATAAGTGGTGCAATATCGTAAATGACTAACATTCAATTAATATTATGTCACTTCAGATGACAGTTAATTGTCACTCGTATCAAGTACCAGTGCAACCAACTTGAAACCACGAAATGAATCACCCTACATGCACGCTATATTATATCTTATATGGGACTTGCTTTTATCCAATCCTTGTTCCCTGATCGTCCAAGATATTCAGTTCAATCATTTGAGTCTAGGTACTTTTTTGAATCAACAAATTGCTTGAGGTCAATAAGAAAATAGTTAATAATTTAGTATTTTTATCAATAATTTTCTTTTCAGGTTTCTACAGTGTGTTCGTAATTTTTACATGGAGTACCTTACCCTTAACCACTGGAAGTCATCAATCAGTCTAAAACGAATGCCTCCACCGCTCAAACCACGACCACCTGGATCATAAATTAAAATTGCAAAAATGTATCTGAAACAATGTGTCCTTAAATCAAATCGAAAATGTGGATATTATATTATAACAAAAACAAATAGCAACGGCTAGTACTAATGTCATGTTAAATCTTAAACTTTACTTTACGAATGTGTATTATTATGTTGTCACAGTGTTTTTTCAATTAGACTGCGAATTTAATTTACTATTCATACACAAGTGCAACCTCAAGCTTATCAAGTGATTTTTCAAAAAGCATAGTCAAGAATTAAAAAAAGGACAATTGCAGAACCGGGACATCACAATGCCACCTAAGGTGGCAGTTCAAAATGGTGAGTTTTATGCAATTTGTGATATCTTTTGTTTTAATTAATAAGTAGGCTTATCCATAGTTGTTCAATGACAAAAGGTTTAATAATGAACAGAAAAGTGTAAAATTTTGTATGCGTTCATTGTCGTTGACGTTTTTAAAATGCACTCTTAGGAATTCTGGTTGATGAATCGGATAAGAGTGGAGTTTATTTATATTATGTGGAATTGAAGACAATTGTGATTATCTTGGTTGGTTAATCAACTCTGTTTTAATACATTAGAAGAGTTTCGGTAGAAGGCTATGTTTACAGAAGACGCATTTTTAGAAAGAATTTTACTAAGCTTTTCTTGCCGGGATCCGAAATTCAAACACTCTTAAATTCCATTAAACTGATGATTTGAGGACATACGTACATTGAATAACAGTGGCGCCATCTGCCAAAAGTTTGTCGTACCAACTAGTGGACTCATTCACAACTACTTTGCACAGTAAAATACAGACTTTATTACTCCTGAATATTGTAGTTTTCTATTAGTGAAAGAATTTTTCTAATCGGATTAGTGTTTATGAAAATTAACATTTAAATGGCAAAACAGCGTTCGGTGGGTTAGCTAGTAATCAAATATAGTCTATGATGCTCCTGAATATTGTTTTTTTTTCACACTATTGTTGAAATTATTGCAGAAAATATCATAATTTTCATTATATTAGAGTTGTCTTAGATTTTTGATTGCCATTAAAAGACCGCTCAAAACCTAATCAGCTCTTAACAACTCAATACCGCGTCGAATGGCGTCAATTTAATGACGATACGATGGGTGTTTCGCGAGATAATCAAGCTGAGAAAACGTAACGCACATACGCACAGACAAACACACATAACACACACAGCCATCATCATAAAAACGCTTGATTCGGATTTTATTGACCTCAAAACATGGAAGAGATATGCAAAAATTGGAGATTTACAAAATCGGCCCCATTACAATTACTTCTTCTGGGAAGTTAAAAAACCCTTTTTAGGACGAAAAATAATGACATGGCCTTAAACATGGCAAACTCATCCAAAGTAAAGTAAGATCTTACACGTATTACAAAAACAAACTTAATACTCTGGATAAAAGGAGAAGTAGGATCCTACTCCGAATAGAATAGAATATAATTTTTATTTTCGTTCGACTCTCGAATATTTTGTTGGTGCAATTGAAAGCTCTTGTGATTTTTGTGCACTGTTTACCCTCCAAATACCACAACTATCATTTTTAAATTACTAAGTGTATGAAAATAAAGAAATTGTTCTCGCATGATGTGACATTTCGTTGTTTTATAGGTCCAAGCCGCTGAAAACACATGGACATGAAAAGAGAAAAAACAACAAAAAAGCAAACCGTCAAACGTCGCACTTTGGATAGGGTGCGATTTTGGGAAATCCTTCTTCACTCGGGATACATTTCCCAAAAAAAAATGCACCTATTGATACTAATTGTCCATAGTGAGACATTAGGCTAGTTCTACCTAACAACATCTCACTGAGATCTCAGAGATCTCTGAGATTTTTAAGGTGGAACAAGAAATCTCAGCTGAAAACTGAGATTTTTTTCTGAGATCTCTGAGATGAAATTATTTTGGATTCGATTTCTCACTCAGCTATTTTGGTGAAAACTGAGAATTATGTTCCACCAAATGGTTTTGCCTCAGTCAAAGTGACATTGATATCTCAGTGAGATGTTGTTAGGTGGAACTGGCCTATTATGTGGGTTTTTTTTTTGGCAAATCTATCTAGAGTAAATTAGGATTTCCCAGAAAAACGCATCCTATCCAAAGTTGTGCGATGCCTGATGTTTTGCTTTTTGTTCTTTTTTTTTTCTTTCCATGTCCATGTGTTTTCAGCGCCATGGATCAATAAATCAACGAAATATCACATCATGCGAGGAGGTACTATTTTTTTTACACGAAGTGTCGACAAAAGTAATATTTGTAGTTTAAGGAGGTTAAAATGTGTTCGCTACACAAAATATTCGAGAATCGAACGAAAATAGAAATTCTATTCTATTTTATTGAGAGTCGGATCCTACTTTTCCTTTTATCCAGATTAAGAAGTTTGTTTTTGTAGTACATGGAACATTTTACTTTACTTTGGATGGGTTTGCCTAAAATGCACACCTATTGTCCTGTCGCTGTAATTAATACTCATAAACGAATGTCTAAAAAAGTTGATTTTAGTTGTAGTATTTTCAAAAAGATGCCAGTGTCCGTAGCTTAGCGGTAAGGTGCGTTGGCTGCTAAGCCGAACGTCGTGGGTTCGAGTCCTACTCGTGTCCATGGTTTTTATTTCATCTTTCAGGACACTGCCTCTTGCGAACAACTGACAATACTTCCAAGAGTATCATCTGTCATGAAAAGTGCTTCTCAACTTTGCCGTTCGGAATCGGCGTTAAATTGTAGGTCCCCTCAATTCTTCACCCGCACCTAGAGAATTGTTGATGAGAGTAAGCCACTTAGGCCTTGGCTCTTCAAGAGCTGTCGCACCACTCTATTTATTTATTTATTCTATTTTCAAAAAGATATAAAAATTTTTCCGAGTCAAGAAAATCGTAAAAGCTTGAATCACCAATAGTTGTATAGTTAAAACATCAAAATCCAAATGACCTTACGTCAGTTTTGGTGGTTTACCCCGCTCAATGGTTGTTCTAGTTATTTGTTGAGCATAACATCTCAAGCATTTTTCCCAAATATCATGAATCTATTTTCAATACACGAAAATTAAAATTTTAGCATTAAAAAAAAAAAACGAAAAAAATGTCGAAAAAAGAATACCACAAAACAAAACATAAACAAATTTAAAAAAGTGAACCTAAAATAAAAAACATAAATAATTTCGGAATAAAACTCCAAAATAGTGCTTAATCTTGCACTTTTCCAAAAAGGAGCCAATCTCGAAAGGAAATATTTTGAGGGATTTCTTTATGTGGGATTTTAATTTACAGATTTTCAACATGAACTGTCAGAAAGTATTTTAAAGCCACGCGTCTTCAGCCAGCTGTGTCTCACGACATATTAATTGAGGCAATGTCCATATCCACCTTTATTTTAATCTATACTACTAATACGTCTTTTATGTTAAAGAGACTTCTGCGTAACCTTACTTAACCCAAAGCTTTCAGGTTAGTTGCTCGTTCTATCCATTCTTCACTATAGCAGAATAAGCCCGAAGAATATTCTTTTAACATTCTAAGGTGTTTTCTTCAGTTTGTGTAAAAGTCTATTAAAACAAATCATAGGTGTATCATAATGTGAGAGTTTGGTACCTCGAGGAAAGGCATTGCTTAACAACATGTCTTTTAGCAAACGTGATCCTTTGTGTTTTCAGTAATGATGTCTGAGTTTTCAGTAGTAGGTACCTTGAAAGACAAATTAATCAGGTAGGTAAATAAATAACTTGTCCTGAAGCCCATCCTTTACACTTTCACTTCAAGGCTCACAAACATTAACGTCTTCATCGTCGGCATAGCCTTTACAGTTTCTGCGTTTATCTTGCCCCACAACTGGAATGCGGTCCTTCAGATGTTTCAAATGTTTCCATGTATCCAGATTGTTGGCGGACGACGCACGGCATCCAATTTAGAACCCTAAAGCTTCAGGAGTTCTGGTCAACACCATTCTTCCAGCTCAATTTTGATCTGCCGTGCAGTGTCCTACCATAAATTGTACCGCAAAGAACTTTCCGAGTCAGTTCCTCTTCGGTCATTCGAGCTAGGATCCAGCCCACCACCCGCCACCACCGTAGTCTACCAACATTACTTTTTGTCATCACATCCGCCAAGAGGTAAATTTGGTTTACATAGCTCGTGATAATATGGTATTGGTTTCCGGAATCATCCTTCCTCAAAAACTGGATTGACCCGTCAAAATTTTCACACGAATGCGGCAAAGCGTTCGGGGTAACCTTGGCTAAGCCCATTAGTCTCGGATCCGTAAGTCATATAAGGGACACGAACAAGTTTCGCTGGGATGCCAAAACAAGGCCATTGATTTTTACAGCTCGTTAGGTTTCTCAAAGTCTACCGTAAAATAAAATCTAATTTGATGGTGGTTTTTCCTCGAAAACATCTGGCTAGGGCTGTTGAAACGACTTCAGACATACACAATAATAGGCGCTGTTCGAGAGAAAAGGTTCCTGTTGTTCAGTATTGCGCACAAGTTTCTGTAAATCAGAAATGCTTTCTACCACCTAGATCTTGCAGCTGGTATACATACACTCCTTAACAAATTATTTTCACTGACTAGCCCTGCATGCCAAGGCTGGATAAACCTGGGGATAAATTTAAAGTGCGATAAAATATAGGTTTTCCATGATAAAATAATTCAAACAAACCGGAAATAGTTCCGAAGTCAAGCATAGAGTCGGATTTTGTCACCTGCTTTAATATAAACGACAAAAAATCACTGGTGTATTAATATTCTTTATTAAACAAGCATAGAGCTTGCATTAAGAAGGTGTGAAAAATATTAGTTCAAAAAGAAAACTGGAAAGTTATTTGCATTTAGCAATATGAAGAATTTGAAATGTTTTGAAATTATCTACACTTCACTTCAGAACTTCAGCTTCATTGCGCAAATAGATTATATCTATGTGGAAATGTTATACCCGACAGAAACTGTACAAAATTGGATACTAAGAACCCTTACAGGGTGATTAAGATTACACTTCAATGCCCTAAAACTTAAACTAAAATTGAGATTTGAGTTGAGTAACAATCAAAGATGATGTTGTCAGTTTTTTTGAATGTTTCAGTTCCAGTTTCTGCATCTTTTTAATTTCTTGGTTAAGTCAATTTCACATCAAAGAGTTATGAAGCTACAAAGAAAAAATTTGCACAACTGGGCCGTACGAACTTGCTCCTGTATTCCAAAACTTAACGCACAAAAAAAACATTAAAAATCATAAATAAAAATTTAAATTTATTTAAGGCAACCCTAAATTTTGATCTTAACAAAAAAAAAAATCAAAATAAAAAAGCGACCCACGTGAATGCGCTCAAACATCTCATTTTCAAGATTGAAGTCAATCGGAATACTGGTTAAGGCTGTAGATGCGAAATCGCCGGACCCACTTTTTTTCGACTTCTCTATCATCGTAATGTCACATTTGATCAAAATCAAAACCTCAACTAAGACTCAGCAACTGGAGCTAAAATTAATGACACAGACATTTTGTTTATAGTTTAAAAAATTATTTTTGTTTATATTGTAAACTCTTAAATATAAGATTATATTAATTTTACATACAATGCAAATGTGGATATCAACATTTTAAGTTTCTGGGTTTTTGTCACATCTTCTAAAGCCTCCCTGTTCCTCAATGTATTTTTGCATTGCAATATTCCCATAAAATAGAAACAAAAATCAAAACAGCATTCGACGTGACGCCAGCAACTCAATAGACGGAACACATAAACGTTTTCGATCCATTGGGCAATTAATTATTATAGAGTACTATTCACAAAAATAGCATTTCAATTTTCGCGCATAAAATGCACGGGTGCGGGTCGCAATAAATTGCTAAAATTCTTTCATATCCATAAATTTACATATGTACATACAATGTTGTTGAGTGAACTTAAACAAAGGTCAAGTTTCATTCATATAAGTGACAAAGATTTCATTTAATTTAAAGTGACATACAAAAAATTCATTATAGAAACACGAGTAGGTGCATTTCGAGGAAAAATGTATCGATGGTGACACAATGTGACAAACAATTTCAAGATAGTGCGAATCATTTTTAAAATGTGCTCGTAACAGTTCGAACTTTTCAAAATAAAATTTTTTGAGTACAATTTGTTTAATATTGAATCTTCTTTTTAAAATATTTCTCAATTGCTATGTGGAGGACTTGAGTAAATACGCAATGTTCTTTGGAAAATACGATACATAAATCTATTTATAGCAAATTTGTAAGTTTCTTGTTTTGCAAATGTGCAACAGGATTGTACTTATTTCGCATTTAATGTTTGTTTGCATTAGCAAAGCAAATTGCAGAGCTACCCATACACATACAATTTAAGTTGTGTTGTTGCAATTCCGCTGGCTATCAACGTTAACCATGAGTCAATGTTTTATATTTCTAAGGTTCTGAATCACTGAGACTGTAAATCATTAAACGACTTCATATTATAAAACTAAAGCTCGAAGTACGCATTATTAAAGGAGATAGTATTGGGAGCACAAATTAAGAGAAAAAGATAAAAACCCTTTGCCTTAATAATTTGCTAAATGATAAAATAAAGATAAACAAAACTGGGTAAAAATTCCATTAAAATTTTGAATTAAGTTTTGACTTTTATTTTTTTTTTCCAAAATAGATCTAGGTATTTAATTTTTCTAAGTAAAAACTTACAAAATATATTAAATATTAAAAAAATCTGAATCACATTTTTTCAATTCTTCAAAATTTGCTTGTAGTTTTTGTCTACAAAAAATGCAACAGCTGAAAGTAAACACCGTAATTCTTACTTTACAGTAAGCACGAAGCTGTATCTTCAATAAAAAGGTTGCAAATCATTAAACATTGTGTTCAGTCATAATGAATTATGACTCCCTATGACATCCTAAGTCGGTTGATTTTTATATACTCGAAATTAGAATCCAAAAAGCCGATTGGACCTCTGAAAGTTACGTCCGCCCCAGGCGGCAGAGTGCTATGGGCATGGGGTGCCTTCATTATCTTTCATTTTGTTTCGATATTTTGATAGACGTTAATGGAACACAAAAATATTTTTCAAAATCCGGGCTAACTCTCCGAAATGTTCAATTATTGAGAACGACGGTGAATTGATGTTAATGGCGCTTCACGCACACTTTCTGCCTAAGTAGCAATATTCTCTGGTGTACGCACTGTTTTTGGCTTTACACGCTTTGGTTTATGGATGAGGATTCCAGTTTCTTTCAATTATTTCACAAGATAACGAACATATGGAGCTGACTTTTGCAACATTACCATGATTTTCAAAGAAATGTCAAAGCGGTATGTGCATGACTGACTTGCTTTTAAGGAATGAGCACATATGCGATGTTGCCAAAAATGCCGCAAGATGTTTGGGTTTCTAAATACAAGAAATTCTATTCTCTAAGAAATTCTTCTCCCTGTCTGATCTGGCTACTATCTATAAGCCAGTCCAAAGCTTAAGTGCAACTCTCATTATGAGCTGGTGCTCCCTACATATACATACTTGAGCTCGTTCTCAGGTCTCAATCTCATGAGACTAAGCAAATGCATTCTGCATACGACCCATTGTCCTTCGAGATTATTGTACGTTCGAGATTTTGGTACGTTCGAGAATTTTGCATTCGAGATTTTTATTTTTTACATTCGAGATTTTTGAGTGCCTATTGTTTCGCTTTTTTTACTTGGACCCCAAATACTTCGTTTTTCACACTACAATTTTTGTTTAGTTCGCCAAACTATTTTTTGTTATTTTTTTACTCGTAAAATCACTTCACCCCACTATAACTTCGCATTTATTTCTTTTGTTTTTTATTTGTTTTGCATTTCCGTTACAAGTGCACTGAGTTATTTGGTTTTAGTTTTTCTCGAGTTTCGCCTTTTGTTTAATTTGATTCAAGGTTGTTTTGTCAGTCTAATTAGGATCGATGATAAGAATTTTAAGAGAAATTTGGCCAAAAGGTAAGCAATCAATTCCAAAATATCTGGTGTATAATTTCTTAAATTATTTCGCCCATCGTTTATTTCGTTTTTTTTTTCGTGGATGTTAAGAGCCCAAGGGCGTTAAAATTCGGCTCTTAACATCCACAAAAAAAAAAAAAAAAAAACCAAATAAACGATGGGCGAAATAATTAAAATCGAAGTGAACAAAAACGAAATAATAAAAGGCCAAGTGAACTTAAGACCAAATAAAAGAAAGGCAAAATAATATAAATACGAAATGAACAAAAACAAAATAAACCAAAAACGACAATATGATGAAGGGAAGTATATATTGGGCGAAATAAACGAAAACGAAAAAAAAAACAAAACAACCAAAATACGAAACAAGTAAATGGCGAAGCGTCTTTGACGAAATAATAAAAAAACGAGATATATGAGGCGAAACAAACCATACCCCAGATTTTTGTATTCGAGATAACGTCATAATCCCGAAATGGGCTGTTGCATTCCTCCCCTCAAACAATTCGCCCAAAATACTCGCGCTTCTAGGAATGCCCATCAGTTTACCCTCGAGTATAAAGAATCATTCTTTAGCCGTGCTACGCGAATGTGGCTCTTCCACACTCTTTCTTTCCCAATCTCTACAGTATTCAAGAATTCAAGACCAATGTACACCGACACATCCTTCCCAACCCTTTCATTTCTTCCTAATGCACTCTCTTCTCTGTGTCTCCGGGATAATAAGTGTTAAAAATATCCCTTGAGTGGGTGCAAATTATAAAAACAAAAAAAAAAAAACATAAAAGGAGGGTTGTTATTTAATGCTCAAATTCGAAAGTTGTCTTTGTGTTTGCTTCTTATTACTATCACAATTAAGTTTAAGCTAACACTAAAATCGCACTATCGTGTGTGATCTAAGCCTTCAGCTCAAAAATTCTCACTTGGAATGATTTCCGTCACGCATTTTTGTTTGTAGGGTAAACTGGGGCACATTTGACGCCGGGGCACATTTGACTTTGTGATTTTCGGTGTGAACACATCCTTTAAGAAGAAAAGTTGGGATGGTGAACGAAGCCTTAAATAATATAAAGAAACGTTATGAACTTCGGCAGTTTTGCTTCAACTCGTCTTCGAGTAACACGTGTTTTTGTGATTTCGGGATTTTTGATGTAATTTTTGACTACAGGTTTGTAAGAGATTTGTGAACAAAATAAAAAAGTTTTTGTTATTGTGAAATAATATTATGATAGCATTGATCCTTAATTATTAATATTTTAAAGCCAATTTTGTTAAATCAAAACATTAATATAAAAAAAACATTACAAATGTTATGAAAAACTTTTGGGGCACCTTTGACTTTTGCAAAGGGGGCACATTTGACTAATAGTAGGTACATTTGACATTTGAATTAGACTCGTCAGATGAGAGCGATAAAGCGTTTCCTATGCCGAATCTGATAAATCTAACGGTTTCATTTCTGACCAAGATAATTTCGAAATGGAAAGAACAGAGCTTTTTGACTATAAGCTTACAGATGATGAGAAATTGGAAGTCGGACAATATGTTCTTGTGAAATTCGGTGAAAATTCTAAGAAGCCATTTTACTATGCGGGGGAAATTGCAGAAGTCCACAGTGACTCTACTTACACTGTTAACTATCTTAGAAAAGCATCATTGGTAGGTTGGCTTTTTACTAAACCAGCCGTTGAAGACATTTCTTTGACTTTAAGGAGTGAAATCAAATTCAAACTGCCACAACCCACAAATCCAGCCTCAACTTCTCGTTGTCGTCAAAAATATTTATTTGACGTTGACTTCGGCAATCTCTATATTAAGTAAGATATTTATAAATGTTCCTATGAATAATTCTTAACGACCTTATGGACTGATATTTTTTAAAATGAAGTTTTATAACCTGTTATTTGTTTTTAAAGAAAGTGAATTTATTTATTTATGTTTTTTATATTGTTAAAATAAATCGTTAAAACAATTTTTGACTTTTCTTTCCATTCAAACACCCGCTAATCCTTTTTATGCATATCTACGATCAATGATCATGAGATAAAACAGCAATTGTCAAATGTTCCCCGCGTAAAGTCAAAGGTCCCCCATGCCCGGGGCACTTTTGACAAAATGACTTTTTTTTTTAAACAAATTTAAAAAATTGATACAGTTGTTATAACAGTAAAATGTATCTGTGAGTCTTATCTAGAATAGTCAATGCATCTTATAAATAAAAAAGTATTGGAATTCATATATAATCTTCGGAAAGACAGACTTTTAAAAATTAAGTGTCAAATGTGCCCCAGTTTCCCCTATATAATTTGATTTTTAACTTTTAGTCCGGTCTCACTCTTGTCAACTACTTTAGTTCTGCATACTCCCTCGAAACCATGAGAATCATCGAGAACCAACAACTCTTTATCACATGAAAGAGCGCAGCCCTTTATACCCTTGACCACCAAAATCAATTGCCCATATAAGCAATTACATACGACACACTCTTACATTTAATAAATCTAAAGGGCAAACTTCAATTTTATCACACACCGGCCTTACGACTGACATTGACATGTTACCATAAATGAGTAATATAGAGTGTGTAATAACAATTCAAAAGCACAACGATTTCCGAGCGAGAGTTTCAAATTAAAAAAGCCATCCAATTTTTAACTTTAACATCGTTACAACACTTCTTTCTCACTGAATACACTCATTCGAATTATTTTCTGCATGATGTCACACATCACACAATAAACGAGCCTGACCACACTCGTTCTTGTAATTTACCACTTCTTTGACTCTTTTTCTTCGTCTATACTAATTTACCTTTCACCAACAAAATAGTGTGGTGGCATACAACGATTATGACGTCATTTGTAATAGCAAATTTGACAGGTCCTTCTAATAAGAGAGCGAGACGCTCTTTTAAAGGTAAACAGCTGTTGTTAAAGACGCTGTCGCCGCCGCCGCTCGTTGTGTTTATTAAACATTTTATTTATTTTACACATATAGAAAGCTACTTGTATATATATATGTTTTGTAATAGAGAGGTGTAAATGTGAATGTGTTCAAAATGTGCATGTCATATGAGTTGAAGTAAAGAAAAAAAATATTTCAATTGTAGTTTTCAATCGGTTCGTTCGTTGCTGCATATTTTCTCTAGTGTTTTCGGTTTTTAAATTTTCATTTAGTTTTTTTTTTCTTATTTGCATTCAAATTAATAGAGATTCGAGCATTTCAAACTAAAGAAAAACACATTGAGAACAGATTTTCCACAAGTTCAAATTTAATTTGGAAATAAAAGAAAAAAAAAGTTAACGCTGATTCATTAGACAAAGTGAATGTACCTAACTACGTTACGTGCAAAGTAGATACCTCAATAGCCAATTATATAGCTTCCTCTTAGCAAAAGTTTGTCGTATGTCGTCTTGATAGTCGTCGTGTCGTCGTTAACGTCGCTTTTGTCGTTGTCGGTCGGTCAAAGAAAATAATTAAAACGCTTTTACTTGTTCTGGTGTGGTGTTTTCTTTCTTTTTTTATCTCCCAGTAAATTTAATCAAAAAGGCCTAAAAGTAAACACACATTTTAATGTTTTCCCATTTAATCGACACGGTTTTTTAAGGAAGAGTTTGCAAAAAATCTTTTCAATTTATTTTTAGTAGTGTTTTATTTAAATTTTCTTATGTAACTAAAATGTGTGTACAAATGTTGGTTGGAAATGTACTTTTTTTTGTGAAACTGTTTCCAATTGAAACGGAAAGTGTTTTTTAATGACGAAGATGTGATATGTGTGATGACTGATGACCCAAGTTGTCTTTTTTTATTTCTGTTTATTTTAAAGTCATCTATGTGAAGTGCATTATGTTAATGCATGCAGTTTCTTGTTTGCGATTGCAATGTTTACATTTCGTTTAGCGTTCATAAAATTGCACTCAATCCACACCCACATAAAAACACTTTGAAAATTCTGAGAAGGTTTGGTTAAACAAAAAAATATTGTGTCTCTGGTGACAACAGAAAATTTCTATGAATTTAATGTGACCACTAAAAGTAGTTCAAGGGAGTGCTCTTGGCTGATTGCTGCCGCGCCGCCGGCCGCCTGGTAAAAATCAATAACGAGAAGAACAATACAAACAGTTTATTCCACTCGGAACATACCACAAAAGTGTAGGGTAGTCTACTTCCTCAGTATCTCGTGGTTGTGGTGCATGTGTTCTGTTATGGCCATGGTGTATTACCTACAGTAGGTTATAGTTTTCATTCATATATCTGAAATATCCTTGACAAAAAAAGGACCTACACTGAATATTGCGTGTTGTCAGGGAACAAAATTTTACTCCACATGCAATGTCACAATGTTTTCAAGACTAAGGTAAACCTAATTGTTTATGGATTTTCAATGCTATGGCAAAAACTGTTTTTTTTTTGTCTTTTTGTCTTTGGGAATCAATTAAGCAATTTTGATAATAGAATTAGTTCTGGAATAGGATGTGGACGTTTTTTTTTTGTTTTTTTGATTATTGTTGTTCGTTCAAAAACAAAAACATCATTTGAATGTGCGAAAGAAGGGGAATTCAAATCACGCAATATAGATTATGGCACCTTAAAATAATTGTTGTCGCTATTCACTTTTATAAACCTTCTTGACAATCTGTCTGTTAATTCTATGCGAGTTTTCCAGTAGAAAAATTTGCTTCCAAAATGTACACTTAAGAAAATGTTGGTGAGTTCGATTATTACTTTATTGGCTGAAGATTTTTGGATGACAAAAAATATTTGTTGACATAAATTCTTATTGCCAAATAATTGCATTATAGTATAGAAAAAAAATAATGAAAATAAACATGAATATCAAAGGGCACGGTAGTGCCCAGCCAAGTTCTACAACTACTCCCTTTTTACAGGATCGAACTCAAGAACATTCTTAACCCCCCATAACTTTGAACACATAGAGTTAGGAGCTTCAAATTTGAATTACGTGTTGACTTCATGGAGACAAAGACCCCTTAATAAAAATAATTTTGTGGAACCTCTACTTCCTGAGATTGAATAGTAAACATTTCAAAAACCGTAATTGACTGACTGACTCACTGACTGTCTGATCATCAAAATTATGAAGCACTTCCAACAATATCAGAATCTTGAAAGTTGGTACAATTGGATTTTTTCTGTGTATACAGAGGAAAAAATCGAAAAATTATTTTCTTCATTCAGGGGGCGTGGTATCCGCCCACTTTCTTAAAATGGTCGTAGGATGTTGAAATTCGGGATTCGAATAGGGTTTGGGTTGAATATAAGGAAAAATATAATTTAAGTATTTAAATTTAATTTAGGGGTGTGGTTTCCGCCCACTATCTTAAAACGGTCGTAGGATGGTGAAATTTGGAATTCTTGGAAGGTTTTGGTTGAATGACATGAAACAAAAATGAGAAAAAAATTCTCTTTGCATTTAGGGGTGTGGTATCCACCCATTTTATCGTAATGGTCGAAAACGTTTAAGAATTAATATAAGTGGTTGCCGCCCTTTTTCATAAAATGGTCGTAGGATGTTGAATTCTGGTTTGTTTAAGTTCGTAACAAAATGCCTACCTATTATTTATTTATAAATTTTTAGAGCAATTATATTGTTAAAGTTTGTAAATTGCTAGCTGAACAGGCTCTTTCGACGCCGCCGTAGTAAGGTCCGTCATATTTCTGCCTTACCGCGGCAAGCGGCTCCGCCGGGGTTGTCAGCTTGCAAATTTTTAGCTTATTGAGTGTATTTCGATGTTCATGCTGCCATTCCATAAAAAAAAAAAACAATGCAAAAAGATGTGAAATCAGAACAAAACATAAAATGTAAAAAAAGAGCCAAGTTCTCTTATGAGCGAACAAAACTGTATAAAAAGTCAGCCACCAAAAGTAATGAGATCTACACGAACGCCAAGTTCTTAACAAGTAAAAGTGTTATACTGAATATTTAAAATCATAGAAGATAATACAACAATATTAAACGGAAATTGAAACTGAGCCCAAAGTTAGTTTGAATGAAAATGTTCAACCGATTTTGCGCGAATTTGAAACATAAAACGATTTCGGCCATATGACATCATATATAGGTACATACATGTTTTAAAAACAAAATGGGTGATTTTTTGTTTGTTATTTTCTTTTTGGCAACATCTTTTTTTAACAGTTCACGCACGTTTCGTGTTTTGTGTCACTGTCAAATATCTTCAGTTTGATCTAAAGCTAAACATTGGAAGACTTTACATCAACAAATAAGATAACTTTTACTATACATTTTATCAATTTACACAATGTAAATTGTCTCGAGAAAAAAAGTTTTTTCTCCCGCAAGCGAATATTTCCCACTCTACCATCATCTTTTTTTTCTTTTTCTTCCGGTTGTGCTGCTATATTAGCATTCTTGCTGGATCTGTTCGAGATTATTATTTTTTTTTTTTTTTATAATGAGCACACACTCAAGGGGTTTTTATACCCTTTTTATGCCATAGACACAGTGAGTACTTTAGGAAAGAAGGAAGGGGCTAGAGAGGAGGTGCCGGTGTACATTGGTTTTAAATTCCTGAACATTGCAATGATCGGGAAAAACAGAGTGTGGAAGAGAGTTCCACATTCGCGTAGTACGGCTAAAGAACGATTCTCTATACTTGAGCGTACGACCGAAGTTGGGCTCGAGGGTAAACTGATGGGCATTCCTGGAAGCGCGGGTATTACGGTTGAATTGTTTAAGGGGTGGAATGCAACTGGCTATTTCTCTAGAGCACTTACCGTAGAAGTAACGATAAAACAGAGAGAGACACGAAACGTTACGACGGTGGTCTAAAGTGGTGAATGCATCAGTGATCTCTCTATCACCAATCATTCTTACAGCTCTTTTTTGAATTCCATCCAAGAGGCTTAAGTATGTAGCTGGAGCACCAGCCCAGAGATGTGAATTGTACTCAAGCTTTGGACGGATATAGGTTTTATAGATAATAGCCAGATCAGACGGGGAGAAAAATTTCTTGCACCGTCTTAAGAAACCCAAACATCTTGCGGCATTTTTGGCGACATCGCGTATGTGCTCGGACCACAAGAGGTGGTCAGTGATGCACATACCGAGAATCTCGAGATGTTCGGTCTCATTGATGCAAGTGCCACTCATGGACAGTGGCAGGGGGGGTATATCTCGCTTCAACGATACCAGACAGCATTGAGTTTTCGAAGCATTAAACTCTACACGGTTCTTAATTCCCCATTGAACAATGCTGTTTAAGTCAGAGTTTAATGAGCTTATCATATTTTGCCGTTGCAGTTCCACATCCGAAGAGCAGGGATGTGAATCTGGAAACGAATATGAGAAGCTTAGGGTACTATCGTCAGCAAAACAATTTATTGGATTAGAAGTAACAGACAAGAGATCATTAATAAAAATGAGAAAGAGGGTCGGAGACAAAACGGAGCCCTGGGGCACACCAGCATTTATATTGTGGGTTTCAGACTTGAATCCGTCCAATACAACTTGTATTGAACGATTCGAAAGAAAGTTTCTAATCCAACGAAGTAGGGATTCATCGATTCCGAAGGCACGCATTTTCGATAAGAGAGCAAGATGCCAGACTTTATCAAATGCCTTTGAAATATCAAGTGCAACAATCTTACTTTCTCCAAAACGATGTAAAGATTTGTTCCACTGTTCGGTGAGATAAACCATCAAATCACCAGTGGACCTGTTGCTGCGAAAGCCGTACTGCCGGTCATTAAGAAGCTTTCGGTCTTCGAGATATTTCTTAAGCTGATAGTTTATCAGCGTTTCCATGACCTTAGAAAGAAGGGACGTAAGTGCAATCGGACGATAATTGGAGGGAGAAGAAGATTCGCCTTTTTTTGGGATTGGCTGGACAAATGCTGTTTTCCAACTGCTCGGAACGAGCCCAGAAGAATAGGATAGATGGAAAAGCTTACGCAAGGGTTTTGCCAGCGTGGAAGAACACCTCTTCAGAATAATAGCGGGGATACCATCCGGACCAGCGGATTTATGTATGTTGAGATCCTTTAGGACTCTCGCCACAGCACGAGTGCGAAAGAAGATTTGTCCCATGGAATCATTGACGCGCTCAAGAGCAGGCGGAGTCATGACACTCTCAGGCAGCGAAGAGTTGGCGGCGAACTGCCTAGCAAAAAGGTTAGCTTTCGCGAGCGAGCTAACAACTGGAGTGTCATTGTCAACGAGCGTAGGGACCGAGGAAGAAGAAGAATTCTTCATATTTTTTACAAATGACCAAAAATTCTTACTGCCTTTGGGACATTGCAGTATTTTTTGCCGTAATTTTTGGTCATGTAAAAATTTGGTCCGCCGAATATGGGCATTGCAGGCCTTCCTGGCTTGTTTAAACTTGTTCCGGTTTTCCTCAGTTGGGTTGGCTCTAAAACACCGGAACTTTACTTCTTTTTCCCTGATAACCTCTTTACAGCTTGAATCAAACCATGACTTTTCCTTGGGTTTGATGCTTTTAACCCTATTCGGGATAAAAGTTTTCATTCCCAAAATAATCATATTAGTAATCATATCTGCGCTGGAGTCTACGTCACTATCGAGGAAGCATAGTGACCAGTTAAAGATCCGGAAAAAGTTGTTGAGACCGTCCCAGTTGGCTTTCTCGTATTGCCACACGGTTCTCTTCGGAGCTCTTTCTCTAACTGGATTAGCTTGACACGAGAAATTTGCAGATATAATACTATGGTCTGATCTGCCTAGAGGCGTTAATACACTGATAGTGTATTTATCAGGGTCAGACGTAAGAAACAAGTCAAGAGTATTTTCCGCTTGGCCATTAATGTCCGATATTCGAGTGGGCTCGGTGACAAGCTGAGTTAGGTGGTTAAACTCAGCAAAGATCTCAGCACACATTCCTTCGGGTGTTGTCTGGCCCGAATGGAGAAGCCACGAAGAATTGTGTACATTGAAATCGCCCGTAATAACGATTTCAGTGTGAGGATACAGGGATACAATTCTTTGGATGGAGTCAGACAGAGCGTCAAATTCGCGAGAAGTTGAAGTTCTGTCCAAATTTGGGCTTCGGTAAAGAAAACAGTAGTGAATGATGTGTTTATTTACGGAAAACTTGAACCACATAAAATTGAAAAAAGGGTTGGAGCAGCGTCCATACTGTGGTAAGAATTGATAAGCGACATCATTCCTAATGTAAACGGCGAGACCATGGTGGAGGAAGAATAATGGCACTAAGCTATACCCATGAATGAGAAATTCAGTAGGATCGGAATTCTCACCTACTTGGGTTTCACTCAGCGCCAAAACAGCTGGCCTGTTAGAAACAGTGTGGATGTACGTGGCAAGAAAATTCGTACGAAGCCCACGAACATTACAATAGTCAACTCTGAAATTTTCGATCATTGCAATGTATACACAAATTTAAAACCAAAACGGACGAAATCTAAGAGAAGCTGCCAAATAAATAACAGGTTTCTTTTCGAATCAACGTCCCCGCTAGTGTTATGCCTTAGCGGTGGCGTGAGTCGATCCGACCCTGGAACTCAAATAGCAACTTCTCTATTCATCCGTTGTTGCTAGCATAACATATGCATACATACATTGCGCGAGCAAAAAAAAAAGCTCATTGCAATATGATGCATATGCTAAGCCATGCAACTGTTGACGATCGGAGGAGGAAAAGAGAAGAGAAGAGGAAGGTACTCACTTGTGCTGCGTTTGGCTATTTTTTTTTGTTTTTTTTTTTTATGTAAATTAAAGTTGAGTGATATTATGCTTCTTTTTTTTCGTGATTTTTTTAGTTTTATTGTAGGATGTAATTTTTTTGTTGTTTTGTTGTTCTTTCTATTGTTTTGTTTAATTGATTGTTTCTTTTATTTTAATGTTTTATGTATGTATGTGTTTTTTTTTTTTTTGTTTTTTTTTTTTTTTACACAGCGACGCGACGAAACGTTAGACAAAGACGCGACGAAATAAAAAACGTTAACAGGCAAACGGACGACACACAGCACAGGGGGACCTTCCCCAACGAGATCACACTGACAACTCCAAGAAGGTGCCCGGACACGTACGCAATCCTGAAAAACGAAATCCCGAAAACCCATAATCCCGAAAACCCAAAATCCCGAAAATCCAAAAAACCAAATATCGCAAATGGCCAAACGCTTGCCTAATTGAATTTTATTAGTGCCGATTGATTGGTGGCCAAGATTGTGCGAATATCATCTCTGGGGCTATGCTAAAGCTCGCATCTGTCTGTATAGCGACACATGAAGCGATGGGAGTAAAATTAAAGCATTTATTCGTAAGGGACCGAAATTCTAGAACAACTTTGTATTTTATTAACAAATACAAAATAGAAATCGACGACCTATCCTCGCTAAAGCATGAACAATTTGGAACTGACTGGCTTGGGTTTCACAAAAAAGCAATCGCTTATATAGAATTATTTGAAGTATGAATTATTTTGCTTTGTTCTCCATGATTCTCAGCATTCGTTGTCTCATAAGATTTCTGTTTTTTAAATAGTGTGGCTTTTTTAATGCTGCTTGTTAAATCGAAAAAGAAACCAGATCTTCTTATTAATTCTCATAACGTTAAGACAAAAAAGAGTAGAATCTCATAAAATAGTAGGATTTTTGCCGGTCAAATGTTACGTTATCCATGATTTCGATTTCAAGTCTTTCAACTTCAACTCTATTATCCATGAAAACAATCGTTTCAATGAATTTCCAAACATTTTTTCCAATAAAAAGGTGACTCGTTAACGTTGTAAAAAAAACCTATCGGAGCCAGCTGATATTCACAGATTCTTTTTGCTGATGTTTGTTATAACCAGTGATTTTTTAAGAGCTATCGAAAAAAAAAAAAAAACAAAAAAAATCTTCATTTGAATCGATAGTACATTATTCAATGTTTGAAGATTATTTGATGAGCTCGTCTTCTCCTCCAACGGTTCTAGCATTTCGGTCCCTTACGAATAAATGCTTTTATTTTACTCCCATCGCTTCAAGTGTCGCTACAGACAGACGTGAGCTTTAGCATAGCCCCACAGATGATATTCGCACAATCTTGGCGACCAATCTATTGGCACTTATAAAATTCAATTAGGCAAGCGTTTGGCCATTCGGGATGTTGGGTTTTCGGGATTTCGTTTTTCGGGATTGTGTTCGTCTTCCGACACCTTCATAATCTCGAACAGATCCAGCAAGGAAACTAATACAGCAGCACAACAGGAAGTAAAAGAAAAAAAGATGTTGGTAGAGTGGGAAATATTCGCTTGCGAGAGAAAAAACCCTTCTTTAGAGACAATTTACATTGGGTATATTGATAAAATTTATAGTAAAAGTTATCTTATTTGTTGATGTAAAGACTTTCAATGTTTAGCTTTAGATCAAACTGAAGATGTTTGACAGTGACACAAAACACGAAACGTGCGTGAACTGTTAAAAAAAGGTTGCCAAAAAGAAAATAACAAACAAAAAATCACTCATTTTGTTTTAAAACATGTATGTACCTATATAGATATGATGCCAGATGGCCGAAATCGTTTTATGTCCTTTAAATAACAAAAAAACATAATCCACAGTATTCAGTAGACAGACTTTTTTCTCCAGACATAGGCATATTATTTAGGGTAACGGTAGCAGTCAGACCCCACTTACCCCAGTATCCGGATGATCTTGCATTTTATGGGTAATAAAAGAGAAATTAAACACAGAATTTGCAAAAACAACAAAATACAGAATCAGTAATATTCCACATACACATGCATATGATGTTTCAACCCGATCAAATGTGTAATGGAAAAGCTATGGCTTATTTAAGCAGCAGCCGCTGGTGCTCTGCTTTTTTTTAGCAAAGAAAAAAAAATTTGGCCTTAGAGAAATATACTGAAAATAGTTAATTCTGTGAGATCTTGTAATTTAATAGAGTTTGTTTCAATGAGAATATAACGAACTTCCAATAACTTAAGAAAAAGAATAAGCTTTACGTTTTTTCAATCGATTTTTTATGTGTCCGGGACACTGGTACCAAAAATGCAAAATTCTAGTCCCGGACAGCACCAAGGTTTTATTTTTTTATATTTTCAATGTTCAAATTCTTTTTGAAACGTATAATTTCCTTGTCAGAAGTACTTATTTGTATCTAGAATAACAATTTTCCATTATCATTCCTCTGATATAAATCTATGTAAATATGTCAATGTTGACGTTTGCTCCAAGACGTCGATGTTGGAAGTCCTTTCTTGTCGATAGCATTAACTTGTTCTTGCGCTCTTTAACCGCTAGACCCATCTTCCTGGGCTCCGTCTCAAGACTCACAAACGCTTCACTGACATCACGCTGTGTTCTTCAATGTCGTCTGCTAATCCTAGTAGCTGGGCAGACTTTTGAGAGATTGTGCCTCTGGTGTTGACATTGGAGCTTTGCACAATCTTTTCAAGAATGATGGTGAAGGAATCGCATGACAACGCATCGCTTTGTCTAAAACGTTTTTTGACATCAAAATCATCCGTTAGGTTTTTTCCGACCATGATGGAACAGCGTGAGTTTACCATCGTCATCTTACACAGACGGGCGAGTTTTTGTGGGAAGCCAAAACTAGACATTGCCCTATATAGTTGGTCTCTATAGGCGCTGTAATACGCGGCCTTGAAATCGATGAAAAGATGAAAAGCTGGTAGGTATCGATTTGATGTTCCTGGGTCTCCTCCAAGATCTGCCGTAGGGTGAATATTTGATCGATGGTGGACTTTCCAGGTCTGATGTCACACTGATAAGGAACTATTAGGTTGTTGACGAAGGCCTTCAAACGTTCACACAGCATGACAGACAAGCCGTAAGTTCATAAATGCGACCCAGTTGCTTATGCCCTGCCAAAAAGATTCTATCAATTAATTTATGAACAGAAATACTGCTGCAAGAATGCGGCAGATATACAAAATCAAAAAAACTGTTCATAAATAAAGTTTTATAATTCTTATGAATGTGCCCTTCATGGTTTGAAATTTTTTGTAATGTCCTCTCAACTGTGGGCAAACAAGGGCGAAACGGTTTTTATTTTCGTCAAATTTTTTCCGGCCAGCAGCAAATGTCCATTCCAACACCAGAATTTTTGGTCACCACAGTCATTCCTATAAAGAAAAAGTATTTATTATATTTCAAATTATTAAGAGCAAAAATATTTTATTTTTGCCAAAAATTTAACAAAAACTAAATTAATTTACTTCCTCATTTTTTTCCGACATTTTTCTGCAGAGCGGCAGCAGAAATAAAATGACTGCAGAATTGATTGCAGTTGAGCTGTCAGTTTGTTTTCATAAACACATTGACTGACTGCTATACTGCAAACATTTATCTCCATTTATGAACGCAAATCTTGCATTACTGCTGCATGTTGACGTTTATGAATTCACCCAAGATCTTATAAGCGATGTTAAGTAGACTTATACCTATGTAATTGATGCGATCAGGGGATCTCCTTTCTTGAAGATCGGGCATACGATACTGAGGTTCCACTCGTCGGGCATGCTTTCCTCCGAACAAATTTTGCGGATGAGCTGGTACATGCTCCTAAGCAAATTATCTCTAGCTGCATTGTCCGTCTGCTCAAGCGGCTTTGTTCGACTTAAGTTTAGATATCGCTGTCTTCACTTCGTCCATATTGGATGGGTGAAATTGTTAGCCTTCTGCACCCAAATTGAATGGTTCTGTTTTGCTGACGGAGTGTTGGTCGTCATCGCATATACAGCTTGGAAAAGTGGTCTTTCCATATTCTCAGTATTGACTGCGTTCAACTACGATGTTCCCATGGTGGTCTCTACAGCAGTTCGAGGTGTATAAGTCCTAGAGGTTTGTTTCACCTTTTTGTAGAACTTTCGAACCTCGTTCCTGTTGTGACATCCCTCTATCTCCTCGATCGCGCGCTTCTCATGGTCCCTTTTTTCTTCTGAGAAGTTTATGAGCCTCTCTCATTTTCTGCTCGTAGAGCTCACGGCTTCGTGTCCTTTTTTGCAGCGCCGCTTTGTATGCTTCTTGTTTAGCTGCATGTGCTCGCCGGCACTAATCGTCCAACCAGGGGTTTCGTTGTGGTGGCCGTGTAAGCCCTAGCGCTTCAGGGGCGGCATCTCTGATGGCTGCTTGGTAGTGTTGCCACTGGTTCTGTATATTTTGTACTGGCAGCAAAGGACTTCTGAGGAGATTTTCGGAGACACGATCGGAAAAGGACCTAGCAATCTCTTGAGATTGTAGCAAGATTTAGTACTATAATATAGTACATTTATATTATAGTATTTTATAACAAAAAACAACAACCACCACGGTTTTTAATTTTAGATATATTCCATTGGCTTAATGTAAACTTGTTTAACGGATGATAAGCCGATCAATACTTATTCGTAACGGTGCTTGTCTAGGTAAACCAATTCCAAAAGGTTAGTCTCCTTAACTATCTGACCTTAAGTTCAAACCCAAATATGTTTTTCTTAGATCTCAATGTATTTCAAACGGAATTCGAACAAATCGAGTTCTTATTTCCTGGAATTGATTTTCTATAGGCAAGTAACATAATCAAGAATTTGGCTGGTTATTTTTTCATACTTAAGGTAGGGCTCATGCAAAACTGCTCCAACAATGTTAAGTTAAATGAGAATACATATGCATATTAAACAAACCTCCTCCGAAATTCAAAGAATAGAACATCAGCACGAAACATAATTTTTTTATTTTCGTTCATTACTGAGACTATTTTGGACATAAAAATTTGATTGTATAACTTGCTAGCAGTTGCCCGTGACTTAATCCGCCTCTACCTCATCCATCGATCGGCCAGAGGTACGTCTTCGACTTGCGCATCATGCCCGCATGGGAATTTTGTTGCAAGGTTATTTTAAATAGTGGACTATCTCTGAATGGAAATTGTTCTTAACTCGAAGCCTTCATATATGCATAATTTTCCCCGTTTTAGCTACACTTTACACTGATACTTTGCTCTTAATATTCGTAACGTTGTATAGCCAAAACTCTTCCTCGATAAATGGACTAATCAATACAAAAAGAATTGTTAATTTTATTTAGGAGTTGCTAGGATAAGCGCAATCAAACAATCACAAAAATGAATAATTTGCTGCCGTTTTTTAAACATTTTCCACTGATTCCTATTGTTATGTAGCCTTAGTCCTTCCATAATTAATGAACTATTCAACAAAAAAGAATTGTTCGATTTGATTTAGTATAGTTGCTGAGATCAGCACGTTCAAGCAGACAATAGAAGCCTTCAAAAATGAATATTTTTTGCCATTTTTTCCACATTTTTCATTGACGATAAATGGAGATAAGCGCGTTTAAATGCAAAAAAATTAACATTTTCCACATTTTCCACTGATTCTTTGCTCCTTTTAGTCACAGCTTAATGTTAAGTAGCCTAAAGCCTTCCTCGATTAATGGACTATCCAACACAAAAAGAATTATACCATTCGAACCAGTAGTTCCAGAGATTATCACGTTCAAACGAACAAACTTTCAGCTTTATATATTAAGTATAGAATCACACATAATTGTTCACAGTTAAGAAACACACACAACATTAATACATGCATTCAGTAAGAGTAACTAAGACAAAACTCTTTTTAAATAACCGTTTATAACCTTCACTAAAATGAAAACCTCGTTAATTTTGTTCACCAACTTTTGCTTATTTTTCTTAGATCATTTTACCGGTACAATGTTTAACAGTTTAAATTCCAAAAAAGCATGGATCCAAAGATATAATATTTTCCTAATACTTAAGCACCATTAAATGATTTATGTATGACTGCATGTGCATCTTTTTGATATGAAGTTATAAGGCATTCCTTTATCTCAAAAAAAAAAAAAATAAATAAAAACTACTTACACACACACACAAAACCAAATAAAAAAAAACACCAAAAATGCATGTGACCTGTAACGTTGGTTCTTTTGAAGAAGAATCCATAACCCCAGCTAACAGTGATGACACATTTTTCGGCAACCGAAGAGACTTTACCAAATACACTTCCATATGTAAACCAAAAACCCTCAAATTAAAAACCCGAAGCTTATACAGTTTAGCCGTTCCGCCAGAAAAGAACGAAGAAATCAAATTACATCGAAGATCCGAGACAAATATACAAATCCTTACAGATTCAAGTGGAAAATTAAAACAGACAACACAATTGAACGCTAAAGGCAACGTTGAAATCCTGTATGAAGTGCATGCGGGCCGCGATACTGAAGATGACTCGAATGTAGACGAGGAAAGTAATCCGCCTGCGGCTAAATGTTGTAGCAGTTTGTCGTTCAAATCTGTGTTAGGGTTTTGGAAACGGTCGAATTGTAAACAGTCTTCGAAAAACACATTAGGCCTCGATACTGACGGTAATCTCATGTCCGATAAAAATTTGCGTCGATTGTCGGAAATCAGGCGACGACGAAACTCTTACTATTTTTCGGGTAATTCTCTTGTTAATAATTTTTAAGTTTTACACAAAATACACGCTATTTTGAATTTTATAATGAACAAAGTTTTAATTTTTATTTAATACTTAATCTTATTTTTCAGACAACGAACGAAGAATACGGGCCAATGATAGAGAATTTAATGCGCAATTCAAATACGCTGTAAGTATATTTATGAATTCTTATTAGTCTACATATTTTCAAGGTCCAAGTAACTTCATTTGTCTTCTGTTGCTTATTTTCCAAGTGATTTATATAGTACATTTAAAATGAGAAACATCGGGGGCGTTAAGAAAGAAGAATGGCGTGGAGGCTATCTACAAAGAAACCGTTCTAGATCTTTTAACAAAGAATATGCATCTTAAGGCGCCTTGAGGCTTAGCCAGACTTAAGAGTTCAATAGGACATGCACAGATCCTTCATAAGGTTTTGGGTTAAAATACCTAGACAGACTTGATTTTCATAATCCATTCCAGATTGCTATTCCAAGCAGGGAACGGTCAAAAGCTAGCTATACTGATGGCTCCAAAATGAACACTGGTGTTGGTGCAGGATTCTATTCTGAATTTTTCAAGTTAATCAACTCCCTCAGGCTTCCAGACTATGGTAGTGTTTTCCTAGTGGAGGTGGTAGCAGTGACAATAGCTGATAAACAAGTGTTGATGATTGTGATACCCCCGGCTGATATCATTTTTTACATTGATATGATAGCTAAGCGGCATTACTGCAACTAAGGCAAAATCAAAGCTCGTTTCTTGCTGCCGCAAAGAGTTTAAGGTTCCTGGTAAGCAGCATAACATTTGACTCTGCAATGATATACCAGAAAATGACAAAATCGATCAATTAGCAACAAAAAAAGGATGAACCACGATTGAGGCCGATATGAAAAGTGGAACCTTCTTGACACCTGCGGCACTCAAAAAAGATCAGTCCGATCTCTTATTAGCATATAATTACAGTCCCTACGCTCGTTGACAATGACACTCCTGTTGTAAGCTCTCTCGCGAAAGCTAACCTTTTTATTGCTAGGCAGTTCGCCGCCAACTCTTCGCTGCCAGAGAGTGTTATGACTCCGCTTGTTCTTGAGCGCGTCAATGATCCCATGGGATAAATCTTTTTCCGCATTCGTGCTGTGGCGTAAGTCTTAAAGGATCTCAACATACATAAATCCGCTGGTCCGGATGCTATCCCCGCTATTGTTCTGAAGAGGTGTTCTTCCACGCTAGCAAAACCCTTGAGAAAGCTTTTGCATCTATCCTATTCTTCTGGGCCCGTTCCGAGCGGTTGAAAAACAGTATTTGTCCAGCCAATCCCAAAAAAAAGGCGAATCTTTTTCTCCCTCCAATTATCGTTATCGTCCGATTGCAATTACGTCCCTTCTTTCAAAGGTAATGAAAACGTTGATGAACTATCAGCTCAAGAAATATCTCGAAGACCGAAAGCTTCTTAATGACCGGCATTACGGCTTTCGCAGCAACAGGTCCACTGATGATTTGATGGTTTATCTCACCGAACAGTTCAACAAATCTTTACATCGTTTTGGAGAAAGTAAGATTGTTGCACTTGATATTTCAAAGGCACTTGATAAAGTCTGGCATCTTGTTCTCTTATCGAAAATGCATGCTTTCTGTATGAATAATGAATCCCTTCTTCGTAGGATTAGAAACTTTCTTTCGAACCGTTCAATACAAATTGTATTGGATGGATTCAAGTTCCCCAGGGCTCCGTTTTGTCTACGACCCTCTTTCTCATTTTTATTAATGATCTCTTGTCTGTTACTTCTAATCCAATAAATTGTTTCGCTGACGATAGTACCCTTAGCTTCTCATATTCGTTTCCAGACTCAAATCCCTCCTCTTTGGATGTGGAACTGCAACACAAAATATGATAAGCTCATTAATCACTGACTTACACAGCATTGTACAATGGGGACTTAAAAACCGTGTAGAGTTTAATGCTTAGAAAACTCAATGCTGTCTTGTATCGTTGAAGCGAGGTATACCCCCCTTGAGTGGCACTTGCATCAATGAGACCGAATATCTCGAGATTCTCGGTATGTGCATCACCCACCACCACGATTGGTGATAGAGACATCACTGATTCATTCACTCCTTTAGACCACCGTCGCAACATTGCGTGTCCCTCTCTGTTTCGCGTTACTGGAGGAATGCCAGTTGCATTCCTCCCCTTAAACAAGTCAACACTTATAAAAAAAAAAAATTACAGGAAATAATCAGTTAGGATATGATAAGAAAAAGATGATACTTAGTTCAGATGATCTATGAAGGGACGAGGAGGGGCATGATGACACTTCACAATTTCTTTGCCATAATAACGGGTATCAGGTATCACAGTGGATTTACATTGATCTAAGTGTGGCGGAGTGGCGGTAACGACAACAACTACTGTCAGTTATACATTTACAGTTATACATTTTAAAATCACAATATGAGTGACTCTACAAAAAAAAATATTGCATTCGTTCTTTTATGCAGAGATGTAAAATTTCAATTATCAATCTGGAATCAGTTATTACATTTCTAAGAAGGACGAATGAAAACCCAAAAAGGATGAATTGTGGATAGGTTCCCGATTGTACGGTATTTGTACATGTACATTCTCATATGTGTATATTCAAGTACCCCCAGAGAGTAATTGGGGCAATATTAGATATCATATAACGAGTGTGCCAAGTTTCAACACCGTTGGGATTTATTCATTAGCTTTGATCTTAATTTTAGCGTCCTTACTTTTTTATAGTCCTAGTTAATCGCCCTATACCCTTTTTTCAAATAAAATAAAAATAAAATGGAATAATAGCCAAAGTCTGCTTTGAGCCTTCCACAAATGTAGGTACCTACTTATTATTACCCTCATAACTAAAATTAATAGTTTTTTTTTTGTTATTGACATTTTTCTAAGTCTATTTTTGTTTGCCCTTCATTCCAGAACAACTACATAAAAACGTCCAAATATAGCTTAATAACTTTTCTACCACTAAATCTACTAGAACAATTTCAACGTCTTGCCAACTTCTACTTTTTGTGCCTTTTGGTGCTGCAACTGATTCCGGCCATATCATCATTAACACCAATAACAACAGCTATACCGCTAATAGGCGTATTGACATTGACAGCAGTTAAGGACGCCTATGATGATATTGTGAGTAAAATACATGTTTTATTGTTTTTCCATTAGAACCCGCATATATAAACGGTTTTCCTTGAAGTGGAAGTAAACGAGAACATTCTCGATTTTATTTATATTTCAGCAACGCCATCTGTCCGATTCCCATGTAAATAATAGAAAATCAAAAACCTTGCGAAACGGCAAATTAGTTGATGAAAAATGGTCAGGTGTCCAGGTAAGACGTCGAATCTTTTCTTCCTATTATTTATGTAAGATATGACAATAGAGCCTTGAAAGTCCACAAAGAACGTTTATTTGTAATCAATATTTTAAATTGAACTGAATTCGACTTGTAAACAAAATAAAGGAATTATAATATTTTTTTGAAAATTTCAAAGGTTGGAGATGTGATCCGTATGGAGAACAATCAGTTTGTTGCTGCCGATATATTATTGTTGTCAACAAGCGAACCAAATGGCTTGTGTTTTATTGAAACAGCCGAACTGGATGGTGAAACGAATTTGAAGTGCAAACAATGTTTGACAGAAACAATTGAGATGGGGCAAAAACATGACCTGATTTGGGGCTTCAATGGCGAGATTATCTGTGAACGGCCAAATAATCATCTTAATAAATTTGAAGGTAATGTCTTATGCAGGTTTTTTTTCATTATTGTCTATTTGTTTACATAAAACTAGCTGGCCCTACAAACTCCGTTCCATCTTACACTATGCAATATTTTCTTCTATCATTGTTCAATCCATTAACTCAAGTCTCATTGCGCAAGGTTTTGGTGAAAAAAAAAAAAAAATAATTCGCAGCACTGCGACGAATACTCAAAACCAAAGATTACTTTTGTTAAGTAATCCAATATAGTTGATAACTTCGTCGCAGTTTTCAAAATGACTACCAGTTTGTTTATAGAATGAAGTAAAAGAACTTCTTTGTGGAAAAAGATTGAACTTTTCATTTCATAAGCGTGATACAAGCGTGATACAACCGTTTTAACACGGAAATCAATATTATGGGCGATTTCAATGTACATAATTCTTCGTGGCTTCTCTATTCAGACAACACCCAAAGGAATGTGAGCTGAAATCTTTGCTAAGTTAAAACACCTTACTCAACTTGTCAACGAGCCCACACAAACACACAGGCATTTTTGGACATTGGACATTAGCCAAGCGGAAAAAAAACTTTTCTTAACTAGTTCCCTACGTCCAGTATTATATCTGCAAATTTCTCGTGTCAAACAAATCCAGTTAAAGGCAGATCTGCAACGTCAACGGTATGGCAATACGAGTAAGCTTAACTGGTCACTACTTTTCACGATATATTGACGTAGACTCCAGCTGGTTCGTTCGATGTAACCAGCCTGGGGCGCTACAGTGCTTGTCATTGCCCTTGTCAAAAAACTGAATAATTTATCAGGGTCTGGTTTATGGCGTTCGATAGAGCTTAATATTCCGAAAACCCAACGCTGTCTTTGTATCGATGTATGGAGACATACCGCCTATCCATGAGTGGGACTTGTAGCAATGAATGAAACCAAACATCTCGGTATGCATCCCCAACCACTACTTTAACAACGTTCCAATTTAACTTCTTAACAAACGTACCCACCAGCCATAATCAAAAGAGTTCTAAGTATTAGGATGCAGTGTCCACTAGTTGTGGATCGAGTTGAATTAATTAATCGTTATTCGTTAATTTCATCAAAATCCGTGTAGCTGTTTAGGATAACTTCACTCACTTATACTCACTTACTTACTTACTTAAGGTGACGCTACAGTCTCCGCCAGCCAGCTCGGTACCTAGATAGCTGTCTCCAGTTTTGCACTCCAAGTTGATTGCGGTCCTCTCCCAACTTGAGTGCGTGAGTTCTCCGTCGTCATTTTGCACAAGCGGACGAGCTTGGCAGGGATGCCAAAACTAGACATAGCTTTATACAGTTCGTCTCTTTAGATGCTGTCATACGCGGCCTTAAAATCAATTTTAAGTTTGTAGGTCTTTTCCGGGATCTGCCGCAACGTGAAAATTTGGTCGATGGTTGACTTTCCAGGCCTGAAGCTACATTAATAAGGACAAAATCAAATTGTTAACGAAAGGCTTCAGACGTTCACATATTACGACAGAGAGGATCTTGTAGGCGATGTTTTTTTTTTTTTTTTTTTTATAATAAGCACGCACTCAAGGGGTTTCATTCCCTTTTTATGCCAAAGCACAGTGCGAGATTAGGGAAAATGGGATAGACGGAGAGGGTTAAGGATGAGGTGTCGGTTAACATTGGCTTTGAATTCCTGCACATTGCAATGACTAGGAAAGACAGAGTGTGGAAGACAGTTCCACATCCGCGTAGTACGGCTAAAGAACGATTCTCTGTACATGACCGTACGACCGAAGTTGGGCTCGAGGGTGAACTGATGCGCATTCCTGGAGGCGCGGGTATTACGGTTGAATATCTTAAGGGGAGGAATGCAACTGGCTATTTCTCTAGAGCATATACCGTTGAAATAACGATAGAAGAGGGTGAGGCATGAGACATTACGTCGGTGTTCAAGTGACGTAAATGTCTCAATGATGTTACGGTCACCAATCATCTTAAATGCTCTTCTCTGGATGCTGTCCAAAAGACTTAAATACGTTGCTGGAGCACCAGCCCAAACGTGGGAGTTGTACTCAAGCTTTGGACGTATATATGTTTTATAGATGGTAGCCAGATCAGAAGGGGAAAAAAAATTCTTGCATCTTCTTAAAAAACCTAAACATCTTGCGGCATTTTTGGCGACATCGCATATGTGATCATTCCATAAGAGGTGGTCGGTGATGCACATACCGAGAATATCGAGATGTTCGGTTTCACCGATGCAAGTGCCACTCATGGACAGTGGCAAGGAGGGTATATCTCGCTTCAACGATACAAGACAGCATTGAGTTTTCGAAGCATTAAACTCGACGCGGTTATTTATTCCCCATTGTACAATGCTGTTTAAGTCAGAGTTTAATGAGCTTATCATATTTAGCCGTTGCAGTTCCACATCTGAAGAGGAGGGATGTGAGTCTGGGAACGAATATGAAAAGCTAAGGGTACTATCGTCAGCGAAACAATGAATTGGATTAGAAGTTGCAGACAGGAGATCATTAATGAAAATGAGAAAGAGGGTCGGAGACAAAACAGAGCCCTGGGGCACACCAGCATTTATTTTGTGAGTTTCAGACTTGAACCCGTCCAATACAACTTGTATAGAACGGTTCGAAAGAAAATTTCTAATCCAACGAAGGAGGGACTCATCAATACCGAAAGCACGCATTTTCGATAAAAGAGCCTGGTGCCAAACTCTATCAAATGCCTTTGAAATATCAAGTGCAACAATCTTACTTTCTCCAAAATGATGTAAAGATTTGTTCCACTGTTCGGTGAGATATGCCATCAAATCACCAGTGGACCTGCTGCTGCGAAAGCCGTACTGCCGGTCATTAAGAAGCTTTCGTTCTTCAAGATATTTCTTGAGCTGATAATTTATCAGCGTTTCCATGACCTTAGAAAGAAGGGACGTTAGTGCAATCGGCCGATAATTGGAGGGAGATGAGGATTCGCCTTTTTTTGGTATAGGCTGGACAAATGCTGTTTTCCAACTGCTCGGAACGAGCCCAGAAGAATAGGATAGATGGAAAAGCTTACGCAAGGGTTTTGCCAGCGTTGAAGAACACCTCTTCAGAACAATAGCGGGGATGCCATCCGGGCCAGCGGATTTGTGTATGTTGAGATCTTTTAGGACTCTCACCACAGCACGAGTGCGAAAGAAGATTTGTCCCATGGAATCATTGACGCGCTCAAGAACTGGAGGAGTCATGACACTCTCTGGCAGTGAAGAACTGGCGGCGAACTGCCTAGCAAAAAGGTTAGCTTTCGCGAGAGAGCTAACAACTGGAGTGTCATTGTCAACGAGCGTAGGGACCGAGGAAGAAGAACAATTCTTCATATTTTTTACAAATGACCAAAAATTCTTACTGCCTTTGGGACATTGCAGTATTTTTTGCCTTAGTTTTTGGTCATATAAAAATTTGGTCCGTCGAATATGGACATTGCAGGCCTTCCTGGCTTGTTTAAACTTATTCCGGTTTTCCTCAGTAGGGTTGGCTTTGTAACAACGGAAACTTACCTCTTTAACTCTGATAACCTCTTTACAGCTCACATCAAACCATGCGTTCTCTTTGGGTTTGATGCTTTTAACCCTATTCGGGATAAAAGTTCTCATTCCCAGAAGAATTAAACTTGTGAGCATATCTGCACTGGAATCTACGTCACTATCGAGGAAGCATAGTGACCAGTTAAAGATCCTAAAAAAGTTATTGAGACCGTCCCAGTCGGCTTTCTCGTACTGCCAAACGGTTCTCCTAGGCGCTCTTTCTTTAACTGGGCTTTTTTGACAAGAGAAATTTGCGGATATGACACAGTGGTCAGATCGGCCTAGAGGCGATAATACACTTATTGTATATTTATCAGGGTCAGAGGTAAGGAACAAGTCAAGAGTGTTTTCTGTTTGGCCGTCAATGTCCGGTACTCGAGTGGGCTCGTTGACCAGCTGAGCGAGATGGTTAAACTCAGCAAAGATCTCAGCACACACTCCTTCGGGTGTTGTCTTGCTCGAATGGAGAAGCCAGGAAGAATTGTGTACATTGAAATCGCCCGTAATAACGATTTCAGTGCGAGGATACAAGGAAACAATTCTTTGGATGGAGTCGGACAGTGAGTCAAATTCGTTAGAAGTTGAAATCCTGTTAAATAGACTGTTGCCTCTGTAGTTGGCGCTGTTTAGAGGATCTCCCTTTTTCAGGATCGGGCAAACAATGCTCCTTACATACTAACTCCTTTTTATTTTGACAAATTTCGTTTATCAAAATTTTGTAAAAGCTATGAAGAAATTCTTTCAATATTTTGGTTTTCTATTCTCAATATTTAAGGAACTCTCATATGGAACAATCAACGATTTGCATTGGACAACGAAAAAATCCTGCTTCGTGGATGTGTTCTTAGGAATACTCAATGGTGCTATGGTGTTGTTGTATTTGCCGGCAAAGACACAAAACTCATGCAGAATTCCGGTAAAACGCAATTCAAAAGCACAGGAGTAGATAGACTCTTAAATTTTATCATTATTGGTGTAAGTTATATTTCATACCTAAAAACTTAAACATTTGAAAATGATTTTTTTTTTCAGATCGTCCTTTTTCTGCTTTCTATATGCGCATTTTTTACTGTAGCTTGTGCTGTTTGGGAAGGCTTTATTGGGCAACATTTTCAAGTAACCAAAACAATCTTTGGCCATAGCAATGATTAATTAAGTTCAATTTCAATTTCAGGTTTATTTGCCTTGGGAGAATATTATTCCCAACGATGTTGCTCAAGGTGCCACAATTATTGGTTTACTAGTATTTTTTTCTTATGCAATTGTCCTTAACACTGTTGTGCCAATATCTCTCTACGTTTCAGTGGAGGTTTGTTTTTCAAATTTTATTTTATTTTAATTTCAATCATTCCATCTTTTTTTTCTTTAAGGTAATTCGTTTTGCCCAATCATTTTTAATAAATTGGGATGAAGAAATGTTTTACGAAAAAACCAAAACCCATGCGAAAGCAAGGACGACAACTCTCAATGAAGAACTGGGACAGATTCAGTACATTTTTTCAGATAAAACTGGGACTTTAACACAAAATGTTATGACATTCAATAAATGCAGTATCAATGGAAGATCATTTGGCGATGTATATGATCCGAGAACGGGCGAATTACTTGAAGTCACAGATGTAAGTAGGATTTATTGAGTATAAGACCATTCTTTTCCGACTGGCCAATGGCCAGTTTAGATGTCAACAATCCTACAAATGTCTGACATATTCAGAAGTTCTTTGGTATGTTTTTGACCGGAAGTGGACAAGATCTGCCTAGAAATGGTCCAGTTAAAAAGCTATTTCCATCACTGTGACCCTGTTTCAGACAACATTAATTTTTATGTTATCGTTGAAGCTTGCAAGTTCCTGCTTGTGGTCTTTAGCAATGTTAGATTTCATCAGGCAGCTATTCAGCGCCTTGATAGCAACTTGACTGTCAATACAAATTACAGTTTTTCTTATGTTTTTTGTCGGCTATGACCTCTTGTTTTTGTAGCCTTATTTGAACGTAGAATTTCAATGCTACGTTCTCCATGATTCTCAGCGTTTAGTGTCTCATAAAATGTTTGTTTTTGAAAAAAAGGCTGTAAGGGCTGTTAGAAAAATTGAAAAACGTTCCATATTTCGATCTCTTTAATTCTTTTTACTTTGTGTGACGAAAAAAGTATATTCTCATGAAAACAGAGTAGGATTTTTCCGGGCAAACGTTACACGGACAAAAGTACTGCCCGTTTTCCGGGCTTTCATTTTCTAGTATTTCTACCCCAACCCACATATTCTACTAATTTTATTTCTTTTGGTAAAAGATTGAGAATATTGATTATTTGTCTGAGGTTGGACCCCAAACAATCGATAGGACCATAAGTCAGAATGAGACGTAGTCTTAAATCTGAAGGATCATGTTTGGACTTAGTGGAAGGCAATACATGCTTTACTTACTCTTTCTTACTTTTTTTTTTTTAAGTTGCTTTTCCAAATCAGCTTGGGATTTAAAAGGGAAGAGGAAAGAAAGGTATATTTGCTCTGTTAGTAGATAACATGAGCTCAGTCTTGCTCTGGTTGGCTGCAAGTCCATATCAAGTGGCCAATTTTCTAACTTTTTTAAGCATGGAAGATTTGATATAGCTCATAATTATTTTGTCCTTCGTCACAAGCAGAGCAAACTTTGCTCCATAAGGCTTTTCTCTCGAACACGGCTAAGAGTTCAGAGAGCCTTTGGCTAAGCACCCAAGTTCCGCATCCGTTTGTGAGTACTGTAAGACTATCACCTTATAACCTTATACAGCAGAAGTTTCGAAGTAATTGTATAAGATTTTTGAATTTAAAGAGCTTTGAAATATTAATGCAGGTTCTCTTGGCTTTGAGCAGCCGTTTGCGCCTATCTTCTTGCATATTGTTATCGGCTTCTAGTACTAACCCAAGGTAATTGAAGGCTCGCAATACTTCGAATTCGTACTCCTTAATAGTTGTTCTTCTACTGTTGCCAATGTTATCTGTAGGTGAAGCCACAGATTAATTGATTTTAATGCCGAATTCTTTCATTGCTTTGTACTGTTCTACCCTGGCTTTAATTGTATAAGATTTTTGAATTTAAAGAGCTTTGAAATATTAATGCAGGTTCTCTTGGCTTTGAGCAGCCGTTTGCGCCTATCTTCTTGCATATTGTTTTCAGCTTCTAGTACTAATCCAAGGTAATTGAAGGATCGCAATACTTCGAATTCGTACTCTTCCACTTTAATAGTTGTTCTTCTACTGTTGCCAATGTTATCTGTAGATGAAGCCACCATGCACTTACTTCTTCCCTCATTTATATGCAGCCCCATGTTTCTTTGTCGCCTGTTCGATCATGAGGATTAATGGGGATTGTCAAGCTTGTGGGTTCCTTCCAAAGATGTTAATGTCGTCTACGTAAGCCAATAATTAGGTGGATAAATGTTCCAGGGTGACAGACTGCCTTGTCCAACGCCAGGTTGAAGAGGAGTCCATCCCGTTGTGGGAGTGCATTGAAAATGTTGACGGGTCTGGATAGCACTCCGGATACTTTAATAGTAGTCTAATTAATTTATTTTGGATGCCGAATTCTCTCATTGCTTTGTACAGATCTACCCTTTCTTTAAGTCTGTAAGGTCTGTAAAAAGATTGTATGTTATGATGTTGAAGTTTGCTTCGCCTTTCTTAGGGTAAAAATCTTAGCAAATGTCAATTTGCCTTGTCTGAAACCACACTGACATTTTTCGATCATAGCTTCCGAGAGTTTGGGACTATCCAATCTTGTAGGATAGACGGATTATCTTATAGATTGTGACTCAACAATGTTATACCCCTATATTTGCTGCGCACTGTGACATCTCCTTCCTTGTGTATAGGACCTATAATGCCTTTCGCCAGCCTTCCGGCATTTCTTCCTGTTCCCATTTGTGCATTATAATTGCATGTCCTAGTTGGTGAAGTGATGGTCATCCACGTTTGATCAACTCGTCTGATATGCTTTCAGCACCTGTGGCTTTGTTGGAAGTCATTTGTTTTTTGGAAGTCGAAAATTTCCAACTGTTAACTGCAACTGGATAATGTTTGGCTGGCCTTCTTATTTCCAGTTAAAGACATTAAAGTTGTTTTAAAAAATTGCTGTTTCTGACTAGCATAAAAATATGTACACATTTGTATAAGAAACTAAAGTTCTATGTTTGAAAAGTCCTTAAAGAAATTGTCCACTACGGCGTATGGGTAACATAATTTACAAAATAATTAAATTGTTCTTTGTACTTATGGACAGGGTCTCCCGTTGGTTGACTTCTCTGCAAATGTTGAATACGAACCCACTTTCAAATGGCATGATCAATCACTGCTGGATGCAGTTAGATCGGATGAAATACACGCTCATACATTTTTTCGTCTCCTAGCACTTTGTCATACGGTCATGCCAGAGTATGTTGATGGAAGGTAGGTTTACTTTTAATCAAAAACATTTCAGACTACAACAACATTTTCTTACAGATTAGAATACCAAGCCCAGAGTCCCGATGAATCAGCACTGGTATCAGCAGCAAGAAATTTCGGTTTTGTTTTTAGATCTAGAACACCAAACAGTATTACGATAGAAGTTATGGGTCGGAAAGAGGTTTGCAGTTCAAATTTGAACCTTTCATAATACATATGTGATTCTATTTTCAAGGAGTACGAACTCTTAGGAATTCTGGACTTTAACAATGTTAGAAAACGAATGTCAGTGATATTACGTAGAAATAATAAGTTAGTTTTATATTGCAAAGGAGCAGATAATGTTATTTACGATAGATTAAGTTCGAATCAATTAGATGTAAAGGCCCGAACTCAAGAGCATTTGAATGTAAGTTGAACCTACTTCTCTCTCTTTATTCAATGAAGTCATGTTGACATTCTTAGAAATTTGCTGGCGAAGGGCTTCGTACATTGGCTCTTGCCGAACGCCATTTGGAGGAAGATTTTTTCAATTCATGGCGACGAAGACAACAGGATGCAGCAGTTGCCCTCACCGATCGTGAGGACAAGCTTGATGCCATCTATGAGGAGATCGAATGTGAATTGGAACTTGTTGGTGTAACTGCTATCGAGGATAAGCTCCAAGATGGTGTTCCCGAGACAATTGCCAATCTTCAAATGGCGGGTATAAAAATTTGGGTGCTCACTGGTGATAAGCAGGGTGAGTTATTTTTACTTGGCTTTTAACATTACGACATTCAATTTGAAATCTTACAGAAACTGCCATAAATATTGGTTATTCTTGTCAATTGCTAACCGATGATTTTGTCGATGTGTTTATTGTCGATGGTACATCGTTTGACGAAGTTGAAAAACAATTAAAACTATTTAAGGAATCTGTAAAAATTGTAAATAAATTTCATCCAAATCGTAAGTAAATGAATAACCAAGTTTCTCATCCACTGTTCAAAATTAATTCCTCTTTTTTTCTTCCAGCCACTGTAGATAATTTGTCAACATCTTTTAACAAACCAAATCAAAATGGAGTATCGTCTATGAACGAATCTAAGCCAACAGTGCCATCGCCACCTGCGATATCTGTGGTCACTTTTAGGTAAGTTTTGATTGTATTCGTTTTTCATTTTAAAATAAAAATATTTCGTTTTTATTTCAGCGCTGAATGTAATGAAATGTATGATGAGATGGAAAGAAACTCTGCCAAAGTTCATATTGATACGGACGAGCGTGTTGGTTTTGCTATCGTTGTAAATGGACATTCACTTGTTCATTGTCTTTCACCGGAACTTGAATCAAGGTAAGTAGCGAAAAAAATCAGGTTGAACTAATTTGACACTTAATTTTTTATAACTTGAACCTTTTTTATGCCAGAAACACAGTGAGCGCGTTAATTATCAATGATTGGGAAAGACAGAGTGTAGAGAAGAGTTCCACATTCGCGTAATTTGGTTAAAGAACGATTCTCGCGAAAATTACGGTTGAATTGCTTACGGGTAGGAATACAACTGGCTATTTCACCAGAGCACTAACCGTAGAAGTATCAATAAAACAGAGAGATACACAAGAAGTTATGAAGGTGTTCCAACGAACCTTCGTAATATTTTGTGAATCTCTCCAACGAACCTTAACGTAACTTTTTGTGTGCATGTCTCTGTTATTGTTATTGTTATTGTTGTGGATGAGTCAGTTATGTCTCTATCACCAATCAGTCTTAGAACTATTTGTATACCATCTGAGAGGCTTATGTAGCTAGACCACCAGCCCAGAGACGGGAGCTGTACTCAAATTTTGGACGGATATTAGTTTTATAGATAACAGCCAGATCAGAGGAGGAGACAAATTTCTTACACCGTCTTAGGAAACCCGAAATGTCTTGAGGCAATTTTTGTGAGCTTATCGTATTTTGCAGCTGCAGTTCCACATCCGAAGAAAAGGAATGCCAGTTTGGGAACGAATAGAAAATCGTCAGCGAAACAGTTTATTAGATTAGAAGTTGCATACAAGATATCATTTATGAAAAGGAAAAAGGTAGGAGTCAAAACGGAGCCCTGGAGCACATCAGCATTTATGATGTGGGTTTTAGACTTATGCAAATTGTATCTTCTAAAACAACTTTTATTGAATGGTTCGAAAGAAAGTTTGTAGTGCAATGAAGTAGGTATTTGTTGATACCGAAAGCATGCATTTTCGATAAAAGAGCAAGGTCAAATTAAATATCAAGTGTAACAATCCTATTTTCTCCAAACCCATGTAAAAACTTGTTCCGCTGTAGAGTGGAAAGTGTAGAGATAGAGACCACCAGTGGACTTGTTGCTGTGAAAGCCGTACTGTCGGTCATTAAAAAACCTTCACTATGAAGTAGATAGTTCTAATAAATACATTATTTCGAAAACATGTTGAGCTTAAAAGTTAAACTTAAGACATTGCAAAATACCTCAAAGATTCGATTCAAGTGATAGTTAAGCGTATAAGTTTCCTGGTGCTTTTCCTTTTTCAGATTGGGCTACTTAAAAATATATGACCTACAGGTCTCATGTTATGGTCAAGATACCGCCTCCGTAATGGGCGGAAAAAATATATTATTTTCAAGGAAGCGTGCACCGTCTTCATAAGACTACGCTATCTGTGCATGTAAATCTAAACCCGTGTATTTACCGTAAGGATCTTGGAGTGTTTTTTACTCATAAGTTAGATTCTTCAGTGCTCATTAACAATATTGTGAAAAAATCCAATTCAATGCTTGGATTTGTAGAGCGTTCGACAAACGAGTTCCAGAGAGCCAAATATCACCCGCGCTTTATATAATTTGTTCAACAAAATTTTACTCGTTTCGGCCTCAAATGTATTCTATGGAGTGATCCTTTGAATGCCTTCTCTTATGAAAAATAGAAAAAACAACAATGACATGGTATTCTTCCATCATGTTATAACTGGTGTGACAGATGCACCGGAACTACTTGGCTTTAACATCTTTCAACATTCAGGGTGGTGGTTATAATCTTCGTAGGAAGGACTTGATTCAAGAACCAAAAAATCGTACCAACTATGGATTTTATGAGCCCTTCACACGTATGAGTAGGCTTCAAACTGCAACTCAAACTTATTCAATTTAAATCTAAGCAAGAATAAATTAAACACTTTGCTTAAGACCAGCCAGCGTTCTACATTTAAAAAATATTTTTTTTTTTATATATATGTAACTATTAGTTATGTATAAATCTTGTTTTGTTAACTGTTTTTTTTTTTTTTGCTTCACCTATGTGAATGTTTGTTATGTTATGTTTGCTTACTAACAACTAACACTGTACTAAGTGATGAGCCGGTAGTATAATATAGTCTACCATGTTGACAAACCATTGATCGTAAGACTGTGCTTGCTATAAGCTCTCTGGGACCGATTCTGATATTGTAAAAAAAATAATGAAATGAAATGTTCATCAAAATATTATCTCTGCAATTGTTTTATGAAGCTTTCCTTTTCGAAACCAAAAGGCTATAAGCCTGTAACAGCCAGTAAACTTCTCTAAGAATAAGTATGGTTAAAAGTGAGACAGTCAATGGCGTTTTGTCTTTTTAAAATGAACGCTTCCGGTTGTTGCACAGCACCAAAAAAATCGATGTCTTACTGGAAATCTTCAACCATTGTTTGTGTGCTCTAAAAGAGCTTCGGTATCTGTGAAAGTTGGCTCAGTAGTTATTTAATGTGTTGAGAATAGTTTTTCAAATACTGAAAGCTTAAATTATAGTTGTGCAGACCGAAAATATTTTAAACCGAGTTAATTTCATTTTAGCCTGGATTCCAAACTGAGATCGAAAAATCAATTGAACATTAAATAAATTTATGTTACTGACCCTGACATTATAATAAAATCGCAGTTAGCTCTTCAGAGAATTCGGAAGTAAATGCTAAACGAAAAGGCGAGACACCAAAGCTTTCACCTGTGTAAAAATGAGAATGCAATCAGACCCTTACTGATGGAAATATAGCCATTACCAATACCCGGAACTTTTGTGGCACTAACAACTTCATATATATTCATTATTCACATAATTAGAGAAAGTTGTTCAAATATGAAATCTTCTTAGTTCTAACCAAAAACCTTAGGTGAGGTTTCGAAAAAGAATGGAAAAATCATTATTTGAGAAATTGGAACATTAAAACTGATACTTTGAAGCTTGTGGGCTACAGCAAATGTTTAAATAATTTAAGTATTATCATCATCAGAAATAATGGTGTACCTACTATCTATAACTGATATTCTTAACCCAAATGGCTAAATAGATATGCCCACGGAACGTGGATATTGTTAACTTTTGAATCCTATCTCCATACCTCCTTGACAAGACGAAGACCTCATGTGATATTCTAGTGTGAAACGATTCCAAAACGATCACGATGGACGGTTCTTTGAGTCGTTAACTCGTCTTACATATCGTCAACATTGTTGCACTGCACGGAAGATTTGTCGAGTTGTGAACCTAGTAATTAATCAGACGCTTTTGTGGAGGCTTTATGCCCAAATATTGACAATATTGACTGACAAATATTGCCACATTGCTTATAACTTTATAACCTTTGTTTCACGACGTTTTGCTCATGGCTATGAGCATCATCTAGGAGTCAAGGTTTCTATTTGGAATTGAAAAATAAATTTAACAAAGTGTTTGCTTACAACTAAATCAAAACAACAATTATCAAACTTGCTTACTTAAATTGGTACAAAAAAAGGAAGGTTCACAAACAAAAAATCAAAAAAAAAAAAGGTATAAAATAAAATACACAATTACAAAAAAACACGTATACGCCCGAGTGTACATTGAAATTGCATCCGTAGTAAAATACGAAGTCTCTATATTTCTTTATTATATTAAATTACGTTTCTTACATTTCAGATTTCTTGACATTGCTGGCCAGTGTAAGTCGGTGATATGTTGCCGAGTTACACCTCTTCAGAAAGCATTAGTCGTGGAACTAATAAAACGTTCGAGAAACGCAGTCACCTTGGCGATAGGTGATGGGGCAAATGACGTTTCAATGATCAAAGGTACCCACTTACGTAATTCAAAAAAATAAATCAAAACTACTTTGTGTGTATTTAAAGCGGCCCATATCGGTGTTGGTATCTCTGGACAAGAAGGACTGCAGGCAGTGCTCGCTAGTGATTACTCAATTGCACAATTTCGATATCTTGAACGATTACTCTTAGTCCATGGCCGATGGTCGTACTATAGAATGTGTAAATTTTTACGATATTTTTTTTACAAAAACTTTGCCTTCACATTATGCCATTGTTGGTATTCGTTTTTTTGTGGTTTTAGCGCTCAGGTAAGCAAATTCACATTCATTTTGGAAATTCCTCTGTAAACTATTTAATTTGTAGACCGTTTTTGATCCGATGTTTATATCAGTATACAATCTATTCTACACATCACTGCCAGTTTTAGCGCTTGGAGTTTTCGAACAAGACGTTTCTGACAAACATAGTGTAGAATTTCCAAAGCTCTATACACCCGGATTAAAGAGTTCACTATTCAACACTCAGGAATTTGTGCGCAGTGTATTGCACGGTGTTTTCAGTTCCCTAGTCCTATTTTTAATACCATATGGTAAGATGTTGCATTTTACTTAGCAGCTATTAGAACTTTAATAAATTTCAAATTGATTTTCCTTTCAGGAACGTACAAAGATGGAATATCACCAGGTGGTTATACATTAAGTGATCACATGACGCTAGGAGCTGTTGTGGCCACAATACTTATAATAGACAATACTGCTCAGGTATATTGAAAAATCTTGATTTGAAACCAATTTTTCTAATTGTGAACAATTTCAGATTGCCCTTTATACATCTTATTGGACGGTAGTTAATCACATCATGATATGGGGCAGTCTGATATGGTATTTTATATTGGATTATTTTTATAATTATGTTATTGGTGGACCGTATGTCGGATCATTGACACACGCGATGAAGGAAGCTACATTTTGGTGTACGACTGTGATTTCTGTTACCGTCATAACAATGCCGGTTTTGGCATATAAATTTTATTCGGTGGATCTGTTTCCGAGTTTATCTGATAAGGTTAGTATTTTTTCTTACAAAAAATGATAACCGAACTATTTTAAAAACGTTAACTGTTCAATTTGCTCACGAAGTTCTACAAAGTCAATGAAAATGAATTTTTTATGAGTTCAGATGGGTGCGGGGCTGTATCTGCATCAGAACAGGTGCCCACCTCCCCAGATGGATGCGGAGGAAAATCATTTTTTTGTTATTACACAATATACCATGGTATAAAAAGCCCATCTGAAGGGGTAACACTGGTTGAAACTAGAGCTTCGGTATTAGAGGCTATAAACTTAAGATACTTCATTGGTAAAGCTTCGAATTTTCAAATTTTGCTGTTTCTTGCATAATCATTTTCTTGTAAAAACTGGATGTGAATTCTTATTTACAAAGTTTAAAAATACATATTTAATTTCGGCTGTGCTGGTTGATGGTGGCAGTGTTCGGTGCACGGTTAGAAATTTTGGGTTAGATTTTAATATTTTGAGGGTTACATATATGACAACACCAGAAAAATATTAAAATCTAATAAACTGCAAATATTAAAATAGGGCAAGTAATAAAGCAAATATTAGAATTTAATACTGATGAGATATTAAAAACTAATACTTTTTGTATTACAATGTAATAACGAAATAATTAAAAATGTAATAACTTTGTATTGAAAATTAATACGATCTTGTATTAAAATTTAATAAAACTGCATTAAAAATCAATCCCCAGTGTATTAGAAAGAAAGAAAATTGTATTACTTTGTAATAAAAACTTTTATTAAAAATTAATAAAAAAATGTATTGAAATTTAATACTCATACTATTCAATATGAAAAAACATTGTATATTAATAAAAGTGAAAAATGTAATTGAAGTTTTTCCAGTCGCTCCGAAGAAATCTCTATCTTCTGGTATCTTCTTGGTTGATTGATTTTAGACTTTTATCCCGAACATTCCCTCTACCTCCAATGTCTGTAACATAATCATTTCCTAAAAAAAAATAAAAACAAAGATTATTTATGTATATATAATACATAGAAATCGGTTAGTACTTACCATTCCATTCCATTTCACTAACTGTTTCAACCACAAGGTGAGAAAAGAGTAAAAATGTCTTGAATATCCTTTAATATTCTTGTTTTTGGCTTGAACACGCTGGGTATAAAAAGAAAGAAGTTTTAAAAATACCGCCTTGTTTACTTTTGAATGCAAAACGTAAAATTTAACATTAAACTTACTTTAATCGTCCACTGAATGAAATTTAGCATTCTCACAATTGTAATCTCTTCTTTTTAATTTCAACAAAACTTAAAAGACTTAAAAGACCGAGGTCCATGCTGAATTTCAGAATAACCCACATTTTTCTGTGTAAGCACAGAGTAATACCAGGAGGTTAGTTTTTAATAACTTTGTATTAGATTTTAATTCAATGCTATTAAAATGTAATACAATAATATTTAAATCTAATAGAGTTGTATTAACTTTCAATACAAGTGATATTAGACCTAATGTTTAATATCAAATTTTATTACATTTTAAGTACTAAATTATTAATTTTCAATCACTGTGATTACATTCTAACCATATCTGTATTAAAAGCAGTAAACTTAATACAAAAGTATTAAAATTTAATACAAAATAAATTAAAAATAAAAGTAATATTTTGAGAATATTAAAAAGTAATTTTTCGTGTATTGCATACAGCTGTAATACAAGAGCTGTAATAAAAAATATCACAAAATGTTTTACCGTGTGCGATGTGTAAAATTGTTGCTGTGGTTGTTGGTTAGTGTAACGTATTGTTACACATTACATCGCAATAGTTTTGAATATTTAAAAAATTTATTTTCTGAAAACTCGGTTGACGGATAATAATTTTGAGTGATAAAAAGTCATAGGAAAACATTGAATTGACAGAAATGACAGTTCGTCGCTCTAGTTTTTTTTATGATTGAATCAGAGATGTTTTCTTGATCTCTGATCGGTCAGGTATTGCTTAAAATACAAAAAAGAAAAACGCCACTACGCGTTCACGCGTTTAAATAAAAGAAAAAATTGAAACCTAAAAGAAAAATACATATAGGGTAGCACGACAACTCTAGTTGATTCAAGCCTTAATTGGCTTGTACTCATTGCTCTGAATGCGTGTCTCCGCAAGACACAATACCCTTAAAAATTGTAATTGTAAACTTGTTTAACCTAAGTTTGATTCGAATCCACACTTCTGCGCAACAGCCAACGCACAAAATCAATACGCCACGGTATTACTTAATCTTGTAGTTTAAATACCTATCCGTATTTTAGTTTAAGAACTCGGATATTCGGTTTGAATCTCCAGATTATGATTTCCTTTGTCTGACGTTTCCGGTTGGGTTTAGCATTGGTGCATGACTATTCACCACCGCCAGTTCACCACTGGCCAGTTGACCACGGGTGGGACAGTTGAAAACACATCAGTTAAAATACCGCAAATTTTATTTTTCCTTTACTTCGTGTAAATTATGTATATCGAGAAAAAAACAACAACAAAATCGGATGGGTTTTGTCCGATTCAACAGTTCATTTGTTTGTTGGTTTTGTTTTAAATATGTGATTTGGATGCGATTGATAAACAAAACTTCTCAGCGAAACTGAAAACAGTTTGATTGACTACAGCAATAAAATGCAATCCAAAAATTAAAGAAATGAAGAATTAAAATAACTAATTTAGTTCGAAATTGATTTTTTTCTTTTCATTTGAAACTCACCACGGGGATTCTAACAACTATGTGATTTGATTGGATTTTGGGTGTGTTAACAAACTACGTTTTTTGAGGTTGAAGATGTATTTGTAGCTTAAGAAATGTTTTAATGCAGTACATTTAAATAAGAATTAAGTAAAATTTGAAAATTGTAAATACATATAGATTTATTTGTCACCATAGTAAAAAATTTAATTTAGTATTTGTAAAAGCTCGACAAAATGTATACCTAAAAATGCATACCTCCATCCTGCTGTAAAAGCGAGGATCAATTTATTAATTTGCTTAATTTTTCGTTTTTCCGAAAATTAATTCTATAGGTAAAGGTCGAATAACACTTTGACCTTTGTAAGTCTTTTGGTCAATTTCATAGAAAACGGCTTAAGTGTATATTGAAACCAGATTTGTTTGGATTTCGTTACTGATAGACCCAGGTCTTAAATTTAACAAAAGAAGATTTGAAACAAAATATTAGTCGTTTTGCATTCTTAATTATACTGAACCTTTTGTTTTCATTTTCGTTTTTCATTTTTATATTTGACGTCGGAAAGAGATGCTGGATACACTTTCTTTTTGAACAAACCCCTCTTCTACTCACTTTTACCTTTTGTGTGAATTGCGTTAAAATATGAATTAAAACTTCACGTTTGGTTAAAACTTGACACTAGAGTGGTAAAAAAAAAGTTTTAAAATTTATCCAGCTGTGGAGCAGGATTAATGGGTTAAAATGTTGACGTTCCCTCTTTTCCTTATGAATGGCAAAGAAGTTTTCAAATGATAACAAATATCAGTTGTGAAAACAAGTTTTCCAGTGTTACTACAAAAAATAAAGCATGGGAATATTTGTTTGAGGATTTTCTACGTTTCACTATAGTCGTGTTTTTTTCGGTGCCGTGCAATAACGCCGAGCGATTCTCTTTGGGGTAAATTTTTTTCCGCTCGCTTCGCTCGCTACCATTTGTACCTATTATATATTTTTTTATTTTTATTTGATCAAATTCTCAAAAGAGCCTTGATGATGTACATAGATGTACATACCAAGGTATTAGTTCTATACTTTTAAATTTCAATCAATACTGAAACTTTAACTTCACGTGACTTCTTTTAACTGAGCGTGGTCTTGCAAGAATCAAGGAATATAAACGGAAACGGAAATACATTTCTATACATGATATTGTCAACTTTAAAAAAAAAATCTAATATAACTGTGAGCAGGTAAATTATTATGTTAACAATGTGAATCTCATTGTTTTGGCAGAATATTTTTTTTTAAATATTCAACATCTGTTTCACAGTGACAGCTAATCTATTTCTCCGACATTTTTTCATGAAATAAATTTTTTGTTTCACCACTTATTTTTTTTTTTTGTCACAAGGAGCTGTATGCTAGGCTTAAGGGGCCGACCCATAGAATCCGTCAATCCGTCAGCGTCAATGCGTACGTCGCTGCCAACGTATTTGCCGGATGGAACCGTCCCATAGAATACGTTGTTAACTTTGACAGTCTCATTTGTTTAGTGTAAAATTATTCCAAAAACCGCAAATTGAACAAACAAATTTAAATCAAAATATCAAAATCGTGTCAAAATTATTTTTTTTTGCACATAATTTTGATAATTCATTGCTTTTCCTTGTTGCTGTGGGAACACATTGAATTGACTGCTCGTCAAATTCATTTGTCAACGGATCAACGGACGCAAAAAGTAGAAAGTTGAGCAACTCTATCCGTCGTTTCCGTCACATGCGTTGCTTATGGGACGAGTTTCATTAGAAAATGTATATTCTATTGTGCTGTCAGTTGAAATCGTCAACGCTGACGCACTGACGGATTCTATTGGTCGGCCCCTTTAAAGTATAAAAAGTGTCAGTGACACCTTCAGAAATCTGGTTCTCTCAAATCTCAAGTTTTTTGCTCTTTTCTAGTAAAAATGATAGCAAAATCACATAATAATTAGATTTGAGACTGCGATACATTAACCATTTCGCATAAGACCCAAAGTGAAATACCGCCGAATCGGCATTATTTCACTTTCCCATAGTGAAATAAGACCGAATGCTAAAATTCGGCGTTATTTCACTTTAGCAAAGTGAAATAAGGCCGAATTTCAGAATTCGGCGTTATTTCGCTCGGCGTTATTTCGCTCGGCGTTATTGCACGGCACCGTTTTTTTCACTACTCAGCAGCCAGCATAGACAAATTTCCCTTGGCAAACAACGACAAAAATTTCTGAAATCATGAAGGAAATTTCTTAGTTTTACGCAGAAATGTTGGTTAAAAAAATCCTTTTTAACGCAATTGACACAGCAAGTGGCTTAATTTTATTCTTTTTTTAACCAAACGTCAAATTTTAACCAAACGTTAAGTTATAATACACATTTAAACGCAATTGCGTTACACGGCCTTAAAATGACAAATATTAAATACTAGCAATTGCCAGCGACTTCTTCCGCCTCTACCTCATCCACCGGTCAGAGGTGCATCATGCCCGCATAGGAATTTTGTTGGGAATTTATTTTAAAACAGTTGACTCTCTCTAAATCGAAATTGTTCTTGACTCGAAGCCTTCATATATGTATAATTTTCCCCGTTTTAGCTACACTTTTCACTGATGCTTTGCTCTTATTATTCGTAACTTATAAGCGTAACGTTGTATAGCTTAAACCCTTCCTCGATAAATGAGATAAGCGCGTAAAAACGCAGAAAAAATAATAATTTGTGCCGTTTTGTCCACATTTTCCACTGATACTTTGCTCCTATTGGTCACAGCTTAATGTTAAGATTAATGGACTATCCAACACAAAAAGAATTATACTATTCGAGCCAGTAGTTCCAGAGATTACCGCGTTCAAACAAACAAACTCTTCAGCTTTATGTATTTGTATAGATATAGATATAGATAACTGTTAATCTAGTCCCAGATGGTGACAGCAAGTTTGTTGCGATAGTAATGGTGAAAATATGTATATTTTTGCAGTAAAATTGCCTTTTTAGCTTGTAGACATTGTCATTTTGACAGCTTGGTTTCCTATGTTCTTGTTTTGTTCAGTGCACTTGACAGTCCTCTATCTCTATCTTTCTTTTCCGGTATAAGTTAGTTTTTGTAATGTACGATTATTTCGTAAATTAATTAATCTTCATAAAATAAAATACTACGCCTCTGTAATCAATAAGTTAAAATTTATTTAATAAATTAATTTATTAATAATAATTTGATATGTATAATGTTATTTTCTTGAATAAAAAGCTAATTGTGCTTCTATTGATGTTATTTTATGTAATAATCTCAAACGTCGTTATTTTTCCATAGATTCGATATAAGCAACGTGCTGCTCAATTAAAACTCAGACAAGGTAGTCGAATTCAACGGGTGACATCTAGCAGACGAGGCCGACGTTCCTTGCGATCTGGTTACGCATTTGCTCACCAGGTGAAATTGCAACAATCGAATACTTGAACATTTTAATGACCTTCGTTTTATTTATTTTTTTTAGGAGGGATTTGGCCGCCTCATAACATCCGGGAAAATAATGCGAAAACTTCCACAAGAATTCGCTTTCCCACTTGGTCTTGGTACCAAAAGGCAAACATCAACATCAGAAAACGACGATAACAAACAGAACATAACCACATCGCCGACTAATTCGACTTATAAGCCGGACGATGTGAGTCCACGCGCACCCTGCCAGGATTTAGATACTATCAATCTTTAAAACTTAATTCAGTTAATTTAAGATAAAAGTGTTATATTGATCAATTTGCACCAAACTTAAACAATAATGTGAAGTTAGCTTATAAGTTAAGTTATTTAATTTAAACAAACATATAGTTTTTGATTTTGTCTCTTTTCCCAGTAACGAATAAAATTAAAGTTCAGTAGAATTAGAAACCAATGGCATGGAGTTTAACATTATGGGTTGTATGGTATGCGCTTTTAAGAAACAAATTAAAAATATATATTTTCTCTCTTAGATTATTCATTTTTGAATAGTCAAATGCTCGATAGTTCGATACCAATAAACACAAGGAAAGTATTACCAAAAAAATAAAACCAAGTTAAAATAATAATTTTAAGTTTCACATTTCTTCTAAGATACCTAAATATTTGTTTTTATTGGAGAAAGTATTTAATAAATTTATCGAATTAGAAAATAACGAATCTCTAAGTAAACTTAAATAAAGCATAAGACTTAAAAAGAACTTTTAAAAAATGTGTAATTAAAAATTAAACGACGTTAGAATCTGTAAAAAAAAAACATTGTTTACAAAATTTGTATTAAACAGATATGGAAAAAAACTAATTTGAATAGCTAACTTATTTCCTACATCGTACAATTACAAAAAATTAAACTAAAAACAAAAAGAAAATTTATATCACCAAAGAAGTGTCTTGTTGTTTAATTTTTAAAATTCCCAATTTCTGCCTTATATTCTGCTTTAAGTGTAAACAAAACTCATGAAAAAAAAAAAATACAAAATTATTAAATAAGTTGCTTACATATATTTATTATTTATAGTAAAACGTTATTATTTCGAATTTCTATTTTATAATGTATAGATACCAAATATTATTATGTGACAAATCTTTTACCGTTAAGTATATTTTAAAATAAAAAAAAAAAAAACAAGGAACGAAAAAGTTCTAACAATTATGTAAAGTATAATAAAACTGACAAAATATTTTAACACAAATTTTGTATTCATTTTGTCTTTGGAACAAAAAACTCTTTGATGGCTTAACTCATTCTCTCCCGGGAGACGGTCTCCCCCATGTATTTTTCGAAGTACTACGAATTTTAGAAACGGTCATTTAACGGCATGCCATGATTTAAAAATTATCTTTTGAATTTTTTTGAGATACTTTTAAGTTTTTTAGTCACAGTAGGCTGTTGTCCAACTGTCTTTTTGTAGGAAGCATTCTAAAGAGCAAAGATATCAACGTCAAAGCGCTGCAAGACTTTTCATATCCATCGAAGAAGCAAAGACCATATAACAAGCAAAGATGTCGCACGTAGAACAAATATCTGTGCCTGCTTTTTTCCACCATCTCTTTTTTACAATGGGTCCAAAACATGAGTCTAGGAAATAGAAACATTTCACATGTTGTGGATACACACCACTGATCACTTATACCAAGATTGGAAACCTTGCTGTCAAAATGACATTTGCCTACAAGCTAGGGGAGCAGGTTAGCTGTAACAGTATGCGTATAATACAAACTTAAAGACACAGGTTAGCTGTAAGAGTATGCGTTTTATTCTAAAAATGATACAATTGCCTACATAATAAAGCAAGTTTGCTGCAAGAGTATGTGTGGATGAAAAAAAATAACTTTTGCGGTATTTGGAGGGTAAAACGTAGGTAGGTTTCCAATCTTGTTATAAAGTGATCACTGATACACACTGTGCGAAAAAGAGCGTTGTTATTTATACTGAAAAGGTAGAGGGAGAAACAAACCTTTTTTTGATTATTTGGTGTTTTAACGCTCAGGGTGTACACGCACGATTTAATTCTTCAATATTTTTTATTCATTTCAATACTTTTTATTCATTTGTCTTCCGTAATTCATCATATTCATTGCACCTTTTTGGGTGGTATTTGAAAGCGTATTCTATGAACAACTTAATTAAGTTTTAAGAAACTCAAGGAATTTTGCAGCGCCTTACGATCATCAAAATTAATAAATGCGCCCCTGAACTCGAGTTTTTGATTTTGACAGAAATAAAGGCCGTGTGCTAATTGGGTTAAAATGTGGTTAAAACTTGACGTCTGGTTAAATTTTGACACTTTGCATTGAATAAAAGGTCTGTTCGTGTACTTTTTGGGCAGTTTGTGTAAAAACTGTCAAAATTCGAGGAGTGGGGATAAATTTCTCAGAAAAAAAAAATGAGCACAAAAGTAAACGAATGCATTGAACACAAAATTTTCCCACTTTTTAAACGTCAATTTTTTTTGTGAGCAAGTGCTCAAAACTTGAACACGATGAAATGTCAAAACTAATAGAAAAAAATTTTTTTGACATAACTTACACAACTGCCACAAAAAAATTCGGTCCGTTCGCGTACTTTTTGGGCAGTTTGTGTAAAAACTGTCAAATTTCGAGGAGTGGGGATAAATTTCTCAGAAAAAAATAAAATGTGCACAAAAGTAAAAGAACGCGTTGAACACAAAATTCTCCCACTTTTTAAACGTCAATTTTTTTTGTGAGCAAGTTCTCAAAACATGAACACGATGAAATGTCAAAACTAATAGAAAAAAAAAATTTTGACATAACTTACACAACTGCCACAAGAAATTTTTGTGGCTGAAATCGGCAGATAGGGGAAATATTTTTCTCCTCCAAAAGTGACAGATTTTACGATAAGTGGCAGTAAACGAACGAAAAAGTGGGAGAATATGGCAGTTTTGGGCAGTTTTGGGCAGTTTTAGGGAGTACGCGAACGGACCTATTTTGTGGCTGAAATCGGCAGATAGGGGAAATATTTTTCTCCTCCAAAAGTGACAGATTTTACGATAAGTGGCAGTAAACGAACGAAAAAGTGGGAGAATATGGCAGTTTTGGGCAGTTTTAGGGAGTACGCGAACGGACCTAAAATGTGTTAAAAATTATGGTGGATTTACATGTATCTGCATTTTTAGTTCTGCAAAAAAGAGAGATGCAAAATACAAAAATCATACTCATTCGATAGAGAGGGAAAATCAAAATGCAGACATCTTGTCAAGATCAAGATTATAGGAAATAATAGAAATCAAGATCAAGATTATGGTTATGGTTAAGACGAACATCTTCATCTTTTTTATAGCATGCTCATCTGCATTTGAGGTTCCTATAACTGAGTTCAGGTCAACAGCGAATCTCCCTTTCTCACCTGAACGCTAAAAAAGCAACAAGAACTATAATTGTCAATTTTTCCGCGAAAAGAAATAACAAACTCAATAAAATTACTCAATAAATTATTGATAAACTTTATTTCGTATAGATACTACAACCAAAAAATAATGGAGGAATTGATAAATAAATGTGTTACCAAAAAAATGCGACTCTTCATATGTCACTGAGCTATAAAAAATTATGACAATTTAAAAAAGCAGGCATATAGTGTACTCTTTCACTCTTTTGTATAACGACGTGTATCTCACCCGCCTTACTTTTCTTGATTTTTACAGATACATGTAAATCCACCATTAGACTAGGTGCGGAACAGGCTAAAATATGACAGTAGTGGTTAAAAATTCATCCATTTTTAACCACAATTCATCCAATTCGCACACGGCCTAAAATTCAAGAACAAACAAATTCTATGGAAAAAGGATTTTTACTTTAGAGGCCGTGTGCGAATTGGGTTAAAAAGTGGTTAAAACTTGACGTTTGGTTAAATTTTGATACTTCGCATTATATAAAATGTGTTGAAAATTAGACTAGCAGCGGAGCAGGTTAAAATATGACAGTAGTGGTTAAAAATTCATCCATTTTTAACCACAATTCATCCAATTCGCACACGGCCTGAGAAATTTATTATTTGGGTTGATAAATACTGTTGATAAATACATTTTAAAAGTTCTACGATATTTTAAATAAGGCCGTGTGCGAATTGGATGAATTGTGGTTAAAAATGTCATATTTTAACCTGCTCCGCAGCTAGTCTAAGGCCGTGTCCGAATTCGATGAATTGTGGTTAAAAGTGGATGAATTTTTAACCACTACTGTCATATTTTAACCTGCTCCCCAGCTAGTCTAATTTTTAACACATTTCATTCAATGTGAAATGTCAAAATTTAACCAAACGTCAAGTTTTAACCACTTTTTAACCCAATTCGCACACGGCCTAGGTAAATAACTTCCCTTCACACACATTGATAATAGAAGATAAGACATATTTGACTCCGTACCTAGTAGAATCGTTTCTACACAATTTCCAATAGCACTTGACACTTGACACTGAAATGTTTATAAAGTGAATTTCTGGGATGAATATTTTATTTTTTGGTTGACCTACTCGTGCAATTATACGGGTTTCGCTTAAGTGAACAGATATGGCAATTAAGCGGGGTTTCGTTAATTGAACCACTCGGATAATTGACCGAAAAATCTGACAAATAGGTCAGTGCAAATAAGTGGGGAATACTGTAATCGTGAACAAAGCGTTTCCTATAATAATTGTACTTTATTTCTTTCAAAGAAAGTACGCATTACGGGGGCAATGAGATCCACTCCAACTGCGGGACTGAAAGTTTTTATAATATTATTATTATTATAATTCCCCTAGACCTCTTTGTTCAAGAATCTGCGGCCAAAAGTGCCCTGAGACTTAGTCAAACTAAAGTCTGGAAAAACAGTTCCATAGGACATGCCCAGATCCTTCATAAAGTTATGGGTCATAGTACTACAACAGACTATAAAATACCCAAACTTGATTTTCATAAACCATTCCAGGCTGCCATCCCAAGCCATCCAAGTGAGTCGTCAATAGCTATCTATACTGATGGCTTTAAGATGGACACTGGTGTAGGAGCAGGCTTCTATACTGAATCTCTCAAGTTAACCGACTCGGTTAGGCTTCCAGACTACAGTAGCATCTTCCAAGCGGTGGTCCTGGCAGTGACAACAGCTGCTTAAAAGGTATTAATGATGGCAATACCACGAGCTGATATCACCTTTTACATTGACAGCCAAGCGGCAATAAAAGCGATTACTGCAACTGCGGTAAAATCAAAGCTTGTTTCATGCTGCCGCGAAGAGCTTAAGGTTCTTGGCACACAGAACAACATTAGACTCTGCTGGGTCCCAGGCCACAGCGACATACTAGGCAACGAGAAAGCCGATGAATTAGCAAGATTAGGGTCAATGCTTGACGTAAGCCAAGCAAGATAGTTAGCACCCCTACCTGTTATTTAAAACAGGAAATCTCAAAAAGAATAACTACCAAGGCCGATGAAAGGTGGAACGTTCTTGACACCTGACAAATAACGGAAAGAATTATGCAGCTACACAAGGGATCACTTCGATCTCTTGTAAGCGTAATCACCGGACATAATCTGTTAGGTTATCATATAAAAATATGAGAATCAATCTGAACTGATCTATGCAGAAGATGCGGTGACGAGGAGGTGCATGAAGACACTTTGCACTTTCTGTGTCACTGTCCCGCACTCTCCCACCAAAGGAAGAAATTGCGCGACAACTATTTCTTAGGGAACTTAGAAGAACTCTCTAGTACACCAGGAACTTCGTCAAAGCCTCTAACTGAACACATAGGTTTTTCTTATTAGCTTGAGTAGCAATACTCACGGGTATCACAATGGATATGTATTGATCTAAGTGTGACGGTAACGACATCAACTGTCAGCCCCTTAACCTAACCTAACCTTCAGTCAAAGACAAAATAGCAGAGTGTGTAGGAAACAAATTCGTTATCCTTTCTTTCCTTGACTTTGAGTTTTCAATTATCAACATTCCGTATCAAGGCTTTATTCCTACATAGAAGAAGAACTATCAAACATTAACAAAATCCTGGAATGTATTTTTTTCATGAAGAACAAAAAGTAAAGTAAACCGAACAAATGTTTTTAAATAAAACTCATTTTTATTTGAAACTTAATTAAAAAAAGTCATCTATTATTCATAATTTATAATTAATATATTATTATGTATGTATGTGTATAGTTACAATAATAAATTTGTAAAATTTATTGTTTAAATTAAAACGAAAATAATATTATAATTCCATATCCCTAGCTTCATCTTCACTATAATCGGACATGCTTGACTCGCTATCTGAGCTCTCACGCTCCTGGTGTGCACGTAAAGCTTCTTCGGTTGCATAACGCTGAACATAATCGGCGACTTTACGTCGATATTCTTCTGGTTCATGCAAATATAATGCGGCTGCATCACGATTTAATGGATCGACTGGATTTGGATATGTTAGGAGTTGCGGTAGAAATGACTCGAATATATTTGATAGATCGTACAGCGCCGTCCAGGCTTGATTAATAACGTCTAAGCATACTGTGCCTGATGATTCATCGATATTAGGATGGTAAATTTTATTGACAAAACCTATACTAGGTGATTTGAAGGGATAGTTATCTGGCAAATAAACGCGTACCTTCCATATGCCACCCTCGTATGGGGTACCTTGTGGTCCGAAGAATTTCACATGAAATTCATTGAGACCACCGAGGATGGTGACCTCGTGTTTGCTTTCGATTAATTTGATCACATCGTTGTCCATACGACGTTTACCAGCACTTGGGGATGACATATTTGTTGCTCTAGAAAACAAAATTGCAAGCAAAAATACAACATTTGAAACAAATGAAAAATCTTATGTATAAAAATTAGAGATAAAGCTTCTTTATGTCTTGTGCACACTTTTATTTGTTGCCATCATGCTTGTAGGCCTTAGAAGTTTTTTGAAAACCTTATCTCGACAGTGCTTCTGTGATCATTCACAAAGCTAGAGTTGGTTTGCTGTTAACCAAGACAGCAACCACGACTCTTATAATGCGGGAAGCTCGGCTAAATGCCATGCCTCTACACCAACATAACAGGCGGGTGATTTTAATGTTTACGTCGTTCCTGAAAAGGCGAGATCCTCTAAACTGCGCCAACTACAGAGGAATAAGTCTACTTAACATTGCCTACAAAATCCTCTCTGCCGTAATATGTGAACGTCTGAAGTCTTTCGTCAACAATCTGATTGGTCCTAATCAATGTGGCTTCAGGCCAGGAAAGTCAACCATCGACCAAATTTTCACGTTGCGGCAGATCCTGGAAAAGAACTATGAACTCCAAATCGATACCCACCATAGATTCATAGATTTTAAGGCCACGTATGACAGCATTTACAGAGAAGAACTGAATAAACCTATGTCTAGTTTTGGCATCCCTGCCAAGCTCGTTCGCTTGTGCAAAATGACGATGGAGAACTCACGCTCCTTTATCAAGGTTGGCAACGAGCTTACGGATTCTTTTGACTTTAAAAAACTATTCAGACAAGGAGATGCACTGTCGTGCGATTTCTTTAATATCGTTCTTGAGAAGATAGTGCAGAACTCCACCATCAACACCAGAGGCCCTATCTTCCAAAAAATCTGTTCAACTTCTCGCGTACGCCCATAATATTGATGTAATGGGAAGAACACAGCGTGATGTCAATGGCGCCTATGTGAGTATTGAGACAGAAGCGGCAAAAATGGGTTGAGCGGTAAATGAGGGAAAAACGAAGTATATGCTGTCTTCGAGGAAGGACACCTTCGGACGGATGAAGGACGGCTCGGAGAGAACGTCACAATAGACGCATACAACTTTGAGGTAGTAGAGGAGTTTGTCTACCTAGGCTCCGCTATAACGCCGAGGTCAGACGAAGAATAACTCTTGCTAATCGCTGTTTCTTTGGGCTTAGAAAGCAATTGAGTGGAAAAGCAGTCTCTCGAACAACTAAGGTAAAACTGTACAACACACTCATCATCCCAGTCCTGCTGTATGGTGCGGAAGCATGGACCCTGACAAAATCGGATGAAAGTGCCTTAGCTGTTTCGAGAGGAAAGTTCTTTGGGTCATCTTTGGCCCCGTGCGCATTGAAGGGGAATGGCGAAGAAGATACAACAGCGAACTTTACGGATTGTACAACCACATGGACCCAGCCAGAGACTCACATGGCTCGGTCATTTAGAGCGGATGGACACCAATGCTCCGGGCCAGAAAGCCTTCGACACTATTCCCGAGGGACGTAGGAGAGGAAGACCGCGACTCAGGTGGCCTACACAAGTGGAATAAGACCTCAATCAACTTGGAGTGCAAAACTGGAGACAGCTAGCTAAGGACCACTGCATGTCCTCTGTTTTAAACAGAGTAATTGGGTTATTGAAGGAAGAAAAGAATACGCAGCTTCTCAGCTCAAGGGTCTTCAAGAGTCACGTGCCAAGAACAATACCCGACGTTTCTTTCAAAGGTCGAAGCAATTAGCTTCTGGTTTCGGAACCCAGACAAAGGCTCTTCGAAACAGTGAAGGAAACCTAGTAACCGAAAGACAGGGAATTGTAGATGTATTCAAGCAGCACTTCCAGCAGCTTCTGAATGCACATAATGTCGAGCGAGCCAATTACGAAGGAGAAGCGAGACACATCAATGAAGACCCAGTCCCAGTCCCCAGCACAGAAAAGGTAGAAAAAAGAAAAAACTATCCAAGAGCTAAAAAATAACAAGACCGTCCGGTCAGATGGTATAGCTGCGAAGCTCTACGAGTATAAATATGGAGGACGGGTTTTAATGAACCGCCTACCACAGGTCAACAACGAAGTGTGGGAGGAAGAATGCATGCCCGCTGACTGGTCTATAAGCTCCATATTCCCCGTCTACAAAAAAGGCCGAGGCATATACCTGCCATCAGCTATCCTATCCAACATACTGTATGGGCGTCTAAAACCTCTCTGCAACACAATAATCGGCAAGTACCAGTGTGGCTTTAGGCCAGGCAGAACAACGATAGGCCAAATATTCACACTGAGGCAAATCCTGGAAAAGACCAACGAATCTTCGACTTTATCGACTTCAAAGCTGCTTACGATAGCATCTACCGTCAAGGGCTTATGATGGTGATGTCTGAATTCGAGATTGCGAACAAACTGATCCACCTGTGCCGAATGGCGCCTAACAACACAGTGCAGTGTGCAATGGTAACAACTTATCCGAGTTGTTTCAAACATGCGCAGGGTTTAGACAAGTAGATGTGCTGTCATGTGATTTCTTCAACATAGTCCTGGAGCAGATAGTGCGCAAGGCAGTCGTGAGTACGGTAAACACTATCTCTATCAACAAATCCACGCAGCTCCTGGGGGGCTTGTACAGAACATAGACATCATCGGTCGCTCCCAAAAAAAAGGTGCTATTGAACAGGCCAGCTTTTTTGTCTAGGAGTGAATGAGCACAAAACAAAACAACATCTATCCACCACCTTGGACAAAACATCACTTCTCATAGCAGCAATTTCGAGGTAGTTAAGAAGTTCACCTACCTTGGAACAAACATCAATCCCACAAACGACACCTTAGTGGAGATCCGACGAGAATTATCCTAGCGAACCGCGGCTACTTCGGTTTGGCAAAACAACTAAGTTCAAAACTCCTCACTCCAAAGACAAAGTGTCTGCTATACAAGACTTTCATTTTACCAGTCCTACTCTACTGCGCCGAGTGCTGGACGATAATTAAAAAAGGGGAATTGATACTGGGCACGTTTGAGAGAAAAATTCTTCGACGGATTTTCGGTCCCGTATGCGACGATTGCGAATGGAGAACAAGGTTCAACCGCGAACTGTACGAGCTGTACCGAGCTGTGGATGTAGTCCAGAAAGTTAAGAAAAGACGACTACATCAAACGAATGGACGACAAGGTTCCAGCCAAGCCCCCAGGTTCGAGACGACCAGGAAGACCGAACCTGAAATACAACTGTCTCAGGCGCCTTTCATCATCCATAAAATAAAAATGATATCATTAAACTATTAATTATTGCAATCAGTTGCAATTCCCCAAGCCTACCTCTCCCATCTACTCATTAGCGCTTGCCTCATAATATTTAATGAGTGCGTGGGTGTGTTTTGCTCACGGAGTGCGTTCATGTTTCATAATTCGAATACAAACTCCGAATAGACTTCTTTGCCCCTTGACCATCGAAACCTTTTCCGTTTTCCACTCAACTTGCTATTCATTCGTTAAGCAACGATGACCCTCACCTACTTTCAACAAACAAACAAACAAACAAACAAGCAATAATTTTGCTTCTTCCTCAAACAACGCGATTGCTTGTTTGGCCTCAGCTACCTTCTTAGTTTTTGAACACGAAAAACAATTTATGTACATAGAAAAACTGGGAAATCAAAATCTTCCGAAAAAGAAACAGTTTACAGCTTTGTCACACCAGAAATTGATAGCACATGCCAAAGCCAATGCGAAGAGTATGACAAGTAAACAAAGGAAACAACAACAACAACCAGAATCAAGAACTATGTAATAGGGGGGCTTTTTGTTTCTTTGTTTCATTTAAATGCTCAAAACATAACGAATGATTTTATTCTATAAACAGAGCAGCAAAAATGATCAACTTGAACAAATTTTTGTCGTGTTTCTTCTTCTCTTACCAATTTAATTGCGTTTCAGCTGCGTGAAATTTCTATAGATTACAAAAAAATCACACTTTGTTATTCCATTAAGTTTTCTTCTTGATGCGAGAATCTTTTTTATCTGTTGAGTATTGTTAGTTATTGATTTTGTTCGTGTTCTTCTAATTTTTTGGTTTCTTTAAACTTATTTTTCTTTAAGAATACAACCGATTCGATTTTATATATATATTTTTTTCTATAAAAAAAATTTATAACTGAATTTCGAACGGGGGTGCTGTATTTTCTGTTATAAATTTGTATGTATTAAGTACACTTTTTTTATTGAATTTTACAGCTATTCGTTGAACGTGCAGTTTGTTAATTGATTTTGACAACGACGATAACAATAGATTTAAAAATAAGAAAAAGCAGCCTTGAAGAATTGCTAATTTTAATTTTTATGTCTTGCTGAACAAAGTGTAGATGAAAGATCTTCTGCGACCATTTTTTGTTATGGAGAAATTCATTCAGGGTCGCATCGATTTTAGACAGCGGATGTGTTCACAAGATATTGTCGAACGAATTCAGTAAAGAAAGTAAATTAATTTTAAAGGTGGGAACGCAATATGATTGGGCTTTTCCGAGGTGACCATTGTAGCAGAATTTTGAAGTAGAATTATAATTCATAATAGGGTTTGTCGATGTGCGGCCTGGGACGCTCTGTTGGCATCTGGATTTGACTGAGTGTTCGATGTCGCTCTTTTTTCGCCCGGTGCATTTCCTTGTTCGATGTGTATTCAGTGCTCGCAAACGGGAGACGCTTGATTCGCCTGAAGTTTTTTTCGGGGCGAGAAATTTCGGAAGTGTTCGAATCGCTGTTGCTATACAACAAGAGAAAAAAAAACAGGTGAGCATACAAGTGTTCGATGTGAACAAACCCAGATAAATTTTTCGGGTTTTTTGACAATCCGTTCACAGTGTGACAAGCACGAGAGGCCGGGGCTGGTTACATCGAACAAACTAACGGATATGTCCCTATTACACGTGACTCACGACTCAGTCTCACTTTTTGAATTTCCTTATAAATTTTTCTTCGATGAGGCAAGCGCAATTACACGTTGACTCGATGCCCTGTCTCAAATTTGACAATTATTGTTTGTTTTGTTTTGATGTCCTACTCGTTTGGCTTGGAATTTGATTAGTTGGAAACTCCTCTTGGTTTTCAACAATCCGTTGTTGTTTATCTAGCAACAAGAAAATCAAGGAAAAAGAACGCATAAAGAATATGAGAAAAATGAAAGTCCAAAGTGAGTTACTAAAAATTTGCGAGACTCACGAAAATTTTTTTTTGATCTCATCTTCTACATTGCCTTTTTTCGCATTGTGAGCGTGAGTCGTGAGGCATTCGGTGTATAGCAGACTCTGCAAGCTGATTCATTCTATTGAAACTTGCACTACGTCTTCATCTAGCTTGGATCCGAAATTCAACGAGGTGATTTTAGCAGAATTTTTCGACAAATAACTGTAAATCCAAGATTAATTGAAGTAAATTTATAATTAAAATACAAGATTTCTTTAAACCTTTGGTTCAAAATTAGTACTAGTCAAATATTGTTAACCCAAACCATGGAGAGCCAGCTGAACAATTGAGAGTAAACTCTGATCGGATCAAGGAAAAATAAGTTATGGAAATTTTAATTGGTTGATCTTCGCTTCAGAGTATACCCTCGATTACAATTGACCCGAAGAGATTCACGTGGCATGCGCTGAGTCAATTTGAGCTATATGATAAGTTTTATTTGTTTTTTGTAATATGTGCTGATTCAACTGACGCTAATCACGAGATTAACCGAAGTAGATTAAGAGCTAATCTCGATATTCCTGAGATTAAGGGTACATAATCGTAGATTAAAACGTATGTAGAATAATAGTACGTTTAGCATAATACTACGATTTAATTTCCCTAAATCTAGTGATAAGCATCAGTGGAATCAACATATTAAGAACATTGATATAGAAACAAAGAAAATCTTTATTTTGATAAATTTTGTTCAAAAATTGACCCAGTTTTATAATAGATCCTCGATACTACATCTTCTGAAATTGATCTTTCAGTTGAAATGACCACTGATTTCTTAATTTCTAAGAATAGTATCAATACTGTCAACATAAGACATCCGTTATAATAAAAATATGAATAATGTATATTATTGAAATCGATACTCACCCTAACATAAAAGTTGGTTTTTAACCAGAAACAGAACGATCATTGTGGAATGACCATAACTCAAATTGCAATCGAAACTATCTTCGCTCATCATCGCCTTGAATGAACTGTCAACCTGATTTCAGATGTAAATTTAATAAAAAACACCATCAGATAAACAGATTTAAAAAATTGAAGCCGCAGTTTATATTCAAGAATTTCTACATCAATTTTCAATAAATCATTTTTATTTTGTTCGAAATACTATAATGTCATTTTATAGTGTTCACATTCCACAAAAGCCAAACCAGGATCAAGTGGGTAAGTTAAAATTTCACAATTCCAACAATTTATTTATGCCGCCTTATGTGTGTCGTTTTGATGCATCGTAATTAACAAAAAAGAAAAACTTTCGTTTTTCACAAAGTTCCTTCCAGTGAAGCTGGTGCCATTAAAATATGCCTGAATCTGTCACATAATTAGTAAAAATCTATAGCTGCGATTTTCTTCGACCAACCTGCATTGTTGTCTTGTCCCGAAAAGGCTGGTCTGGTGACAATAAAGACAAAAAAAAAAAAGAACTGCACAGGCAGACAACAGTGTGGTGTGATTTTTATCCGATTTTATTTCTCTTTTTTATTTCACTCGGTTAGCCATTGCGATTTTGGGTATAATCCAAAAGTTTGTTTTCAAACAAACTACCTGAAATTATCAGATTCGCGGAACAACATTAATTAAGCTGTTTAATTCCGTTGTTCTATTGTTGTTATTGTGTCGTTAAAAGTCAATACACTTTCGACAGAAAAATCATTGGCCGCCGTCGCCGGCCCTTCTAATGAGCTAAGCAACGAACCACTGGCAAACGGCCAATGCCAGATGATGTATATTGAACATTCCTTTGGTTCCTGGGCCACGCAGACTTCAATTGTGTGATCCAAATTAGATTTGTCATTTCATTGAATTGTTCTGAGGTTTCTATGATGTCGTTGGTGGATTGGATTGCTTGAACAATGCGACGATTTATTCTTAGAAAATTTAAAAATATTTTATTTCATGTATCGGTGGTCGGTGCGTAGAATGATGCGACAAAATACTGACATGTGAGCATAATCTGTAGGGTTTCTTTGTTTGTAGAGTGAAAAACGTAAACTTTCATGAATGCTTATTGCTTCACTCATTTAAAATATGAGAATGAAACTGTGGGAAACTGTTCCATCTTGAATTAAAGATAAAAGGGGTCTTAGCCCTAATTCCTAAAGCTTTGGTCTTATTGTTCATTCTTACTTCACATCTTTTATGAGCTTAAACATAACACATAAAGAGAATGAATGTCTGCTAGGTGTCGCCTGCAACAACACACCATGCAGAGATATGGTTATGGAAGACATAGGACGGTCTAAGCTATCTGATAAGTGTGTATGGGAGGTTCATTAACTTCTGTAGCCTTTTGATTGCCAATTACTTAAACTGTTCTAGAATGCATCATAGAAAATCTAAAAGCCACGCCAAAACGTATGGATCAGTATTGAACAGTGCCTTGTATACTGATCGGAACCACAACGATGTTTCTCGGTTTAGAAAAGAATTTCGACAGCATCAATGGAGAAAAGCTTAACAATTGGCTTCTTCAAATAGAACATAGCCTGATCAGTGTAGCGTAAATATAGACATCATCATCACTATCGTCGGCCTAGGCAATGAAGTTTCCCCCTTCATCTGCGCCACAACCGGGATAAGGTTCGAACCTCCGTCAGCAAGTTCTTCCATGTATCCCGTTTGTTGGCCGACGCCATCCAGTTCATCACTCCAAAGCTTTGGGCGTCCTGGTCTACGCCATCCTTTGCGCGTAAATTCGGTCTGCCGCCATGAATAGTATCGCCAAGGACTTTTCAAGCTTGTTCCTCTTCGCTCATACGAACTATGTGTCCAGCCTAATCCCAGTTCACCAAGCTTAATTGTTGTCTTCAAGTTTGCTTCGCTAGCTTTGATATAGCTCGTGATTTTATTATAAGACTATCGTCGCATATAGCAGCAGTTTCGAAGTAATGGTACTTACTTACTTACTTACAGTCCGTTGTGGACTTGGGCCTCAATCAACAATCTCCGCCGGCTAGCTCTATCCGTAGCTAGTCGTCTCCAATTTTGCACTCCAAGTTGATTGAGGTCCTCTTCCACTTGAGTGCGCCACCTGAGTCGCGGTCTTCCTCTCCTCCTACGTCCCTCGGTAATAGTGTCGAAGGCTTTCTGGCCCGGAGCATTGGTGTCCATCCACTCTAAATGACCGAGACATGTGAGTCGCTGTAGTATCTTCTTCGCCATTCCCCTTCAATGCACACGGGGCCAAAGATGACCCGAAGAACTTTCCTCTCGAAACAGCCTAAAGCACTTTCATCCGATTTTGTCAGGGTCCATGCTTCCGAACCATTCAGCAGGACTGGGATGATGAGTGTGTTGTACAGTTTTACCTTAGTTGCTCGAGAGAGGGCTTTTCCACTCAATTGCTTTCTTAGCCCAAAGAAACAGCGATTATCAAGAGTTATTCTTCGTCTGATCTCGGCGCTGGTGTTATTGCCATTGTTTATAGCGGAGTCTAGGTAGACAAACTCCTCTACTACCTCGCAGTTATATGTGTCCATTGTGACGTTGTGCCCGAGCCGTCGGTGTTGGGTGTGCTTCCTCGAAGACAGCATAACTTCGCTTTTCCCTCATTTACCGAAGTAATGGTAAGATTTCTATAAATGAAGGATCGCACTGCTTGGAACTCTTGCTCCTCCACCCTACTAGTTGTTCTGCTACGTTGTCAGCGTTTTCTGCAGACGAAGCCATCATGTACTTAGTTTTTCCCTCATTTACATACAGCCCAAGGTTTTTTGCCGCCTCCTCGATCTGGATAAATGATGATTTTACAGCTTTAGGGTTCCTTTGAAAGATGTCAATGTCGTCTGCGTATGCCAATAATTGGGTAGACTTGGTGGCGATAATCCCTCTGATAAATGTTCCAGGCTCACGGATTGCTTTCTCTCACGCCAGGTTGAAGGGAACACATCCATCGCCCTATCCGAGTCCATTGAAAATGTTGAAGGGTCTGGATAGGAAGCCAGATACTTTAATTCAGTCATGGACAGCCCCTACATCTCTATATATCTACAAATCTCGTGTCACAGTTTTAGTGTTTAGACTCCTCCGAAACAGCTCGACCGATGTTGATGAAATTTTATATGTATATTCAGTAGGTATGTGGATGGTTCACCCACACGTTTCGTTTTTGCATTTTTGAACAGTTTTTTATTTTTTGGCATCAAGAAATACATTCAGTTCTTAATTTTCAACTTTCCACCGCTTACCTCTACATTTTAAGAGCTCTATCACTTCTTATTCAAGTCGATTATTGTTTGTACACGTAAATGGGTTTTTAGTATTTTGTACAAAATCGACCAAGCCGTTCATGATATATGGCCAGGGTAGTAGTTGGTGGGGTAAATGAGTAGTGGGGAAGCGGGCTGGTGAGGGATAGTGTAGTGGGTAGTGTGGTAGCTTGTTACAGAAGTTTAGGTCTTTTATTTATCGATTGAGGCAGTACGAAGTCTTTCGGGTCAGCTAGCAGCCTTATAATTTATTTGGAATGCCAAATTCTACCTTAACTATGCTGTCGTATAGGCGGCGTCTGTAAACACATGGCATGTGTTGATGTTAAATCCTAGACATTTTTCCATTGTCTGCCTTAGGATTTAAATCTGATCAATTGTTGTTGTTGTTGTAGTGCCCGTAGCTTAGTGGTTAGGTGCGTTGGCTGCTAAGCAGAACTTCGTGGGTTCGAGTCCTACTCGTGCCCAAAGTTTTCACGGACACTGCCTCTTGCGAAGAACTGACAAAACTTCCAAGAGTATCAATCTGTCATGAAAAAAGAGCTTCTAAATTTTGCCGTTCGGAATCGGCGTTAAATTGTAGGTGTCCTCAATTCTTCACACGCACCCAGAGAATTTTTGATGAGAGTAAGCCACTTAGGCCTTGACTCTTCAAGAGCTGTCGCGCCACTCTATCTATCTAACAAATGTTGATTTGCCTGGTTTGAAACTAATTACGGTTTCCGCGTATGGGGCTATCCGATCTTGTTAACAATGTTATACCCACTGTTATACCCCATTTCCTTTCTTGTGTATGGGACATACATATATTGCCTTTTCGCCAGTCTTCCGGTATTTCTTCCTGTTCCCTTAAGTGCACTATAATTTCATGTACTAGTTGTTGAAGTGATGGTCCACCAAGTTTGATCAGGTCGGCTGGTATGCCATCAGCACTTGCGGCTTTGTTGAGCAATTCATTGAAGATAAATATAAGAAAAATCCTGGAAAATACCACCGAATCCCAAACACTTCATCTTTTCATAGATTGGGATATCTGATATCGAAACTCCATCCATTTGGGCCACAAAACGTTACACTGTGTAGTAAACTATAGTCTTTCAATCATAAACATCCGATCCTTAGCTAGTCGTCTCCAGTTTTGCACTCCAAGTTGATTGAGGTCCTCTTCCACTTGAGTGCGCCACCTGAGTCGCGGTCTTCCTCTCCTCCTACGTCCCTCGGGAATAGTGTCGAAGGCTTTCCGGGCCGGAGCATTGGTGTCCATTCGCTCTAAATGACCGAGCCATCTGAGTCTCTGGACCTTGACCCTTCTGGCTAGGTCCATGTCGTTGTACAACCCGTAAAGTTCGCTGTTGTATCTTCTTCGCCATTCCCCTTCAATGCACACGGGGCCAAAGATGACCCGAAGAACTTTTCTCTCGAAACAGCCTAAGGCACTTTCATCCGATTTTGTCAGGGTCCATGCTTCTGCACCATACAGCAGGACTGGGATGATGAGTGTGTTGTACAGTTTTACCTTAGTTGCTCGAGAGAGGGCTTTTCCACTCAATTGCTTTCTAAGCCCAAAGAAACAGCGATTAGCAAGAGTTATTCTTCGTCTGATCTCGGCGCTGGTGTTATTGCCCGTGTTTATAGCGGAGCCTAGGTAGACAAACTCCTGTACTACCTCGAAGTTATACGCGTCTATTGTGACGTTCTGCCCGAGCCGTCGGTGTTGGGTGTCCTTCCTCGAAGACAGCATATACTTCGTTTTTCCCACATTTACCGCTAAACCCATTTTTACCGCTTCTGACGCAATTCTCACAAAGGCGCCATTGACATCAAGCTGTGTTTTTCCCATTACATTAATATTATCGGCGTACGCGAGAAGTTGAACAGATTTTTGGAAGATAGTGCCTCTGTCCTGGAGTTCTGCACTATCTTCTCAAGAACGATGTTAAAGAAACCGCACGACAGTGCGTCGCCTTGTCTGAATCCTTTTTTGACGTAATCTCGTTGCCAACCTTAATGGAGCAGCGTGAGTTCTCCATCGTCATTTTGCACAAGCGAACGAGCTTGGCAGGGACGCCAAAACTAGACATAGCTTTGTACAGTTCGTCTCTGTAGATGCTGTCATACGCGGCCAATCATCGTCGGCTTATCCGATGAAGATTTTTTTTTTGGCTTCATATATGCCCACCACCAGGCATCTTTCAACGAGTTCTTGCACCCATGCCGATCTCTCAACCCAAGATTTCCGGCGTCCTCTTGCTTTTGAGTAGACGTCCTTATATTTTTAACGACTTCTACTACTTATGTACCTAAAGTAATCAAAGGATCGCTCTACGTGGAACTCTTGTTCTTGTAACAAAACAGTTGTTGTTCTTCTTTCTGCAGTTGTGGATGAATAAGGTTCGCTCTGCCTTTTGGATCCTTCTAGAGTTTTATACATTAATTTTTCTCATAATTCTAGACATTATCTGACAAATAATTTCAATTGCAGCAACATGTGTTTTCCGTGAAAAAGGCGAAGCCCTAAAGGTATTAAAACAACACAAAGACGCCCGCCTCAAAGTATTTTCAAACACAGGCGATGCTGAAAACTATGCAGAAACTGGTTACGAAGTCTCACAATCTAAGCACTCAGATCCAAAACGTAAGTTTATTTCAAATAAATAAAAAGATACAAATCAAAAAACTAAAACAACAACAACAACAAAAATGTATAGCTCCCACACCAAGTACACCAGTAAATTTTGAAAAACCAGCATATCGTGTTCCAACAAAACAAGAACTCACTGAATTCCGCAAAGTCATCGAATCCGGCGATTGGAATAAAGTTCGCTTAAAAATCTGGGACAATCCGAGATTTTTGATTAGCGCTGGCGACACACCGACATCACTCAAAGAAGGCTACCGCTACAATGCTATGCACATTTGTGCTCTAAACAAACAATCACAAATCGCTGCTCTCATCTTGGATATTGTTAGTAATTTGGCGTTTGTCGAATCGCTCTATGGTAAAAAGAATCAGAAAGTTTGCATCGAAGCGAGCGCAATTTTGCTGGATTATTTTCTAAATACACCAGAGAAGGGTCGATGTGAGACTCCGTTGCATTTAGCAGCTAAAATCGGTGCTGTAGAAGTTGTTGAGGTTCTGACTTCGTATAAACAGTGTAAAATGACGCCAAATAATGAGGGTCAACTCCCTAAGGATGTAAGTGTTTATTAAAAATTTTGGAGTAACCTAGAATATTTATTGATTTTTTGTCTTTAGATTATTTGCTCGCGTGACCCGAGTGCAAGTCCACAATTGAAAGAAAAAATTGCTGCACTGCTCGAAGAACGTTTTTATGTTCCCGTTATTCGTTCTGTCGACAATGCTGTTCCACCAACGATAGGCCAGCCATTCTCCACAAATAATCCACCAGTGAGTATCAAAGAAAATAATAAAATTACAGCCTACTACAATTGTTTTTTTTTTTTTTAATTTAAGAATCTCAATTCCGATCCGATGAGCCCCGAAGTTGAAATTCAAGCTGTTGCAGGTCCAATGAACAAAGAACAAGCAAAGGTCAGTATTAAGCCGTAGCCGGTGTGTTGAATTTATTTAATTTTTTTTCCGCGATTCTAGAGTTTCTGTCGTCGATGGAAGACTCCACCTCGTGTGTCTGTTAACTCGCTGCCCTTACCCAATAGCCCGTTCAAAAGCCCAATCCGAAGCAGTACACCAACAAAACTAACACCGAAATCTCTCAACAATTCATTCTCTGTGACACCCAATCGAATGTATCATCTTAACCACAAACAATTACAAATCGATGAAAGTCCAGTCAATAATTCATCATTCAACAACACCAGTAAACTCATCGAAGACAATAACAACGGAACCGGAACCGGCACCGGCACCGGAACGTATGAAAATGGCATCATCTTAAATAATTGCTTAACGCCGTATCGCAAAAAAGATCTCTTCTCGACATTTCGTGACACATATATTCCATCGCCAGTCGCTTTGAATTTCAATGATTCTTTACAAACATCCAATACGCTGCTAGTCGACAGAGTTGATCCCTACGATAGTCCAGGTTTCAAGGAACGACATCTCAAATTGATGGACCCCGAAAAGGGATTCGAAATAATTGGTCGCGAATTGGCCAAGGAACAAAATGTCGAATGGAAAGAATATTGGGATTTCCTCGGTATTTTTGTGGATATCGCTTCGGACGATGGCTTGACAAAGTTTGAGAATTTCTTGGCGCAAAAAGACAAACAAAACAAGAATAAAGATCTTCTCGAAGACTTATGCTCGGCTCTCGATAAAATGAATCTACGCCCTGAAGCACAAAACATAGCTGACTACGACAATGACAGACAAATTTACAACAAATCAATAGCAAACAATGCACCACAACTAACAATGCCTTACACATGTGTGGAAAAATCACTGCAAGTTTTTGCGAAACGAATGACTAAGAATTTGTTGAACAACATCGATAGCATTGTTTCGATTAATGATGCCTTCCTTTCCGAATTAAAAAGACTGAAATCGCTTATTGTGAGCTTTATGGACGATGCTCGTTTTTTGAATGTGAATTTCACAAAAGTCCATTCGAGATTTGCATTCTTGATTGCCAGTTATCTAAATGATGCTCAGGGAGTTGATAAAACAAAGATTCAAAAGTGTCTACAGCAAATAATTGCCTCGCCTGGCGACAGGAAGGAACATTTGCAGTGTGTCTGCAATAAAATCCTATTTTTTATGAACCGAAATATTGGTGTTATTCAACCAGAGAATCTTAAGACCGAGGAAAATTGTATGCAAACTTGGCTGAAAGAATCGCACTGTGATTGCAAGTGGGATAGTGTTTTGAGTCGGCGAGAGAGTCGTAGGTCAAGGATTGAATCACGCAAAGCAAGATCATCGCCACCAAACGCCAATCGAGTCGATGAAGTAACAACAAAGTCACAGGAATGGAGATCTAAGCCGGAGATGTTGGACAATTCAGTTGATGACGATGAAGGCGAAGATGTTTTTTGGGTAAATATGAATTTGTTTATCAAGGAAATTGAAATAAATCATTTAACGATTTGTGTGTTTTTGATTTAGTCGGACTTGGGGTCAGATGACGATGCAGATGAGTGTTTTCTTACGCCTCCCGAAAGCCCCTCTGAGCTTTCAATGGAAAGTGTCGAAACAGACAACTATCATTTGTTTTTATTGGGGTACTGCTTACTGTCATTTTAATATATTTCAATTCAGCAAACACCTTTTTCATTTTCTTCCAGAAATGAGCCCACAAAACGAGATCTGGATGTATTAAACGCAATATTTCATGTTGACATTAGCAGGGAAACTTATCCACACATCTATACATGGAAGGCTGCTGTTTTAAGATACTCAAACGAAGAAATGGATCGGTAAGTATTTCAAGCATTTCTTTTTTTTTTTAATAGAAAAAAAACGACATTTTTCTTTTGTTTTGCAGTTTCCTGTCGCCATCAGCAATTGTTAAAAAATCATTATCATTCTCAATAACCGAACGACTGCCAGCTCCCAGATGTCTATTCAATTCATCATCTATCTCATCGCCTTCAATGATGAAAAAACCAATGGAAAACAGTAAATTGATTAAGGAACTTCGAAAAGACGTTAGTTTTACACTGTCCGATGCCAACGAAAATAGTACTTGCAGTGAACTTGCTTGGATGAATGTATCAACTTGAAGTTGTATGTTCCCCCTAAATGTGAAGCATGTTTTTTTTTTGTTATTGTCAATCATAAGTTAACTTCTCTTTTTTTGCATTACGAGAAATGAATTACGAAACACAAAAAAAAAGGAAACAAAATTTGTACTCGGCATTTTTTTATTATTATTTTATCGTTGTAACGTTTTTTGTTTGTTTTTGTTTCATTACTACCAATTAAAAATATATTTTCTTATCGAATACAGTTGTAAATGTCTTTTTTTTCTTATCTGGATCGGATTGGCCATGAAATTCATTTGAAAACCCCAGTGCAAAAGTCATGCTCGAAAATAATTGCAAAACCTGGCTGTTTGGGTGCTTAACTCGATACCATCAAGCAGTGGAAGGCATTTTGATAAATAGAGTTCGAAAAGACTTTTCTTTCGATGTATCATTCAATAGATTTTGCAAGAATTTCTTTTCTGTCCAAAATTTTGGCAAGGGGTTAGTCTAGCCCAAAGTTCCGAAACACCAACAAGCCTTGGATACGGACGGAATTAATGATGACGACCCACGCAAACGATTTAAAGACAACGAATTTCGGTTTTGCACTTGGAATGTTAGGTCCCTTAACAGACCACGTGCAGTCGAACAACTAGCTGCCACCCAAGAATTGCGATGGGATGGTCCGGTCCTACGTAAAATGAACAACTGCGATATTTACCACGGCGACTGCTACCGGGAACAAAATCAGCGTCTATTTGGATGTGGATTTGTAGTTGGGACTCGACTAAGGAGGAAGGTCTTGAGTTTCAACTCAGTGAATGAGCACATCACGATAATCCGTATCAAGGCTAAATTCACCAACATCAGCCTCATCTGCGGTCACGCCCCCACTGAGGAAAAGGATGAAGACACCAAAGACAGGTTCTACGAACTTCTCGACAAGACCTATGAGCAATGCCCTAGCTATGACATTAAAATCATCCTTGGAGATTTTAATGCTAAGCTGGGTAGAGAAGAAATCTTTGGTGGAATAATCGGACGAGACGACATAGTCTACACGACACCACCTCCGATAACGGATTTAGGCTAATCGACTTCGTTGCGGGGCGAGACGTAATGGTAGCAAGTCCGCGTTTCCCACATCTCGATATCTACAAGGGAACATGGAAATCTCCTGACCAATAAACCGTTAACCAGATTGATCACATTGCGATCGACGCACGACACTTCTCTAGCATGCAAGATGTCCGAACATTCCGAGGTGCCAACATCGACTCGGACCGGTACCTTGTTGTAGTTAAGGTACGAATGCGGATATCCCGAGCAAGGCCAACACGTGAAAATGCTAGGAGGAAATTCGACATCAAAAGGCTACAATCGCAAGAGTTTGCTAGATCCTTTTCCGATCGTGTCTCCGAAAATCTCCTCAGAAGTCCTTTGCTGCCAGCACAAAATATAGAGAACCAGTGGCAACAGCCAAGCAGCCATCAGAGATGCCGCCTCTGAAGTGCTAGGGTTTAAACGGCCACCACAACGAAACCCCTGCCCTGGTTTGACGATGAGTGCCGGCGAGCACATGCAGCTAAACAAGAGGCATACAAAGCGGCGCTGCAAAGAAGCACACGAGCAGCTCGTGAGCTTTACGAGCAGAAAAGGAGAGAAGAGCATAAACTTCTCAGAGAGAAAAAAAGAGCATGAGAAGCGCGCGATCGAATAGATAGAGGGATGTCACAACAGGAACGAAGTTCGAAAGTGAGAGCATGAGAAGCGTCAGATCGAGGATGTTGAGAGAGCCAGCAGCAGGAATGAAGTTCGGAGGTTTTATCGAAAGGTAAAACAGCTGGCTCAAGGTCATCGAGCAAGAACCGATGCCTGCAGAGATAAACAAGGGAACATCATAGTAGAATACCAGTCAATGCTCGGGATTTGGAAAGACCACTTCTGTAGACTGTTTAACGGCGACGACGGACAAAACCCCGCCGTCAGACAGGAGCCTTTCATCGGACACGATGATACCCAACAATTCCGTGAACCCGAGCTAGAAGAAGTGACAACGGCAATATCACGGCTGAAGTCCAACAAAGCCGCTGGTGCAGATGGTCTAGCTGCAGAGCTGTTCAAAGCAGCATGCGACAAGCTAGATAGGAGTATGCACCAAATCATCTGTAAGATGTGGTCAGAGGAACACATGCCCGATGAATGGATCCTCAGCATTGTTGCCGATCCTGAAAGAGGGCCAATACAGAGATAGTCTACTTAACATGCGCCTACAAAATCCACTCTGCCGTAATATGTGAACGTCTGAAGCCTTTCGTCAACAATCTGATTGGTCCCTATCAATATGGCTTCAGCCCAGGAAAGTCAACCAACGACCAAATTTTCACGTTGCGGCAGATCCTGGAAAAAATCTATGAACTCCAAATCGATACCCAATACCATTTCATCGATTTTAAAGCCGCGTATAACAGCATCTACAGAGGCGAGATGAAATTTCTTCGGTTCACGTGCCACACACAAGTGGAAGAGGACCTCAATTAACTTGTAGTGCAAAACTGGAGACTGCTAGCTAGGGACCGAGCTGTCTGGCGGAGACTACAACGGAATGTAGCGCTACCTTATGTAAGTAAGTAAGCTTACTCAACAATAACATATACCGAGTTTGCTTTTCGTTTATTTTAGGCACTTCTAGAGATAACACAGTCCTTCCTGGACTTCAAAACCTTTCCTTGCTAGTTCATCTTTTGTTTTATTCCCTTTTATATTATACTACATATATCCAGAAACCCAGCAGGGCTTAACTGAGTTTTTTTTTACGGTTAAAATTCTTCTTTGATTTTTTATTCTCACTGAATATGGCTTTGATATAGCAGTCCCGCTGCTTTTTCAAAAGAATAGATCTCAGTCTGAAAGACATTGCATTCTTCTGGCCGTTTGTATGACTCTTTAATATAGAGAGGTTGACTAAACACCCCAGTTCCTAATCGTAATTCCACTTTTGAGCAATCGGTTTTGAGCGGAATACCATTTTCATCATAGAACTGTGCTGTATCCTTGCATAACAAACAGATAGACCCATGCCCATAGGTGCTGTGGTTTCAAAAGCACCGCTTTTTTTAAACGAAGTGTACTTTTAGCTGTCTTGCATCTTATGAACTCGTTCATGGCTAAAATGTCTTAAATCATTTCTAACCCTGCTTGTGCTTTTGTTATTCCAACACAAGCTAAAAATTGTTTTGCGCGATTTCGACGTTTGGCAGCATTTCACTTGGAAATAAAAGCCTGATTGCTTCTTTTAAGTCTTCTATTTTGGAGCAAAAAATGTCACACCTCCAGTCCCTGTTATAGAAGAACTATACCTGAGGTCCGGGTACCAAAATATAACCTCAAACCAAAATTCATATTCGTCCCAATAGAGGTCGGAGCGGAATTTTCTCCGATTTCCTCCGAATTTTGTTTTGAGGTAGTTCTCCGACAGGCAAAATGTCTCCGATTTGGAGGAAATTGGAGAGAATTCCGCTCCGACGGTTACCTCGATTCGGCCGATTATTAGTTGTTATATAGTGCTAGTAAACCCACACAAAACCGATTTGGTCCTATTCACTAGGAAATATAAAATTCCGCACATCGACCCTCCTTCTATAAACGGTGTCCAATTAAAGTTTTAAGAGGAAACTAAATATCTGGGTCTTATCTTAGACAGAAAACTGAATTGGAAGAGCAACATACACGAAAGAATAAGAAAATCTACGGTAGCTCTTTTCACCTGCAAGAAAGCCATTGGTAACAAATGGGGTCTGCAACCCAAAATCACTCACTGGCTATACACATCGGTAATTAGACCGATTCTTCTTTATGGTGTGTCAGTATGGTGGACTGCTTTAGACGTAAAAACGAACTGCGATAAGCTTAGTAAAGTGCAACGCTCAGCATGCCTAAGTATAAGTGGATCACTTCGTACTACCCCATCTGCGGCACTAGACACCCTACTCTATCTGACACCTCTGGATATAATCAGCAAACAAATAGCTGCTAGTTCTGCTATTCGCCTCGAATGCCTCTTCACAGTGGACTAACAATAACATTGGCCACTCTGTTATTCTTAATTATTTAGAATCAATTCCAAAGCACACAGACTACACCGTTCCTCAACTACAGTTCGATAGGAAGTTTCAAACTTCTATCCCTTCCCGATCCTTCTGGGAAAATAATACATTCCTGGAAGACGAGGCAATCCACTTCTATACAGATGGATCGAAAACTAGTGATGGGGTTGGTGGAGGTGTGTACTCCGAACGACTAAAACTAAGTCTCTCATTCAGCCTTCCAAATCATTGTAGCGTGTTTCAGGCAGAACTTTTGGCGATTAAGGAGGTCCTGTCCTGGCTCAGAGAAAACGTGGTATCCACATCTGATATCCGGATTTTCTCAGATAGTCAGGCAGCTATAAAGTCCCTGGACTCTGTCTCTACAAACTCGATTACGGTCCAAAACTGTCGATCGTCTCTAATGGAGATGGCACAACAGTTTAACATTCACCTTCACTGGGTGCCGGGCCATAGAGACATTCCAGGAAACTGCAAAGCCGACGAACTCGCCAAACATGGTACAACATTACCCATTAAACCACAAAGGGCAAATGTTGGTATACCAATCGCTACATGTAAGCTCTTGCTACAACAAGATGCTATTAAGAGAACTAACATCAGGTGGAATAACATAACCACCTGTCAGGCAACGAAAAACATCTGGCCTAATTTGGACTTAAAGAGATCTAGATAGCCTGATATCTCTAAGCAGAGCGCATATAAGCTCCTTAATTGGTGTCATTACTGGACACTGTCTAATTGGAAGACACGCTGCGCGACTGGGCGTATTTTCTAATGATTTCTGCAGAAGCTGCATGGATGAGGAGGAGGAGGAAACAGTTCTTCACCTCCTCTGTACCTGTCCTGCTCTGGCTCATAAACGTATGATTCACTTAGGAGAATACTTCTACAATGATCTAAACGATCTCGTACATATTAATATAATTAATCTTCTACGTTTCGTAAGGAACTCTAATTGGTTTCAATGAGCTTTCGAAGAAAAGCCTTTCTAGATTCATGTGGTATCACAATGGGCCTTTGATTGGCCTAAGTGTGTCTTTTAACATCCATGACAGCCACTTTAACCTAACCTAACCAATAGTGCTAGTGTCCGTTCCGTAGCTTAGTGGTAGGTGCGTTGGCTGCTAAGCAGAACATCGTGGGTTTGAGTCCTACTCGTGCCCAAAGTTTTCACGGACACTGCCTCTTGCGAAGAACTGACAAAACTTTCAAGAGTATCATCTGTCATTAAAAAGTGCTTCTCAACTTTGCCGTTCGTAATCGGCGTTAAATTGTGAGTCCCCTCAATTCTTCACACGCACCCAAAGAATTGCTGATGAGAGTAAGCCACTTAGGCCTTGGCTCTTCAAGAGCTGTCGCGCCACTCTTTTTTTTTTTTTTTATTTATATCTCAAAAGATTATAGCTATTAAAATCTAGTACTTACCGTTACTCTTTCGAGATTTTTTTTTGTTTTTTGTTTTCACAATAAAAAATATAACAAAAACATATAGTGTTTTCACGGAACCGTGCGATTTTATTTTCATTTTATTTCTTTTTTCGTAATTATTTCATTTACTTAACAACTTCCGTGTATAAAGATGTGCAAGAATATAAATATTTTTTTTTACTAAACAGGAATGGCTTTTTGATATAATTAGTGTTTAACTGTACAGAACTAATAAGCAGATTTACTTAGATTGAAAAAAAAAAACAGAGCATAAAGACTAAAAATATATTTTTGCATTGTACAATGGCAGTTTAAATTGTAAGATTATTTTGTTTATTAAAACTATTGGAAGGATAGAAAATAAAATTTTGTACTTGCACATCCTCTCACAATTATCATATAGGTGTTCTCTTTCATTTCTATTATTTTTTATCTTTTTTTTACATTTTTGCTTTATTTCTTATTAATTATTTTCATTTTAGCAATTTTTACAAAAATAGGAATTTCATTCATTTAAGTTTTTTTGTTTTTTTTTTTTTTGCCTAATAACAAGAACTTTACCTTTAAAAATGGATAAGTTTACAATATAAATGACAGTGAAAAAAAATTCTTTAGCAATAGTATTAATCTTCAATTTTGAGACGCGCCCCACTGGTGTTGCTCGGGGGTCTCTCCTTTTTCTTACATTTCTTTTATAACAATTTATACATGCGATTTTAAATATCGGTGTTAACAGAAAAAAAAAATAATAAAAATAAAAATACATTACATTAATAATAGTCGTTAACTTAAGCGTACAAATATAAATAAATTGAAGATGCATTTACAAAATTCACAACCTTGAAACGTGATTTTTTTTTTATTCAAAGACACAATGACATATTTTAATTGCTATTGCTTTACATTTTAGTATTGAGTGAACAAAATTTAATTTTTTTTTATATATAACTGAGCAATTTTTAGTTGTTTTTGTTTTTTTTTAGTTTTTAAATTTTTTTTTCTTGTTTTCATTTTATTTTATTATTTTTGTGGTTTTTTTGTTTCAATTTTTTATTGTTTTTTTTTTTTTAGATTTTTTTTTTAAATTTTGTTTTAAGCTTTATCCATGATTCTTATTATTAAGTTAAACTTTTTTTTCTTTCTGAAAGCATAAAATTAAGTATAACGTTATGACTTGGACCTTATTGTAATATTTTACAAATAAACAACCTGAGATACATAGTGACGACATCAATTACAGAACAGAACACAAAAAAAAAATATAATTACGCTAAGTTGGACAAATCGTGATCAATAAAATGGGGAAATATACAAATACTTGTGGATGTGAAATCTAATTATTTCTTATTGTACCTGTGCTTCATGGTTTGTAGAAGAAAATAATCATTTTTGATAAAATATTGTGGTATATACTGCAAAATAAACAATTTCTCCGGTTGCAATTGAAGATTCTGTCTCTCAATATCTACTATCCCCTGAGGTAACGGTTATTATTTAATTTAAGAAAAACAATAAAGCAGAACTCCAGCCACAACTTCACAACAGCCACTTCCAGGCAACTCGAATTCAATAACAATTGAATCATTTATTTTCAAAACATGACATGTCCACATTTCTCTGGAAATCGTTTTTTATTTTTATATTTTTTTTTAGAAGAATCACGTTGACTTCTGAAATATGACATGTCAGCTATCATACATACGTTATAGCGTCTGTAAATATTTGTTTATTTTTAAGACATGACATGTCCAGGACATAGGAGTGACCATAGGAGTGACTCTTAATATTTTTTTTATTGAGTTGCATCACTGAAAAAGCAAATTGAGAAGAAAATAAAGTACCGTTATTTCCTCTCCTGGTGTTTAAAAATTAAAAACAGATTTCGATGTATTGCAAAAATATAACCGCACAATGCAAATCTCTTTGAAGCTGCATTCAGTCAAGTCCTTTCAAATAAAAAACAACAATGCCACGCGGTACGCATTTAAGTGAATTTGAAAAAGGCAAAATCTTAGCTTTTCGGTCAAGCGGCCTAAGTCTTGGGGTTGTTGGAAGACGAATTTCACGATCGGATCGTTTCGTTCGAATTTTTTTTTTAAATCCAGAATCTTATGGGACAAAACTAAGGCCCGGGCGTCCGCAGAAGCTGACACGTCGCGACAAGAGGCGTTTAATCAATGCTGCATCCAATTCGGTGCATTCTTTACCGGAATTTCGTAACGAATTGGGTTAAGGAGTTTCGGTTTCAACCGTTTCTCGTGCTTTAAAAGCAGTGGAGTGATTGTTCGGGGAAAAATGCCATTTCCAAATGCAGTTCCAAATTTAATAGCAGCCCACAAACAAAAAAGATTGGAATTTGCCCGCCAAAACATAAATCGGGATTGGAAAACCATAAGTGACTTTCTATTAATCTACACTAAAATCTCGTTATTCCAAATGGCATACTGGAATGAATATTTTTTATTAGGTTACTTTTAGTGATGAAAAAAAATTTAATCTCGATGGACCAAATGGTTTTAGCGGATATTGGCTCGATTTGAGGAAAGAGAAAAAGTTTTTTTCCAAGAGGAACTTTGGTGGTAGCAGCTGTATGGTTTGGGGGGCCTTCTGCGAGCATGGTAAGCTGCACTTGCCATCACCTCTACCAGAATGAACAGTTCTGACTACGATTCGGTAGTTGAGGAGAATTTGGCACCTTATTTAAGACGATTTCGTTGAGTTTAGCATGTCTTCCAGCAAGATAATGCCCCAATTCATGTAAGTCGTCAAAGTTTGGATTGCTTCGAATCGAAAACTTTAATTTGATGGAATGGCCGCCACATTCTCCAGATTGCAACCTCATCGAAAATCTTTGGGAATTTTAACTCGCAAAATGTATGCCCATAATAAACAATTTGCTAGTGTTGCTGAGCTGCGAGAGGCAGTTGTGACAAATGGAACGCTTTAGACGACTCCATATCGAAAAATTTAGTTAATAGTATGCCACAAAGAATTCTAAGATTAGTGGAAAATAGAGGTAATAAAATTGCATGTTAATTTTTTGTTAAAAATTAACATAAATAAAAAAAAAAAAACAAAAAATAATAAATGCGGTTATATTTTTGCAATACATCGAAATCTGTTTTTAATTTTTTAAACACCAGTAGAGGAAATAACGGTACTTTATTTTCTTCTCAATTTGCTTGATCTATGATGCATCTCAATAAAAAAATAGTAAGGAGTCACTCCTATTGTAGGTTTTCTTTGAATTGCATTTTTTCGGGTGCGGTTATACTTATGCAAGGCACTGTATGTATATTATGTGTGAAAATGTTAAGAGAGTTGCAACAGCTGAGAAAATTGTTCATCTTCGTCGAGCTAAGAAGTTCCATAAAAAAATACAAGATGTAAGAAAAGTTATTAAAGACGACGATGATTCATATGGAATTATTTTTGACTATATGCAGAATCTTCCACTGCCTCATATTCCAGTCCAGGAAATATTTTATTATAGGCAGTTATGGGTAAATGTTTTCGGAATTTACGATATAAAAACAAAGAAAAGTACCTTTTATCTATACCACGAAGGCATAGCCAAAAAATCTCCTAATGAAGTATGCAGTTTTGTTTGGCATTATATTCAAAACAATATTCCAAGCAATGTCAAGAAGCTGTATGTGTTTTCTGATGGTTGTGGAGGACAAAATCGAAGCCATACAGTGGTGCGTTTTATGCACAATTTAGTTTCGGAAGGTCGCTTCGAAAACATTTATCAATATTTTCCGGTTTGAGGTCACCATGCGACAGTACTTTTGGTGTAATCAAACGAAATCTTAAAAGATATGACAGAATCTATACTCCGGAGCAAAACACGGAGTATATTGAAAATTCTAGCAACCTATTCACCGTTCGTTATTTTAAAACAGAAGATATATTAAATTTCTCAGCCTGGTGGCCCCTTCATTAAAAAAAAAAAAATAGTACTATCGGAGGAATCTGTTGGAAAAAAAGTACCAAGGAACTTCAAAGTATCCTTTAATATATCGAATTTTGGAATGTTTGTTACCAAAACAAGATCGAAGCACACGATTACATCGACGGACTTGTGAAGCACACATTTAAGCTATAAAAGTTCAATAGCCCAATTACGGTTCCAACAACTCAAGTTTATGATATCAGTAACACCATCGATGAAAAAAATATCGAGGACATTCGAAAAGTTGTCCAGTATATCCCGGAAGAGTTTCAAGAGTTTTACCATTTAACACTCGCCTGGAAGACTACTAGTTCTTCTAAAAGAAGCAACTCAGTAAAAAATGTTGAAACTACTTCTGATATTGGAGAATAAAATAAAAACAATGTTCAACAAAATTTTTGGCAAGCATTTTTATTTGTTTTCACTTGTTTTAACTCACGTTTAAATTCTAAAATTCTAGAAGAGTTCAGTAGAAAACTGGTGACCTGCTCTTCTAGTCTTCTAGGAATGCCACCAGTTTTTTTTTTTTTTGATAGAAGTAGGGGAGAGTGAGTATATTTGGGACACTTTTCGAATTCATAAAATTTGCCAAGATCTTATAGATCGTATCTGAGCAAACTTGATTTCTAAAGATAAAATAACATTTTGGCAACCTATTTTCAGTTAAAAAGAAGGCGAAAGTCCGACAGAAGAACAGCAAAAAATCATTTCATGAACCAATTCACTTAGTCCCATTATTCCTGCGAGCAATAGGATTGGGACTACTTTGGGGTGGAATAGTGATGTCCCAATCATCCTGCATAGCACTTTGCATAAATAATTTATAATACCACTTTTCTTGTGGCATTAATTAAACAAAACAACGATTAATTCACTTCAAAAATGGTGTTCCTACCTAATTATTAAACTCTTTTGCACAGTAAGTTCATACATTAAAAAAAATCACTCAAAGTATACGCAGATATTTTACTTTTTATGCACAAATTACCTTTTCTTAATCTCCACTCCGTGTTTTTTTCCCCAGAGAAAAAAATTGTAAGAATTGAGAAAATGCCTTTGTACCCACAGGCCATTAAAGACGTTTATTTATTTTAAAATTAAAAAGTGTGTTTCATTCATAAAAGAAAGTCATACAGTTCACTTAGAAAAAGGGAAATATTTAACCCCCATGCCCAACAATGTGTGAAGTCTTAGCACATTAGCCTAAAATTATCATTGCCGAGTGCCCAACGTAAAGTGTCTTCCCAATTAAGGAAAATCACACCATTTTCTTTTTTATCGCTCCAAACTTGAAATTCTTTTAACACTAATTATAAATTGGACCCATACAGAGTTCTCACAATACGCGGATTTCCAAATAGTTTTAAGAAGTTTCTAATCTTCAAATGGAAAGTGGGAATGAAAGATGAACCCTTTCACAGTGGTGCGCAGTGATCGCATCACTCATTTGTTTGACGCGAGTTACACAAATGAAAGTCAGCAAACTTGACGACGAACATTTCTGTTGCTTCATAACCGGAACTAGTAGACAGTGAATGCATTACTTTCCTATGGGAAAATCTAAATATCCGAAGGCCATAGGAAATTGAATG
>CAKKXW010000001.1:40326298-40350894 GCA_920937365.1 Sphaerophoria rueppellii
TCAACTCGGAGTGCAAAACTGGAGACGACTAGCTAAGGATCGAGCTAGCTGGCGGAGCCTGTTGATTGAGGCCCAAGTCCACAACGGACTGTAGCGCCACCTTAAGTAAGTAAGTAAGTACAATGCAAATCTCTTTGAAGCTGCATTCAGTCAAGTCCTTTCAAATAAAAAACAACAATGCCACGCGGTACGCATTTAAGTGAATTTGAAAAAGGCAAAATTTTGGCTTTTCGGTCAAGCGGCCTAAGTCTTGGGGCTGTTGGAAGACGAATTTCACGATCGGATCGTGTCGTTCGAAATTTTTTTTTAAATCCAGAATCTTATGGGACAAAAATAAGGCCCGGGCGTCCGCAGAAGCTGACACGTCGCGACAAGAGGCGTTTAATCAATGCTGCATCCAATTCGGTGCATTCTTTACCGGAATTTCGTAACGAATTGGGTTAAGGAGTTTCGGTTTCAACCGTTTCTCGTGCTTTAAAAAGCAGTGGAGTGATTGTTCGGGGAAAAATGCCATTTCCAAATGCCAGTTCCAAACAAACAAACAAGATTGGAATTTGCCCGCCAAAACATGAATCGGGATTGGAAAACCATAAGTGACATTCTATTAATCTACACTAAAATCTCGTTATTCCAAATGGCATACTGGAATGAATATTTTTTATTAGGTTAGTTTTAGTGATGAAAAAAAATTTAATCTCGATGGACCAAATGGTTTTAGCGGATATTGGCTCGATTTGAGGAAAGAGAAAAAGTTTTTTTCCAAGAGGAACTTTGGTGGTAGCAGCTGTATGGTTTGGGGGGCCTTTTGCGAGCATGGTAAGTTGCACTTGCCTTCACCTCTACCAGAATGAACAGTTCTGACTACGATTCGGTAGTTGAGGAGAATTTGGCATCTTATTTAAGACGGTTTCGTTGAGTTTATCATGTCTTCCAGCAAGATAATGCCCCCCATTCATGTAAGTCGTCAAAGTTTGGATTGCTTCGAATCGAAAAACTTTAATTTGATGGAATGGCCGCCACATTCTCCAGATTGCAACCCCATCGAAAATCTTTGGGGAATTTTAACTCGCAAAATGTATGTCCATAATAAACAATTTGCTAGTGTTGCTGAGCTGCGAGAGGCAGTTGTGACAAATGGAACGCTTTAGACGACTCCATATTGAAAAATCTAGTTAATAGTATGCCAAAAAGAATTCTAAGATTAGTGGAAAATAGAGGTAATAAAATTGCATATTAATTTTTTGTTAAAAAATTAACTTAAAACAAAAAAAAAAACAAAAAATAATAAATGCGGTTATATTTTTGCAATACATCGAAATCTGTTTTAAATTTTTAAACACCAGGAGAGGAAATAACGGTACTTTATTTCCTTCTCAATTTGCTTGATCTATGATGCATCTCAATAAAAAAATAGTAAGGTGACTCCTTTTGTAGGTTTTCTTTTAATTGCATTTTTTCGGGTGCTATTATACTTATGCAAGGCACTGTATGTATATTATGTGTGAAAATGTTAAGAGAGTTGCAACAGCTGAGAAAATTGTTCATCTTCGTCGAGCTAAGAAGTTCCATCAAAAAATACAAGATGTAAGAAAAGTTATTAAGTTGACGATGATTCAATGGAATAATTTTTGACTATGCATAACCTTCCACTGCTTCATATTCCAGTCCAGGAAATATTTAATATAGGCAGTTATGGGTAAATGTTTTCGGAATTTAAGATATAAAAACAAAGAAAAGTACCTTTTATATAAACCACGAAGGCATAGCCAAAAAATCTCCTAATAAGGTATGCAGTTTTGTTTGGCATTATATTCAGAACAATATTCCAAGCAATGTCAAGAAGCTGTATGTGTTTTCTGATGGTTGTGGAGGACAAAATCGAAACCATACAGTGGTGCGTTTTATGCACAATTTAGTTTCGGAAGGTCGCTTCGAAAACATTTATCAATATTTTCCGGTTTGAGGTCACCATGCGACAGTACTTTTGGTGTAATCAAACGAAATTTTAAAAGATATGACAGAATCTATACTCCGGAGCAATACGCGGAGTATATTGAAAATTCTAGCAACCTATTCACCGTTCGTTATTTTAAAACAGAAGATATATTAAATTTCTCAGCCTGGTGGCCCCTTCATTAAAAAAAAAAATACATAGTACTATCGGAGGAATCTGTTGGAAAAAAAGTACCAAGGAACTTCAAAGTATCCTTTAATATATCGAATTTTGGAATGTTTGTTACCAAAACAAGATCGAATCACACGATTACATCGACGGACTTGTGAAGCACACATTTAAGCTAAAAAAGTTCAATAGCCCAATTACGGTTCCAACAACTCAAGTTTATGATATCAGTAACACCATCGATGAAAAAAATATCGAGGACATTCGAAAAGTTGTCCAGTATATCCCGGAAGAGTTTCAAGAGTTTTACCATTTAACACTCGCCTGGAAGACTACTAGTTCTTCTAAAAGAAGCAACTCAGTAAAAAATGTTGAAACTACTTCTGATATTGGAGAATAAAATAAAAACAATGTTCAACAAAATTTTTGGCAAGCATTTTTATTTGTTTTCACTTGTTTTAACTCACGTTTAAATTCTAAAATTCTAGAAGAGTTCAGTAGAAAACTGGTGACCTGCTCTTCTAGTCTTCTAGGAATGCCACCAGTTTTTTTTTTTTTTTGATAGAAGTAGGGGAGAGTGAGTATATTTGGGACACTTTTCGAATTCATAAAATTTGCCAAGATCTTATAGATCGTATCTGAGCAAAATTGATTTCTAAAGATAAAATAACATTTTCGCAACCTATTTTCAGTTAAAAAGAAGGCGAAAGTCCGACAGAAGAACAGCAAAAAATCATTTCATGAACCAATTCACTTTGTCCCATTATTCCTGCGAGCAATAGGATTGGGACTACTTTGGGGTGGAATAGTGATGTCCCAATCATCCTGCATAGCACTTTGCATAAATAATTTATAATACCACTTTTCTTGTGGCACTAATTAAACAAAACAACGATTAATTCACTTCAAAAATGGTGTTCCTACCTATTTATTAAACTCTTTTGCACAGTAAGTTCATACATTAAAAAAAAAAATCACTCAAAGTATACGCAGATATTTTACTTTTTATGCACAAATTACCTTTTCTTAATCTCCACTCCGTGTTTTTTTTTCCCAGACACAACTTGTTTTATTGAGGGATGGGGAAAAACTGAAGACAGAATCTGTCATACAAGGAAAGAGAAAAAAATTGTAAGAATTGAGAAAATGCCTTTGTCCCCACAGGCGTTTATTTATTTTAAAATTGAAAAGTGTGTTTCATTCATAAAAGAAAGTCCTACAGTTCACTTAGAAAAAGGAAAATATTTAACCCCCATGCCCAACAATGTGTCAAGTCTTAGCACATTAGTCTAAAATTATCATTGCCGAGTGCCAACGTAAAGTGTCTTCCCAATTAAGGAAAATCACGCCATTTTCTTTTTTATCGTTCTAAACTTGAAATTCTTTTAACACTAATTATAAATTGGACCGATACAGAGTTCTCGCAATACGCGGATTTTCAAATAGTTTTAAGAAGTTTCTAATCTTCAAATGGAAGTGGGAATGAAAGATGAACCCTTTCACAGTGGTGCGCAGTGATCGCATCACTCATTTGTTTGACGCGAGTTACACAAATGAAAGTCAGCAAACTTGACGACGAACATTTCTGTTGCTTCATAACCGGAACCAGTAGACAGTAGACTTTCCTATGGGAAAATCTAAATATCCGAAGGCCATAGGAAATTGAATGCATTGACCTGAGTGTCTGCTGCTTAGAGTCTAAGTAGCGTAGGTTATTATTTACGATAAAGATATCAGTCTTATTTTGACCCCTAATAAAAACACTGTAACGGTAACTGCTGTTCCTAATCCACTAGTCTGCGTTCTTATGCAACTTCATTTGATTCCTCCGAACCACAGGAATCTCAAAGATCCTCAAAGAAGGTGGACTAGGTTGTCCAGTCAGCAGAGTGCGGGTAAGCACGCTAGCGAAAGGCCAATAGACTTGCTCGTCGGTGGGGTGGGATCTTGCATCCGCCACTGGACTGCCGTATACTTATAATCGTGCCTATATACACTTTTATAATCAAAATAATGCTGCTACTCTTGTCACCAAGTCTACACAACCTCAAAGAAAAAAAAGTTGTCATATTAACAATCGTCGATAGTCAACTTGAAATTTGGCCAAATTGTTGCATTGACTACCAAAATAGTCCATATAACAACCTGATTTTAAAAAATTGACTACTGGATAGTCAATACAACAATTTTCGATTGTCAATTTTGAGTAGTCAATATGACAACAAAAGTAGTCAATAGAACAACTTCGGTAGTCAATATGACAATTTGGTTGTCATATTGACTACAAAAATTGGCAATCGAGGATTGTTATATTGACTACCTAGTAGTCAATTTAAATTTCGTTTTTCAATAAAAATTGTCATGTTCACTACCGCAGTTGTCCTATTGACTACCTCAATAATTGTCATATTGACTACCGTGGTTGTCATATTGACTACCAAAAGTGACTTTCGAGAATTGTTGCATTGACTATTCGGTAGTCAAATTAGAGTACGGTTTTAATAACAAATTGTCATATTGACTACGGTGGTTGAATGACTAAAATCCAAAAAAAATTCTGGGATACGACCAACAAAGATAACTTCCCATCCCTTCTGTCAATCTGTTATCTTGCTTAAAACTTTAATAAAATATTCAGAACAATATTTTGCTTTTGCTTAAGATTATTAATTTGAAGTCAATACCTATTTGTTCTCCTAACACTTGATTGAAAATCATTCCTTATTAGTTTTTTTTTTTTTTTTTTTTTTTTCAAAAATTTGGACCGATTATAATAACTTCCTATGTTAAGTTAATAATAACTAATTAGAAAACGAAAGTAAATATTTAATAGTTGTCTTATCGATAAACGATAGCTTTTGACAAATAACGTTTAGTGAAAGCGTAGCAAAACTTGAATTAAATATTCGAATATATAAGATATACATACATTTTTAACGATTCCAAATGCATATGCCAAAAATAGTAAAATAATTTAAAATAGTAAAGTGTATTATTAATTTGTCCGTTATCCCTGATAACAAAAACCAAACCCCATAAGCTTTTCTTTGCCAGGCACCTACATGACATAAACAAATGAAAATCTGAAAAAAACAAATGAAAATCTGAAAATATTTAGATTGCGTTCAGTGTACTCGTAATTGAAGTAAGTTTTTCAATCATTTTTCTATACGGTCGCGAAAGTTTTTCTATATTCAACCTCGAATTTAAAGAGTTTTGAGTGCATGTACTTATATCAGCATAATAGAAAGTGATTACAAGGTATGTATATAAAAAAAAGTTATATTAATTTAACACATAACTTTTTTTTTCCAAAATAAATGTATATTTAAAATTCATTTTTTTCAGTGAGCAAAATTCAAACCCTTTTATTTCCAGACAAAAACGGTAAATCAACATTACAGTTACGTTGAAACTAAAGTTGTCATATTGACTATTGCGATAGTCAATGTGACAAATCGGTAGTCAATGTGACAACTCGGTAGTCAATATGACAACTTTGGAATTCTCATTCAGTTATCAGTTTTTACCCAAACCCATTATTCTTTCTTGAGCTCTGGCATCTGGTCGCGGAACAATTTCTCTACTAAAATTAAGTATTTTTTCTTGTTTATTCTTAAATTAAAAATTCCTCGAAATTATAAATTTTACCGATTATCGTTTGTGCATTTAAAAACCACTAAGAACTTGAATTGAAAAAAAAAAAAAATATTCTAAGATATAAAGTTATCGTGACCTCTTTTAACTTAATATTTTTCAGAGTCATTAAATTAAAAATATCAAGTCAATTTATAGTATTCAATTGGTGCATTTTATATCTATTGAATGGAGTGGAAGAAAAATCAAATCATATAAATAAAAACACTGAGCCCCACCTTGTTTTCACTCTTTATAGATGATCTCGTCGATTACCTTCCAGGTGGAGTTGACTTTGCAGGAGAGCGTATTAAGGCTCTAATGTTTGCAGATGATATAGTCAGTCATCTTCGCGTATTCACCAGAAACATTGCAACTTATGATCAACAGGGTATACCACTACTGCTGTCTATGGAACCTAACAGTCAATACTCAAAAATCTAAGGTGATGATATTTAAAAAAGGCGGTGGACGCAATGCATCGAATGAAAAATGGAATTACAATGGAGAAGATATTGAATGTGTTAGTGAATACAAGTACTTAGGCGTAATTCTGTCAAAAAACCTGAGCTTGGAGGCACATTTCAAGAAGAAACTTCAAAAGGCTAAAACAGCGATTAATATATCTTGGAAAAGATGCTTTATGAATGTTAATATAGCTCACAGCAGTTAACATAAGATATTTGAAGCGGTTGCGGAAAGTATACTTCTATATGGCGCTCAAGCATGGGGATGTAAAAAGTTTCACAATGTCGAGAGGCTCTTAACTCACTATCTGAAGAGAGTATTTCGTTTGCCAATAAACACGCCAAACTACGTTCTAATGCTGGAAACCGGACTGCCACCTCTATTCCCCTTTTTAAATTTTAAAAAGGTCATCCAACCGAAGCGGTAGTCCCGCAATCACAGCTACAAGTGAATAAAAAGTAAATCCTCGGAGAGGTACCACGCTATTACTAACTTTATATTTGAAGGTATTCATTTATTTATCTGTGTCGATAATAATTAAAGTAAAGATGTCAAGATTTAACCGTAATAACAACAACAAAAATAATAATAATGGTTTTAACGCTAATTGGCGTCAACCAGTTCAATTCCCTCAACAACAACAACCTTATCAGCAACAACAACAGCCAATGGAATATCAGGAACGTCCTTCTTCATCAAGACGACCTTATCAAGCACCACGTAGGGGAGGAATTTCTAGGCCAAAAGAAAATGTTCGTCCTCCAGTCGTCGCTGTTGATGTTCTACCCGGTGGTCAACATTTATCTAAGACCAACTCGGAATTGAAGAATGATCCTCTATGTTTAGAGGCTTTCTTTCCGACTCCTTCTGAGGAGTTAAGACCTATTGCTGAAGAATTGAATCATTTTACGGGGTTTAGTGGTTTTCCAAGTATTGTGAAAGAAAGTTATGAAAACTTTTGTGCTCACAATTTAAATTTTAAAAAATCTATTAGTTTATCATGTTATAACTACTACCTTACCGTCCTCGCTTGGGCGCGTGTTTTATACATTAAGCGAATGAATAAAAAAATATAATTCATTAAAACCTTGAATATGCAAGCTGATTATCTGATGCACGTTTTCAGAATGCCTGAATCTCGGCTTGTTAGAAAAATAGCGCTCCAAGCGGTACAAAGCCATAATAACTGGTACGGTGAGTGGTCACGTCTCGCAGAAGAATGCAACTTGAATTTTAATTTAAATACGGATGATGTTACTCACAGTAAAACTCTTATGTACAAGGTTATAGCAGCAGTTGATGAGCAGTGCAGCAGAAGCAGCCGGGTCCTTGTTCAGAACAACCTACAGTAGGCTCAACCATAATCTCGCAGAAAAAAAACTATTTCCATAATGCGAACAATATAGACGTTATTGCTACTATGGTCAAGTTAAGAAGCGAATTACTCAACCTAAACTTCATACCGCATAGGCCTTGAGTGTACTATTTGCAATTTAGCGGAAAGGGAGAACGTTATTCATTTCGTCGGAAGGTGTCCAACTCTCAGGGAAACTAGAAGAAGTATCCTGGGGAGTGATTTTCTAACAGAGGATCAAGTTATTAGTATGCTTAATGAGATGGATGTTTCCAAACTTTACAATTATTGCAAAATTGCGTTAAAATACAGATCCAGAATATTCAACGAAGACTTCTGAATTGTGATTCATGTGTTATGAATACATATTTGCTTTCTTGTTTGGAATCTGATTCACATATATGTGATATTGTATTACAGTTATTTAATATATTTTAGTTGTCAATCTGGCAGACGGCAAATGCCATGCTTAAATTATTTTTGTATGTATAATTATGTAATAACTGTTAATTGAATCGTTAATCAATAAAAATCAACTATCTATCTATCTATAATTAAAAACAAATACTAAATTGAAAAGCCAACAAAAGAATTGTGAAAACCACGTGCATGCATTGGCAACCGCCGTTGCTACATTGAATACTGAATGTCATCCTATTGACTACCGCAATCATCCTATTGACTATTGCGATAGTCAATGTAACAACTCTGTAGTCAATATGATAACTTTAGAATCTTCTATTTAGTTTCCAGTGTTTTCCAAAAATTATAATTCTTTCTCAAGCTCTGGCTTCAAGTCGCAAAAAAATGTCGCTTCACAATTTAATATTTTCAAATTTGTAGATTCTCAACTTTGAGAAAAATATAAGTTTTAACTAGTGGTAGGATTTTTCAACCAAAGACTTCAATTAAAAAAAATTACAAGGTAAACCAATTTATAAAAAAAAATAATCTGCGATACAAAGTAATGGCGTCCTCTGTTAACTTAATATTTTCAAAGTCATTTATTCGAAATATCAAGTCAACTATATTGTTAACAATTTAACCATATCATTAGTGACATTTTGAAATATATACGTAAAAAATTATTTGAAAGTATAAGATAAATTTATGGAATTATTAAAAATAATATTCGTGGGTATCAATACTATAGAAAAAAAAATTAATTTACTTAGCCAGAAAAAAAAACACATTTAGTGAAATTTATATTCATCAAATTGAATACCCTGGTTGTCATATTGACTACCACGATCATCCTGTGGACTATTTAGCTTTTAATTTATATATTTAAATTAAGCTAGAAATTTAGTATCAAAGTGAAGTGACCATAATGTCTATGCATTTCTAGTACGGAAAATAATTTTCTTTTCAAAAATGTCAAAAAATAACAGAGTTTTGTCAGAAAATGTATTAGGTTGATTTTCAATGACGTAAATTTCCTGATCTTTATAAAAGCATAAGGAAACAAATTCAGATTCTTCACTATTCAATTTTTCCTGATCACTAATTGTTAATTGTCTTTTATTAAAAAAAGAGCATCCAAACAAGTGACAGTTGGTGAAAATAAACAAATCAATTACGATTAAACGGACCTGTTATTTGGAATTCCCAACTGTTGCCTGGACCATTTCATCCACTGCTCTCATAAGGTTTTAACTTTAGCAAATCATCTTCCAAGTTTAGTAATTTGCTAAAAATGGCCTTAACATTTTACTAAATCGTCTTAAAATTTTGGGCCTTTGTTTCCAAGGCTTAGATACATTTCATTCTTGAATTTGGTTTTAGTTTCATGTTTTAAACCAAAAATTAAAAAAAAGAAAATTCATATATTTTCTATTTGTATTTGTACATAATGTGCGCAGTTGGTTAAATATTATTTTTTCATGAAAAATTTAATTATTTTAAACTTTTTGACTTCTAGTTTTTAAAAAAAATGTAAACCAGGTCAGTTTTTTTATTTCGAAGATGAAGTTTTTCTTAAACAGTTTTTAAGTGAGCACAGATTGATTGATGACCGTGTTTATATGCATTTTGTTTCGTTATCAGATCGATAAGGACTTTCAAACGCTCCATCCAACCAGCACATCAATACTTTAATTGTGGCAAGACCATTGGAACCCATTAAAAAACTTCCTGATGGAAAACATTAAGGACAAAAAGGTTACAGAAACATTGAAAGACTTGGGAGAGATACAAATTTTGGAGAAGGTATGCTATGCACAGATATAAATATGTTTTTTTTTTCTTTTATAATGGTTAACATACAAACAAAGTAACTGAGGTGTAAAATAAATTTCCTTATTATCCGTAAATACATTAATGTGAAACAATGCTTTACTAATCCATTTTTATTTTTATTCCTATTAGATGATTTTGTGCAGGAGATACTTAAAAGTATTCACTTCTACTTATTTCCAACAACAGCAGTTTCAAGAAAATCTAACACCAGGGCCAAGTCAAGAAGCAAGTTCACCATCAAAGATACACTGATCACATTCATCTTTGAAGAAGAGACGACGCAAGTATTAGAGGATCACTGACATTACTGAAATTCAGAGGTGAAACCATTCAACCTCTAATACTTAAGGGAAAAAATGAGTACTTCATTTTGTTAGATGACTACAAACTAAAGACAACTAATGTCTTAAGAGCTGTGGATATCCACCAGCGTTCGAGAATTTCTGGGATTTCATAGAACTTTGTTTTACATGAAAACAAACACAAATAAAACCAAAAGGATGAATCCAAAACTGTCAACAATGCTGCATAAGTTAAGTACATAATTTAATTTAATTATAAACATAAGGAACTAAATTTGTTGTTTTTATTTTTACAACATTCTTGCATTACTAAATATGCTTACTTCATTCTTAATAATAAGAGCTACATATAAGAAGGTAAAGTAGCTATTCAATAAAATAAAAGTATTTGTTTTCATTTTAACTTTTGATGAATTATTTCTTGGGTTGCAATTTAAAAAAAAAAAAAAGTTTTTCTTAAAAGTGACACAAATTAAACAGTAAGACAGATTCCAAGGGCGAACAGTGAGACATGTCTCACTGTTCGGCCTTCATGATCAATTTATTTATTGTTTGTTAACTTATTACTTTATATAGCTTTTTCGGTATCCTTGACATCCTGAGGCAGTAAATTATGGATAAACGGTACAGCTACGGGAAGACGCCTCCAGATGCCATGAAAAAAGCTGTTGAAATGGTAAAAGATGGATGTTCCCTGCGAAAGGCTGCAAAAAATAATGGAGTGGCCCACCAAACGCTTGCACGCTATGTAAAGAAATATAATGATTCATCCCTGGCCAGAATGAGCCCTAATTATGCCGTAAATGCTATTTTCACCGCTGAAGAAGAACAGTCTTTGGCGACGTATGTAAAAAAATGCTCACAAATGTTCTATGGGTTATCCTTAGACGACGTCAAACGCTTAGCTTACCAAACTGCCATAACAAATTCAAAAACGATTCCAAAATATTGGATAGAACACAAGAAAGCCACTGATGGTTGGTTAAAGCGATTTCGCAAACGGAACCCATCACTTTCACTCCGGACACCAGAGGGTTGCAGTTTGTCGCGGGCAACCTCATTCAACAGACATAATGTGGGCTTATTTTATAATAATTTATTTGAAGTTCTATCAAGGTCGCCCAACTGCTTTTCGTCTGGAACCCGGATTTATAATCTGGATGAAACCGGGTTGACAACGGTGCAGGTTTCAGCAAAAATTCTGGCGGAGAAAGGTACCAGGCAGGTAAATAAAGTTACAAGTGCCGAAAGAGGAGCTTTGGTAACTTTATGTTGCATAATAAGCGCAACCGGGCAATTCATTCCACCTGTTATGATTTTCCCGAGGGTACACTTTAAAGATCATATGCTGAGCGGTGCACCACCGGCCACACTTGGGCTGGCGAATCCATCTGGATGGATGAATTCGGAATGTTTCGTTAAAGTCATGGAGCATTTTGTAAACTTCACTTTAAGTTCGAAAGAAAACCCAACTCTGTTAATAATGGATAACCATGAGAGCCACATAAATTTAAACGCCCTTAACTTTGCCAAAGATAATGGAGTTGTAATACTAACCTTACCACCGCATTCCTCCAGCAAAATGCAGCCCCTAGATGTTACCGTTTATAAGCCATTCAAAACAGCTTATAACAATGCAATTGACAACTTTATGATGCAGAATCCCGGAAAGACTTTCACTATCTACGACATTGCTGCTGCAGCCGGGTATGCATTTGAAAAATCAATGACCCCGTCAAATATTGTAGCAGGCTTTCGTAAGACCGGAATCTATCCACCAGATAGAGAGGTATTCACCGATGTCGATTTTATGTGCAGCGATGTAACTGACAGGCCACTAACATTTAGCAACCAAACTGAAGAAATCCACATAAATGGTAATAGTTTTTCATTTCGATTTTGATCATTAGGTATAATATTGTTAAATAAACCAATTTTTAGAAACAGTTTCAGAGCAATTAGCTGACACTGCATCTGTAACTGGATTTATTAGCCCGGAACAATTCAAAGGATACCCCAAAGCTTCGCCTAGATTAAACACGCGAAAACAAAGAAAAAAAGGAAGGAGCATTATTCTTACAGACACACCGGAAAAAGAGGAGCTTCAAAACAAGATGCTTAAGCAACGGCCAATTAAAAAAGGAGTTAAACAAGCTGCAATTAAGAGAAAAGTTTTGCAACAAGATTCCGAATCAGATGATGGTAAAAAACAGCAAAATAAAAAACGCCAAAAAAAAACAGGAAAACAAAAATATCTACAATCAGAATCAGAATCAGATGACGACGGCGGACTTGAGATGATTTTCCAAGATTCTTCTCTTGATGGTTCTTTCACCGGAAATTGTTCACATGAGGATCCTGTTCCACAAGATATTAAAGTTGGAACATACGTTCTTGTCCGTTTTACCGTCAAAAAGAATAATGTCTACTTTATCGGCCAAATTTTAAAAGAAAGGGATGAAAACAAGGACTTCGAAGTTCTTTATCTCCGTAGGAATGGAACATCCAACAAATTTTCAGAGCCCTTGGTTGAAGATGTTGCCTCTTTAAAAATTGACAAATCGAAAGAGTGTTGCCAACACCGGCTCTTTGTGGTCACACCAGCCGACAAAAATCATCGGTAATTTTCGAGGTAGACTTCCAAAGCTATGGAAGTAACCTCAAATAATATTTTTTATTTTCTAACTGAAATGTGATTTTTAATTTTTTTTTTTTTTATTTATTTTTATTTATTCTATTGCTAAATATAAATATACGCAATACGTAAAACAAATATATTTCGTGCTTGTTTTTTTTTTTTTAATCAGAAATAGTTTAAGACGAGTTTTTATCAAAAATATTATGTTGTCCCACTGTGCGGCCTACGCTGTCTCAGTCTTCGAACCCCCGCCGAACAGTGAGACAGTTTGACCTTCTACAATAATTCAACTTATAAGGAAGTTGTTTTTGATTTATGTAGTTATATTTTTAAGGCAAAACGTTTGGGAAATATGTCGTAAGATACCATCAAAAATTCATTTTCGTAGCTCAAAAGAATTCGGAATTATAACAGTTTGAAAAAAAAGTGTCTCACTGTTCCAACCTTTCCCCTAAGCGATTAAAATAAATGTATTTATATGTCACTAAGAAACAAATTTTGTTTTTAATGAAATTTTAATTACAGTTTGAAAACAAACTGGGTGATATGACCACAAAATTTAGATTTATTTTTTCAGGATTTGCTTGTCATATTGACTACCGCAGTTGTCAAATTGACAACCGCAGTTGTCATATTGACTACCGCAGTTGTCATATTGACTACCGCAGTTGTCATATTGACTACTGCAGTTGTCATATTGACTACTGCAGTTGTCATATTGACTACTGCAATTGTCATTTTGACTATCGCAGTTGTCATATTGACTACTGCAGTTGTCATATTTACTATCGCAGTTGTCATATTGACTACCGCAGTTGTTGTATTGACTACCGCAGCTGTCATATTGACAACCGCAGTTGTCGTATTGACTACCGCATTTGTCATATTGACAACCGCAGTTGTCCTATTGACTATGCAGTGGTCATATTGATTATCGCAGTTGTCATATTGACTACCGCAGTTGTCATATTGACTACTGCAGTTGTCATATTGACTACCGCGATTGTCATATTGACTACCGCAGTTGTCATATTGACTACTGCAGTTGTCATATTGACTACCGCATAGTCAATACGACAACCGTAGTTGTCAATTTCTTTCACCGAAGTTGTCATATTGACTACCGCAGTTGTCTTATTGACTACTAAATTGAACAAACATTTCTGATCCCAAAACTGACAACCGAAAATTGTTCTATTGACTATTGCGGTTATCGGCTGAAAATTTACTACTAAATAGTCATATTGACTACCAAAATAGTCAATAGGATGACTTTTTTCGTTCTGTGCTTATCTTACTTTACATTTGGAACTATGAGATCTGCTTAGCTCCTGAGTGTGGCCCACCCACAACACAACAAAATAAAACCGGTGTTTTTAGTTATTTAACTGGCGCAGTAGATAAACGAACCGTGTTGTTACAAAAAATCAGTAGCAACGACGATTTTTTTATGTTTATATGCTGCCATCTGGCAGCCACCCCACATGCTCAACAAGACGTTGCTTTTAAGGCAATATATGACGTCGGTGAAGCCAAAATCTTGCTGTTTCTCAATACATGGAGCGAGACCAGAAAACAACTTTTACAACACTTCCGACCTATAATCAACATTAATAGTGTATGGGGCAAAATAAGTCATATGAAGGTTCTAATGTGGATAATAATGCTGTGGACAATAACTGTGATAACAACAGTAGCGGAGCCAGCACTTCTAATCACACAAATTCAAACTGACCAATGTTATACCATCCTTAACCGTGGAAATGTTGAGCTCATAAAAAACACCCAAACTATTGTTCACATTATTGACACAGGAGAAATTGCAGCGGCAGCTAAGCTATTGAAACTAATTTTCGAAATCTTAAAATAGAAAATAGCTTGCCAATAATAAACGAGATAATTAATATAAAATCGAAAGTCAGAACTATCTCATCCTCATTCCAACAAAAGCAACAAAAGGAGGGGTCTTGCAAACTTTATTGGAACTGGTCATAAGTGGTTATTTGGAACCATGGACTCGTTATCGTCCATGGTTCCAAGGCAAGACATAAGAGAACATTCTAAAATTACAGACGCAAATAATAGAAACGCAATTGAAAACTTGAATAAACAAATAGAAATTAATAGGCAAGTTATCACATTCAGAAATGAACTTGCAACAATAATTATGCTAGCATTGCACTACGTGACAAATGAATGTATCTGATATGCAATGCTAGCACTACGTGACAAAAGAAACTTATATTGTTCCCACCGAGATCTGCAGGTGCAGATCGGATGCATGGGAACTGAGACAATGTAGTCTCCTTAGCTTAAGCTTCTCTAAATTCTAAATGTATTGTTGTGGTCACTTGTGATTTTGCCGCCAAGCTTATCAGTTCGAATAAATGTTACTACACAAATTTGACTTCAAATCTTTTATTCAATCCGGCCTGTGGTTGGCCGAGTAAAATATATTTTTTCAACTACGCGAATTAGCAATCATTAACTTACATTTATAATTATAATAATTATTTTTATATTAAAATTACATGTCTCTTTATTAATTCGTCTAGTAACTGCTGCCACCTATTACTGTTTGAGGTTTCTGTATGGACATCAAGCTCTGGAAACGATTCGAACTGAAGGTTTTCTTCTAACTCGTCGTTGTTATCTACACACATTGGTAAATCATTTCACTTTACTATATCAACCAACTACATGTACAGTGGAAATTTCTTACCTGACAAACAAGAGTCAGAGGAATGGATAAAAAGAGGAAAGTGCAAAATAGGACATTGTGCCTTCCAAATGGGGACTGTTTCGGAGGTGGATTGCAACATTGTGTTGGATTGGGTAAATAAAAGAAATTTTGAATATGAAGGGGCAACATGGTATAATTCATCCTCGGATGCATGCACACAGGATTGGGAATGCTCTTCAATCTATATAAAAAGAAATGGCAACCCTTACATTAAACCAGGTGGGAACGTCATAGAATTGAGAAGAGGTGACAATATAATAAACGATGGTACCTCCACGATAAAGTATACATGGGATGAAAATGAAATGAAAAAGTGCATAGATTACAAAAAAAAAAATTTAATAAATGATATAGAAAATATACAGCAACAGGTACATAGGGTATTCGTAAGTATGTTTGGCAAAGTTAAACATTTTAAAAATTTAAATTTGAGCAAAATATGTGCATATATGATAAATTATATTATTCAATAAAGAAATAATTAGTTAAAAAATTCATTACATAAGTAAGTTAATAAATTGTGCATTTCTCAACACACATGTTATGTTATATGCATGCGCACACCACCAAATTCACCGCAGAGTTTAAGTTTGTTTGCGGAAATGAGTTATTAGTAGACCAAATGAATGCTCTACTACTATTTGTCCCGAAGAATGAATTTCATTAAATTTACGTTGACAAGCTGTTACATTCGCATTGTCTTTGAAGGGTGGAATAAGCCAGCCATTAAGCTGAGTAACAACGAGTTTAAAAGAAAAAGTTATTTTGTGCTCTCACATGCGTCCTTGTATAGATCGGATCTACGTAGAAGTCGGCTGTCGTGCAAGGTCCCTGGTTCTCCACAGAAAACATTTACATTAACAACACCTTGAAGTAGAATGCTCTGTTGAAATAATCTTCTTTGTTTGAAACCGGGGCCTTGATTCTTATATTTTGTACATTTCCAAAAAGCTACAAAAAAGGACAAAGAGGGTCGGAAGCATGTTACAAGATATACCATAAAGGACTCGCAGAACTCTTTTATATGGATAGGCAGTATAATTCAAGCTATAGAGGACCATATAGATTTCCTCAACAAAATGTGTGAGAATGTCCAACCATTCATCAATGTGCACGGTAACACAATCCTAGATTTTAATGAAATTTGTCTCTATTTTGATGGAGTTAAATTTACTTTTACCAATTTTATCCGAGCAGTGGATATCTGCTTTAAAATTTGTTATTTATTTAATCTCGAGTATCCAATCGCATCTTCCTCATTTTGGGCTTTTATAGAAACGCAATTTTTTCGAAATAATAAAAAAAAATGTGTGCAAAACCTCATATATTGCTTAATGAGATCTCATAATTTCATTTCTTAAAGATTCTACACGATCGTCTTCTTTGTATTTCTGAGAACCCATAGAGGTAGTTTTTTTTAAGTGTGAGACAACATAGAAGGGTGTATTTCATGATCACAAATCAGTCGTTCAGTCGTGTTCCTTGAAAACGAAAGTGTGGAATATTTTCATATTTTAAGTTTAAATTACAGCGATTGTTTGGTAAGTAAAGTGAAATTAAAAATATGTTTTTGATAAAGTGTCAAATCATGCATGCAATGAATAAATATTTATTGAAAAAAATTTATTGGCTTGGTTTTGGGAGAACAAAAAGGGCGGAAGCCATATTTGGCTTCGCATGCAGCACGGGGTTGTATATCTGCACGATTTGTTGAGCTTTTTTATCTTTGTTTGGATCAACGATTTTCCTTTTTTAATGTTGTTTTTCTTGGAAGTTGTACATTGAAACGTTGTTTATCTTTTTCTTAAGAAATGGAGACCCGTCGCTTTTATGGACATGTCAATCCTATTCCTGGGGATGGATCTCAAAGTGACGATGAACTGGCGGCAGATTCAAATACGGAATTGGGCGCTCAAGAAATTCTTCATGACCAAAACTATAACATAACTGTGGATGAAACTGAGGAGTCTGAATCCGAATCCGAGGAGCCTGCACCCATACCAACAACATCCAAAGAAAGAACAAAACCAGCAAAGCAAAAAGTTTTCTGGAAAAAGGGCCATCTCCCTGCTTATGATGAAGATAAATTCAAATTCAAAAAGTCAGTTGAACTCCTAGAATCCGTTAAAAATCTAAAGGCACCATCACTTATTTTTTTCCTGATGATTTGATAAATCTTATTGTAGAGAAGTCAAATAAAAAAGCCTTGCAGGACAATATCAACAAGCCCTTAAACATGTCAAAAAACGAGTTGGAGAAATTCATTGGGATGTCATGTTGCCACCTACGGCATTATAGGAACAAGTCTGTTGGACAGCACTTTATTTGTGAAACCATGACTTGTAACAGATGGGAAGCTATAAGAAGATTTATCCATTTCAATGACAACACAAATTTCAAAAAATATGGAACGGAAGGTTACGATAAACTTTTTAAAGTAAGGCCACTGTTAGAGAAAATAAGGAAGCGGTTACTGCTAATACCTAAAGAAGAGTTCCTCGCGGTCGATGAGCAGATCATTCCAACAAAGGGTCGCCATGAACTAAAACAATATAACCCGGCCAAACCTCACAAATGGGGTTACAAAAACCAAGATTTCGATATTTTTGCAGGGAGAACAGATAGTCTAAGAGCCGCTGAAGACCGACCTACACCCATCTGTTAACCGGCTGAAACTTTTTCTTATGAAATTTAGTTTGAAAACATATATGAATATGATAGCTTGCCTAACGAAAAGTGTGCCAGGCTATATTAAATTTGACTTTATATTTTAATCAATTACTAACTCCTCCTTCACCCATATGTTAAAATAAAACGTTGTGCCTTATAGCCATATGTGTAAGTGGGCTTGAGACAAGAAAAAAATTGTATGGGAGAGGGGGGCCTATTCCCCCCGTTTAGCCAGGAGGGGCAGTTTTCTGAAAAATTGGCTTATTTTAAAAAAAAATATTAAAAATCAACGGCTTCATCTACAACAACGTGTTATACCTTTCTGCAAAGCCAAAAACTTAGGCTTTCATTTTGTATTTAAATTTAATTGTTTTAAATAATAGTTTTAGAAAAATTAATTTTCAAACTTAAAATTTTGAAAAAAAAAAATTTCTTAAATTTCGAACTAAATTTTTCAAAATTTTATGTTATTAAGTACTAATTTTGTTTTCAACATTCAATGCTGTTTTTAATTTTTAGTCGAACACAGTAAACCGGATTGAAAAATACCTTGCCATTGTCGAGATATAAAGAAAAAAACAAAATCACTTTTTGCTTTTAAAAAAAACTTTTTTATTTTAACGTTACTGTTTTTTATATTCAAAATTATTGACAGTATTGAATGTTGAATGCAAAATAAGTACTTAATCACATGAAATTTTGAAAAAAATTAACTAAAAATTTAACAATTTTTTTTTTTTGCAAAATTTTGAGTTTGAAAATTATTTTTTCTAAAACTATTATTTAAAACAAATAAATTTAAATACAAAATGAAAGCCTATGTTTTTGGCTTTGCAGAAAGGTATAACACGTTGTTGTAGATGAAGCCGTTGAATTTTAATATTTTTTAGAAAAAAATTAGCCAATTTTTCAGAAAACTGCCCCTCCTGGCTAAACGGGGGAATAGGCCCCCCTCTCCCATACAATTTTTTTCTTGTCTCAAGCCCACTTACACATATGGCTATGTGGCACAAAGTTTTATTTTAATGTATGGGTGAAGGAGGAGTTAGTAATTGATTAAAATAAAGTTAAATTTAATATAGCCTGGCACACTTTTCGTTAGGCAAGCTATCATATTCATATATGTTTTCAAACTAAATTTCATAAGAAAAAGTTTCAGCCGGTTAACAGTTGGGTGAAGGTCGCCCTTCAGCGGCTCTCCTACTAAGAGTAACAAAATTCCTGACGGTTCTCCTGATTTGGGAGTAAGTGGAAATGTTGTTACAAGACTTACATCGACAGTAGAGAAACATATGAACCATAAAATATTTTTTGATAATTGGTACAATAGCCCGAACTTACAGGTTCATGTATTCAAAAATGGGCTCTTACCACTGGGTACCGTAAGGCTGAACAGAGTGCCAATTTCAAGAATGCCCACTGAGGAACTGAAGAAAGGAGGACGTGGAGGCATGGTTGAAAAAGTGGCCACAATAGATGGAGTAACCTTGAGTTTGGTTTCCTGGTTCGACAATAAAGTTGTCAGCATGATGTCGGCTTATGTTGGAAGCGAACCAATTGTAGAAAGACGCCGGTACTTTAGAAAGGACAAACAGTATAAAAATATTTCCGCTCCTAAATCTGTGGAGGTGTAACTCAATGCTTGGATTGTACCGAATTTCCTTGCGATCCAAAAAGTGGTACAAAAGAATCTTTTTTCACATGATAGATTTATGTTTAGTGAATGCTTGGATTATTTGGCGTCGTCAAAACGACTTCCATTTACCACTATTTGACTTCAAACTTTCTGTTGCCGAGCATTTATGTAAGTCTGGAAAACAAGTTTCCCACAAACGCGGCCGACCTTCCAATTTACTTGCTCCTGGAACTCCTGAGAGTACTGGAAGTCCCATATCAATAAGAACTCCAACAACCAACAGAACGCCAACAACCACGCCAAAAAGAAGGCCCCTGCAAGACATCAAGACTTCCCTCTTAATTCAGTACGTTTTGATAATATTGGTCATTTTCCAGAAATAAAAAAAAAATCGCCAAATATGCCAAAATAATTGTAAAAACCGTTCATTTACTTTTTGTTAAAAATGTAAAGTTAACTTGTGTTTTAACGAAAAAAGAAATTGTTTTTCCCGGTTCCACGGCGCATAATGGACCATCTTTTAATTAATTCTTAACTTTCTTGTAATACTATTTACCTTTTGTTTTTTTTTTTGTTTTGTTTTGTTTTTAAATGAAAAATGTTTATATTTTGTTAATTTTTCTTGCATACCTAACTTAAAGTGAATGAATAAAATTCGTAAGATTTCTTACCCCTAACTGCATACGAAGCCAAATTTGGCTTTTGGTTTAATATTTTGAACAAATTAACTTTTTTTTATTTTTAATGAGGGATGTCTTAAAACCACCCAAAGAACCTATGAAAAGCGTTTTTATTTTTTTTCGTCCGCTCATAATAATTCATGCAGTAAAGGGTTAAGTCACTTCTCGTAATTTTTAAATTTAATATTTTCCGAAGATAAATAAAATTATTGTAACTTGGTATGTAAATTTTTCCTGGCTTATCCGAACAATAAAAGTGTAATCATAAATGTAAAAATCTCTTTTATTTAGCTTTTAACATCTCAGGAAAGAGAAGATGAGAGTTGAAGAACGAAGCAATGTTAAAAGGTTTGTAAAAAGTGGAAAAGAAAATTCGCACTAGTTTTACTTTCTTTTATATTTTTACAGAGTTCTTAATTATTTTAATAAACACGTTAGTAAAAATAAAACTTGATTCAATGAACGAGTTTATTAAAATGTTTCTATTACACCATATAACACCAAAATCCAGATCTGCAGGATAACCAAATGTAACAATGGCCTATGACCCCAAAGCAAGAAACCACTCCATTGACCAACCTATGAGGGTGGTGTTCGGCGACAAATATAAAAAAAAAAAATTTAGGGTTTCCTTTTTCACTCTTTTAGTCATCCATAAATAAAATATTTTTTAATAATTATTTTTACGTTGCAGACGCAAACACGATGAGTAGCCATTTGGCTAAAAAAATTCAAACACCCATCCGTGCGTACAAAGCAGCAATAGACAACACCAGAACCGGAGCAGCTCGTTGTGTTGCTTCCTTTATGGAGAGAATGGACGACCTATTTGGGAGCAAGCCGATTGGCAAAACACAAATACAATGAGTATTGGAGCTGGAAATGTTGCAGAAGCTGTAAGTTTGTAACGAAGTTACATATTTAAACTCGATTAAAAAAAAAAAGAAACAATTTCCGGCAACGTCGTCAAATTCCTTGTATAAAAACGTAAACAAAGAAACAAACAACTGCTCTCGTTGTCAACAACAACAAAGTCTGAAATATTTATGTCATGTCATAAGCAATAAAGGCATTCACACTGACCCGGATAAGATTACCGCGGTACAGCAACTGACAGCCCCAAGAAGCGTAAAAGAGTTACGCCGAATTTTAGGGATTTGTTCGTGGTACCGCCGTTTTATAAAAGACTTCTCTACTGTTGCCGCCCCATTAACACAACTATTGAAAATTAACGTTAATTGGAACTGGGATACCGATCAGCAAACAGCTTTCGAAAAATTGAAAACTCAACTCACAGAAGCACCAGTGCTCGCATGCCCAGATTTCAATCTAACATTTACTCTATAAACAGATGCGAGTAATACCGGATTAGAAGTAGTATTGACACAATCTTTTACGGAGGGCGAAAGAGTAATAGCATACGCCAGTTGCACACTTACAGAGCAAGAAACAAAATACGCGACCACCAAAAATAAATGTTTGGCGATTTTGTGGGGAATAAGGAAAATGCGTCCTTATCACAAAGGATATCATTTCCATGTTGTAACCGACCATCATTCTTTAAAATGGCTTCATTTTTTAGAGAATCCTTCCGGCCGATTAGCCCGCTGGGCTCTGGAACTCCAACAGCACGACTTTGAAATGCATTATTGTAAGGGTACACTTAACATTGTAGCCGATACGTTATCCCGTGATCCGCTCCCCATCACCGCAGCCGATAAATTAGCAGTTACCAGAGATACAGTTACTTGTGATTGGTATCAAAAGAAACACTTTCAAGTAGAGAAAGAGCCCGAAAGATATCCCGAATACCGAATTGAAAACGACCGACTTTTCCGTAGATTTACGAATCTCCACACACAGAAAAAAACACAAATGTAAGATTATCACCAAAAAATGTTGTTTTGAGATTGTTTTCTTATTTTACTGAAATAATTATTTCATAACTTGTTTCCTTATGAAACAACGATTTTAGCGTTGATTCAAATTAATGTTCATATGATTTAACATATGAAAATGTTTGATTTCGTTTTTGGTTTAGGCATTGTCATTTCAACGCGATTTCCATGTTTAAATGTTTTTGTTGATTTTTAAAATTACCGTCTAGTCGTGTCAATGGCTTAAGAATGTTAAATTAGAATGGATTGTATATGCGAGTATATATTACCATCTGTTTGCCTTTTTGCTGTCTCTTTGAAACAAACGCCAAACATGCGGCGTGAAATACATACATCGTTGATATACATACAAAGATTTTATTTGTTTCTTCTTCCGTCATTTATTTTTACCTACGCAAAACAACATCAGATCATCTTTGATTCAAGCGTAATGATTTTGAAATAAAATCAATTCGTGTTAATTAAACAGCTTAACCATTTTGAATTCGTCGTACATTCGTGTTGAATCGAGTTCGATTCGCGAAATTAGGTTAACAAACGAAGCGGACAAACTGTTTGCTTGTCGAAGACAAAACGAGGACGACAAAGGCAAAATATTTTGTCCTTGTCGCATTCGGTGTGTTTTGCCAGCGGACAAACAAAGAAGACAAAAATCGAAAAAAAATCAGTTGCGTTTTCCCTATCTTGATTTTTATTTTGCTTCTTTATTCCTCGATGTATGGCACAAACACATTTATCGAGAAACATACATATGTATGCATACGAAAAAATGTATTAGGGATTCGGGTTTCACGCACACTTCTTTGTAACCACAAACATCCACACAAAAGAGTAAACAGAAATTGAGTTTTGGAAGCGACGCGACGCACGATAAACAGTTCAATCTATTTGTTAAAATAAAAAAAAAATCATTAATAATGTCTGATTCCGAAGACGAGATTGTGCCGGCTCTAATCGGCATTATTGCTATTTGCGAAGACATCGATGCAAGAAAGAGAGATTGGTGGGTGCACCCTTATAATCAACTAAGGGAAAGAGAAAACACTTTAATAAAACGAATATCGGAATTAAAGCTTTATCCCGACAAATTTCGGAATAAGGAGCAACAATTTTTCTGTGTCGTCGCATCCATTTCTTTATTACATATTATTATGATATATTAATTATATTGACACTACCACTTCTAAATAATTACAAAACACGAAGACGGACACTGACACCAAAAATTACAAACAACAACCATACCAAATAGAACAAAATAAAACAAGAAATATCGCAAAACAATGTTCCTTTTCTATTATATCCTTCTTACTGTAACACCTTATATTGCCGTCTCTTTCTCTTGTACGTGAGACCTAACAGGATCCAAAAATGTAAACAAAAATGAACCACGTGGAGAGCGTCCCTACTAGGTATAATCTGCAGACACATTTTGGAATTACATGCGTATATACAATTTACATACATACATACGAAGAAATTTAGTCGAGTTTTCATGCACACTTCTTTGAAACCACAAACATGCACACAAAAAAAATCTCTTCTTTTTTCTTAATTATTTTTACCCTTACAACAACATCCATACCAAATTGCACAAAATACAACAAGAAATACCGCAATAAAATACAAATCCAAGTATGAGCAACCGACATGTCCGTTTGTCGAAATCTATTTGTTTGTCTTGTTCACTTTGGTCTGTGGTTCTTCATAAGACGGTGTGTACTTTTAGGCGTCGACATTTTGTCCGGGACTGTTTGTCTTCTTTGGTGTGGTTTGCTCCTATACAACCCCATGTATTTACTGCAACTGATGAGCGGACACGACTTTTTATCATGTCGTGTCTGTTTCTGTGTGTGTTGCCTCATAAGAGCAATGTGTCCGGGGAAGAGCGAACAAACGTTTTGTCCGCTTCGGTTTGTGTTTAGCCTTAGTGAGTAGTGTTCAAACAACATTGAATTCCACCAAGGACCGTTATTTGCATTCGATCACATGCATTTTCTCAAAACTTTTTAAAATCGCGTAAAGCATATCGTTTATTTTTTGTCGAGTTGCGAGTAGTGAAAAACGTAAATTATGGCTGAACAAAAAAACATTTTAAATTATTTGGTGAAGATGACGCGAGTGCTTTCAATTTAGAGCAGAGTAATAATATTAATCCAACAATTTGTACAACTGCCACAATAGACTATACAACCGACGAGCAAGGGAATA
>CAKKXW010000001.1:40357021-40484521 GCA_920937365.1 Sphaerophoria rueppellii
ATTTTCCCGGAATACACTCTGTTCTTAAGTTTTTTTGTTAGTAAAATTAATGGTGTCATAAGGCGGAATTTAAAACGGTTTGCTGTAGAGAATTTATCAAGGTCAGGAACAGATACAAATAAAAATAAAAACCGTTTCACCGTTTAACTCGCAAAGTTGTAAATGACAACTGTTTTTCACAAATTTGTTGACACTCTAACTGCTAAAGTCGAAATAAAAATGAACAAACAGAACAAAATTTTTATCGCCGGCTTAATTCGGGAAAAGAAAATTGTTTTATTCGGAAAATTTTCCGAAACTATTACACACAATGTTAAAATTTTCAATACCGTAAAATCTAATGGAATTTTAATAGACAAGGACTGGAACTATTTAAGAGATGTCGTTTGGCAAAATTTAAGGCGGAATACTGTGGTAATTAAAATGATTGTTTTTTTGAATTCTTGTCTCACATAAGGCCCTTTTAAAATTTTGTTTACTATTTATTTCAAGGCCAAAGTGGATAACGGCAAGAATTGAATTAGAAGCCGAAAACATCGAAGGTGACCAAAGCCAAGGCAACGAAGCTCATTCTTGGGATCAATCTAATCCAAGCACAAGCACTATTGAAAAGGAGAAAACGTAAGTCAAGAATTTGAATGATTGAATTTTGTTAGCATTATGAAAAAAAAAACCCTTTTTTTCTTTATAACAGAACTCAAGCAACAAAAGCCAGCCGAAAAAGAAAGAGGCAACAACAGAATGACGATGTCATTGTCTCTCTTAGAAAAAGAAGGTTAGAGCTGGAGATTTACAACCTTCAGCTAGATGCTCTAAAAAAAGAAAAAGAAATGGGGCTACCAAAGAGCAAATACACGAGAGGCATTGGCGAAGAATTTTCACCTACAAATAGTAACGGGGGCGAAGAAGAAGAAAATATTATTAGTTTTCTTGACTTTTGAATTTGAAAATAATGAAAGAGATAAATATTCTTATTTTTGTGAAAGAAATAATTTTTGTTTTATTTAAAAGAATAAAGGTTCATATTTTCAATGAAATGAGCTTTGCTTTATTTATGTTTTTGAAGTCACGATTAGTTACAAACATATTTTTTTTATTTCAAGAAAAATAGTTTAAAATATAGCCCAATGTATTTTCGCCGTCGTTATCGTCAAAGTTATCATGTAGGTTTTCTTCTTCATCTTCTGTTGGCCATTCAATTAAGTCATAGGTTTATCTTTTCGGGAAATGTTAGTTAAGATTATGCAGCATTTAATAATTTGAATTGCTTTTTTCGGTTGCACTCTAAAATGGTTGAGGCATGGAATTTTTTTTCTCTATTCTCTATTATCCTTCTTGTAGATTTGTGCGCTCTATTATAGCGGTCAATAACTGGAGTCGTTGTTCTCGTGACCGGTGTCATAAGCCAATCTTTTAACGGATATCCCGTATCCCCCAGTAAAACGCAGTGAGGAAAGGGTCGGAATCCGTTTTCAAATGTTGAAAACAATGGGCTTCTTCGGAGAACTCGCGCATCGTGAACACTACCGGGCCAATTGATGTAAGCATTACAAAATGTATAGTCGGGACCACAAACCATCATACAATTAATTGAGTGATTGCCGTGTCTATCGACATACGCTGACTCGAACTCGTTAGGTGAATCAATTTTAATTAGCGTACCATCGATGCAGCCGAAAACAAATGGCATACCTTTAGAGACAAATTATAATATGAAGTTTTAAGTGCATAGATTTGAAAGATAGATTATATTCACCGGCAATATTATAGAACTGTTCACGAACCCTGTCATAGTCTTCTGGCCAACGTACAGTATTTTCAAAGTACGCATCAACAATGGCAGAACAAACACGATGGACAGTTCTGCAAACCGTAGATTTTGATATACCGTGCATGTCTGCGATTCCATGATATTGTCCACCATTCCCAAGCCAATGTAAGGCTGTTAGAAATTGTTGTGCAGGTGTAAGTGCATAGTTTTTTTCCGACTGATTTGCAATGCGGGGCCCAATTTGCCTTATTATTTCTTCTGCCTTAGCACGTTTCAACCGAAACTTTTCGTTGAAAATAAAAGCATTCGCAATTTCAAAATTAATTCGTGGGCGATATATTTTCCTTTGTCTATTTAAATCTTCACTTACATCTACTATGCTACTATGCCTTCGTCGTAAGGTCATTATATGATTTTAAATTCAATTTCTTTAGAAAATTACAAATTGTAACTTAATCTACACACGGTCCTTCTTCTGTGAGAATTTTTCAGCACTGAACAAATTTGTAAGACTTTTTGATTTCGTGAAACACAAACTTACAAGAAATATTAATTTCAACAATTTTGTAGTTGTACGCAACAATGAAATTTGACTCTTGGTGAAACTGAAATAATGAAATTTCTACAAATTTCCCTTTGTAAGCAACAAATACATATTTGTAATACAAATATTCCGTGAAACCGGAAAAAACGGGTTTTCTACAAATTTGTTTAAAAAAAATGCTTGTAATCTACAATTTGTAAGTTGGTGAAATAGACCACTGGTAGCGTCGTAATTCTCTATCTCTTTCAAGATAAAAAGTTATTTTAGTAGGAAACCACATTTTTTTTCTTTCAATCTTGATGCAAGCAGTTTTGAAGCTTGTTTAGACAGATTTTAATCTCTCATTTGTTTCATTTGACTCGTTTTGGGAAAAGCATTTTGACTAATTTGACCTTCCTTGAAAATCAACATCAGTATTTTGTGATGAGCTTGTTCCTTCATTGTCTTTTACGGGTTCAGATATAATTTTAAGCACTGAAGAGTTAGGTAAACACTGCCCTGGACGTTGAACACAACTAGTACTTGGTTACTGTCATTTAGCTCAATTTTTTTGTGTTTAACCCGTTTAAATTCACGCTACAAAAAAACAGTCCTCGTGGTTATCGCCAAATAGTCGGTGCTTCAAACTTGAGAGCACTTCTTTTACCACTTTTCCATAATCTTAAATATTCTACACACGACTTGCAAACACAATTGGGAGCCCAGTACTTCTCTTTTTTATGCAAGAGGATCCCAAAATACTCAATAAAGGTGTTCTTAACGAGCTCTGATTGAACTTTTTTACGATTTTGGAACACATATTCTCCGCATATGTAGCAAAAATTGTCTGGGTTGTTTAAACAACGTCCCTTTGAACTACTTATGACACAAAAACTAAAGACAATAATCTTAACTCCGTAAATAACGTCTACTTGAGACAAATATACAGGCGTCAATGTTAAAAATCAAAACCAAAGTCACGCGAGCTAATACAAAAATTGTATAGTAGCTTGAACATATTCAAAAAAATTGAATGTCCGTGGTCAAGTTGTTTGTTGATTGGCAGTATGTATCATAAAAGTGTTAGGTAATTTAAAGATCGTCAATGAAGGAGAAGGAGAAGGTTGTTTGTGGATGCGAATTTGAAAAAAATTTTGCTGTTATTCGCGGTTATAGGTACTCGTAGAATATCACAAAAGGGTTAATCTTTGATTGAGCCGGAAACATTATCACCGAAAAACGAACCAGGCTAAACCCAGAAACAGATTTGATTGTGTCTTATTCAAATCTTAAGATTAACAAAATTTAATTTTTGTAATGTACATATCTTTATATCTAACATTTTAATTTTTTTCTCATTTCCTGTGATTTTATTTCCTTAATGTGAATTGTAGGTACCTTCTTTGAATCATTAAATAAAAAAAACTATTGTATCCTTTTTAAATCGTTGTCACTTTTTAATCTAAACAAACAAAAAATCATCCAACTTTTAATATTGTTTCTCCTTTTAAATCAAATAGACAAACCACAAACAGATACCTACAATGCTTACCCTTGCCTGCTCATGAATAGCTCGCTTGTTCATGAACATTTTGCTCACAGAAACTCAGTTCAAAGTTATCCAAACTCATTTTGACTTGAAAAGAAAAATACTTATTTGTATTCATTTGAAAATAGGGGTTGCTCAGAGTTACTTGATTCATAAATAAAAATGTTCAAATTTACTTGTTTGTGCGTTAACTCAGTTTGTTCAAACTTGTTTTTCTCAAATAAATACTCAGTATTCGTGAGCAAGCTTGATTCATTTTAATCTCTGATCAACACCATCCGCCATGCAGCCGCAAGCAGCCACAACAATTTATCAATTAAAAATTGTCAGTAAATGCACACAAATACATTCCAATTCTATTATATTCAACAAAACATTTTCTAGCACGGAGTCCGAAAACGCTGCTTCAACCTCCACCCACAAATTGCCTGAAGCTTTATCTTCGTGCTACTCCTCGGTAAGTTTCGGTGTTGGACAAATTTATGAATGAATGTTTATTTTCTGTTGTTTTAATTTCAGAGTCCTTAACGACAGAAGAAGGATCCGATGTTGGAAAATGTTACTAAACATGCATGCATGCATGCTTCTGAATTAGCTTGCATTCAGAAATACGTTACACAATACGTGGTGTTGAAGTTTGGAAAGCTCTCCAGAAACAATACAACTCAAGACAATTGTCGGAGTTACATATGTATCTCTAGATTTATTGGTATCAAGCAACAGACAAATAATCTACACCAACTGTTAAGAAATGAATTTAAATCTAAATCAATTTTTTTTTTATATATATATTTTTAGTTGTTTCTACTTTTCCTAACATATGTAATTATACCCTATTTCATCATCATGAATCATCTTCTTAATTGGTTTCTTGTTTTGACATGCTCATCCCTTAATCCGATAAGCGGATTAAAAGACAATGCACTTGCAAGTTGCAAGTGGTTTTTTTGTTGCTTTGCTTTTTCAAGCCTAATATAACGATATGAAAAAGAATTCTATCGTATGTACATGGTTGTTGCTGGCATCGATCTCCGACCTTCTGTGGTTGATTCTTTCTTCTTTTTACCAGCAACCACCATCCAGGAAACATCAAGCTCTCAAACAAAGTTTATAAAGTAAATTGAATTTGGATCGTTTTATTGAATAATTAGAACACTTTGATCGTATAAAACTTAACTTGAATTTTGAACAATAATCGAAAACACCAACATTACTTTAAGTGGTGGACACTGAAGAAATCTGACATTAATGGAATTGCCACACCGAAAGAACAAAAACATTGGTTGATTTAAACACACTTCATTGTTAATCAACAATTTGACGATAGTTGTGAAACTAAACAAGCTTTGTGATTGAAACAAATAAGATCGCATGTTTAAATCAACAATGCAGCCGTGATCAATTTTTATTTTGGTGAGTAACATTAAAATGTTCAAACTAAGCATGTTACTAGTTGACTTGAATATTCTCTTATACTACAGCAAGAATATCATTGTTGAATTTATACTTGATCAACAACAAACGTGTTTAATTAACAATTCAACTTTATTTTATGAAAATTGACAATGATAAACAACGTATCATATTGAAGTATCACTTATATATAATTTTTGATCAACAATGAAAGTATTTAACCAACCACAAGAATTTTTGAAGCTACACAAAAGTCGTTAAAGTATCACTAAAATGTTCAATTTGAACACTTTAATACAAAGATCACAAAAAACGTTGCTTCCTATAACGGAGTTGCAATTCTGATGCTTGCAAGAAAAACTCTTGAAAGAAAAATTCCTATTGAATGCTCAAGGATATGCTCGATCAACAATGTTCATATTTAATCAATCACGATAATTGTTGAGGCAACACAAACTTTGTTGAAGTGTCGCAATCATTTTCAATTAGAATACTTTTCGAACTTGAAGTATCACGTGTATGCAATAATCTTGCATATTTGAGTTTAAATGCATTCGTTCGTTGTTCATTTCATTAGTTTAGCTTTTTTTGGTAACAAGACGTGTGTATAAAGTGAATAAGAGTTTGTTTATTAATTGCTTAACAAATAAAATCGAAATAACACCAGCACCAGAAGTTTAATTTCTAAGGTAAGTTTTTGTTCTATTATATTATTAAAGCATAAATTAACACGACACTCTGAAACTCTCAAACAATTTTGTTATAATTCATAAAATGAAATAAATCAAGTCTATATCTAGTCCGACATACTTATGTTTTCTTAAACAGAAAAGTATTTGTTCCATCTCCAAGAGGATGAAAAGTGAATTCATCAGAAGGTAGCAGGTTCTTCAATTATTCTAAAAGAAGGTGCAGAATAATAAGCATTGATATCTTTCACAAGAAGAAGTTTTTAAAATTTCAAGCCGGATGAAGAGTTTAAAACATCTGAAGGTAAGCGGTTTCTTATACTATAGTTTCGTGTTTTTTTTTATTTTTTGCTTAACGGCTCATCAACATTATGTTTATGTCAACAAAGGTCTCTAGCTTAAAATAGGTGTGTTTTTTTGGCAAAGCTATCCGCATCCGCAGTAGGAGATTACATGTATAACAAAACAACACCATACTGCTGATAAAAGTAGAAGTAGAATCATACTGCGGATAGAATGTTGACCTTATTCGACTCTCGAAAAAAGTTTTTTGTTGTTTGACTTATGATAGTTGGTACACCTTTGTTGTTTGTAGTTTTCCATTTTTCAATGAGAGTTTACTCTTTTTGCTTTTTTTATATTTGTTGCTCTATTTCAGATTATACAACCAAACAGTCAATTCCGTTGCAACAGGAATTGAATTATTACTTAATATATTCAGAAAAATTCAATAATCGTCTTTTAAATGATGAAAATACTGTTATGAATGACGATGCATACTCTCTCTCCCACTTAGTTAACGGTAGCTTTAGTTATAAGAGAAGACCTGTACTTATTTTATAGAAAAGAATTAACTTAGTCTTAAGTGGAAACTCGGCATAGTTGTTTCTTTGGTATCTCGGCTTAAACCTCAAATAAAATCGACACGCTACTCCGTGCCTATAAAACGTCAGTGGATCATAATAAACAGACTGGGGCAGTACCTTGTGTTGCCCCATTCATGAAAAAAATGGAGGAACTCTTCGGTAAGAAGCCTATCATAAACAACACACATACCAAGACTTTGGGGGTGGTTGCAATGGCAGTTAGTTTAACATTTATTTTAGTTTTTTTGCCTTCATGTTTTGTTTGTAATTATTTCACAGAATCATCCACCCACAAACCAACAAACAGCGCCACTGATGTTTAATCCACTTAGCATCGTTGCATTCAACGAACCGCCAGAGCCAATGGAACAACAGCCACCCGAACAACAGCCAATCGAACCATCGCCAACGCCAGGTACATCGTCTTCGTCATCATCAACGGGTGCAAAAAAAAGAAGAATGACGAAAAAACAAATTCATCTTCGCTGCTACTAGATTCTACAAGTTGACGCAAAAACTGTAATTCAGACATGCATAAGATTAATAAAATTAACCTTTTTTGGTGTCTCTCACCATAATCTTCTTGGTTATTGTCCATTTTCATTAAATTTGATTATTTTCATTCGGCGAGGAAGAAATGTTTTTGATGTTTTTATTTTTTTTTAAATTATTTGACATATTTCATATATATTTGATACTGTAGTACCAACTTTTAAATACAAAAACTTAACAACTACGGATCCGTTTTTTTGGTAAATCCTACTGCACTGCGGATAGATTTGCCAAAAAAACACACCTAATAACGGCTTCAACTTAGCAATGAACCGCGGAACGGGGTTATACTGAGGAGTAAGAACATTTCTATGACCTAAGAAGGGAAGATGTTAATTTATTGGCTGCTTTTTAAACGCTCTGCCGGGAAAACATTGGTAAATCTTGCATTCCTTATTTGTAAAAAAAAAGTAGTTTTTCCTTAAAATATTTCATTATTTATTGCATATCATCATCAAATTAATGTATTTACCAAACATATTATTCAAGTATTTAATAAAACTGATGAATTTATAAGTACAGATATTTATTTCTTTCCTTCTTAATTTAAGCAGAATAATATTCAATCAACTATAAACGTTTTTGATCAACAACGAGCTGGAACAAATACGTATTAATTCAAGCACAAAAATTGTAACACTATAATATCTCATAGTTAAAGAAACACTAAATCGTTGTTGATCAACAACGATATTGATTATTTTCGCACAATGATTGTCAGTCAGGAATGCTTATAATATTTAACTCTTAGATCTGGCTTGAACCGTTAAAGGACAAATCTAACAAATCTTACTGCCGAATTTGTAATTCGATAATGAAAGTTGGTTACAGTGTGTTGTAACATTCTTAAATGACAAAACATTTATGTAAGTGTGAAATATATTTCAACGTGACGATTTGCATTTTCAGATTCAGTTGGCACAGAGTCGTGATAGGTGGATAGAAGAAATGAGAACAAAACTGGAAAGCGATACGGTAGAAAAGTTTGAGTCGCATTTTACTTTTGTACGTACCAAGAGAAATGGAAGATAATCACCCTTGTTGTAGCAGGCGTTTTGTTTGAATGACAATTGTCGTCCAATTAAGTTGGCATTGCGATAGTCGTTATGATAGCGTTTTACTTAGCGTTACGCTACTTGACATTTGGCGTTCAGTCGATGCAAAATTTTTGATCGACAAATGTCATTCTTATTCTTATTGCAGTTGTCGTTTCAGTATTCCAAAACGACAAGTAAAACGTTAACTTCTGGCGGCTGCAAATGATCAAACTTACTTACTTACTTAAGGTGGCGCTACAGTCCGTTGTGGACTTGGGCCTCAATCAACAATGATCAAACGCCTTGTGCAAAAATACAGCAAAAATGTAAGTTTTTACCATTTTTTTCTGTTTTTCATCTGTGTTCCATTATTTTTTGTTTGCTTAGGGTGAAAGATACGAATCCGGACCAAATGAAGCGGCTTTTGGAATTATTGGAACTTAACCCATCACATGGCCACGAATTTCAGGAGGGGTGTCCCCCAAACAGATGACAAAAAACAAAAATGGGAATCGGTTGCGAATACCCTCAATTCCTTGGGGCCGCCGGCCGACTAGAACCGAAAAGGAGTGGCGAAAGGTTTGGTTCGATGCCAAATTTAAGGTGAAACAAAAACTGCTATTTAACAAAAAGAAAATGGAAGAAACTGGAGGAGGGACGTTAAAACCTTAATATTTGAAATTGAATTTGAAAATTTGAATTTTTCTTGTGTTTATCAAGTTGGCAAAGTCAGCTGTTTATGTGGAATGTGTGTGGAATGAAAATCATAGCGTTTAAGCAACGCAATACCGACTCTAAAACGCCAAGAAAGTGACTCGCCACAAAAAGTGACAAATGTCGTTTTAGTAAAACGCCTGTTATAATAAGGGTGAATGTAATTCGTTTGGTCCATGAAAAGATAGGTCATTTTAGTACGGACAAATTTTACACCAAATTAAGGGAGTATTATTGGTTTACGAACATGAGGCATAAAACTGACATTTTCATAAAAATTTGTATTAAGTGTATTATGTATTCGCCACCAGCTCGTTCAAATGAGCATATGTAATTTGTATAATATACCAAAGAAAATAATCCCCTTTGACACAATTCATATTGATCATTTTGGTACACTGCCGTCAATTGTATCCAACCGAAAGCATGTTCTTGTAGTTATCGACGCATTTACCAAATTTGTTCGAAAGGAAGTTTGTTGCGCATTTGATAAATACTTTAATTACTACAGTCGTCCCAGACGAATAATTTCAGATCGCACTTGTTTTACATCTCGTGAATTTCAAGAATTTCTAACCACTTGCAATATCGATCATGTCAAAGTAGCTGTGGCTTCACTACAAGCGAATTTCAAATTGAGCGTGTCAATCGAATCCTCAAAGCAATGCTAAGTAAGTTATCTGAGAAAATCTAGATTGGTCATTAAAGTTAACCCAAGTCGAATATGCCCTTAATAATACCGTTCATAGTACCACAAAACAATCACCTAGTAAATTACTATTATTGTCGACGAGTTGACAAAATATTTAGAAGACATTTTCTGCTACGAAGAGGATCGTGATCTGCAAAAATCTAGAGAGGAGGCCTCAAAATCTATCGAAAATTCCCAAGAGTATAATATGCAATATTTCTTAAGTCACAATCAGTCGGCAAAGACGTTCTCTGTGGGTGACTTCGTTGTTATCCACAAACATCGGATACGTCATTAAAGACATTGAAAACTGCTGAGCCAGTTACTATTATAGTTGAGGCTAGTCCGACACTGGATAAATCCAAACCCCGGAATCACGTCGCGCAAGTATACAATACATGTGGGATCTTATAACAGAAATGGGTGGATAAGGTAGGATATTTCGATTATTGGCAATTACATTTTGGTGATTTTTCTTCCGCTGCTCTTTAAATTCTTTTAACGCAACTCTTGTCTTGAGACAAGATTGAAATAATCGAGAAAAAAGAATTAGACAGGTAGTGATGCCAGGAACAGAAGCAAGAAGCCTGGAGAGGAAACCTGTCATCGTAAATAAAAAATAATTTATACCAAACTAATTGAAGACTTCAGCTCTATTGGCCGCAAGTGCTCAAGAAAAAAAGAGCAAACCAAAACCTTCGTTCAGGGTAAACCCCTACCTGAAAGGAAGAATATCGTAAGGACGCTTTGCAATGGATATAAGAAGTTGCTCTCATTTTTTTATTAAATTGTTGTTTTTTTTTTTTTCAGTTAACCGATATGCTGAATAAAACTTCAGCTTTCAAGGAAAACTTTCACAGGAATCAAGATTTGTTTGGCGATGAGCGGCACAGCCATATGTAAACTTCTCGCAAATAAAATAGCAATAATGAAAAGGTGACATATAGCCAGAGAAATGGATGCAAAACGTCTGTTTATTTATATTCAGCTATTTAAAACAAAAAATAATATTCTGATTTTAATAGTGAACGAGTGCAAGACTATTTGGAAGTCACTTCGTGGAAGCCTTCGCTACCATCATCATCATCATCATTGCAATCATCATCACATCATCGTCGTCATTTTCGTCTAGAAATCAAGATTTTACATAAAAAGGACGCTTCATGGAATGGACAAACTTACATTTCCGTTTGTACTCATCTTTAACTCCATAGGACTCGGAAACGAACTCCTTAAGAGATTCAGCACTGCAATTCGTTGGACTGAAATTACTTCGCAGCCGACTTCTTTGCCAATTGTTACACTCTTGATACTATAAAAAGAGTAACATTGTACTGAATTCTCAATTGAGGGTTGTTAAAAAAATGTAATCTCGCTGAAAGAATGATTCAATTTATTATTCAATTTGAGAAGCTTTTTATCTTAACCCTTAACAACCCACAAGTGTCTCACGGACACATTTTTTTGTTTGTCCACTCATAACAAGTCAAGTATTCAATTCTAAGAAATACTACTTTATGTATTCTATCGTCTAGGTTTTAGCTACCTAAATCTGTGTTCAAAATATTTATTATATAAATTATAAAATATTTATTAACAATTAACTAAAAAAGTACCTTGTCGGCCCACAAGTGTCTGAGAGACACAGTGTGTTTTGCGGAATATTATGATGTTAGATTCTAAGTTTACTTACATTTTTTTTTCAAAATTGCAAAGGAAAAATCATAAAGATTTTTTTTATTTTGCAAATGCATGTGTTCTGTGCTGTCTTTGTTTTCATTTCTTAGTGCTAAGGCGTGCGTGTAATAAAAGTGTCTCCCAAAAATGGCTAAAAGAAAAATAACACAAAGTGAAATTCAAAGTGCCCTTGATGAAAATGACGACGAAAACGTTTTTGTGCATCAGGCCCGTAGCGATGGTGAAGAAAATTTTGCTGTTGACAGTTGTTCAGATCCTGAAAGCAATGCAACAGAACAAGCTTCAGAGGATGAAGATGAACAATTATGGAGCGACAGCGATGATGTGCCATTGCAAGTATACGTTTCAGCTGAAACTTTTGAAGGCAAAGATGGAATGAAGTGGAAATCAGCACCCGAGAAGCAAAGTCGAACTCCACGTCACAATTTAATTCGTAGTAATCTTCACAAGGTTTTTCTACCGTTGGGGAAACATGTAACAGAAACAGTTTCAACTTATTTCTCAACGAACATATTTAACAAAATATAGTCAAACACACCAATTCTGAGGCTCAAAGAGTGCTACAACATCCATGGAAAGAAACAGACATAATGGAATTGCAAGCACTTATAGGTCTGTTATTGACTATTGGTATCAACAAACAGGGAGGCGTCGATTTTAGAGAGCACTGGGACCCAATATTTGGAAATCCAATATTTCGCCCTACAATGGGTACAAACAGATTTGCTGCTTTGCTACGGTTCTTGAGATTTGACGACAAAAATACTAGGTCTCTCAGAAAATCAAGAGATAAACTGGCACCTATAAGAGAGCTGTGGGAATCTGTGAATAAAAACCCAAAAAGTTTTATTTGCCTGGAGAAAACCTAACCATCGATGAGCAGCTAGTACCTTTTCGAGGACGTGTATCATTCAAACAATATTTACCCAGCAAACCGGATAAGTACGGAATGAAAATCTGGTGGATTTGTGACAGCAAAACTAGCTACTCACATTGCGGCGTACCATATCTGGGAAAAGAAGGTAGTAACAGAGCAGAAAATTTAGCTTACAATGTTGTCTACCAGTTATGTGAACCATGTTTTCGAAGCAACAGAAACATTACTTTTGACAACTATTTTACTAGCATTGAAGTGGCTAAAACTTTGGCTGAAAAGGGTCTTATGCCGGATTTACACGAATGGCAAAATGCCATTATTTCTGTCAAATTCTAGCCATTTTTCTTTAAATCGTGTAAACGCTCTAAATACTGGCAATATTTTTGCCATAAAAAATGGCAGAGAAAAATTGGCAGAAAATATTGCCATTAATATGGCTATGTGTAAACTCTGTGCTGTCGCCATTTTCCAAATTTTGCCATTCTAGAAAAAAAATTAACATGCTCATTCTTTTTTGGCAAGTTGCCATTTTAAATGTCAACCCAAACGTCATTAAAAAAGAGCAAAGTTGTGTTGATATCGGCCTAGCAAAAATAAAATTGTAAGTACCCACAAAATACTTGCTTTTATTAAAAAGAATATTAAATTAGATATTTAAAAATTTAGAAACACGCAGGCAATGGAAAAGAAGTCGGTTCGAAACCGAAAAGTTGAGAAAAAATGGACACAAGCAGAGGAGCGGCGGCTGGTGGAAATGGTGGAGGCCCGACCAAGCCTCTGGGATTACCATTCCCTAAACTACAAAAACAGAGATTTAAGAAATCTGTGCTGGGTCGAAATAGCCCCGAAAACGAACCATAGTGTGACTGATGCGAAGCTTAACTGGGGTTCGTTGAGATCAAGATTCATTGTGTGTTTCTTCTTTCTGTTCTATCTACATATGTATGTACTTACTTTTAAAAAATCGTCTTTCAGTGTTACATAAATTGCTTCACAAACTTCGGAAACAATATTACATATGGATGATTTCGATCTCTTGAACAAAAACATCAAGCTGCTGTAATTGTCTCCAGTTGCCAGAAAACGGAGAGTGATAGCGAGACGTTCTGCTACAGGTATGGGTTCTCGCATATTTGTGTTTTGTTTCCTAACAATGGGGGATATTTTTTCAGTCAGGAAATCGAAATCATCAGCTGACATCCTCACAAAATTTTTGAACAACTCGGGGTCATTGTTGCGGAGCTGTCCACGCAGTGTTTCAAAAAAACCACCTCCTTCCAAGAAAAGTGGTCGAACCCAATGCGTTCTTGGTTTCCGTCGCCTTACAAGGGACCGTTTGTGCTCTTCTTCCTCCTGATCTACTAAAATCAAAAAAGCTCCCAAGAGAGCAATGGTTTTCGACCTTGATTCCATTTTTTCTTGTCTTGAGTTTCTTTAGTAATGTTATATTTTTTCTTGGTATTTTAAAAAAATCCGTTATAATGGAACGTTTATGGCAGTCATGTAAATATAAATTTTCTGTCTTTGTCATTAAATGTTGCCAAAATAATGCCAACATAAAAATCTGCCATTTATTGAACTCGTGTAAATGCATGTCATAAATAAAATATTGCTTCCATTATTTTGCCATTTTTTTGGCAGAAATATTGGAATCTTTGCCATTCGTGTAAATCCGGCATTACAATAGTTGGGACAATGAGAAAAAATAAAACTTGTATTCCTCCAAATTTTCAATCCAATAGAAGTCGTGAAATAGAATCAAATGTGTTTGGTTTTTCTAAAAATATGACATTGGTGTCGTACGTGCCGAAAAAGAATCGTGATGTTATTTTGTTGTCTACGGTGCATCATAGTCGAGAAGTAAATGCGAGCAATAAGAACAAGTCTGAAATAAATTTGTATTACAACTCCACCAAGGGTGGTGTCGATACACTTGATCAGTTGGTTCATGAGTATACTGTTCGACGAAAAACAAATAGATGGCCTATTGCATTTTTCCAAAATATAATAGATGTGGTAGGTGTTGCATCTTTTGTAATATGGACAAATTTATATCCTTCTTGGAACCTTGGAAGGAAGTGTGTTCTACGAAAAATATATTTACGAGAAGTCGTAATTGGGTTGGCTACGCCTCATATAACAAGACGAAACAAGAACGGCCTGACCGATAATCATATAGCAGCTATTCAAGATGTGGTAGGATCCAATAAAGAAGAAATGCAAATATCTGAACCTACTGCTAAGAAGAAAAAGCGATGTCACATTTGTCCAGCAAAAATATCAAGAACTTCAAAACAGTGTTGCGATAAATGTAACCGAAATGTATGCTCCGAGCACTCGGCAAAAAAAAATAATTTGTAATGGTTCTAAATAAATATTTATATCTATATTTTGTGGTGAAATACATTTGTTTTGTTTTTGTTTAAAACAACATTAAAGTCCTTAATTTCCGTATGTATTTTTTTCTTTTTTCGTTCAAATACTTAACACTTATCTCAGGGTGTCCGGCAGACACTTCTGGTCCGTTGCGTTTCGAAAGCTTACTGGGTTGTCAAGGGTTAAATACATGGGGATTTCAATTTTTTTTAATTTTTTTTTTTTTTTTTTTATTTTTTTTATCTGCGTACTAAGCTGTATAGGGATTCCCTGTTAGCAGGGGTTCAAAATATTGGTTTTGTTTTGGATGTTTGACTGAAAAAAAGTCAAGTTTAAGTTTGCACCTTAAGGCCGGAAGGGTAAAAGAGCCAACAGTGAATCAGGGGACACAGTGAATTTGCTGTGCTGTCACAATGTATTTTTTTATTTTATAATAAATCCGAAAAAGAGAAAAGAACATCCCTGGATATTTCATCGCATCAAACCATCAGTCATCGTGATTCTTTGATCGAAGTCGGTTCTCGTGCGTCCTCGTGTGTTTGTGTTTTCTGCATTGGCAAGTCATTTTCTTTTTGTTTTATATAATTTAACGAAATCTACGCTATGAACCTGCTGCTCAGGTTGATGCTCATTGTTTGCTGACACCTGCAATCCTTAGTTCTCCGATTCGCCTTTTGCAGTTGGTATTATGTTGATTATATGTGAATCAATCCGTGGAACGCGAAAACTCGAGTGGGATAGTGGCTTCCGTAGTAGAAACACCAAACTGGCAGAGACTAACGTCAAAGCGCAATAGGTCTCTTGAGGGCGACAAGCCTGAATCGAAAAGGCAGAAAGTGCATTCCAGCAGCACAACAGCCTTCAATAAAGATCTTTCTTATAAAGACGCGCTCAAAGGTAAGATCATAGCCGCGGTCATTGACAGGAGTCATGTGGATGGTAACATCTCTCATGATCAATGGGAGTAAGAGATATCTTATTGCAACCTATTCTAATCCCGCACATGGCAAATTTTCCCATCCCAGTGGGATTTTATAGAACGCGTATCATAATTTTAATAGGAATAGAAAAACACTCCGGCAAATATAAAGTTAAAAGTACAGAAATACAAGATAAAGTTCATCACCAGATCTTCAAATTAATGAAACAGAATTTGAAGAAATAAAACAATAAATTCTTAAAATTCAATGACCGCCCATGGGGAGACATAGAGGAAAAATGGGAACAGACAACGTAAGGAGATAAAAGAAAATCGTGACACAAATTGTATAAAAATTTTAAACGAGTGGCTATTATAAATAATTGTAATGAAAAATGTACAATTCTTTATATCATTATTAATAACTTTTGATTAAGAAAAAAATATAATAAAAGGAATTTAAAAACTATTTAACGTAATTTTATTTTGAAATACGAAATACCCTGTACCTACCTGTTAAATATTTGGAAATAGCTGTTTTTTCTACAAATCAAATTGTAGATTTTACTAACCAACGGGATTTTTTGATCGCAAAATGTTGTAAATTTCATAGCAAAAATTTGTAGATTTTGCACATGAATTGGTACATTTCACATATTTTGCTGTGCATTCATCAAGGAAGACTGTTCTTTTTGATTTTTTTTTTTTTCAGTTGTGCAATTAACAGATGAAGTTGTAGTTTCCAAAAATCATTTGTAAAATTTGCATGCAAGGAATTGTAAAATTAAAAGCAGTGGGTGTCGGGTAATTTTTGACAATTAATTCAGTAGAATTTACAGCGGTTTTCAACGTGTTTACAATTCGTGCAAAATTAGATTTATTCGGACTAAGAATCCCCAAAATTTTAAGTGCAGCAACGGGCGCACAGCAAAATTAGAAGCCCGTTCTCGTTAGACGGTATTTGTGCCGAGGTCTAAAGGAATGCATGATCATTGAAAATCTCTTCAGCAACGTCCAAATACAAGAGCTCGTCTAGCTTGCCTAGTTGTCTGGGTGCTGAGGACAATTAAGCCAAATAGACGAAGAAACGGGCGCAATTCCCGAATTTAAGCTAAACAGTTTTTTTTTTTACTATAAAATCATCAATTTGTTTGTTTTTATTAATCATTGTGTATCTACTTCCTATCCAAAGTAAAAATCTTATTAATGTCATCTTAAAATTTTATATTAGCAAATATTCTCGTGAATCGTATCAGTTAAATAACGATTATAAAAAGAAGCAGATCATAGCGAAACTAGCTAAATAAAAAAAAAATAGAAAAAGCCACTTCAGCGAGGATCGTCAACGGTGAGTCTTTCAAATCAATTTTGTCTTATATCGTTTAAAGTTTAAATTTAGTATAAGTTACTAAGGTTGTCTCGCTTTGGGTTTGAACTTTGAAGTTAATTTGCAAGAGAAAAAGAGAGAAAAAGAATAACATTTAAGAGAAATGCAAGAAAAAAAGAGGATTGAAATCCCAACTTGATTATAAATCGTTGTTTTTCGATAGCAGGATCTGGTAACCTGGAAAAAGTGAATGGCATACTGAACCAGGATGTATACATCGCCATTCTAAAAAATTTCAAGAAGGGTGCCATCCGATTGGGTCTGGACAACCAGTTTCTCTTTTACCAGGAAAACGACCCTAAGCACACCGCTTTGAAAGCTCGCGTGGTGCCTATATAATTGCCAAAAGTGTTGCAAACACCACTGCAATCACAGATATAAATCCAATTGAAAATTTGTGGGACCATTTGAACAGAAAAATATAGAAAAACACCAAATAATAGGGAAAAAAGAGCTTGAAGTGCGACTTCTTGAATGGAGTGCTATCGACCCAAATTTTACACTTAAATTAGTGGAATCAATGCCGAAAAGATTAAAAGAGGTCATTGAAAATAATGGACATGCAATACGGTATTGATAATACTGCACACTGCCCTTTTACGACACAAAAAAATTAAAAGATTACAGTGTACGAATACGAACGAGGGTTTCAACTCTTGAGTTTATTGAAAAATTAGTTGCTTAACTATTAATTACCATTCAAAAAACCAAGTGTTTGTTATTTTAAAGAAAAAAAATATTTTTTTTTTAATAATTGCATTGTTTTTTATGATCCTGAACTTTGCAGACAATTTGTCTGCTGAGGTTTGGACAGCCACCAGAGTCGCAAAACTCGTCCGATTTTGAAAAATTAAACGGCATTCGCTTTGTTTCATCAAAATCTAAGGGCGATATTTTTAAGTTTTTTTTATTTGTCTTAACAAAAAAGTTATAGCCAAAAAACGCAAAAAGCTTATTTATGGACCGATTTCTTAGCCATAACTTTTTTGATTTTAAATATCGCCCATAGATGAAACAAAGCGATTGCCGTTTATTTTATGAAAATCGGTCCATTTTTACAGTGGTGACGAAAGTCCTAAGTTTTTAAAGTTAATTTTTTTGGTGGTTTTTGCATTTTTTGACCATAACTTTTTTGTTAAGAAAAATAAAAAAAAAAACTAGAAATAATCGCCCCTAGATTTTGAAGAAATAAAGCGATTGCCACCTAATTTTTTAAAATCGTTCGAGTTTTGCGACTCTGGTGGTTGTCCAAACCTCAGCAGACAAATTGTCTGCAAAGTTCAGCATCATTGTTTTTTCTGAATTATTTTATTTGTGTCTCTTTTTGGAACAGATCAATGCAAAAAAATATTAACTGTACGAATATGACTGAGAGTGACTGTATATTGATTTAATATACTGAATTTAACTTTTATTATAAATTTTAATTGAATAACATTTGACGAACGAAAATAATTGTTTAAATTTTTATATTTAAGTGGAAGATGAAGAATTTATTATTTAAAATAAACAATATTTGAATTTAGAAATTTATTCAAAATGGAGTCATTTACTAAACATGATGGGATGAGAGGGTAGTAAGAAGAAGGTGAAATGAGGGAATGAAATGAAGAAGCCGGATTAAGGGATTGCCCTGGCGAGGGCGGCAATCGTGGAAGGGAGGGTCGAGGTTATTTTACTCGCGCGTCTAGAAAACACCTTTAGATGCATAACGGCTGGAATTTCTTTGCTAACGGCCAAGGTTCAAGGGCCCGCGACATGAGCTAGCCGACGCTAGGGAACATACCAGCCAACTGGAACCAAGGCCGTAACACATCGAAATGCGTAAAATGAATTTTTGGCACTGACAAAGTGAAATAAAAGAAACCATTTGTTAGCTATTGAACGTTTGACTTGAAACACTTTTAACAATTGAGTTTGTCGCAGATCTTGATATTTGCAAAATGTCATTGTCATTTCGTGCAAATCCTTGCGCACAGCGGTGGATATCGCTGATAGAACTACAAAAAAGAGAGTTGAGATTACAAATGAAAGAAAATGAACTATTAAAAAGAGAAAACGATATGATCAAAAACAATAAAGAGAGCCACAAAAAATGGCACAGCAATTTCAACAACGGCATCAAAGAACTTCTTCCCGAAAAAAATAGAATTTATTTTATTATTTGTAACCGAAGAGATTAAAATAAGATTTTATGCAGTAGATAATTGCACGATGCCACATAATGTTATACTTGGGCGTAATTTTTTGAGACTGGCTAAATTAAAATTATACAAAAAGAAAGGAGTCAAAGAGAATAATATACATAAAGAAATTGAAGTTAAAAATAAAAGGAAACTTATTATGAAATAAATTAAAGTAATAAGGAGGATGAGATTTATCAAATAATGAATATTAAAACAGAAACCGATAACGATGAAATAGGTCTGAGTGAAAATTGTAAACAATCATGCGAGATTAACTCAACTTGAAGAAAACTGCAAAAAAGATTCGTATTATGGTAGACAACCTTTTTCAGTTGAGTAGACCAAATATGTTGCATACTTTTCTGTGCTTGTTTTGTGTCAAAATCAGCTGTGAAATAAAATAAATATTTCAATGTTTTGAATTCAAAATAATACGCAATGGATTTGTTTTTTTATAAATTCGGAAGAAGAAAATCCCCTCAATTTTGCACTGATGAGAAAAAATATTCGAGATCACTTCAATCCATTGGAACTTCCAAACAAAAAGTATTATTTGTAAACAAATTCTTTGATGAGAAGTGCTGATTAATGTCTCCGTTTTGTTGCAGATTTATAAGTTATTTTAAACTCAACAAAGACGCATTTGTTTATGTGCTAAACGAAATCAAAGATTATTTGAAACAACCACAGCGTTCCTCCGCAGTCCCACCAATTCTCAAACTGCACTGCTCTACGTTTCATGGCAGAAGGAAGTTACCAAAAGTGCAGTGGTAATGATTTTCTTTTAGGCCTTGCTCAGCCAACAGTTTCGGTAGTGTTAAAAGAAGAGCCAGACGTGCTAGAAGAACGTATCTGTCCACAATGGATTAAGGCTCACATGACATATGAAGAGATGAATTTATCGAAGATTCATTTCTACCAGAAAACCAGATTTCCTGGAGTAATAGGGATGCATCGATGGACCTCATGTTCGAATCATAGCACCAAAAAAAAATCTTCAACATCTCTATTTAAATAGAAAAGGTAACTACAGCCTGAATGTCATGATTGTAAGTGTATATCCGATCTTTAGTATTTTTCTTTAAAAAACATTTATCATCGACAGGTTTGTGACTATAAAATGAATGTGCGTTTCATAGATTCCAGATATCCTGGGGCAAATCACGACTCATTCGTTTACAATTTAAGTGAATATAAGCAAATGTTAAATGAATCCTTTAGAGAAACATTTGATGACTCCATTTCGGCTGGCTGAAAGTGGGAGTCCAGAATCACGTTTCAATGACCGTACACGCACAAACAAGAAACATTATAGAAAGAACGATTGGCGTGATCAAAAGATTCACGTGCCTTCTATCTGCTTTTGGTTTGGTTTTTGCTGTAGAATTTTAATCGACCTCTCGAATTTGGCAGGTTTTGTGAATTTTAGACTAAAAAAATTATTTGCTTGTAAATGTTTTGATTATTTTTTCTTAAACTTGCATTTTTTTCTCCATTTTCTCAATAAAAACAAAAAAAAATGTTTTTAACACAAAAATACACTACACAACTGGTTAATAGCAGTTGTCTAATTTTGCCAACAATCTCAACTGAGAGACAACTCATCTGGCTTACATAATACCCCGAACACAACTAAAAAGTCAACCATTTTTTAGTTGACTACTGGTTGACTGGTGGTTGACTTGTGAGAGTCAACTAGTTGTGATCGGTAATACCGATTGCCGGAATACAACTCAACTTTGTTCTTAGTTGTCTTACATAATAGGGCCTTAAGAAAATGTTTAACGAAATGTACCGACATTTCCTGGCCTGCGAGTGTCCCGAATGTGGTAAGACTGTGAAGTTAAGACTGGAAAATGATAAGCCGTTTAGTTGTGCTCTAAGGAGGTTGTCGTATTTAGAAAAAACAAAGGTTAAGGAATTCTTAGATGAATTATTGGGGTCCGGAGTAATTAGGATTATTAAGTCGGAATATGCCTCCGCAATAGTATTAGTCAGAAAGAAAACGGGTGATATACGACTATGTGTCGATGATCGTACACTTAATAAAATAACAATAAAAGATAACTACCCGCTCCCCTTGATAGACGATCTAATAGATAGGCTGGCAAACAAGAAAATATTTTCGTTGTTGGACTTGAAGAGTGCGTTCTATCATGTAAAAATGGATCAAGAGTCAGTAAAATATACATCATTCATGACCCCGTTGGGGCAATACAAATTTTTAACGAATGCCGTTTGGCCTGAGGAACGCACCATTAACGTTTCAACGTTTCATTAATGAGGTGTTTGACGATTTAATACGTGCGAGGGAAATAGCTATCTGTTTAGACGACATCATAATAGCCACAGAAAGAGCGGAAGAGCACATAGAAATAATGAGAGAAATTTTCGAAAGATTGATTAACAATAAATTGGAACTACGATTAGACAAATGTAAATTTATGGAATCAGAGATTCAATATTTGGGGTATGTCATTTCTGCAGAAGGTATAAGACCAGATGAGAGTTGGTGAGGAATTTTCATGTACCCAAAAACCCAAAAGAGGAGTTACGTCCCAGACTCCACATTTACAGTTAAACCTGACACCTCCCACATTCCTCAAGCCTAAAGGCAGATTAATCCCATAACTGTTTCTCACGCCATTTTTTGCGGATCTAGCAATTTCATTTATTTTTTTTGCTTTCATATTTCGTTTCACCCAGACGAAATATAAATATTTCATAAACAACTCAAAATTCCTTACCAACAACCAGAAGCATAGTTCAAGATAAGAACAGAGTCAGTCAGTCAGTTGTTTGCTAATCCATCTTCTGTGAGGTGCAGCCTAGCTTAAGACAGCGGCCTCATAGAAGATTCTATATAATTAAAACTAAACAATTCAATTAAGAATAATAATAATATAATAAATATAATAAAGAAACAATAAAGAAAAAAAAAACTTTAACAGCCTTATTTATTAGATTTCACTAATACTCGTTTGAAACCCGGAATAGTTATAACGAGAATAAGCACGTACATCAACCTATTCCTATTTCTTATTTATAAAATATTTTCCAACTCGGTTTAGTTATGCCCTGCTTATGTCCAATTTTGAACTGTAAAATTGGCCTATCCAAAACTTTAGTTATTGAAATCTGACACATTTGTATATTTTTTGTCAAAAAAATATACAAACCTGACACTGCCTTTCATTTTTTCATAAAATAAATAAGTAAAGAGCAAAATGTAGCTTTTTTGAATTGAGCAATGTTTATTTTGATACCAGCAAAAGTAGGTATGAAGACGAAGAATGGTTCCAAATAATTTTAAAAACTATATACGTTCTGAAGATTTTAAATTAATGGCTCTTTTGGACTCAAATGCATCTGCAAGACATTTGAAAATTTGACAAAACATTTGTTTGACAAATTTTATTTTCAAAATGACATTTAGGTACTGAAACGGACTTACACCGGCTTTAAACCTCCTATGAAACAGTTTTAGCTTATTCCGACTCTAATTTTTGTTTATTTTTTTTATAAATAAGCTTTTCAGTATTAAAGGCGGTTTAAGGTCGGAATAACTTTATTCTGCCTTTTACTCGTTTATAAATAAGGCTGTAAATGTTTTTTTTTTTTTTTTAAATCATCCGCACGGCAACGGACGTAACTGGCGCAGTCGGTCAAGAAGAAAAAACAAGCGCGATCAAGTGCAATATACGATTAGTGCTAACTAACTAACTTTTAAATTAAGAAAAAAAAAAGCGCGATCAAGTGCTAAGTGCGATTAAGTGCTCAACTAAAAATCCAAAATTAACCAAAAGAGGAACAAACAATTCGACGAAAACCGAGGTATGGCTCAAACCAACATAGAACAATGCTCACTGCATTGGCGCAGATTATGGCCATGATGAACCAGACCAGCGTTAGGGCTAAAATCGAAAGGGAGACTCGATTTTTGACAGCCTTCATCGGCGAACGAGGGACATTGCCCTCATTTGCGGGATCAGTAAAAAAGATCCTCGCGAATTACGCAACAGCAGACAAGCAGCAAGTTTTTGAAGTTATCTATGATACGAAGATACAAGGTACTGCCAAAAACCTTATGGAGAGCAACCCACCAAAGGACTGGGATGAGTGCCAACTCAAACAACATTTCCGGGCATCCAAAGATGAATCGACAATCAACAGAGAAATCGGTGCACTTAAGGTAAGAACAATTTATGAGTTAGATGAAAAAGTAAAACAAATCGTGGAAGATGTAGCGGAATTCGCCGCACCGCCTGAAAATACAAAAGATTGGTACGACGAATTACCTTTCATTCTATTAGGTTTACGAACAACAATTAAAGAAGATTTGAATGCATCTCCTGCCGAATTAGTTTACGGAGAAACAATTAGAGTTCCAGGTGAGTTTTTTGTTTCTAACGAAGCTAATAGTGAAAAAGATAAAAATACGTTGATTCAAGACTTGCGTAAATAAATACGCCGTGTATCTTTCCAAGCTCCAAAGGTTCATTCAAAACCAAGCAGTTATGTTCCGAAAACAATCCGTAATTGCGAATTTGTTTTTGTAAGAAAGGACACGAGTGAAAATTAGTCTCGAACAACCATACGAAGGACCATTTAAAGTAGTTAGACGAATGAGAAAATATTTCGTATTGGACATACATGGTGAAAACCGATCTATATCAATCGATAGACTTAAACCTGCTTATAGTGCTTGCTTATAAGAAGCTACAATTATTATTATTTTTGTATGTACAAGTATATTTAAGTATATAAAAATATATCCGACAAAATAAGAATTGAATATTGAAATTACTTACACAATATATTTATATATATATTTTTTTTTTGGAGGGGAGCTATGTGGTGTATCTGGCAACACCACCTAATTCCTCTTTTATAGCTGTGGTGGCAACACCATCAATTCCGAATTTCGAAGTTTTCCGTCTCTTCGGACGAGTCGTTAGTCGTTACTTGAAGAGTCGAGCGTGTGGTCAAATGTGTAATCCCGAATATTATATATATTTATTTTAATGTAGATAAGTAGTGCATGATTCATTATTGCTGTTATCGCAAGCACATAAATAGCACATAATTTTGATACTATACTTGTTGATATTTTTTGATTCCTTCACCATGCGGGGTTTGAAACGATATCGTGCTACACCCCGGATTTTTGTTAACAAAAAAAAATTTTTGCAATGGAGCACAAAAATTGATTTTTCAGTACATTAAAAGCACGTAATAAGTACTTTTCTGCCAGAACAAAGATGAGAGTATAAAGAGAATTAAAAAGCGTTTAGGAGTAAAAGAAGACAAAATGTACGAATTGAGGAACGGGTTAGTGTATAGGAAAACGAAAGCAAATATACTTTTTTAAGTACCAAAAAGTATGGAACAAAATATATTTATTACAGAAATATCATAATGAGATGGGGCATGTAGGAGTAGAAAAAGTAGTCGATAATATATTGAAATCATATTGGTTTCCAGAGTTACAAAAGAAAGTTAAAGAACACACATCAAAAATTTTAAAGGTTCACGAAGCGTTAATTTCAAAAGTGGTGAAAATGTCTTTGTCCGTGATTATTCCAATCCGAATAAGGACGGTTGGCAACCAGCCACAATAAAAAAACGTATTGGCTCAAGATCATACACTTGCGTTCTTACTCTCAGTAAAAGACCAATTAAGAGACATTTAAACCAAATTATGTCTGGAAAATCCAGTGAAGCGCAAGAATCGATCGACGCAAGGACTGAGGACTCTGAGACACAAATGGGGGAGGAAGCGACGAACCCGATAGTCAGTGCAGAACCAACAGAGGTGGCGGAGCCATCGCTTCCTGTACCACGTTCAAGTAGAACTTAACGACCAGTAAGTTGAACAAATGAATAATGAATTTTAGCAGTAATTTGTATTAGTTTTAAGAAAGAGGAAATAAAATTTCAATTTGCTTCTAACCTTTTGTTGACATCCCTGGACATAATCGAGATACTCCTGACCATTATTGACATCCCTGAACGATTATCTTCACCATCTGCTAAACACCATTTTGAATACACACGAGCTTTAAGTTTTATACAGTTTGGATGCGATTCTTTTATTCTTTTTTTTTAATAAATACGTAATTGATATAAAATATCTTTGTTTAGTTATTATAAGATCATAACACCTTCAAATGGAATACATCACAGTAGGCCCAAAACAATAGTGTCAGATCGGGGGAGTGCGTTCACTTCTGGGGAATTTAGAGACTTCTTAAACGAGAACGGCGTAAAGCATGTTAAAATCGCTACGGCGGCGTCACCCCAAGCGAACGGGCAAGTTGAACGCGTGAATAGGAGTTTGGCACCAATTCTCACGAAGATAACTAATGGCGGGCCAGATATTTCGTTGGATAAAGCATTGACTAAGATAGAGTTTGTTATGAATAACACTATACACAGAGGAACAGGGGCTCATCCAAGTCGATTACTTTTTTGGATAAATCAAAGGAGAAGTGACGGATCATTTAAGGGATTGCTTAGAGACTTTAGGACTGTATGAGAATGAGAGGAATTTAGAGGAAGAACGAAAGACAGCAGCCGGTAGGATAGTTAAGTTGAGATACTCGAAGGCTCTTTAATCACTGGCTGCAACTCCTGGCTTTGTAGAACGAAAAATTAATGATGATCTGTCTACGCTTAATATGGCAGCGTTAACAAACGCACTTTTAGAACAAAAAAAATTGATAAAATCCGGGTTGCAGTCGAGTCGGTGGTTAATTGGGCTTTCCAATCTCCGACTGACTCGAATCCAAATAGATACTCTTTATGAGCAGTTCATGACAAGGTTCGGAACTTCGTCTCCTTCTTATAAAATTTCCGAACTGGCCCTCCAGGTTGCCTGTGGCAAGCGAGCAGTGTATTGAGGTGCGACGAGAGAGACTAATAGCTGAAGTTGCGAATAAAATTGTTCAGATGGCTCTTAGAAATATTCATCCTAATGCAGCATGTCTGTTTGAGAAACAAGAATTGTCATCGTTGGTACAGTCATTGGGTGGAATTCAGTCTTGGCTGAATATTCCTTCACAGGGCAGAGAAAGAAAATTGTTAACGCCACGACAAGGTCATGTCCAAGAAGTGTATTTAATTCGCTCGCAGAAAAGGATGTTAAGAATGATTCTCTTTTTGAGGCTTTTAAACGAACAGCCATAATTCTTCTGTTAGCGTCGGGTAAAAGGATACATGACCTCACGCTGTTTAAAATATCTGTGATAGGCTACAAGGTGGAGAATGATAAAATAATTTGGTTCCAAGACCGATTCTGCTAAACACAGACAGTCTAGTTGGTTGTTACTCTCACAAAAGCGATTTGTCCTTAAAAGAATTTTCATCACAAAATGTTGACTTGAACTCGCCCATTCCAGAACCCATGCAGAACGCCATCTATTATTTTTTTCACTTTTTGATAATCGAACGCACTCTGTCATTTGAAAGCTCAGCAAGAAACATTACTGTCTTTTTTGTCTGAATACAAATTTTTTTGTGTTTTGGAATGTGAAAACTGAAATTTCTTGTGATAATTAAAAATTAAAATAAAATGCCAAAGGGCAAATGCATATTTAATAATGATCTCCAAAAGAAATATCCGATGTTTGAACAAAACGATACAAACGATCAACATATTATCTTCTGCGCAACTTGCAATTCGTCGTTTTCGGTAGCCAACTAAAGAAAAAGAGACCTTGATCAACATTTACTTACAGAAAAACAGAAAAATAATATAAAATCTGCGAATTCTTGCAAAAAAGTTACGGAATTTCTTATTTCAAGAAATTCCCAATTTGACGACCAAGACTGCAGCTTAGGGTGCCTTGGCTTATCATACTGTAGTTCACCACTTTGGATTCCGATCTGTTGACTGTAGCCACAAATTCTTTAAGTGTATTTTGCCGGATTCAAAATTCGCTACACATATTTCCAGCGTGTGTTATGGTATTAACCCAACCCCAAATTAACAAAACTGTACCAAGCGTTGTTACTAAAAATCAGTAGCGCCGACGATTTTTTTAATGTTGCTGTTTCTCAATACATTGACATTATGGAGCGAGACCAGAAAACACTTATACAACACTTCCGACCATAATCAACATTAATAGTGTATGGGGCAAAATAATTCATATGAAGGGAAATACTATTTTAGACCTTTGTATTAAAATAGATTTAATCTTAAAAGAGTGTCATGACTATGCAATCTATGAGCCCAACCAAACTGAAATAGTAAATTCTTGTAAGCAGTTATTGGTTATTAAAGACCTTACTGTAGGTCAGTTATCTAGGGAAATTAGAAATAATTTCGATTTAAATTCTATTTTAGACATATTAAGATCATATTATATTCCAGATAGCGAGTGGAATTTAAAATATATAGTTACACAAATGAAGGTCAGCAAACTTGACGACGGGACATTTGTGTTGCTTCGTAACCCGAACCAGTAGACAGTCAATGCATTACTTTCCTATGGGAAAATCTAAATATCCGAAGGCCATAGGAAATTGAATACATTGACCTGAGTGTCTGCTGCTTAGAGCCTAAGTAGCGTAGGTTATTATTTAAGATTAAGATATCAGTCTAATTTTGACCACTAATAAAAACACAACAAAATAAAACCGGTGTTTTTAGTTATTTAACTCGCGCAACTACGGAAAGGACGGTGCCGACCGAAAGAATGTCCATTATCTAAGGGCACGGTGGACCAGACTACAGTCCTTATGGGAGTCCATCCATAGCCTGGACAGCGATATACGGAACAATCATCCGTTGGCAGCCGACCACGACTACTTCACGAAGGCGTATTATGATGAAGTGAAAAGGTCAAGCCCAAAGGAGTCAATGAAAAACGCCATGACCAAGCGTTATGCTGAGCTGGAGGACAAGAATACAGCCAAATCGAATGGACAAGGCGAAAAGATCCCAGCATCCATTCCTCCGCCAGAGCATCCAGGACCAACAGCAGTCCAGCCCCAAGCAGTGCACCCAAAGGATCGCGATGACGCCCCAACAAAATTATTCCATATTCCAGCAGGGCTGAATATAAAGCCACATTCTGAGGACAACAACAACAACGTTAGGAACACAAGTTCCGATTGTTAAGTAAAATCTTCCTGGCATCGTTAAACAAATACCAAGTTGTTTTACAGGAAACAAGGCCAAAGGGATTCGAACAAAAGGTGAAAACACTATCAAGCAATTGGGAAGACGCCTTGGAGACGATGCATCTGCAAGCGATATTGAGCTTTATTTTGAGCTTCAAGACCTTTTGGATTTAAGAATCACTGACTTGCCGGGCAACACATTGACGAATACATCATCTGACCAAATAAGGACTACGTCAATGAAATTGCCCGGCAATCAGAGAAAAATATGGACGTGCAAGACGATAAACAAAATCTCATGACCACAGAGGGTAAGTTTATCTATATAAAAAAAAAATGCCTAATTCTAATTTTATACCTTCTTTTCATTATCTCTTTAAGATTCGGGATTTGGAATTCAACCAGTTCAGTCAATTGTCTTAAGACTAAATCGATAGAAAAATTCTGGAACTTATGAAGCCCAAAGCTTAACAGATTTAGATTTTTCTGGGGAGGAAAGTGAATATAATCCATATTGTGATGAAAGCTCCATCTCTGTGTCGTCATATTCTTCTAACATTGAGAAGTCAAAAACAGAAATTGTATTCAATTGTGTACAATTCAGAGATTGTTAAATTTGCTACCGACCGTGTTCACACAAAACTAATTGTCAACTCATTGTTAGACATTTTCAGACTTTGTGAGGTTTGACAATATTGTAAGAATCTTACAATCGTGTACAATAAACTTCACTTGGTGTCAGAACTAGTAAGAGATTCATATGTACGCATGTTTTAAAAGCAAGTTTTCAAACAATTACTCTGAAAGCTTATCGACCATTCTACATTTTTATTAATAAATCATTTCTGACAACTCAAGTTATAACAGTGACGATGGATGAGGCTGGGATATTGTTCTTCTTTACATTCCTAAAAATTAATCAAAACTTAAGCAACATAAAAAAAAATAAAAAATAAGTTCGTTGTTCAACTGGGCACTGAGTGCCCATTACAATTTTCAAAACAAGAAAAAACTTATTAGTTGTTCCTACAAGCATACAGTGTCCAAGTACTCGAAAATGGACCATTCGAATTGATTTTGTTGGTATTTGGGGCAGGTCATGGTTGCAAAGTAAAAAAGCCGATATCGTGTATGTGGGCACTCAGTGCCCATATGAGTTTGGAGTGAATTATTATATTAGATTAGATGAGAATTATTCTTTTTCAACGGTTTTTTATGTTTTGACAGCGGTATTTTCATCAAGTTTGCTTTGATTTTTATTGTTTATTATAGATAAATCAGTCAGTTAGTTGCTGCTATAGTAAGAAATCGACAAAAAATTGTTTTACGGTTTTTTTTTTCATAAAATAAAGTGATTTTTTTTAGATATCTAATAAATTATTCTAAAGTAAGTAAAAAAGCTTGTGTAAAGTGAGTTTGTTATTTATGGAATATTTTTAGAATATGGATGATGTGAGTCGCAGGAATTTTTTGACGAAAATTATGGTCGAGTTGAGGATGAAGAAGTTGATGAAGGAGAAAGAGTTCATGAATATAACTCTGAAGACGACGAAAGTGATGATGGTGCAGATTTCTCGGATGCTGATGATCCGAACTACGAGCCAAACGAAGCTTTGCTTGACTTACGCGTCCAGCAGGTTGGGTTTGATATGGAGGAAGAAGCTGAAGTGGAACTGCAATGACAGCAAGGAACTCGCCGTGAGGAGGAGGTTGAAAGTGAGCCTGCTAACCCCAATCGAGGAATGCGATATACGGCCCGAAATATGAAATTCAATGACATTTGGTGGTCAATGCCAGATGAAATAGAAAAAAGAAGAGCAAACCGAGATCGCAATGAACGCTTGATTCATAAGGGCGGTACATGTTCGAAAACATTTTCTTCTAAAGCTGATTGTTTCAAGTCATTGGTAACTCCAGCCATTGTGGAAAACATAGTCTTGGAAACAAATAGAAAAGCAAAAAGAGTGTATGAAGAAAATCGATTATCAAACGAACCGAAGGTGGTATGATACAACTGAAGATGAGATCTTTGCCTACATTGCCATACTGCTGTACACTGGAGCTGAAAAAGCTTATGGTGTAGAGGCAAAGGATCTTTTCCATGAGAGTAATATGGCCTTTTACCGTGCAGTTATGTCGTAAGATAGGTTTGAGCAAATTAGCAGATTCATTCGATTCAATGACGGAAGAACCCGAACTCTTCGACTCCAAATGCGTGGCATGTGTGGAATTTGTTTCAAAGTAACCTCATTACTTTTTATCAACCTTCGAAAGAGCTTACCATCGATGAACGACTCGTTGGCACAAGGGGAAGATGCCCATTCAAAATGTACATTCCCAATAAGCCTGGGAAATATGGAGTAAAAATATTTTGGATTGTGGATGCTAAAACCAACTACTATGTTGGCCAACAACCCGGTGAAAATCGATCTGAGGGAATATCTCATCAACTCGTGATGCAACTAGCGGAAAAGTATCTGGACAAGGGTTATAACATAACGACGGATAATTATTTCACCTCTGTACCATTAGCCTTGAACTTGATGACAAGAAAAACAACAACAGTCGGCACAATAAAAAGCAATAAGCCGCAACTACCAAAGATCTTTACACCAGCTGATAAGGATTTCAAAAGGACCAGGGACAAATTTACTTCAATTTTTTGTTACTCTCAGTGCATTCAATTATGCTTTCAACAACTCATCATGAGGACAAAATAGATGAAGCAACACAAAAACCAGAAGTCATCATAGATTACAACTCAACAAAGGGCGGGGTTGATACTTTGGACCGAATGGTGACCGTATACACCTGTAAGCGAAAAACTAACCGTTGGCCGGTAACGGTATTCTATAATCTGTTGGACTGTGCTGGTGTTGCTGCTTACAGGTTGTTCGACATTTGTCAACCCACATGGTATGTAAGCAAGAAAAGGTCCGATAAGAGAAAAAAGTTTTTGAAAGAACTAGCCTTAGAGCTTGCGGACAAGCATTTACAAAATCGTATCGCCAAAACAACGCTTCAACCAAAAGTGAAGACAGCTATGAAACTCAGGTTACGAAATTCAACAGTAGCTATGTTACCCACATCCAGACCAAATACTCTAAAACAACGCTGCGAAGTTTGTAAAGTTATAAAAAAAGATAACAAGACTACAGCAGTGTGCGATTTATGCTATACAGCTACATGCACAAAGCACTATGTGAGAGTGTGCGAAAAATGCTATGTGGCTAAAGATGGTCATGGTGACGAAGATGAAGATGGTGGCACTTTTCTACCTTCGACCTCTGCGGGACATCAGCAAAACGGCGAAGAACACACAGTCCAACTTAATTATACACATTTCAATTACACACATTATTATTATTATTATTCTTATTCATTATTCTGTTCATTTGTAACATATGTTTATCACATTTATCAACAAAATTTATCAAAACAACTTGTAAAATATTAATTATCATGCATATTCATTCCATTTGTATTATATATTTCAATCCATTTTTCAATAAACTTTATCAAATAATAATTTTTTTTTTTTTATTAAAATCGACTTTTTCAGCACAACAGTCTCACATTTTGTATGAAAATTACACTTGGGCACACAGTCCCCCAAGTGCACAATAAGTAGAAATTTTATAGTACACGGGTCTAGGGTTTTAAACGAAGTTGAACTTCCTTCGTGGCATTGTTTATCGTGGTGGCAAAGCGACCAGACGATTTATCATTTTACACTTCTATTTTCAATGTTATCAAATGAATTATGAGTTTGTTGAAAAGTAACTGATCAGTTGGACTCGAGAACTTCAAGTGAGGCATTGTTAACTTATATTTATTGATATTAAGTGTGTAATTCTACACATTTGTTATAAATCCAAGCCTACAGTCATAAAACACAGTATACATTTTTGGAGTCAAACTAAGAGTAATTTTTGTCAAGTATGCAGAACAAAAAATGAGTCTTAATAATTAATCAGTCTATTCTTCAACGATGATTAGCCCTTTTTTTTAGATCTGATTTGTCCAATTCAACGGGTCTTAAAGACAACCACAAAAACAAAACTTACAAAAAATAATCAAAATCAAAATTAACACTAACTGAACAAAAAAAAAAAAAAAATATTTAAAATTAGTAAAATTACGTGACTACGTTTTGTTATACATTTTATACAATTATTATATTCGGTAACAAATATTTTCTAGCTAATCAGTCTTGTGTTGATTTTATAGAGGAGATAATTTTTATCTTATAAACAAATTATTATGTACACAGAATATTTTTGTTTTTTCGTTTGTTTAGAAACGCTTAATCGTTTTTCTTTGTTTTTTTTAGAATAACTAACAAAATCTTAAAGAATAATATTATTATTTAAAAAATGACTTACTTTATGCATTCAACACGAGTGGTGATATCAGTTTCGTTTTCATATTATTTTTTTTTTTGTTTTAGTAAAAGCTCTCATTTTGTTGGTGCTGATGCAGGCAGAAGAGCTAATCACTTATTTTCTTGTACTGGTCCAGTTGGAACGAGTGGTGTGAATATTGAGTTAATATCGAGTGTTTCTTGCAGGGCCTTGTACGACGAAACAAACACTAATTTAACTCTTTCAAATGTTTCAGAATCGTACACAGATCTGGCAGTATTTGTGAGATCAAATGGTTCTGCAAAAAAAAAAAAAACAAAAACAGAATGAATTCATTTGTGTTCAAGCTTTGTGTGTTGATGTTTACTCACCTTCTATGCACAATTCCTTCCATTGGTGAATGTCATTTTTGATTGATTTCGCTTGACGACAATATTCAATTGGAATTAATGCTCCTGTTCTTATAGAAATCGCAAACTGAGAATAACTGTAAAAATCGAATTTTAAACATTTTGATTGCATTTAAAGATCGGAAATTATTGTAACTTACTTAAAATTACTGTAATATTGTAGAAACTCGAGGAACAACTGTCCGATGGGTTGATTGTTTTGTGAGTCAAATGGACCGATTGTTTCATTCATGTCCACGCATCCAAAATCATTTGTGCGATGCTATATGATTGAATATCATGTTTAAAGTTTTTAAGAGCTGACGAGCTGCAAAATGCAGTCCCAAGTCGCCCGGACGAAAGGGACAGCTGTCAAAAACTCGCCTTCGAAATCGCTGAGAAATTTGTGAACACAATAGTCGCACGACGGGCTATCAAATATGCTCAAATTAAAAGATGAATGAAGTCAAAGAAGATATTTAGTGTTTGGTGCATGGGATGCAATGAATTTATACGCAAATTCATTCCATAATAATTCGTCACTTCCAATTAATTACATGAAAACTCTTGTATTTTCTTAACCACACAAAAATTTATCAGTTATCACTCCCACCGAGGGACGGCAGCGAATGAATTTCTTCTTTGGAATCAACGGTGGCGTCTCCAGTTCCAGTTAGGCCGAACTACTTGGTGAACACCTTTACGGGCTACTTCGACTTATTTGAAGCCCAGGCCGTAAAAGGAGCGGTTTTTTCCGGCTCTTGCACTTGGAGTCACATCAAGTGCCTGGTACTCTAGATTGGGGGTTGTGCGTCGGGGTGACTTCCCGACCACGTAGAAAATAACATAGTTGTGGAGCATCAACAGGTCTCGAAAACGGATGGATTCCCGAGAGATGTAGGAGGAGAGGAAGACCGCGACTCAGGTGGCGCACTCAAGTGGAAGAGGACCTCAATCAACTTGGAGTGCAAAACTGGAGACGACTAGCTAAGGACCGAGCTAGCTGGCGGAGACTGTTGATTGAGGCCCAAGTCCACAACGGACTGTAGCGCCACCTTAAGTAAGTAAGTAAGTTCGTCGACGAACGACGCATTGTGTTGCTAATGGACGATTGCCAAACAAATTTCAACTTTTTGACAGCTGTCACTTTCGTCGCCGGGCGACTGGCGACTGCATTCTGTTCAGCTCTTTATGTTCCCTCTTTTATTTTAACTTACTAAAAAATGAAACTTGTCGGGATACAATTCATGTAAACAAGGCAGAACTGGTGGGCTGACAGCGCATTGCAAAAAATGTATAACCATCAACACCAGAGAATAACTTGATATTGTCATGTTTTTTGCATTGTTGATGTTGTGGTATTGAGCCCAGAGCTTTGTAACAAGGACAAGCGGTCGTAGTCTCCAATCAACTTACATGCAATTAAAAAAAAAAGTCAATTTTAATTTGAAACACAAACAAAAAAAAAGTACTCACGTTGAGAATAACAAAACAATAAATGTGTATTTTTAATACCAACACAATTGTTGAAATTTAAATCAACTTCGAGATTGTGTACTCTGTCCTTAAATCGTAGAATAGGAACTTTGGCTTCAATTAAATTGAATTTTTCAAATTCCCCTGAAAGAAAAAACAAAATTCCAAAAAAAACTGTATTTTCTTTTCTATAAATTCGTTTCTTTTTTTAATGAAACTTACCAGTCTTCATTAAACAATCTCTTAAAAGAGTTAGATTAAATAAAGCTTCCATTCTTGGATCGATGGTTGAAAATGCTTTCGATACAAGGCACATGTCGATGTCTGATGAATCAGCACCAAATCCTGACATTGTTGATCCAACTAAATAAAGACCCAGTCGAGGATATGAATTCTAAAATAAATTAGAAACACAAATTAAAATAAAACGGAATAAATGAAAAACCTTTAAGGTGAATATTTATACGGAAAACACTGATTACGAACAAGTCGTTATAAAACGCTCAGACAGGAGGAAAAGAAGGTTTACAGGAAAAAAAGGAGCCTGGAAAAAAAAATTGTCTGTAAAATTGAAAGAAATACAGAGCGAGGTCCACACCAGGCGCGGAAGTTCTACCAATCTGTCCGTAACATGACGCAGTATACACCGCGCTGCACCTACTGTTAGGACGTAAAGGGAAATCTGATCACCGATCCCAAAGTCATTCTGGAGGGATGGGAAGTGCATTTTAATTAATTGCTCAATGGTCAGCTTACCGAAGAAATGACGGCTCCACCATTTCAAGATGACAACATAATGTTGCAGTCACCAACCATTGATGTAGTCAAAAAGATATCAACCAGCTAAAGGACAGGTGCTGATGGCATACCAGCCGAGCTGATCAAACGTAGAGGACCATCACTTCACCAACTAATAAAAGATATTATAGGAAACCGGAAGAATGCCGGAAGACAGGCGAAAAGGCATTTTATGTCCCCTACACAAGAAAGAAGTTGTCACAGAGTGGGTATAACATTGTTGAGTACAGCTATAAGATATTCTTCTTAATCCTACAAGATCAGATAGCCCCATAAAGTACACAGACCAGGCAAATGGACAATAAATTGATAAGATTTTAAACCTAAGGCAGACGATGAAAAAATGTCTAGGATTCAACATCAAAACATGCCATCTGTTTGTAGACTTTGAAGCCACCTATACGACAGCATAGTCAAAGAAGAACTGTACAAAGCCATGAGAGAACTCAGCATCCCAAATAAATTAATAAGACAATGAAGGATGACCATGACTAACGTTTCAAGCAGGATTGCTAACCAGACCTGTCAACATTTTTAATAGACTCCGACATGGGGATGGACTCCGGCCTTCTTCCTCTTCAATCCGACGTTGGACAATGCAGTTCGTGACACTATCAGATGACTATCGCCACCAATTCCACCCAATTATTGGCATACGCAGCATCTTGACATCTTTTGGAAGGAACCCACAAGCTGTACAATCCTCTCTTATCAAGAAAAAAAGCAGTACGATCATTCAATTATTATCAGTCGTAGCAGCCGATAACAATACGGAAGAAGAAATACGCAAGCGGCTGCTCAAAGCCAACAGAACCATTTTGTGTAAAACGATAGTCTTACCAGTACTCACTCAGAGATACCCGAGACCTGGGTGCTTACTCAAAAATAATCTGGCTTCTTAGTTCGAAAGAAAAGTCTTACGGAGAATAGTTGGCCTCGTTTGTGAGGAAGGACGATTCCGGAAACGATATAATCACAAGCTATATCAAATCCGATATAACTCCGATTACCTAGACACCTAGCTCGCATGAGCGAAGAGGAACCAGCCCGGAAAGTCCTTTGCGGTACAATTTATGGTAGGAGACAGCGCGCTGGAAGGACTGGATTGCGGAATTGGATGGCGTCAGCCAACAATCGGGATACATGGAAGAATTTGCTGAAGGAGGCTCGTTGCGCAGATGAATGGAAAAACTTCATTGGCCAGGTCGATGATGATGACAGCTTGACTTGTTGCTAATTAAAGGACCAAATCATATATTTTATGCAATAATACGCACAATACAATTTATACTCGATCGACTCTCTTCAGTTAACGACGTTGACAACTTACCTTAACTATTATGTACAAATACCGCCAAAGCCTCATTTTCCTCTTGAAGGTATCCTCAGTTTGCTGGGCGTTCACAAATTTATTCCAAATCCCTTGTGACAAATTGTCCCACTTTGAGCCATTCAGCAGTGAACGCGGCGCTTCTCGTACTTCTGCAACATGTGATCGTCCCAAGAATCTATCTGCAGGTGTAAATAAAAACTCATTAGTAAAATGAATCGAACGAACGTTGTTTTGAATGTTGTGGCGACCTCTTCCTCCTCGATAAGAACTGCGATTTGTTTGACTAGAATAGAAAAGAAAGCCAAGAGCAAAGAAGACAAAATTGAATTAACATGAACATGAAATTGAATAGAAAATTATAAAATTGAAAAAAATATTCTTCTATTGACCTCTTTTTGATTTGCTGCTGTTGAAATTCGGTGAGACTTCCATTCGGCGGAAAAATTCCGTGGGCACTGTACATGAATTGGGCATGCAACGCTGGTATCCACTGCGATAAGTTCTGTTCGGATCCATAGAAATGCTGTGGCGGTGCATCGTCCTCGGCAAATGTAGATGGGAAATTAAAATTATGCACAAGATTATTCAGCGGCGGCGGCGGTGGATGATATGAAATTTCGGTCGATGATAGCGATGAGGAAGACGATGAGAGGAAATTACTATGACCGGTGCTGGTGCGTTTGCCACAGCTCGAATTCGACGAATCAGATTCGTAGCCTTCGCTAGCAACTCGCTGATGCAGTTGTGTACTGTCATCGCCATTGCCCGGACTAAATGAATCCCCTTTTGCGATTGTAGGTCCGACATGATTTAGCACACGTTGCTGTTTGTTGGACATCGGTGGTGGTGGTGGTGGTGGGTGCGGAAAATCGATCTTCGGACTCGATGACTGCGACCTATTGCCATTTAAATGCAAATTTCTGCTACTTTCGTGAGGCTCGGGCGTGTTGGTGGCAGCGGCCGTTGTCACATAAGTTAGATTACTTATATTCTGATGGTTTTTAACCCGAGAATTCATTTGAGAATTGGCGTAATCCGAATTATGCTTCAGCATTGAACCATTTGAAGTGTTTGTGTGCGTATTAAGACCGCCATTATTATTATTCCAGGCTTTCGACTGATTGCGGTTGCGGTTGAAGGTTGGCGTGTGGGCAGCTGATGACGCCGCCGCCACCGGTCCACTGGGATAGTTATTATTGTCATTTTGTGACTTTTGATATGGATAAGACAGAGGAATGTAGCTGTTGCGTTTATAATTGTTGTTGTTGCTGTTGAGGGGCGGGTAATTGTATGGCGAAGAGAAATGATCACCCACCGAATGGTTGATGTTATTATTTATTAGAATGGGAATATCATAGCTTCGATGTGCGAACGATGGCGATTGAACTTTTGGACTAAATTTCCTCTGGCCATTGTTGTTATTATTATTGTTGTTAGTGTTGTTGTTGTTGTTATTGTTATTGAGATTTCGTTTCTCTGGCAGCGGAGGTGGTGGAATATCCTGATAGATGATCCGCTGGCCTTGAATGAGCATGTTTTGTGTGCTTCCAGCAGGCGAGACAGTAGCACTGCTACTGTAGACGTGATGGTGGTGATGATGATGTTGGTGATGGCCATTCACCATGTTAGGGTGTCGGGTATCAGCGCTGCCTCCGGTCATTTGGACTCCAACCGAGTGCAGGAAGTTCAACGAATACGAGCATGGGGAGACGGGCGCCGAAGAGGGAGCCGATGATGTTGTACAAATTGGCGTTGTGAAAACAGTTGGCAATTGTTGCTGTTGTTGTTGTTGTTGTTGTTGTTGCTGCTGATTGACATTGCCGTTGCCAACCACCATGATCGGAATTGGCGACTTTATTTGATTATTAAGCTCACTGGCTTGCAGCAATTTTTTGCGATGCTGATTCGATGCAAATCGCTGATTAGCTATTCGATTCCGATTATTATTTGTGCTATTACCAGTGTGATGGGTTGCAACTGTTGTTGAAGTTGATGTTGGAAAAGAAATTGACGATGAAGAGAATGAAGACGACGACGGCGACGATAACGACAAAGATGACGACGATGAAACTAATAAATTTGAACTAGTTGCAGGCTTTTGATGTTGAAATGTTGACGATGACGATGATGTTGGCTTCGTTGACGTTGAATTGATGTCACTCGCAATATTTTTGCTAACTAAAGTATCACAGCGGTTGTTATTTGGTAACAGAGCTTGATCACTGCAAATGATATTGTTATTATTGTTGTTTGTGTTATTTTTAACAGACGAATTGGCGGCAGTGTTGCGCACAGTTCCTTTTGTTGTTGGTGTGTAAGAAATGTTTTGATTTTTAATCCCATTCGTATTGTTGTTGTTGTTATTGTTGTTGTTGTTGTTAATAATGTTTGGTGTTTTGTTTGTGGTGCAAGTGCTGTTGAATTGGTGATTTGATTTCTTACGATTGTTATTCGTCGTTGAATAGGACTGATTGCTGTTGTTGTTATTGTGATGATTTTTGTTGTTCGACGAATTATTATTAGTGCTGTGGTTGTTGTTGTTATTGTTGTTGTTATTGTTGTTATTATTGATTGTGGGAATCTTTTGGAACTTTTTTCTGTTACTGTTGCCATTGTTGTTGATGTTGTTGTGATGATGTGTTACATTATTTATCTGATATTTTTGAACAAAACTTTGTTGCTTTTCATATCGAATCATTGGCGAATTGTTATCGTCGCTCTTTGATTGAATAACATCATTTGCAGTTAATTGTGCGAACATAATGTGTTTTTTTTTTCAAATACAATTCAAATTATTACAAACAAGAATTTTATGTTTTGAAGCTACAATTGTGTTGTTTAATGTTCGTTATTCCTGTGTTTGTTTGGTTATGTTGCTCAAGGAATAATACAGTACCTCAACTTGTTCGCATTTGTTAGTTATAAGCTTTTTGGAACAGCCTTTTGGATACAAAAATTTTGTTTAAAATTGCATTTTAACTTCGTGGCCTGTATTTTGCTTGCGTGTGTGAGTTTTTTCTTAAACGTTCTTGAAACGGAATTTATATTTTACTGAAAAGATAGTAAAAGTTTTATGAAATTATTTAACGTGATTATGCAATCTTTAAAATTAATTTTTTGATCGACGGATCGCACGGATCATAATGGAAGCGTAAAATGTTCACGGTAGCAATTAAACAAGACATTTACAAGTATCAGAGTTGAGGCGGACTACCCACTTCTAAACATTTATTGTTTTGGTAGACTCGAACAATATTGGATATAGGGACCTGCCAAACAACAACCAGACGCGGAACATTAATGGGTTAGGACTTACGGGAATGCATTAAGAACACTCCACACTCCTATGAATCTGTTCTCTAGGGTTATAAGAAAGGATTGCGGAATTGATCACAGCTGAAGTCAAAGATTTCGGCTAGGTGTTAAATTCATGAAGTAGCCAAAACCACCATATACTCTCATCAAGAGCAAGGGCAGCTTAAAAGGGTAAATACCTCTAGTAATCACGTTCAATATCGGTAGCCTTAGCACCACGACCGGAGATTGCCAGTGACTACAGTGAGCGCCTGAGTGAGCGTCTCTCCCAAATACTACAAATGTCAACACCTTGTGGAACCAATATCGAGATATAATTAAAAATGTAGCCGAGACCACTATAGGTTACCGACCACCAACGAAAAAGAACCTATGATATGATAATGAATGCGCGATACTGAAAAAAGAGACGATTGCACGTTTGAGCCCAACTTCGGACGTACTCTCAAGTATAGAGAATCATTTTTTAGCCGTACTAGCGAATGTGGAACTCTCTTCCACACTCTGCCTTTCCACAAATTACAATGTTCAAGAATTTAAGACCAATGTACACCGACACCTCCTTTCCAATCCCTTCTCTGCTTCCTAATGCACTCACTGTGACTCTGGCATAAAAAGGGTATAAAAATCCCTTGAGTGGGTGCAAATTATAAAAAAAAAAAAAAAACAAATAAAAAAAGAGCAAGGTAAAAGTACCGAACAAAAATAGGAAATGAGAAAAAAACGCTTCGAAGGAAGAAAAGAGCATACGCAGCTCATAGGTATTGAAGATTCACGTGACAAAAACAACACACGAAGTTTCTTGAAAAGGTCGAAACAATTAGCATCTGGTTTCAGAACCGTGATACAGTCTCTTCGAAAAGGGTCAAGGAAACCTAGTCACCGGAGCACAGAGCCAATTACGAAAGAGTAGCGTGACCAGTCAATGAAGACCCAGTCCCAGCATCCATCACAGAAGAGGTAGAAAGAGCTATCCGAAAGCTAAAAATATACCGGGTTGGATGGATACCAGGTATTTTGATGAACCACATGCACCAGGTCATGATCAAGTGTGAAGGAAGAATGCATGCACACTGACTGATCTATAAGCTCCATATGCCCCATCTTCAAAAAAGCGATCCTATGTCATGCAAAAACTACCGATCATATCCCTGCTTAATGTTGCATACAAAATCCTATCCAACATACTTTGTGAGTGTCTAAAACCTTTCTGCAACACAATAATTGGCAAGAATCTGTGTGGCTTTAGGCCAGCCAGAACAACGATAGGCCAAATATTCACACTGAGGCAAATCCTGGAAAAGACCAACGAATTTCAAGTCGAAAAACCCACCATCTTTTCATCGACTTCAAAGCTGCTTATCATAGCATCCACCGCCAAGAGCAATGACGATGTCTGAATTCGGGATCCCGAAAAAACTGATCCAGCTGTGCCGCATGACGCTTAACAATACGCAGTGCAGTGTGCAAATGGGTAACAGCTCATCTGAGTTGTTTCAAACATGCGCAGGGTTTAGACAAGGAGATGCGCTGTCATGTGACTTCTTCAACATAGTCCTGGAGCAGATAGTGCGCAAGGCAGGTGTTAGTAAGGAAAAAACTATCTTCAACAAATCCACCCAGCTCATATGCTTTGCGGACGGCATAGACATCATCGGTCGATCCAAGAGAGCTGTGCTTGAGGCCTTCACAGCAATTGAAGAACAGGCGAAACTCGTTGGTCTTGAAGTGAATGAGTACAAAACAAAGTACATCTATCAAAACATCATCAGTCCACCGACAAAACGTCACTGCCTATAGCAGCAATTTCGAGTTAGATAAGGAGTTCACTTCTTTGGAACAAACATCAAACCTACAAACGACATCGTAGTGGAGATTCGACGAAAAATTACCCTAGCAAACTGCTGCTACTTCGGTTTGGCTAAATAGGGTTAAAAACTACTCGCTCGGAAGACAAAGTGACTGCTATAGAAGACTTTGATTTTACCAGTTCTACTCTACGGCATCGAGTGCTGGTTGCTGGACGATAAGTAAAAAAGGGGAAATGATACTTGGTACCTTCGTAAGAAAAATTCTTTGACCGATTCTCGGTTTGCGACGATGGCGTATGGAGAAGGTTCAATCACGAACTATGCGCGCTGTAAAAAAAAAGATGGATGTAGTCCAGAAAGCCAAGAAAAGACGACTAAATTGGCTTGGCCACATCGAGCGAATGGCCGTCGACGCTCCAGCCAAGAAAGTCTACTCTCCGAGACGACAATAAAGACTCTGGTATAAAGACCAGCTTGGTTTTGGGACTGGAGAGTGCATGAGTGTGACCGTTTTCGATGGAAGGCTGCTGTGTCTCAGGTTGTGATCCTATATGGATTTGGAACCGGATAAGTATAGTAAGTAAGATGCGCTGTCATGTGACTTCTTCAGCGTGCTCTAGGCTTTTACAGCGGTTGAAAAGCATTGACTGAAACTTGACGAGAATGAAACTCTTGTTTCACTCCATGAGCAAGACCCTAGTTTAACAAATCCTACTCTATGGCGTGGCGCCTAGAGTCCAGTGTCCTTACAACCGTTTATTATCAATCTGGTAAACCTGCTACTTCCCTATTGGCAATTAATTGCTTATTTCATGAATACCACTGGAACCAATATCAAATAAAAAAAAACAGAACACAAAATTCAATTACTGCTTGTAACATTGTTTCGTGACAAACACATACACAAGACATAACTCAGTGCAGGTGCTCCCATTTTTCCCTCTTGAATAAAAAATCTATTTCAATGAAGTGTTAACAATCTGACAGTGGTGTTGATGTATGCTCACATGAAGCTCAATAATTATCACCCGGATTTTACTAGCACGGCTAATATAACACAGGCATAGCATATCAACAAGAAACCCCCGAAAATGTCTATTTTCAGGTTAACTTTATCACAAGCAGCGGCTACTATAATGGTCAGCTTCTTAGGGCACACTTCTTCTTATCAAGAAACAATTTAATTTTAGCAACCAAATTTCGCAGTATAAATAGAGAACTATGAAATAATGAAATATTCCGACCTTAAAAACAAACCAAAATCATATGGGCGTTAGCTTAACTAAATACAAAAAAACTAAATCTCAAGAAATTCAACCAAATCTCGCCATTCATTTTAAAGCAAATAGGTTACAATGTGGACAAAAATAACACTAAACCACTTGTTTGTTTTCAAAATTTGTACAAATGATTTTCCTTCTCAATTTTGGAAGCATGAGCCTTTTCCCAAACAACTCCGAGACATCTCCCGATTTTCAAGAGCACGAAAAAAAAAATAAACGATTTGTTAATTTTAATTCTTGTTCTAATTTGCATAAGTTTGGTTATAACGAGAATACTCTCATCAAGTTTTGCATAATACTATCGCATGCCTCTATATAGACAACTTGGCGGCGACCATAGCGTTTGTATTTTTTTTTTTTTTATCTCGAATATATGGTCTTCCTTGGCTATGTCGATTCGACATACGAGGACAAGTATAACAGAAAACAATAAATGTTTTTTTTTGTATGGCCAACTGCATTATGCTAAATAACGGGACTTTTTTTATTTTACCACTCTTTTCGACAAATTTCAAGGAGGCATTTGATTCTTTTCGTTTATTTTATGAAATATAGTTTTTTGCACAAAGAATAATGCAATCTTAAAATCCTTTTCGAATCGGCGGCATTGGCTGCACGAATACGAGTACGCTACACATTAAAACCAAAAAAAAAAAGAAAAAAAGTGCACGAGAAATTACCTCATGATTTTTTTCGTTTTTCTAATGAAGTTCCTTTTGCGAAATCTCCGGGGAAATAAAGTTCTTTTTCCAACAATTTCTTTTGATAAAAAATATATATAAATATTAAACTTCTTGAACAAGCAAGCTTTAAAATTTTTAAGGGGAACCTTATTTTCTTTATATTTTTGCAATGAAATACTTTTAATTGAAGACGAACAGAAATCCCTTTAGTGGAATTAAATTTGCGGCGGTACGGATACGGACGACTACGACGGTTGTAAAAAATGCACGATTTTTGTTTCAAGTGACAGCTGATTTTTATTTGACAGAATTGGTTTGAAAAAATTTTTGGAGACTTTTATAGGAGTGAATGGATTCAGTGAAGAATGTTGTCAAGCGGACGATAGGATAAGTTGCACTCGATTTTTCTTATACCGATTCAGGAGCGGAGTCGAGTCGTAATTTGTGCTGAAATAACTTGCATTGCAAACTGTTTAATGTTTGTGGGAGTGGATATATTATTATTTCAACAAAGGCTAGGTATTTTTTTCGGCTTGACTTTCTTATACGGGCTCCTGAATTTGGACACGAAAATGGTCTCAATCGATAGGTACTAGTTATTTAAGCACAAATAAACAGTTTTTTTTCTTAGGAAATAAATATTTCTATTTTTAATTAATTAAATAAATTTGCACTTTCTGCACAGAATTCACGATTTAATGTCATTTTTAGTACCGGCAGACTGCGTATATTTATGGGATTTTTTTAGAGCGGGAATTTTCTTAAATATTTCCCTTTGAGGACATTTAGAGTTTGCTAGCGTAGCCAGAGTCGTGCATCCCACATCGAGGGTTAAAACCCCTTGAGCGGCGAAGCCGCCGCATATACTCGCTGTTTGCTAGCGTAGCCAGAGTTGTGCACTACACTGAGCATTGACATATTATTATATGGACTGCTAGTTACCAACTTCACGCGTGTTCCAGAGTAAAGAGCGCTATTGGTTTTTAGTGGCCAAAAATAGAACAATTCCAGCTGTAAAAATCAACGAAAACAAAAACATAAGCAAGATGTCGCTGTTTTCTTGATTTTTTGGCTAAAGAAAACATACAAAATAATCAAAGGCGAACAGCGTTAAATACATAAATTTGTTTTGTTTTTATAGAACGGTCAAATTAAGCAGATAACGTTCGTTGTTTTTCCAATTATTTGAATTCAAATATATTTCTTGGGACTAATTTGGCCACTTCGAACCAATGGCGCTGCCGTAGCTTGTACCTTTTTTCTTCGCATGAAATGTATGGAAATGACAAATGACTAGCAGTCCATATATATTACGTCAATGACACTGAGGGTTAAAACCCTTGAGCGGTGAAGCCACCGCTTATACTCGCTGTTTGCTACAAAAAGCTGCATTGTATAAAATATTAACTCATCTGCCAACACTAACATACTTCAACCTGAAGTTGTTCCTCACTATTTGACAGATAAATCAAAGAAAAAAAACAAAAAAAAAAAATTCTAACCCCAAAGAGCCCATATAGGAAAGTCCCCCGGGGACTAAATTAACTGGTAAACTTGAACATTTTAGTTTTAACGGACAACCTGGAACGAACTCTACTCTCAAGAAACGTCAGCTGTCAAAAAGGCGAACTGTCAATGTCAGTCAAAAAATTTCATAACCAAAATCCGTGCATTTCCTTGATTTTCTTTCTATGTTCACTTTAAAATATTAAAATTTAATTTAAAACATGTTCGCACTGAAAGGCCGTCAATTAGGCCGCCGTGTTCTGCAAGCCAACCGACTATATGCCGCACAACCGCAGCCAAATGCTGCCGCCGACGAATACACTGACAAACCCGAATATCCTGAGATTCTGGAAGTCAGTCGCGAAGCCCGCATGAAACGTGAGAAAATATCATGGCACGATCAAATCAAGTCCCTTCCAACAATTGAGGAGAAAATCATCAAAATCAACATGCCGCGTTATTATGGATTCAAAACAATAATGCTGAACTCCGAGGAGAATCCGTACAATTGTTTGTCATTGAATCAGCACTATACTCGGACTGTGTTCGAAAGTTATGAAAAATTACAAAATACTGGAGCTAAGGATGAAGCCAGTAAAACACAAATGGAATCGTTTATCAAGTCGGTTTCTGCAAACATCCAAGATGCCGTTGAATATTCCCATGAGTTTTTCAAGTATGTTTCTAACCATCTACATTTGATCCAAACTGAATGGCATTCCTTTCTAGGGCAACATACGACTCTAATGATACTCTAACGGCACAACAGAGAGATAAGCTTTTGGGGCAGTTGCTGGTCGAAAATCTGAACAGGACACTTATTAACGCACTAAGCGCTGACGCCACACATTTATCGGAAATCGAGATTGATCTCAATCCAAGGATCGAAGCTTTCTGGGCAGTTGGTGGCGTTAATCCACCGAAAAATGTAGTCCAGAGTAGAAAAGGTCGTGATTGGCAAAAGGATACTGCCGATATGCCAGTGGATCGAATGGTTCAGTACATTGGTGAACCATACCTAACCATCCGACACAGTCTGCCACTAGCACCAATTCGATCGCTGAACGAAAGTACCTCACTAGAGCTTGCTAAAAAAATTCCTCTCTTCAAACTTGATGCAAGATCTCTGGGATACAAGACAAGCTATCGCCATGCCACAAATATTCCCGGTTTGTTATGTTCCCTTTCGAAAAATTCATGCGTCTAATCGAAGAATTTGCTTTCTAGGTCACTGGCCAGGAAGTTCGAGTAGTTTCGGCCTGATTTCATTCCAACCTCGAGATTACCTTATCGAACGAAATCCAAAGTATGGCCCCGAAGATTTCCAAGAAGCCCTTCATGCCCAAGCCATTCAGTCGAGCTTCGGCTGGCTTCTGGCACAAGCCAACTATAACGGATTCAACACCTACAACGACCTAACTTATCCAATGACCACTCAAACAATCATAACAAACGGAAAACAATGGTCATTCTATCGCTACCAGTTGAACACAACACTCATCCACGCGGATCACGTGCACAACAATCCAAAAGTGAACTTCTGCTGGGGTAGCCCGGAAATGAGTCTATTCCAGGAAATCGATTCCAATGGTAAATGCCTCGGATTCAACGAAGACGTCGCTAGGAACTTAATCGAATTGTATCTCAACGCTCCCGTTGAACAACGGCTGGACTTAAGGCCTAACCTTTCCACCGAACAACCAAAGGTTGCAGATATCGTAGACGATGATAAGCGACAATTCTTGGAAAATATTTTCAAACATTTGTCAGCGAATCGTCCGCGTCATTTGGAAATTCCGGAAGTCTACTTGTGGGAGAAGATTTACAAAATCGACAATAAGACACGCCAAATGGAGGCTAAACGTCGATTCTTCGAAGTTGGCATTAATCCATGGCGAAGAACACTCGACCAGCATGATCCAGAGTATATTCCCAAAGTTGTGCGTCCAGGTGGACCGAAGAGCAAGCCCAGGTTCAAGAAGACCTACTACCCATAAGTTGTTTTGTTTTACGATTAGTTGAAAAAATAAATATAAAAAGAAACGTATCTTATTGGGATTGGGTTTTACAAAATTTCTGGTAGCAACTTTCGTTTTACTTTCTCGGAATGTTTCTACCTTGAAGGAAATTAAATGGCGGTTAGAAATATAAACAATTCAAATTTGAGAGTTTGAGGATACCTGTTTTTTATTTAGTTTTTAGTACTTCTTCAGCGACATCTAGTGGCATATAGAAAAGTAGTTGTTTGTTTAAACTGTTCCTAGTAATAAGCAAGTGGGTGTGTGTCAAAGCTAATCTGTTAGTGCTAGAACAGGTTTTCCCGTTTCATAACATCCTCTTTACGAAATGTTTATTCAACAGAATTTGAACATGAGGTATGCAATATGCATTCTGTTAGAAACATTCGTTTCTGTACTGTCTCTGCTGCCATCCACAGCATTTCATTTATCAAACCAATTACTTATGGTATGTAGCGTTTTTCAAGAATAAGCTTGTTTTACTCCTAAAATTGCTGCACTCTATGAAATCTTCTTTCTTGTGTATGGGAATATAATGCTTTTTCGTCAGTCTTCCGCCATTTTTTCATGTTCTGATACGTATGCACTGCGAGTGAAAAATTGAGGGGACCTACAACTTAACGCCGGCGCCGAGTGCCGGACGATAAGTAAAAAAGGGAATTAATACTGGGCACTTTCGAGAGAAAAATTCTTCGACGGATTTTATGCGACGATGGCGAATGGAGAAGAAGGTTCAACCGAGAACTGTATGAGCTGTGCCAAGATGTGGATGTCAAGAAAAGACAACTACATTGGCTCGGCCACATCGAGCGAATGGACGACAACGCTCCAGTCAAGAAAGTCTTCTCATCCCAGTCCCCAGGTTCGAGACGACAAGGAAGACCGAACCTACGGTACAAGGACCAAGTGACTGCGGATGCCAGAGCGCTTGTTTTCGGCAACTGGAGAGTGCATGCGAGGGACCATTCACGATGGAAGGCTGCAGTATCTCAGGCTGAGATCCTTCATGGATTGTGAGCCGGATAAGTATAAGTAAGTACGTAAGTAATCGATAGCCTTCCAGGCCGGGAGCTTTACAGTGAAAAACGTTGCTACACAGATATCCATGATGGCGACACACGCTGATATATCACCTTTTTAATTGGTAGCCAAGCAGCAATCAAAGCGATCTCTGCTACTCGAATCAAATTAAAAATTGTTTCTTGCTAGGCTAAGGTTCTTGGTGGGGCAGCGAAAAAGCGGATGAGTTTGCAGGACAAGGCTCGGAACTTGATAACTCTCTCGCAGACCATAACATCAGAATCCCAAGAAAAAACGAAACATTTGGTTATTAAAGAAAAACCAACGAAAGATGGAACAGTTTAGAAACCAGTGATTATACCTGGAAACTATGGGCGAGTAACGTTAAGAAGATATCCGTTGGGATCTAACTTCTTCTTAATAAACCCTCCTTGAGATCATTTATAAGCGTAATAACGGCACATAACCCATGTAGAGGCTGCAACAACGAGGACCATCATAAAAACACTGCTCACTTCCTCTTTCACTGTCCACGTTTTTGCCACAGTAGGCTAGGCCAGTTTCGCGACCCAAGCCTTTGGGCGACTGATCTATGCCAGCCTTCCAGCGCAAGTTTTGTCTACCGCTCTGCCTCCTACCATGGATTGAACTTACTGCAAACGGCGCCTTTTCGCTTATAAGAGCCACGTGTCCAGTCCATCGGCATCCATCAAGCTTAATTTTTGTAATGAAGTCTGCTTCGCGGTAGATTTGAGATAGCTCGTGATTATATCATCTCCGGAATCGTCCTTCCTAACAAACGGGATCAACTTTTCAGCGTGAACATTTTCTCCCGAACGCGGCTAAGAGTTCAGAATGCCTCGGCGGCCGCTACTCTCCCAAGGATCGCGCTAAAAATATCGTGCTCCTTCACCTTAATAGTTTTTCTTCTACTATTGCCAACGTTCCCTCATTAATATACAGCAATGAGGATTGTACAGCTTGCGGGTTCCTTCCAAAGATGTCGTTTGCGGGACGATAGATAGATCAGAGTCACGGATTGTTTTTTTTTTTAACGCCACGTTGAAGAGGAGGCAGGCCAGTCCATCCCCGGGTCGAAGTCCATTGAAAATGTTGACGAGTCTGGATAGCAATAATTTATTTGGGATGGCGAGTTCTTTCATGGCTTTCAAAGTCTATAAACAAATATGTTTTTATGTTGAATTCTAGTCATTTTTCTATCGACTGCCTATCGACTGGGGCTATCCTGTCTTGTAGGATAGAGGAGAATATCTTACAGGTTGGACTCAACAATGTTATACTCCTAAAATTGTTGCACTCAATGACATCTTCTTTCTTGTGTATGAGACTTATAATGCCTTTTCGGCAGTCTTCCGCATTTCTTCATGTTCCGATACGTGCACTATAATTTATTTTACTAGTTTCTGAAGCGATGGTCCTCCACGCTTGATCACCTCTTTACTGATATGCCATCAACACCGGCGCGGCGGCCGGCGTCTATGTTGTTCTTAAGTCGTCGCCGTCAGACAGGAGCCTTTCATCGGACACGATGGTAGCCAACAATTCCGTGAACCCGACCTAGAAGAAGTGAAAACCGCAATATCACGGCTGAAATCCAACAAAGCCGCTGCTGAGTTGTTCAAAGAAGCAGGCGACGAGCTAGATAGGAGCATGCACCAAATCATCTGTAAGATATGGTCAGAGGAATGCATGCCCGATGAATGGAACCTCAGCATTGTTTGCCCGATCCTGAAAAAGGGAGATCCTCTAAGCTGCGCCAACTATAGAGGAATAAGTCTACTAAACATCGCCTACAAGATCCTCTCTGCCGTAATATGTGAACGTCTGAAGCCTTTCGTCATCAAGCTGATTGGTCCTTATCAATGTGGCTTCAGGCCAGAATAGTCAACCATCGACCAAATTTTCACGTTGCGGCAGATCCTGGGATCCTGGATCGATACCCACTACCTTTTCATTGATTTTAAGGCCGCGTATGACAGCATCTACAGAGACGAACTGTGTTATGAAGCCATGTCTAGTTTTGGCATCCCTGCCAAGCTCGTTCAAGCTTGTGCAAAATGACGATGGAGAACTCGCTCTGCGCCATCAAGGTTGGCAACGATTTTTTTCTTTAACATCGTTCTTGAGAAGATAGTGCAGAACTCCACCGTCAACACCAGAGGTACTATCTTCCAAGAATCTGTTTAACTTCTCGCGTACGCCGATGATATTGAAAATGGGAAGAACACAGCGTGATTTCATGGCGCCTTTGTGAGAATTGAGACAGAAGGGGCAAAAATGGGTTTAGCGGTAAATGAGGGAAAAACGAAATAAAGGGTTTTCCAATAAGAGGTGTTATTTTAAATAGCCCGCTATTCACCATTAATAAAAATGGAACGATACACACTTCAACAACGCATTGAAATTATTAAAATTCACTATAAAAATGGTGAAAATTTGGCAGAGACGGTTCGTAAACGGGGAAATTTTCGGACGGTGTTATCTCTCGAAGAGGTGATCACAATAGGCGACCGAGATCTTGTGATTATTTAACACTTTGCGACTTCTTCCTTTGGGGCCACGTGAAAGATAAGGTCTACGCCAACAGCTCAACGTCGATTCAAGACCTCAAAGATCGAATTCGTGAGGCTATCGAGGACATAGAGCAGCCACTTTGCGATTTGGTTATGGAAAATTTCATGAATAGGATATGGTCCTGTAAGCGTGGTCGTGGTGGCCATTTGCCTGATGTTGTGTTCCATTATTAACGGCATACCTTTCTCTTTATAATCAAATAAACATCCGATCATTTATGCCATTTTTCTTTGAATATCAAAATAACACCTCATATTCGAAAACCCTTTAAATGCTGTCTTGGAGGAAGGACACCCAACACCAACCACTCGGACAGGACGTCACAATGGACGCATACAAGTTCGAAGTAGTAGAGGAAGTTTGTCTACCTAAGCTCCGCTTTTAACACGGGCAATAACACCAGCGATCAGACGAAGAATAACTCAATTGAGTGGGAAAAGCCGTCTCTCGAGCAACTAAGGTAAAACTGTACAACACCCTCATCATCCCAGTCCTGCTGCATGGTGCAGAAACACGGATCTTGACAAAATCGGATGAATGTGCCTTAGGCTGTTTCGAGAGGAAAGTTCTTCGGGTCATCTTTAGCCCCGTGTGCATTGATTTTGTGGGTTGACACCAATGCTCCGGCCCAGAAAGCCTTATCGACACTATTTTCGAGGAACTTAGAAGGAGAGGTAGACAGCGACTCAGGTGGCGCTCACAAGAGGAAGAGGACCTCAAACAACTTGAAGGGCAAAACTGGAGACAGCTAGCTAGGGACCGAGCTGGCTGGCGGAGACTGTTGATTGAGGCCCAAGTCCACACCGGACTGTAGCGCCACCTTAAGTAAGAACGTAACTACAGTTTAACTAATGTTTTCCCCATGAAAAGTCAAACAAACTTTCAACAAAATGCACTTAAAGTGCAACATTTATTTATCATTTTTTTTTCGGAAATATTGTTCCCTTGTTATGCCGACAATAATATTCCACGATATTGATGTATTTTTCTGTTTATTTCTTGTTACAAACATTCGACTCCGAAAAAATACTCAAATGTGGATTTCAAGCATATGCGCTATGCACAACATCCACCGACAAAAAAAAAAAAATATTTCAAGTTGGGGTAAATTCTGCAAAGCCGAAGTTCCTGTTTTTTCAAGGGCTCAATAGAGTTTAGTACGTTAACCAAGTGTAGTGCCGCACACACATATCTTAGTTTCCTTCTTCTTTTGCACTTAAAAATTAAAAAAAAAATTAATAATAATAAAAATACTAGATACTCTCGCTTCGTAGTCCTGCATACATTTGGGTTAGTTTCAATTCAATTGAAATTCGAAAGTTCTATTTTAAAGTTCATTCTAGAGTTAAACATCAATAAGTTTGTAAAATAAAGTTGAAAAAGAAGAAAAAAAAATTGCCTGCAGTTTGATACATATAAATATAATCTTTAAGATCTGCTTTTTGATTTGCGTGCTCTCATGTTTTTGCTCGGGAAAAGATAAAGAGCAAATCTGCAGATACTCTGATTTCAGAATCCGCTGCAAGTGATTCGTTCTCCCATGGAAAAGTGTGTGACAAAAATTTCCCCTGCTCGAGCGCAGAAATTTGTTGGTGAAACACTTGCTTCATTGAAATTCCTTGGCACCGAGTTAAAATATCCTTTCAGTTTTTAGTATAGGACGTTGTCTGGAACGAGTCGGTCGTTGTCGTTATACTTTCTCCTGTTTTCTATCTCCGTAACACTATTAATCAACAATTTGTTAGTCTAGTCTCTATTTTAAGTAAATAAATAATTTTTAATTCTATTTTTTTTCGTAATCACAACTCTCGAGTCAAAAATTTTGTGCACTTGTGAAAAATGAAATAAAAAAAAATTAATTTCTCGACATCCTTCGAAAGCAAAAAACCAAACGGAAACCAAACTGGATTACGAAAACGGAAACGAAAACATCAAAAAAATTAAGGAAACGAAGAAAAAAATGTAATGGATGTGATAACAAAAATTTGTGCATGCATAAGCAGTACGAGATTTATTGTGAAAAACCAGTGATTGTTTTTTTTTTCTTACTCTATTAATTTTGTCCTCAAATCCTTACTACTGAAGTAAGAGTGGCTGAAAAAAGGAATACAAAAAAAGTTAATTTGATGAAAAGTTTGTTTTTCTGAAAAAAAGTGGAGCAAAAAAAAAGTACGAGCTTGCTTTTGATATTGTTACTTGCTCATGAAAATTATGCTTTATGAAAAAATTTGTAATCTGTGCGGCATCACCGAAGGATACAAAGTAAACGTACGTACATAATGCCACCCTGTGTTGTAAGGAAGAAGAGGAATTATGCAGCAGTGAATATGAATGCAGTCAGTTGCCCGCATTGACAATATTTTTGATGTGCATGTCCATACTCTGTTGTTATGTTTTCTTATTCAAGAATCAAGAGATAAAGGGATAACTATCATTTTCGCGGAATCCTTTTAATGCATTGATTTTACCCCAGGAAGTTGTAATAAAGAACAAAAACAATGAAAATTGTAACTTTTTGCAAATAAGTGGGTTTTCCTTATACAATACCAGATACAATTATACTTGTATCTAGGCTTGCTTGTTGCTTTTTGTACTTTTGTTTATTTCCTTAAGTACATTAAGTCCTTTGTTTGTTTTTTTTTTTTTTCAAGCATTATGCTCCCATTCAAGGACAGTATGCCATTATCCGGAAAATCCGGTGGGTGGGATTGGATATAGTGGTAGTAAGTTATACTCGTATGTGGGGGAACAAAAGTTAAATGACTTTTGACTTTTGAATGACAAAAAACAAAAAAAAAAAAAAGCAAAAGAAGAAAGAGATACAAATGCAAGATAAGTTCTTTTAAATATTCATCTATATCTTCGGGCATAGTTGGTATATTTCATTTGATATCTGAAGCCCACTTAGTTTGTTTATGTAAATTTGAATGCAAATTTAAAGCACCTCTGAAAGTTGGAACATAGTTATGTTTGATTCAACTATGCTGATGATGTCCTTAGGTGATAGATAGCATTGTCAACAAACAAGGGACAAAAAAAACTCATTGTTTATTCAGTTTTGTGTATGATGCTTTTCAGATTGTTGTTAAGCTTTTTTGATTAAAATATGCCTTTCTATTTTGACACACTTGATGTTATAAATTTTGTTTCTTTTTGACGGACAATTTATCTATTGCGTCATTTCTTAGTGTTTAATCTAAAAATAATTTCTATAGAATTGAATACTGAATTTTATTTCAAAGAGTAAAAAAGTGGAATGCAACTTTGAAAATTTGTCTTAAACATTATAAATGTTCAACTGAACACAGTGGACATTTTCAATTTGAAGCAGACAAAACCATTCTTCATTTAATGTTTCAAAAAGATTAATTGTTTCGTTCTGTCACTTTCAATGTTGTTGAGAAGATTTATAATATATTGACTTCGTCTGTGTGAAATTGAGTTTATGATGCTAAGAGGAAAATAAATGGCTTTGAGAAAGGATTGGGGATTGCAGTTTTTAAGTTATAAATTGCGTAAACAAAAGTTATGGCTTAAAGCATGTTTGGAGTGTTCTTGTTGATTAAGGGTAATCAAATTCTGTATTGGATGAGTCTAATATGAAAATAAGAGCCATTATTTCTGTGTATGTGGTTAGTGTAATTTTTGATATTAAGTTGGAATTGAGTTTGAGTTTTGGTCATTTTTAGCTTTAACATTTTTTTTATTTCACTTGAATTCATTCTGCTATCTTCCAACGGACATTTCGAGCTTTTCCCGCCATTTGATCGTAAGCGACAAAAGACAGGAAGACGTATTTTTTGTTTTGATCCAAATCCCTTAAGCCAAAAAGACCCAAAATCAGAAGTCATGTGCTTATAAGTAAACTTAATCTACTGATAAGAATCTTGTCGCTTTTTCTAACAAATAATAGCTGTGTTTGACTATTTTGTCGTTTGCGATGTTTTCCTACTTACCAGCTCGTTATATTAATGGCGCTGACAATAAAATTAATGAGTTACCTACTTACTTAAGGTGGCGCTACAGTCCGTTGTGGACTTGGGCCTTAGCTAGTCGTCTCCAGTTTTGCAGTCCAAGTTGATTGAGTTCCTCTTCCACTTGAGTGCGTCACATGAGTCGCGGTCTTTCTCTCCTCCTACGCCCCTCGGGAATAGTGTCGAAGGCTTTCCGAGCCGGAGCATTGATGTCCATTCGCTCTAAATGACCGAGCCATCTGAGTCTCTGGACCTTGACCCTTCTGGCTAGATCCATGTCGTTGTATCACCCGTTAAGTTCGCTGTTGTATTTTCTTCGCCATTCCCTTTCAATTCACACGGGGCCAAACAGCAAAATTAATGAGTTATAAAAATAAAAAAATATGAGTGCGGCCCATGTGGTCGACACGACTAACTCCCCAGAGTAGAAAATGAAGTAAAAACATTAATTGTTTTGCAAAATCTCCAGCCAATGCATCCCATTGGAGTTGTACAATGTACACGAACGTTGGTTTTCAAAGTTAAGTTCGATAATTATGATTTGCGGACATACTTTAAGTTCATTGAAAAACAGTGGCGCCATTTGTCAAAAATTGGTCATACAAACTCGTGGACTCATGTACAACTACTTTACATAGTAAAATACAGTCTATATTACTCCTGAATATTGTAGTTTTCTATTTGTGAAAGAATGTTTCTAATCGGAATAGTATGTCCGAAGATTAACATTTATATGGCAAAACAGCGTTTGGTGGGTCAGCTAGTAATCAAATATAGTATATGATACTTCTGAATATTATTTCTTTCACCATTAAGAAACCGCTAAGCCGATTTCGTTCAAAACTTAATTAGCTCTTAACAACACAATATCGCTACGAATGAGACCAATTTTATGAGATGACAATACGATGATCGGTTCGCGAGATAATTGAGCTGAGAAAACGTAACTCACATACATACATACGAACACACAAACACACATATACACGCACAGAAATCATCATTAAAACGCTTGATTCGGATTCTAGTGATCTGGAAACATGGATATATGAAAAAATTGGAGGTTCCTGAGCTTTGATTTAACTTAGTTTTCTTTGCATAGGTAAGGTACACTGTAGTTCTAAATTTCAAGGTTCTAGGGGTCAATGTCAGTAATGGTGAATTGTTTTTTTCCCTTTGAAGGCTACACTTCAAGGTTATTAAATAATATCAAGAAGTATTCTATACTTTCTATTTAAGTTTTTTCAAAGATGCCCAATATCTCTAACTTAAAATATCATGTTTGACGAAGTTCTTCATAATTTTGATGATCAGTCAGTTAAAAGTTAAAATAAAACTGGGGCCGAATCGTTGTAAGGTGATATGTGATATATGATAGTCATATTGACTGAAATTCATCTGTGTAAAGTGATAGTCACAAAGTGATATCACTTTTTTTTATTTCATTTCATTTTGAAATCTTGCCAATAAACTTGAGACAAAGACTAAACATTTCTGATCTTCAAAATGCCAAGTAAGTGTAGTGACCGTGGCGTAATGTTCATGTTGGTTACGCAGAACGTTGTGGGTTCAACCCTACTCGTTCCCATTTTTATTTCATCTTTCGCGTGTACTGCCTCTTCTGAAGAACTGACAAAATGTCCAAGATTATCAATCTGTCTGGAAGAAGGTTTTCTCAAATTTGCCGTTTGAAAACGGCGTTAAATTTTAGCCCCCCCCCATAATTATCACTTAGGTTTTAATTGCCCCCTTTATTTGAAAGCACAAAGAAAAATTTATTAAAAAATAACATAAGACTAAGTTAGTTTGACAGTAAACAGTTATGGCCAAAACAGATGGGCAGTGAATCGGCATGCAGCGCTGAATACAGCTAGCTAAACGCTTGAATGAAATTAGAAACGTCTGAGTTTTATTTACACTCTAATTGAAAGATTCGATGGTACCATTGTTGAGGGACAGCATTTCGGATTTTCTATTATTTGGTTGTCTTTGGAGAACTATGTTTTTCTTTCGGTTGGGTCTTATGATTTAAGCAAGGCCTCTTGAATAAGTTCTTCGAAATAATTTCTTCTTCCTTTTTATTTTATTGGTAAAGGACACTAATAAATCCTCTACGCCAAAGTCATTGCGAATAATGTCCTCATCTGCATTGGTTCCATAACATAATACATATTTAATGTTAGATTTAATTTCACTATGTAAAAACATAAATAAATTGATAAGTTCAAATAAAAATAACTTACAGTGTCAAAAATTTGTCAATATACATAAATTTTGAAATTTTGTTAGCAATTTCTTACAGTTATGCCAAGTAAATCAAAATATAATGTGATAGTAGAACTATCACATTACACAGACGAAAAATACAGGGGCCGAATCGTGTAAGGTGATATGTGACTATCATATTTGAAACTATCAAAAGTGATAGTTCTGTTTTTTTCGTCTGTGTAATGTGATAGTCCTACTATCACATTTTATTTTTATTCATTTGGCATTACTTGTAAGAAATTGCTTAAAAAATTTCAAAATTTATGTATATTGACAAATTTTTGACACTGTAACCTATTTTTATTTGAACTTGTCAATTTAGTTTTGTTTTTACAAAGTGAAATTAAATCTAACATAATGTATGTAAGTTATGTTATGCAGATGAGGACATTTGTAATGACTTTGGCGCAGAAGACTTATTAGTGTCCTTTACCAATAAATAATAAAAAGGAAGAAGAAATTATTTGGAAGAACTACTTCAAGACGCCTTGCTGGTCGAACAAGACAATTCAAAATCAAATTCAAATTAAAATAAATCATAAGACCCAACCGAAAGAAAAATATCGTTCTCCAAAGAAAACCAAATATTAGAGTTCCGAAATGCTGTTTCTCAACAATGTTACCATCGAATTTATCGATAAGAGTGTTAATAAAACTCAGACGTTTCTAATTAAATTCAAGCGTTTAGCTTGCTTTTAATGGAATTAAATTTGTTTTCTTAGTTTAGCTTATCCCGCGGTGTTACCCGCTTAAGCCGAAAAAAAAGTTAGTGGTTATTTTTCTGACCCCTCAACTGCCACTACCTCCTACTCCAGTCGTTCAGGAGTTATTGAGCGACAAACATCCATCCATCCTCACTTTGGCAGCTGTATGCAGCGCCGCGGTCCGGTTCACTGCCCATCTGTTTTGGTCATAACTGTTTGCTGTCAAACTAACTTCGAATTTTATGTTATTTTTTAAATTCTGTCAGGTCTTCACAAGAGGAAGGATGTGTGAAAGATGAAATAAAAACTTTATGGGAATGAGTAGGGTTGAACCCACAACGTTCTGATACAAACATGACCATTACGCCACGGTCACTACACTTACTTGGCATTTGGACCATTATAAATGTTTAGTCTTTATCTTAACCTTATTCGCAAGAGCCGAACAATTCTATTCTCTTCTGGTAAAAATAATTATAGCGGCACAAGTACGTTCATTTTCAATTTTGAATCTCAAAAATACATAAATAAATGTATCCAAAGTATCAAAATGATACTTAAAAAGCTGTCACAAGAAAAAATCAAAAAAATGTGATATCACTTTGTGACTATCACTTTACACAGATGAATTTCAATCAATATGACTATCATCTATCACATATCACCTTATACGATTCGGCCCCAGAATTATCACTTTTGATAGTTTCAAATATGATAGTCACATATCACCTTACACGATTCGACCCCTGGATATTTTCGTATAGAACAGTAAGGCCCGTTTTCTTCACTATTGCTCAACTTGCAGTAAACCCTCAAGTTGGTCAACTCTAGAGTTGAGAAACAACTTGTGACTTGGGAGCGTGAATCTCAAGAGTTAAATTTTAGATTTGAATTTATGTCAAATCAATTGTTTGATGAATGCAAATTAAAGTTCCGATGGTAATTTTCATGTCTTTCATATTCCACAGGAGCAGAAGACTGGTTAGTGGATACATATTAAACTGTTTTTTTTTTTCGAGAGACAACATTAATTATGGTAACATTAGAATTGGGGACGGGATTTTTAAACTTTATTTTCGGGATTCCTGAAAAACGGAATTATAATAAGCGGTTAACCGATACACTTCCCTTCGTCTTCGCCACCGGAAGCACACGATGGATGATTATCCCAATAATAGTTTTCTCGAAATATTTAAAGTTGCAAATAATTTTAATTCAAAATGAAAATATTTTTTGCCGAAGTTTATCAACATTAATTTTAATAATCCAGTCATTTGATATCCTGTCGGATATGAAACTTATGGTGGTCAAAAGGTAGCGACATTCAGTTTTTCGCTTATATTTCGTGACTTATTGCCCGGAAGTCAATAGTTAATAGTGATCAATATTAATATTAGGTATCTAAAAAAATGTTTTTCTTTAAAATGAACCTTTTTCGGAGTAGAGGGACTAGAACGCGCTCACATTTGCTCTATGGTTCTTTCTTCTTCTATATGAAACTCGGGTATTTTGTGATGGAAAATGGCGGGTCGATTTTAAAACGAGATAAAACAAGATATAAATTAGATTTTATCTTTATTTGAGAACCCCTTTTTATGACATTATTTGCGAAATAAAACATCGTTCAAATGGCCACCGAGGCTTTGCTCGGTGCCCCGCATTTGAAAGGTCCACTTCTTGATGACTTTGGCGCATAAATCAGACTGAGTTTGACCCATTGCATCCATTATGTTGTCGTTGAAAGCCGTTCTGGTTTGTGACTTATTCGAGTAGACCTACGAATTAAGAAAGCCTCACGGAAAAAGTCTAAAGGGGCCAAAATCACTCGATAATGTACTGAACACAATCTTTTGTAACTGTACGAAAGGTTGTGGCAGCAAAGGTGGATGCAAATAAAATTGAATTGAGATATTCAAAAATTATTGGACATTGTCGCAGCAATTAAATCATAATTTACCACAGAGTCAACCAATGACAAAGATTTTGCGCGGTCAGACACTGTTAATGAAATCGAAACTGAGTGAAGAAAAAACAATAGCAAATGTGAGCGCGTTCTAGTCCCTATACTACGAAAAGGTTAATTTTAGAAAAAAAATGCGCTTTAGCATGTTTTTTAGATAATTTCAGAGCGAACAATTCGTCTTTGACCACTATTGACCTCCGGGCAGTGGGTCGCGAAATATTCACGAAAAACTGAATTTCACGACCTTTTTTTAGCCGGCAGCATGTTAAAAACATGGAGATCTCCTGATCAATCAACCGTCAACCAGATTGATCACATTGCGATCGACGGAAGGCACTTGTCCAGCATTTTAGATGTTCGAACTTTCCGAGGAGCTAACATCGACTCAGACCACTACCTCGTCGTAGCCAGGTAGTGCTACGAATATCCCGACAACGGCCAAAACAAGGAAATGCTGCAAGAAAATTCGACGTCGGACGGCTACAATCGCAAGAGATCGCCAGATCATTCTCTGATCGAGTGTCAAGTAACCTCTTAAGGAGTCCTATGCCGCCAACATCAAGTATCGAAGACCAGTGGCAACATTGCCAAAGAGCAGTTAGAGATGCCGCCTCTAATGTGCTGGGTTTCACACAGCCACCAAAACGAAACCCCTGGTTTGATGAAGAATGCAGGCAGGCCCATGCAGCCAAGCAGGAGGCATACAAAGCGGCGCTGCATAGAAGGACAAGAGCTGCTCGTGAGCTCTACGAGCAAAAGAGGAGAGAGGAACGCCGGCTTCTCAGGAGAAAAAAGAGAGAGCATGAGAAGCGTCAGATTGAGGATGTTGAGAGAGCCAACAGCAGGAATGAAGTTCGGAGGTTTTACCGAAAGGTTAAACAGCTGGCTCAAGGTCATCGAGCTAGAACTGATGCCTATGCAGAGATAAACAAGGGAACATCATAGTAGAATCGCAGTCAATGCTGGGGATTTGGAAAGACCACTTCTGTAGATTGTATAACGGCGACGACGAACAAAATACCGCCGTCAGACAGGAGCCTTTCATCGGACACGATGATAGCCAACAATTCCGTGAACCCGACCTAGAAGAAGTGAAAACCGCAATATCACGGCTGAAATCCAACAAAGCCGCTGGAGCAGATGGACTAGCTGCTGAGTTGTTCAAAGCAGCAGGCGACGAGCTAGATAGGACCATGCACCAAATCATCTGTAAGATATGGTCAGAGGAATGCATGCCCGATGAATGGAACCTCAGCATTGTTTGCCCAATCCTGAAAAAGGGAGATCCTCTAAACTGCGCCAACTATAGAGGAATAAGTCTACTGAACATCGCCTACAAGATCCTCTCTGCCGTAATATGTGAACGTCTGAAGCTTTCGACAACAATGTGATTGGTCCTTATCAATGTGGCTTCAGGCCAGGAATGTCAACCATCGACCATGACCTGGAAAAGACCTATGAACTCCAAATCGATACCCACCACCTTTTCATCGATTTTAAGGCCGCGTATGACAGCATCTACAGAGACGAACTGTACAAAACTATGTCTAGTTTTGGCGTCCCTGCCCTGGAGAACTCACGCTGCTCCATCAAGGTTGACAACAAGCTCACGGAATCTTTCGACGTCAAAAAAGGATTCAGACAAGGCGATGCACTGTCATGCGATTTCTTTAACATCGTTCTTGAGAAGAACTCCAACGTCAACACCAGAGGCACTATCTTCCAAAAATCTGTTCAACTTCTCGCGTACGCCGATGATATTGATATAATGGGAAGAACACAGCGTTATGTCAATGGCGCCTTTGTGAGAATTGAGACAGAAGCGGCAAAAATGGGTTTAGCGGTAAATGAGGGAAAAACGAAGTATATGCTGTCTTCAAGGAAAGACACCCAACACCGACGGCTTGGGCAGAACGTCACAATAGACGCGTATAACTTCGAGGTAGTAGAGGAGTTTGTCTACCTAGGCTCCGCTATAAACACGGGCAATAACACCAGCGCCGAGATCAGACGAAGAATAACTCTTGCTAATCGCTGTTTCTTTGGGCTTAGAAAGCAATTGAGTGGAAAAGCCCTCTCTCGAGCAACCAAGGTAAAACTGTACAACACACTCATCATCCCAGTCTTGCTGTATGGTGCAGAAGCATGGACCCTGACAAAATCGGATGAAAGTGCCTTAGGCTGTTTCGAGAGGAAAGTTCTTCGGGTAATCTTTGGCCCCGTGTGCATTGAAGGGGAATGGCGAAGAAGATACAACAGCGAACTTTACGGGTTGTACAACGACATGGACCTAGCCAGAAGGGTCAAGGTCTAGAGACTCAGATGGCTCGGTCATTTAGAGCGAATGGACACCAATGCTCCGGCCCGGAAAGCCTTCGACACTATTCCGAGGGACGTAGGAGGAGATGAAGACCGCGACTCAGGTGGCGCACTCAAGTGGAAGAGGACCTCAATCAACTCGGAGTGCAAAACTGGAGACGACTAGCTAAGGATCGAGCTAGCTGGCGGAGCCTGTTGATTGAGGCCCAAGTCCACAACGGACTGTAGCGCCACCTTAAGTAAGTAAGTAAGCATGTTAAAAAGATGTACACAAAAATTCAGCCCACTAGGAATTTTTCCGAAGATTGGGGTTTTAAATTACTAAAATGATATACTGAAAATTTGAATTCGAGAGAAATGTATTATATTTACCTCTCAACTTCTACTTAAAAAAAGAAAAAAGGATAAAAAGAAAGAAAAGTAACCCTTACTTCCTGAGAAGTAAGTATTATGTTGCACCAATAATTTTGCCTCAGTCAAGATTACATTGAGCTCTCAAGGAGATGTTGTTAGGTAAAACTAACCTATTATTATAAGAGTTGAGAATCGAAAGTTGAAATTGTCAAATATGGGAGAAAAAAACCAAAATCAAAAGTTGAGAACAAAAATTCTCGAGTTGAGTTCAAACTGTAGTGAAGAAAATGAATACGAAGTTCCTTACTTTGTTGGTTCTAAAGTTATAAAAATCGTTTGCTCGATGCTTCAAATATTGACAAATTCTGCCAGTAGGTACCGTAGTTTTCGTTTTGACGTTAGCTTCAATAATTTCATCATCATCATCGTCGGCCTGGCCAATAAATTTCTCCCTTTATTTGCGCCACAACCGGGATCCGGTCCAGGTCTCCGTCAGCAAATTCTACCAAGTGTCTCGGTTGTTGGCCGACGCACGCCATCCAGTTCCGCACCTTTCCTGGTCTACTCAATCCTTTCAGCGCAAAATTGGTTTGCGGCTCTGCCTCCTACCAAAGTACTTTCCGGACCGGTTTCTTTTTGCTCATATGAGCTTGGTGTCTGTTTCGTGGTATCGGAATCGTCCTTCCTCATAAACAGTACTAACTATTCTTCGTAAGACTTTACTCTCGAATGCGGCTAAGAGGTCAGATTGCCGTTGGCTTAGCACCCAAGTCTCGGATACGTAAGTGAGTACTCGTAAGCCTATCGTCTTTACAGCAGCAGTTTTTGAAGAAATTGTGAAAATTTTAGATTTAAATAGCCCTGAAAGAATAAAGAAGGTTCTGTCAGCTTTGAGCAGCTGTTCTCGTATTTCTTTTTCCATATTGTTGAAGCATCGCACTATTTCAAATTCGTGCTCTTCCACCTTAATTGTTGTTCTTTTACTTTTGCTAAGGTTTTCGCAGACGGTGCAACCATATGGTTAACTATAACTTTTAGGAGCTATTAAATGCAAAAATAAATAAGCGACACTTTTGATTTTGTTCACAAAAAAACTTTATTAACTTCAGTAGAAGACAAAAAAAAAACAACTTTTAATGGAACACGATAACTACTCGACTGACTTAACAAACTTAACATAGAACAAGCAAGAACTTACTTAATACTTAAAATTAACAACCAACAATCAAAGCATCATTTAGTGCTTTCGAGAGAAAACATTGATCTCTCCAAGATTATCTTTAAAGAAGATCATAGTAGAAAGAAAAAATGAGCTCTCGTTATACATTAAATATTGTACTCCTATCGTATGTGATACATACGGCAAGAAGTGCGCTATAAACTCAAATCTCTTATGCTCTTCGTCTGCTCATATAAATGAGGATTGTACAACTTTAAGTTTATCATGAACCGCTGGATAAGTGGTTGATCGACAATTAGTAATACGCATTTCGTGATTTTACGCTGGAAGCATTAATATTTAACGGCTTTTAATTCAGCTGCCATTTGAAGTGTCGAAATTGAAGTTAAGATAGGTGTTGCCAGTTACGAGGATGGATTGCATACTTATCAAGCAACGCCTAAAAATTATTAAGACTTACAAAAGTGCCGATTCAAACGTTGTAACTTTTAGCAGATTGCACCATTATTATGATCTTTCCTAGGTACTGCCTCTTGCGAACAACTGACCATAAGCTCCTGGAATCGCCATAATATTTAATCCCATATGTTTTATTGGTTCCTCGGAGCTGTGGTGGAGTCCAGTTTTTATTATTAAAAAGTGATTGAAAGCTTATAAATTGACATGCTGCGAATCTTCTCTAAGCGGAAAATTGAAAACTATCACTGTGTATCAATTATAAAGCTTTATCCTTCATTATCTAGCCTTAATTTCGGATTTCTGCATTAAGGGTATTAAAGGTGGAACGTGACCGACTAATCGCAAATAAAAAAAAAAAGAAAATTTGAACAGAGGTACGAAAAAGACGAGTTTAATTACCATATCTTTTTAAACCCAATTGAATAAGAATTTAATTTTTCCTCAGCCCAAACATTTTTTTGAATGAATTGTCAACTGAAATGAAAATCGTATTATAATAAAGTATCATGTTTTCAAAGATCGATTCAAAATTATCCCTTTATATGTCATTTCGGATTCCTCATTGCATCCACACAGGAATACATTTTCAAATAGAGTTCAATCATAGAAATAGTTTCGGGTAGCGTAACTGATGCGTACATATATGTCATAGGATTAGCTATATTGTTTGATGCAGTTAATTGATTTAAAGCTTTTTGAATCTAAAAGTAAGAATTATTGAGGTCTGATTGTTAGAGATATTATCTGTAATCAATTTAATTGTTCGAAACTTCTGTCTCTTTTTTCTTTGTATTCTCCCCAAACACAGTTGATAGTCAAAGCATCCTTGGTATTCTTCCCTTTATTTTCTTCACTTACATTCTTACATTGTTCTCAGTTTTTAAAGTTTATTAAAAGTCAAAGGCGAATCTTCTTCTCCCTCCAATTATCGTCCGATTGCACTTACGTCCCTTCTTTCCAAGGTCATGGAAACGCTGATAAACTATCAGCTTAAGAAATATCTCGAAGACCGAAAGCTTCTTAATGACCGGCAGTACGGCTTTCGCAGCAACAGGTCCACTGGTGATTTGATGGTTTATCTCACCGAACAGTGGAACAAATCTTTACATCGTTTTGGAGAAAGTAAGATTGTTGCACTTGATATTTCAAAGGCATTTGATAAAGTTTGGCATCTTGCTCTTTTATCGAAAATGCGTGCCTTCGGTATCGATGAATCCCTTCTTCGTTGGATTAGAAACTTTCTTTCGAACCGTTCAATACAAGTTGTATTGGACGGATTCAAGTCTGAAACCCACAATATAAATGCTGGTGTGCCCCAGGGCTCCGTTTTGTCTCCGACCCTCTTTCTCATTTTTATTAATGATCTCTTGTCTGTTACTTCTAATCCAATAAATTGTTTTGCTGACGATAGTACCCTTAGCTTCTCATATTCGTTTCCAGATTCACATCCCTCCTCTTCGGATGTGGAACTGCAACGGCAAAATATGATAAGTTCATTAAACTCTGACTAAACAGCATTGTCATATGGGGAATTAAAAACCGTGTAGAGTTTAATGCTTCGAAAACACAATGCTGTCTTGTATCGTTAAAGCGAGATATACCCCCCCTGCCACTGTCCATGAGTGGCACTTGCATCAATGAGACCGAACATCTCGAGATTCTCGGTATGTGCATCACTGACCACCTCTTGTGGTCCGAGCACATACGCGATGTCGCCAAAAATGCCGCAAGATGTTTGGGTTTCTTAAGACGGTGCAAGAAATTTTTCTCCCCGTCTGATCTGGCTATTATCTATAAAACCTATATCCGTCCAAAGCTTGAGTACAATTACCATCTCTGGGCTGGTGCTCCAGCTACTTACTTAAGCCTCTTGGATGGAATACAAAAAGAGCTGTAAGAATGATTGGTGATAGAGAGATCACTGACGCATTCACCTCTTTAGACCACCGTCGTAACGTAGCGTGTCTCTCCTTGTTCTATCGCTACTTTTACGGTAATTGCTCTAGTGAAATAGCCAGTTGCATTCCTCCCCTCAAACAATTCGCCCGTAATACTCGCGCTTCTAGGAATGCTCATCAGTTTACCCTTGAGCCCCACTTCGGACGTACTCTCAAGTATAGAGAATCATTTTTTAGCCGTACTACGCGAATGTGGAACTCTCTTCCACACTCTGTCTTTCCCAGTCATTGCAATGTTCAAGAATTTAAGACCAATGTACACCGACACCTCCTTTCCAACCCCTTCTCTTCTTCCTAATGCACTCACTGTGCCTCTGGCATAAAAAGGGTATACAAATCCCTTGAGTGGGTGCAAATTATAAAAAAAAAAAGGGCCTTGTCAATGAGAGTAGGTAAATGAATACACAAAACGAAATTTGTATGAAAATCGTATTTAATTGTGCGAAAAACCCAAGTTGGGGATGGGGACAAAAATTGCATGGATTTCAACTACTGTTAAGGCAGTTCTTGGAAATCCATTTGTCTTACCGCAAGCATTTGCAACCTCTAAAGATCTATTTCTTGTAACGCTTTTGTAATACAGTTGTTACGAAACTTGATTGAATTGAAGAGAAAACGCAAGCAGAAGACAGTGGCCACTGGGGCGTATACGTAACCAAAATAATACAATAATACATTATCTAATAATAATCGAAATAAATTAAAAGGAAAGAAAAAATGGAAGAGGGGAGTTTCAAGATTGTGATTACGCAAGCTGCCAAAGAGAAAAAATAAGGGTGGGGATCAAATGTACTACTCAAGAAGGTGCCCTGTCAACCACAAAACTGGAGTGGAAGTCAGTATTCCGTCCGTTGTTCAAAAAAGTGATAAGAAATACATGAAATAGTTTTTTTTTATATATACGAGAGGAGGTTAGGGAACAAAACCCACATCTCCATTTGGCTCACCTTACCGCGCTTATGCAAGCGTGCCAAGTCCATTCCTGAAGACATTTTGTATAATAATGAAAGCTATAGAATTTGTTTCTTTTCCATCTTGATAATCTTAACACCGATTTTTGCACAAAACTGAATGTTCAAAAAACGAAGCACTCCCATACATATTCTTAAGTTGACTGAATCAATAAAAAATAAAATAAATAGAGTGGTGCGACAGCTCTTGAAGAGCCAAGGCCTAAGTGGCTTACTCTCATCAACAATTCTCTAGGTGCGTGTGAAGAATTGAGAGGACCTACAATTTAACGCCGATTCCGAACGGCAAATTTGAGAAGTACTTTTTCATGACAGATGATACTTTTGAAAGTTTTGTCAGTTCTTCGCAAGAGGTAGTGCCCGTGAAAGATGAAATAAAAACTATGGACACTACGGACTGAATCAATTAAGGTTATAATATCCATGTTGAAAATATAAGTTTTTTTTTTAACTTCAGATGCTTCAATTTTTAGAGGTGAACGTACAATTTTCGCCAAGTAAATAAAATCTTAATGTTCTGTTTGAGGATAATTGAGGATACGTTCTGGTGAAAAAATCGGTATACAGACCTGTAGTTGGATAAAGGAATACAGATGGTACAAATATAATTCAGTAGTAATATTATAATAGTAAGAATTTGCTTCAAGAAAATCAAACAGTTGCGAAAAAGTGATCAGTAGGAAATCTTTATTTGGTGGAAAACAAAAGCATTTCCTATTTTTAGTGACTCCAGCAATGCGTATGATTGCTTTTAACTTAACACTTAAATTCAGTTTACTTTTTCATTGGGAATTTCAGCTCCGTGTTAACTCAGCGCCAAGTGTTTTTCATAACGAATATAAGATAGGGGGGGGGGGGGGGCTCAAATACTCTGCGAAAGAGAAACGAATCAGTGCCGAAAACACAAGAAGTAGAGCACTTTCTTTGTGAAAATAAAAAGAAAAACATATTAATTGATTCTTGGTTGCGTTCAATTCTGTCCCGCTCACTTCCAAAGAATGATGGTCTCAGCGCTACAGCACAAATAAACTTTATACATTAAAACAGCTTTAAGAATGCTCCAAACTCCATGTTGTAAGCAGTTAGTATTTTCATAGTTTCTTAACTTTGATTTTTAATTTTACGATCTCAGAGGAAATACTTAATTTGCAACTTTTTCTAATCACATTTTCAAACCCATTTTATGGAGTTATTAACTCCAAACTTCAAAAACATGGATGCTAAACATATTTATAAAATACCCATCCATTTATTTAAATTACATTACAGGCAACCTCTATGAATTTGGGTTAGATGGTTTTCCCCTAAAGCCGTAATCCATAAAGTGTCGAACTCTACGAGTATATTCCCTTGGAAGGGATTGCTTTTTATTTTGGTCCATTAAGAAAAATGAAAAATTAGCCGAGCAACATATTTAGACTCTTATTACTAGGACCATGGGATTCTATGGAAAATGGAGTTTATTATAGAACATTATTTTTTAGTGTAGTCTTGAATTTTCTTCAAGTTTGCTGTGTTTTAATTAAACCTATTAATTATATAAACAGTTTTTTTCAAGGGTATCTGGTTAGGTGTAACCGAGAATCTTGCAGTTTTTTTGTTAACATAAAAACTAATGAAATAAATTACAAACAAAGTTAGTTTTATTGTGTTGTGGCCAACATTAGAATGCACTCATGGGAACGTTTGATGACAACTTCCATGACTCTTTGTAGTGTTGCCGGGTTGACTTATGTGAATGTTTCATCTGGGTTTGTGGATGTATTTGTGTTTAAACTTTTTCCTTCAAGTTTCGCAATACACAATAAGCGTCAACCGATCAGCGTATATTACCATATTAAGAGGTATTTTAATTGAATAAGTTTATTTTTTAACTTTAAGAAGAAGTTTTGAAGTGTTTTCGTTGTCTATTTGCTCTTACGATATTTGTAGAGTTCTAAAAACTTGACGAACATGATAATCTTCTCACACATCTCAAGTCACATACTCGGTAATACTCGCGCTTCCAGGAATGCTCATCAGTAAACACTGGAGCCCAACTTCGGATGTACTGTCATGATGATCAGAGAATCGTTCTTTAGCCGTACTAAGCGTTCTCTTCCACGCTCTGTCTTTCCCAATAACAATCATTGCAATGTTCAGGAATTCAAGACTAATGTACACCGACACCTCCCTTTTAACCCCTCAATTCATTGCTAATGCACTCACTGTGTTTCTTACATAATAAGGCTATAAAAATCCCCTTGATTGCGTATAAATAACAAACAAAAAAATTCCTTCTGTATGCTTTGACTTAAAAATAAAAACAAAAATATGAATTCGGAAATGTTTACGATTGCACATACGAAGACCACTTTGTGTTTTGCATGAATGCCTTAACCAATTCTATAATGAGTTAAATTAAATTTGCTAAACCAAGATTGAGGATGTCTCAAACAGGTTGACGCTAATCGATCGAAATGTGAACGAAAAACATTTCTCTATACTGCATTTAGCTACTTCTTCTTCTTAAGGTGGCGCTACAGTCCGGGGTGGACTTGGGCCTCAACCAACAAACCTCTCCTGGCAGCTCTGTCCCTAGCTAGCTGTCTCCAGTTTCGCACGCCGAGTTGGTTGAGGTCGTCTTCAACCTGCGCGCGCCACCTGAACCTTGGTCTTCGCTTACTGCTTCTACCCTCGGGGTCTGAATAAGTATTGGTGTCGATCCTCTCCACGTGACCAAGCCATCAGCGTCAGTGTCGCTGTACAGCCCGTACAGTTCGTCGTTAAATCTTCTCCTCCATTCACCGTTTATGCAGACAGGACCATAGAACTTTTCTCTCGAACCGGCCTACGGCGCTCTCATCCAGCGGGACGGTTATGATGAGGGTCTTATAGAGCGTCACCTTAGTTGTTCGGGAGAGGGCTTTACTACTCAACTGCTTTCTTAGCCCGAAATAACAGCGATTAGCAAGAGTAATTCTTCGTCTGATCTCGGCACTGATGTCGTTGTCCGTGTTGATAGCGGAGCCAAGGTATACAAAGTCTTTAACTACCACGAAATTATATGCATCTATCGTGACGTTTTGTCCAAGACGTCGGTGTTGGGTATCCTTTCTCGATGACAACATATACTTTGTTTTACCCTCATTGACTGCTAAACCCATTTTCTCAGCCTCTGTCTGAATACTCGCAAAATCACTGTTGACATTACCCTTCGTTCTCCCAATCATATTAATATCATCAGCGTAAGCGAGTATTTCTGGAAGATAGTGCCTCTAGTGTTGACTTAGGAGTTCTGCATTATTCGTTCCAATATGATGTTAAAGAAGTCGCATGACAGTGCATCGCCTTGTCTAAAGCCTTTTTTGACATCGAAGAGGTCGTTACCAACTTCAAAGGAGCAGCGCAAGTTATCCATTGTCATCCTGCTCAGATAAATGAGATTTGTAGGGATGCCAAAACTGGAATTGGCTTTATATAGTTCTTCTCTATAGATGCTGTCATACGCGGCCTTAAAATCGATTAAAAGATGGTAGGTGTCGATTTGGAGTTCTTGAGTTTTTTTCCAGGATCTACCATGATGTGAATATTTGATCGATGGTGGACTTTCCTGGTCTAAAGCCACATTGATATGGACCTATAAGATGTTTAGGAGGCTGATGCCTCTGTGGTTGGTGCAGTTTAGAGGGTCTCCTTTCTTAAGGATCGGGCAAGGGCAGGATCTCTTGCGATTGTAGCCGTCCGATGTCATACTTTTCTAGCACTTCCTGTTTTTGGCTTTGGTCTAGATATCCGTTGCACTATCTTCGCTACAACGAGGTAGTGGTTCGAGTCGTTGTTGGCCCCTCTTGCGTCGATCGCAATGTGATCAATCTGGTTGACAGTTGAATAATCTCGAGACCTCCAGGTCCCCTTGTGGATGTTGAGATGTGGGAAATGCATACTTGCTACTACTTTGTTTCGCCACGCTGCAAAATCGATAAGCCTAAATCCGTTATCGGATATTTTGTTGTGCAGGCTGTATTTTCCGACTGTTCCACTAAAGAGTTCCTCTCTTACTAGTTTGGCATTAAAATCTCCTAAGACGATTTTAACGTCGAAGCTAGGGCATTGCTCGTATGTCTTGTCGAGGAGCTCGTAGATCTTGTCTTTGGTGTCGTCATCTTTCTCTTCTGTGGGGCGTGAGCGCATATAAGGCTTATGTCGCCGAATTTAGCCTTTATGCGGATTGTGGTGAGGCGCTCGTTTTCCTTATTTCCGTCGGTGTCCGAGGCTTGTTGTTGCTTCGCAACTAATTTTTCTTTATGTGATTTTAAAGTCATCCCAAAACACGACCATCATTGTAGAGGGCTAGGTCCTTATTTTAACTTCAAGGGCAAAGAGCCGGATAAACCGCTCCTTATCGACCTGAGCTCCAAATATGTCGAAGCAGCCCGTATAAGGTGTTCATTGAGTAGTTCAACTTAACTGGAACTGTAGACGCCACCGTTGACTCCATCCTGGGAATTCTTCTGCTGCCGCCTAGAAAAAGGAGTAGTGCCTCAGTGGGAACACTCTCCCTGCCCTCTTTCGTTAGCTGTCGCCAAAGCCTTCTAAAAGAGTTTTCACCCTATCTCCAGCTAAGGTACTAGACACCCAGTGGTCACCATCATGGAGGTGAGAGTAGGACTTGTTAGACAGAGGGTGTTGAGGACTCTTGGGTCCTCATGAGTGCACTTTTATCTACCATTTGACGTTTTAAGGTGCTCCTTCTTTCAATATAAGGAATTCGGTTTGATGAGAATCAAGTAGAATGAAGGAAAAGCATTGTTCGTCCAATTTTTGTTACTTCTACGAAAAGTTAAATTTTTGTAAGAAGAATGTATGTTCCTGTGAATGTTTACTTTTTATTTACAATCAAATGAAAACATGAGTAAATTTTGCTATCATACTTGCAGTGTAAAGCTATAATTTCGAGTCAAATCTGGAAAAGGGCTTCGTTCTTCTTAAACAAATTAAATCACCCGCAATAATCGAATAATTTACGTCAAAGTGCGTGCGCGTCCAAATATCGGTCACAACTTTTTTTTTTAATTTCATTTTCAGCGCATGCAAATAAAATAAAAATAAAAATTGTTATTCCCTCAAAAGATTGCGCCGATAGAATATCCATCGTGCAGTAGTGAATCTTTATCGTCCACTCACAATGTTTCACCTCTTTTGCTATCTCCATACTTATAATTAAAGAGCACACTTAGCACTAAAATCTATGCTACGAGTATAGACATTTCAATGACAACCTCTATAGTTTTTCCAAACAAGTGACACTTAAGTGACAATGTTATGTATGTTCGCCCTTAAACACTCATTTTCTATTCTAGAGGACCTTTGATAAAGTTGATGTTTTTTATGTCAAACTATAATTCAAGGATTGAAATGGTTGAATTGGTTCAAATTAAAAGAAAACATGTCCTTCCAATTGTAAGGGTTCTACAGTTCAAAACTTGTTTTGAAGTTCTTAAGGATTCTCATCAGAGAAAAGAGAATACAATTTTCAGATATAAGATTAATTAAACGGAAAATTAAAAAAAGAAAAAAATTGAAAATACCTGTCATTTGTTCACACAACTATCATCAATAAATTATTAATTATTTCATGACCATTTGATGTATAGGTCCTGTGCTGTTATTTATTATTTTTTGTAGGCTGACTTTTAAGAAGCTTTAAAATATTTGTGGTGCGAATTCGAAGAAGATAAGAATTCACATTATATGTATGAATATTAAATTTTCAATTTGTGAACAAAACTTCATAAAATTAACAAGAGATTTTCAAACAAATTAAAAGCAATCAAAAGCAAAAGTTAATTCTCCAAACCACAACATAACCCATTTTGTGGGAAAATGATGTTGGTAAAGTAGCTCATAAAAAAAGCTCATATTTGACTGCGGAATCAGAAGGCTTACACAATAAGATACAATCTTTCTTCAAAATTTATAAGACAATGTTAATTAATTTATATCCATAAATTATAACAAAGAAGTTGGAATATTAATAATGTGTTAAGAGAAGGATACTTTCTTATTATATTGTCTTACTGTCTAGATTGGGGAATATGTAAAAGAAAACATTTCTAGTCCTTTTAATTTTGTGGTAAAAATCTTCATTTTATTGCCTTAGGATTGTTTTTTATTTGTCTTTATGGAAGTCTTAGAAGGGTGATTCCATGGCTTTTGATCTTATCAATATTCTCTACGAGTACGAGTACGAGTAATTCTAATTTAAATACGTCTACCACAAAAAATTCCTTTGCTTTACTTATAGTAAAATTAGTTCTCGTATTATAATTGTTTTTTTCTTATTAATTTTTATGGATGTAGGGAAAAAATTGTCAACTTTATGAAAAAGGTGTCTTTATAGGTTTTTAATTTGCTGGATCTGAAAATTAAGGATATGCTTTTGGTAATAAGCTTCAAACACTCAATTTGATTGCGATGAAACAAATGATTAATTGATACATTAGCACAAAGATTGCAAAAAAACCTGCGCACTGCAACAAGAAGGACATGCAAATTGTTGCGGTTGATAACTACAAAGCTCAATATGTTCAAGGCGAAAACTAACTGCGATTTTCACTATTTTAAATTAATATTTCTTGTTTTAATTTCACGTTCAATAAAATAAGGCCAGATAAAAATTGAGCAATTTTGAGTGCATGAATTGTACATATATGTATGACGCTGCTGCTCCAAAATGTTTTCTCCAAATAGAGACCGACAGCCTTATTTGAATTGTTTGCATATCTAAAGAAGGTTATTCAAGCTAGACCTTGTGGAACTTTACAAAATGCTTAAAAAAATGCAATTTGTTTTTATCTTCTTCTAAGGAATATATTTGAGTTTTACTTGATAAATGGGAACATTTCCTTAAATTTTGAAGAATGCATTTTTAATTCCAGTATTTTAGAACGAAATGACGTACCCAATTCTTTCGCAGGTCGACATTTAAAGCTTTTTAATAACAACTAACACCGCACATAGCCGGTGGTATAACACAGATCCTGTGTTGACTAACCATTGGTCGCTTGACGCAATTTGCTATAAGCCCTCTTCTTAAAAAATTCTGATAGTATAAAAAAAAAAAAAAATATATATAACCATTTTTTAAACATTATTGATAAATTTCCCAGCTTCACGAAGATTTTGTATGAACTGGTGGCAAGAATAATTCCAGAGAGCATTTGTTGACTAGGTCCATGTTTCACATGCGTATTATTGCTGAAAACAACCACTTGGTACTATTATAGTTTAAACTTTAATTGACATTTCACACAGAATGCAATGCGAGAATTTCTTGGTATGTTACTGACTTCAAAATCTGCAGGCAACGACTTTTATATATATAAACTCCGCTGTTGTTTGTTATTTATCTTAATGATGTATTTATCTTAGTTGATGTCCCTTTTTACTGAAACTTCGTTTGCACACCCCGGATAGTTATTTTATATTGCCCTACCTCGCCTATCAATAAGGATAATTGATAAATAACAAAGGGTCTAACTTTAAGGACACAATTCAACTATCTATACTATAGTTAGTATTGAATTGCAGTGTCTAAAAAAAAATGTAAAATCAAAATTTAAAATCATCGTTTCTTCCATCCGAAAAAAATGTAATATTATCGTTTTTCTTGTTTTTCCGTAATTTTTGGAAACAAGATTGAAAATTTCAAAAAAATAATCATAGTAAGAACCAATATGTGTTTGGAAATCTCATATTCAAAAAAGTAAAGCAGAATTTTTGAGATATGATCAATACTATAATATCGTCGAAAAATCAAAATATTTGACATTTGGATGTAATTTTCTGTTAGATTCCAGTATCAAAAGTAAAAAGGCAAAGAACCGACTTAGCAACAATTATAATCTTTATTCCACAAGAAGCAATTTAAGAGTGAGTTTTAAAGTTATACATTGCTCTATATAATTGCATTGACAAACATAAGAATGGATTAAGAAAAGAAATAATAAAATAATTCAACATACAGTGGTGCTCAAAAGTAATTCATTTTAACAGTCCCCCTCAATGCAATTTAACATATTATATAGTAAATAGTAGGGATTAATTTTTCTTTAAAATTAATAGTTACAATTTCAAATTGAACAAACGCAATTATTGGTTTATTTAAGGGCTGTCTTTAAAATACTTAATTCCCATCAGATTTGAAAGTTTTTCATGTTTAGTTCTATTCAGATTTTTTGTTAGGACATCAGCTATCATCTCAGTTGTCGGTATAAATTTCAGGTCAATGACACCATCTTTATAGAGTTCACGAACAAAGTGATACCGAACATCAATGTGTTTACTGCGAGGATGAAAGACTGGATTCCTTACAAGCTGCTGTGCACCTAGATTATCAGAAAAGATTAAAATATTTTTTTGAGATACTTTTTCATATTTAAATTCATTTAAGAAATTTTGAAGGTATAATGCTTCCTTTGATGCCTGAGAGAGAGCCATATACTCTGACTCCGTACTACTGAGAGCTACTGAGTTTTGTTTTTTCGACTCCCAAGAGACTGCACCACCTCCCATCAGAAACACAAAACCCGTGTATGATCGACGGTCGTCGATGTTTCCTGCCCAATCCGCATCTACATATCCAGTTAGGCTGGAAGTTGTCTTCGTGTATGTAAGCCTCGCGGAACTCGTAGTTTTGAGGAATCTTAGAAGATGTTTCGCAGCAACGAAGTGTTCTGAAAAAGGCTCAACATTGAATTGTGAAAGCTTGCATACGGAAAACATTATGTCTGGACGCGTTGAAACTGCAATATAGAGAAGTGCTCCTATCAGCGATTGATATTTTGTGGAATCAACACTCTCTCCATTTCCTGGCACACCCTTTTTTAACGTAATTTTAGGCTCCAACGGAGTGTACCTTGGCCTGCAATCGATTAAATTAAATTTTGAAGAAAGCTCCTGAATGTATTTATGCTGGTGAATTTCAATAACTCCATTGCGTCTCTCGACTTGAATACCCAGGTAGTAACTGAGTTCACCTTTATCAACGATTTCAAATTCAGAACTTATTTGTGATTTGAAACTGATCAAATCATCGTAGCTTGACGCAGCAATGATCATGTCATCGACATATATTCCAACGATGCATATGGAATCTTTTTTACATTGTATGTAGACACACGTGTCTCCACTACATCGCCGAAAATTTAGTTTTTGCATAGTCTCGTCAAGTTTTTTGTTCCATTCTCTGCCGGCTTGTTTAAGGCCGTACAGAGATTTTCGTAAGCGACAAACCTTATCAGGATATTGCGGATCGACAAACCCTTCGGGTTGATGCATGAAAACAGTTTCATTTAAATCCCCATGTAAGTAAGCCGTTGTGACATCAACATGATGTAAGTGAAGGTCAAACTGTGCAGCCATCGAAATAATTATTCGAATTGTGGAGTACCGAACAACAGGAGCAAAAGTCTCGTAGTAATTTATCATATATTTTTGTGAGCAGCCCTTCGCAACAAGACGGGATTTAAAACGTTCGATCGATCCATCTGTATTTCGCTTAACACTAAACACCCATCGGCATCCAATAACTTGGCAATCGCTTGGTGATTCGACTAGTTCCCAAGTACCCATCAAGGTCAACGCTTCAAACTCAGCTTTCATAGCTTTCTTCCATTGCTCATTTTTTGGATGTTGTAAAGCTTCAATATAATTAGAGGGGATGGTCATACTTTCCTCAACAATATTAATTTTTTCTTGGTTGTATTGTTTTCTTGGTCGGCCGACCTGTCTAGTTCTTAGAATTCTTGGACGGCCGGGAAGATTTCTCAATACAGGAGGAACACAAGATGATGTAAGCTGGGTCGATGTCGCATCTTCATTCTCCTTTTTTATAGCGTCTACTTCTACATCTGCTTCGCTTATCATTTCTGGATTCGGATTCAAAAAATCATAATAGTTGTTACTCAATTCAGTCACATTTTCAAAGAATTCAACATCACGACTCTTTATGATTTTTCCTGAAGCCCTATCTAGCAACCTGTATGCTTTGGTTTCGTCGGAATAGCCCACAAAAGTATATTCCTTACCTTTGGGTTCGAACTTTGATTTACCTGGTTGCTTCACTAACGCAACTGCTTTTGAGCCAAAAACTCGAAGGTGACTCACAGCAGGTTTTCTGCCATACCATACCTCATATGGTGTTATCGAGTCCAAAATCTTTGTCGGGCACCGATTTCGCAAATAAGCTGCAGTGTTTACCGCCTCAGCCCATAGCGATTCAGGAAGGGACGAACCTATCAGCAAACATCTTGCCATTTCCACCAGAGTACGGTTTGCCCGTTCTGCTACCCCGTTCTGCTGCGGTGTGTGGGGAACAGTCAGTTGCCTTTTGATGCCGTTGTCTTTTAAGAAATCATTGAATTGACTTGAAATGTATTCAGCACCATTATCACTTCGTATTGCCTTGATTGCTCTGCCAGTCTCCCGTTCCACGTCTTTCTTAAACTGCTTGAAAATTCCAAGCACCTCACTTCGTCTTTTCATGATATAAATATAAACCTTACGAGATTTGTCATCGATGAAACTGACGAAGTAGCGACCACCCCCTACTGAAGCTGTCCTCATCGGTCCACATATATCTGTGTGAACCAAATCAAGTAAACCCTTACTCCAGCTTAGGGAATGCTTAGGAAATGGCTGCTCTTTTATCTTGCCCTTCGCACATACTACACACTCTATATTACTTTCATTGGGAAGTTTAAGCCCTACAACCATATTTTTCTTAGAAAGCGTTTGCAAACTACCAACATTCAAATGGCCGAATCTCTCATGCCATCTTATAACAGAGTTGGGATTTGATCTACTCGATGTCAATTTCAATGCTGATTCATGCCGACGCGTGCATACGACATATAAGTTTTGACGTCTTTCAGAAGTGAGAATTACGCTTTGGTGAATATCTCTAACAACTCCAAAATCTCTACCAAACTCCACAAAGTGACCACTGGCTGTAATTTTGCTAACTGAAATAAAATTTCCTCTCAGCTCCGGGAGAAAAATTACATCTTTGAGGGTTATTTGGCTATTATCTGTATTTATCCGAACTGTTCCTACACCACTAGATGACACACATACATCAGTTGCAAGTTCTACAGATGTTTTTGGAGCAAATTCCAACGTTGCAAAAAGATTCTCATCGCAGCACATATGAGATGTTGCCCCACTGTCCATACACCATTCGTCTCTACGTAAAACCACATTTCTATATGCTATATTGGAAACAATTCCAAACGCTGTCTCATTCTGAATATTTTGAACTCTACATTGCGACGCGAAATGACCTCGAGCACCACATTTGTAACATTTTCCACGTTTGTTTCGTTTCTTATCAAAATTGTTTTTGTTAGAAAAATTTGCAGAAACCTGTTTCGCCCTAGCATTAACAGCTAGCACATGCTGACTACTACTACCCACGTGGTCTCGATCCCTATCATTCCTCCTTTGTTCCTCTTCAGTTAGTTTAACTTTTAAAGATGCAAATGAAGGCAACCTGTCGCGACTCTCAATAGCTACAATGAAGTTTTCATATTTATCAGGAAGGCTACAAAGCAACATAATTGCAAGTAATTCATCTGGCATCTTGACATCAATCTCGTAAAGCTGCTCAATAGTTTGACAAAAATTATTGATGTGGGCAGACATCGATTGCCCTGCATGCATTTTATTGGATAATAGTTGTTTAAATAAGCTTACTTGCCTTGCTGGTCCAGACGGCTTATAGATCGATGCAAGTATGTCCCATGCTTCCTTTGATGATTTGCTCTGCTTCACGTGTATAAGTTCGCTTGCTTTTACGCTTAGTAGGATGGACGACAGCGCCTTACTATCCATTTTTTCCCACTTCGCCTTGTCTTCTTGACTAGCTTCTGCATTGAGGTTGTTCTCGCCAGTGACGTATTCCCAGAGATCGCAATGCACTAGAACGCTCTTCATTAAAACCTCCCAAGAAGTATAATTGTCTTTATCAAGTTTTTCGATTTGATACATTGAGGCCATGATTTAAATTGAATTTCTTAATGTTCACGACAAACGCAAGCACGATAAAAAAAATTAATACTTTTAACTTTTATTAAATTGAAATTCAAACTTTGTTAATCGAATGACAAAAAAAGAATCACGTGACTTGGGACTGGGCCCATAACCTGTTAGATTCCAGTATCAAAAGTAAAAAGGCAAAGAACCGACTTAGCAACAATTATAATCTTTATTCCACAAGAAGCAATTTAAGAGTGAGTTTTAAAGTTATACATTGCTCTATATAATTGCATTGACAAACATAAGAATGGATTAAGAAAAGAAATAATAAAATAATTCAACATACACTGGTGCTCAAAAGTAATTCATTTTAACACTTTCATCCAATTTAGAGTTAAGGCTAGGGCTGGCTATCTTTCTCTTAAATACGTTTTAAGTCATTCATATAAAAAAATATGAATATGAAATATATGATTTTGAGATTTATTTGTATCATAATTTTCTTTTTTTATTTTGACAATCGAATAGAACTCAATACTATTAAGAACTGCATTTTTCAACACTTGTTTAGCAGTAGTATCACTTCCTCGTTTTTTCTGTTCAGCATTATCTAACATTAACATTTTTTCAACAGAAAACATTCAAGTTAAAAACGAAGGAACAACTGGGTTATACTGTACGCTGTAACTCATTGCAGTTTTGAATGTGATGTGTATTCGATGAATTTCGATGAGTTTGAATTTGTAGCTTCACATAATAAATAATGATGCGTCGAATATTGTCCCTTTAAATTCCAGCTGTTGTTGGAAAAAACTCGAAAAAACAAAACAATATTTTGTATTCCAATTAGTAGTGAACTTGGGACCGTAAAAATTTTCAGGCAAATGCCGTGATTTTAGTATTCAAACAAACACCTGATACTTCCAATGATATTTCTTTATTTCTTAAAAATTGAATAGGCTTCCCTTTCCATTGATAAAATATCAGAGTTGCCCCCTTTTTTACGACTAGAGAAGTGTTCTTAAAAAAATAGTACTCATACGCCACAGTAACCTCTTTCGTTCGGCTTAAAAATCATCATTTCCGGAATCGAGTTTTTTTTTAGAAAAATAATTATAAAATAATAATAAATAAATAATTTCAAAATAATTGAATTAGGGTCTTCAGCAGATTTTAAAATTTTTTTTGCTTGCACAACAGATGTCAGATTAAAGTACAGCTTACATTAAAAACCAAAAAAATCAGTACATCAATAAATTCTTATGTTTTTCTATTATTTTTCTTTTCAGATCAGCACTCGTTTTTTTTCCACATAAAGTTACACAAAATCTAAGAACTAATCAAAAATGAAGGAAATACACCACGTTAATATGGACACTTCAAAAGTAAAATAAACGACAGCAAAATATTTATCTCAAATACACATTAATCAAAAACAAATAATTAAAATGATAAATTAAAGAAAAATTGTAAAATTTAATAAACAAAAATAGAATACCAAACTAAAAATATAAAACAGAACCTTAAATAATGCCCCAAGCTAAATACAATACAAAATTAAAATAATTTAACTAAACAAAATAAATAAAAAAGTCAACAACAACAAGAAATACATAAATATACGTACTGATTTAATTTTCTCAAATTATTTCTAATTTTAATTTTAATATATACTAAAGTGTAAGACACAGCGCTATGCAAACAACATCAACAATTGCAACAATAACAAAACCAACAACAGCAACAACAATAACACCACCATTCAACATGAATTTGAACATTTTATAAGCTTCTTCTTGAGGAACGATATTCCAACGTAGTTGATACGACGAGCACATGAACAAAATTCGTTGCGCATGAAACCGTTTCATCTGGATCTTAGCTGACAGGTTGCGGTCACAAAAGGTTTCACGGACTTAAAGAAGGCACAAAGTAACTTTTAATCAAAAACAAACAAAAAATTAAACACAGAAACCAAGAAGTCTTTCCTTCTCTCACTAACTCTTAAACTATCAACTTTAGACTTAAACGAAAAATCGAACGATTTAAATTATTACACTCTCTTGTCAAAAATGTTCTACCTTAAAACCATTATAATGAACTTACTACAACAACCACTACATGCCCTGTGCTGGATTTTATTAGGATTTGGATCAATACCCGTGCTTCCTGGTAAGTGTTGGGAAATTTATGCAAAAAATTCAAATTAACAAATTGATTCAGTGAAACTTCTTAAACATGACTTAAGATCAGTTTGAAGGCCCGTTTGATATATTAATGTTCTACTAGAAAGGCCTATTTTTATATGAGATGGTTCCAGGATTCGAAGCATGAATTTAAGTTGAACATAATATCTCCATAATTAAATAGAATTTTATGTGGAACATCCATTTATGTTCCAAACGAGTAAATAGGTCTTAAAAGAATATTAATTTAATTGAAAAAGAAACAATATATTTCTAACAAATATCAATTTTTCCTTGAATTTTTCAGTGTGTTTTGCTGGGCCACATGAAAAACGATTACTTCATCAGCTGCTAGATAGCTATAATAGTTTAGAGCGTCCAGTTGTCAACGAATCCGATCCATTGCAGTTGAGTTTCGGATTAACGCTAATGCAAATAATTGATGTTGTAAGTATCCATTAAAGAGTAGCAAACAATATATTTGTAGTCAATAATTTTAAAGCATAAACAAAATATCCCTTCATTGAAGATAGTAGAATAATAGAACAAAATTAAGGGAGCGCCGCGCCGGCCGTTTCCGTTTACTTAGTCGGAACTTAAGGCTTCAAATTTGGCATAAGACTGAACGAACTTGTGTCAAATTTACAGCTTGACGAGTTAATTTATTAAATACCAAAGCGTGTTGAGAAAATAAGATTCTTTTTAAATTGGATCGGTCATTTCAAAAACCTCATAAGTCAGTCAATTCGAATTTTTCAGCAATCAATAAAAACTGTTTTATTCATAAACGAATGAGTTTTTAAAGACTTTCTTATGTTTCAGTTAGCGTTTGAGTGATAAAAATCTTAAATTGCAAAAAATTATGCAATATGTGAATAAAAAGGTGACGTGAAATAACGCCAAATTTCAAATTTGGCCTTATTTCGTTTTTCAAAACGAAATACGACCAATTTGGCTTTATTTCAATTTATAAAAATAAAATAAGGCCAAAAATATAATCGAAGTAACCCCGAATGTTTTAATATTCGAAATCGAGTGCAGGGAAATAACTTCACGGGAATCTGCTCCACTTTTTAAAGTGGGAATAAAATTTTCCACCGAATTTTTTTATTTTAACACCCCAAATTGATTCTCTTTTTTGGGAAAATTTTTTTCCGCTCGCTTCGCTTCCAATCAAAACCAAATCGATTTTCGTATGTTTCAGATCGTCATCATCCTAAGACGAAAGTAAAAAATATGCTCAAAATGAATCATTGCAATGCGGCACCTGCTCACCAGACTCTGGCTTGCATTACAAAGGTGGGGGGTGGTTCCTTTTCCAAAAATAAAGGAAACGCAACCAGCCTTGAAAAATGAATTGATCTGTCAATTTTGTTGACAAATAGTATAGTATAGACCATTTATATGGTCCTTTGGATCTATAAGACCTTTTTAAATACATATATAATTTTGTAGTTATGTTTATACACACGTTTTTTTTAACATTTTTAAACATTTTTAACAATGCACATTTTTTGTTTCCTATAACACCTAGTGACGAGTACAAATAAAGTTATAGATTCTCATAAAACACTTCTTTTTTCATATATGACCAAAAGTCCCGATGAAAGATAAAATAAATTTAGGACTACTGACCCATAATAGTGAACCACATAAGTAGGATTTCTGACCTAATTCGTAATAACTTCAAATTGAAATACTGCCAAATTGGTACTATTTCATTTTCTTAATCGAAATAATGCCAAATTTTTCGAATTCAGCCTTATTTCGCTTGGCGAGATTTCACGTCACCGAATAAAAATAATGAAAAAACCTGAAAATATTGTTTGACTTACGTTGTTTTGGCGAGAAATAAGGTTATTGGTATACAATCTAACGAAAACAATTGTAGTAAATCTATATATATAAAAGAACAGACTAATTTTTGTGTTCGCTAACCGGGCACACTGGTTGACCGATTTTCCTAATTTTTTCTCTAAATGCAAGAGGTTTTAGGGTAGAAGGTTTAGCAAAAATAAAATGTATACTTTTCAAATCACAAATGGTTCAATTGTTAAAAAATGTTAAAAATTTTGTATTTCGCACTACAAAAAAAAAACTGATCAATATACGAACACTCAATTTTGTTTGAAAATTATGTCGTATCGAAAACAATTTTACTTAAAAGTTTAATATTTTCTATACAAGGACGAAGGCGACACCAAACAAGAAGCGAAGGCAAGAAGGCTGCGCAATTTTTGTATGGGGGCTCCCCGCATAATGCATACATATGAAGAAGGGTAAATTTTCTTTTTCTGTTCTTCTCCATTTCCGACAAAAGTCATGATCCCGGATGCTACCATTATGGCTCCACATGTAAATTCGCCGGGTTGACCTCAGGAAACGTCGCGTGCGTCGGCAGGCCTCCCGGTTTTGAATTGTTCCATGTCTTAGGCCTTTTGTTTTCTTCATAAGTTTTTAGGCATGCCCTTTCTGCGATTTTTGGATGTTTAAAAAATGTGCAATCACCAAAAAAAAAAACTGCACTGCAGAGTTCTAAAAAAAAATTGAATAAATTAAGAACACCGCATACATTGTGAATTTTGCTAACTAGATGACACGTTCACTCAGTTCAAATATTTGTTGGTGAAAATTGAACTGAATTTAATACGGTGCTTTGATTAGTTGAAAAATGATTAAAGATGAACAAAAAAATTAATATAAACATGTAATTTTGTTCTTAAGCCATGAGTGCAGAAAAATCTGCAGTGTAGATTCAAGGGTTTTCCAAAGTCTGGGGACGCATGGAAAATCTGCACAATGCACATAAATTTGCACTTCTGACAACACTGGGTTTCTTCTTTGTTCATTACCTAGCCAGCTTAGTCGGTCGTGCTCTATTTATTTATTATTTTGACGCGAAGGGTCTAATTGACTAATTGAATCAACAATGTTGACAGTAACAAGTCAAAAAAAATATGAAAAAAATGAAACCCTCTTCGTAGAAATGGTTAAAAGAAACAGTTTTCTATTAAATTGCTCAAAGCAATTAAACTGTTGGTATTCCAGTGAAATTTTAAAGAAAAATTTGGGCTGATACAGCGCATTTCAGATATATCTGTCACACTATTTGCGAAATCTGGTTACCGGGTTATGGTCCCGAAACCAGTTTTCTTTGTATTTGTTCTTCGCTTCCTGCCTTCTAAGAACGGCTGGTCCGATTTGGCTCAAAATTGGTGGAGAGATTGTAAGTAATTGTACTACCCGTTGCTTCTTCTTGAATTTAGTCAAATCTGTTAAGTGGATGTTAAGGATGGCTACAAAGACATACTCAACCTTTAATTTACCGTTAACAGCTCTCCTTAAGGGCGGGGACAACGTCCCGAGGGTTAGCTAGTATTAGTATAAATATCATCAATATATTTTATTCCTCGGCTTTGATAGGTTCTTTTTGACCTGAATCATATTGAAAACTAAAACATGCATATAAATGTGTTAATTATTTTTTCTGATCCTTTGAGACTTTTTTCTACAAAATTCATATGACAAGCATGTCAACTCCAAAAAATCTTCAGTTTATAGGTCTCTGTCTTTGAATTACAGAGGAGTTATACCTAGAGTCGCAACTCAAGGCATTTTGCTCTCTTTCGACCTAAAAAATTAAATTTGATAAAATATCCATATCAATGCAAATGTGTAGGTTTCTCAATGCATTTCAAATGGGGCGAACCAACACATTAGCGTTGGTAAGGATTTACACAGATTCACGGGCACAAGAAAAGAGAGTAAATTGCAAAATTTCTTGGACGGTGAATTTTTGTCTATTGAAGAAAATACGAAACTCCAATGATAGGTCTTTCGAACCTAATGACAAATTCTTTATTGGAAACACTTAGTAACTACAATTATGATTAAAGTAAATTAATTCAATTTGACTTGATTTTTCTTAAATTTAGTTTGTCACTCCTGGTATGCGTTCGGTTCTAGTTAAAGCTTCCGCTTGTAAGATGTCCTGGTTCTTGCTGTCTTGACTGGTTGAAGCAGGGCTTTGCTACTAGACTTCCTGTTCCTGTTTCCGTTTGTGTGATTGGTAATTTTAACTCTACTGGTTTATTTCGGGGGATCAGCAGGTATGTTTACGGCCCTGGTAACACACAGCACTGCAGGCAATAACTCTGGTAGATCAGCAAGTTTATTTACGGCCCCTGGTGGTACGTGGCACGACAGACAATAGCTCTGGTCGATCAGCAGGTTTATTTACGGCCCCTGGTGACACGGCAGAAAATACCTCAGGTAAATCAGCAGGTTTATTTACGGCCCCTGGTGGTACGTGGCATAGCACGTAATAGCTCTTATAGATCAGCAGGGCACGTGGCATGGCAGGCAATTGCTCTGGTATATCAGCAGGTTTATTACGGCTCCTTGTGGCACGTAGCACGGCAGGCAATAGCTCTGGAAGATTAGCAGGTTTATTTACGGACGAAATTGCGGTGGATGGCGGAAATGACCAAAAAAAACCTCAAATCGAAACTCAAAAGTTGAAATGACAACTAATAGTAGTGACGAAAGGTAGTGGTAGTGGTGATTTTACTACGAAAGTAATTATCCTTATATGAACTTTACTACTAAGACCGGGTGTGAATTGTACGAATGTGCAAGCTAAACTTTCATGTGTTTCAGTTTATTTGCTTGTGTCATGTATCAAGACTGTTATTAATGATGAACGTAAAAACTCCATTATTTAATTAGTCATACGAGATGTTTACTTATGCATTGTCTTGTATGGATTCAAGGCTAAATAAAATGCAAGTAAATATATATGCTTGAATAAGTTTTGCCTGCATATGTGATTTTTAAAGCAAGCGTGAATTATATGAATTCAAAATGCTAAATTGACCGTCTATTTAGTTATTGATAGAAAAATCGAATTGCTGTATAAGAGCATGTAAATCTTCGTTACACACTGCCCTGAACGAAGCTGTCAAAAAAGGGTAACATTACTCTGGGTTTGTTTTTCACATCGAACGCATTGGTAGTGCTCTGTTTTTTTCTCTTTGGTGTAAAGAAACAGCTGATTTGAATAGGTCCGAAACTAATACTATCTACTGTTCGTCTTTTTTTTAAACTTCAATATTTGTTAAACCAATACAAAAACAACAACAAAAAACCAAACCTACAACGTCCAACTCATGCTAAAACCTCTTAAGTCATTGAATAATGTTGTTAATGCATTGAATGTCCTTCACACGGTATTTACTTGAAAAGGAAGGAATGTACTCATTGACGTGGTTTTTACCCAAAATACGCATCTTGCTCTAAGGAACCATTTTCAGCAAAAGAAGCATTTTTGAAAAAAATTGACGTATGAGGTTTTTGAAATGACCAATATTGTAAGAAACAATGAATCGAAAACTGAAAGCTTTCAATCGATATGTTGTCTATGAGGGCCGCGGTAGCTTATTCGCATTGACTTGTGACTTCTTCAACAACTTTTTCATTTGCAAGTGTCGCTTGACTCTTTAGTTTGCCATGATGACTGTTATTAAGTGATTGATTAAAAGACGATATTTTGACAGAAAGTAAATGAAACAATGTGGCTGCCACATATAATAACTACCTACACGCCGCCGATGTCCTTCCACCTTCGGTTTTGATTTGAAGATTTTAAGAGCTATCTCAGTTGTTAATTTTGAATGTTCTGCTGTCTCCTTGAATTCCCGCAGTTGAAACGAACAGAAAACAAAAACGATCATCATCATCAAGTTTCCGGATTTTGGATGAATAAAGTTTGGCAAAATCTCCAAAAAATGTTTTGAATTTAACTTGTCCAGTGTCCACCTTTTACACTACAAACATAACATCCTATTAAACAACAAAATGTTTGTTAAAATAAATTTCCTGAAACATTAAAGCTAAACAAAAAAGTAGTTTATGTCTTACTACAATGTTCAACATATGTCAAAGGTAATAAAAATCTACTGATTGACACATAAACCGAACTATTATTGCGGATGCCCTTATTATAAAATAAATGGGGATTGTTATTTAATGAGCCCAATCATACCAAGTTCTCCTATAGTTCAGGTGCGTAGCAGTAGTATTCCAAAAGTATTCTATTCAAAACTTTTATCCAGGAATGTTCAATGCGAAACATGCTTTTTGACTCTCTTTAAATTATACGCTCCAAGGTTTTAACTAAAAGATTTTATCTTCTTTTTTGTACATGACGCACCCACGAACCTGAATAATTCCAAATAAAACCCAATAGAATGTAACCGGCTTAGCATGAGAATTGAGCATTTTTACAATAAACTGAATATATTACATATTTGTGTTATTGGACTATTTTACTCAATAAAAACAAAATGTTATCGTTAAATGCCTACCATTCTTTCACACGTTCAAATATAACAACAAGGGAAAATTATTATTGCCTCACAAAATCCCAATCCTACATATGCATACTAATTTCCAAACAAGGATATACACAAAGAAGATGTGTGCTCTTGCTTGCTTACATTCCGTTTACACTCCAGAACTTTCCATAAATTAGACAATTAGGTATATATAGCCGCACATTTAATTCGTGCCGTTTATAAAAATGTTTAACATAAACATGAAGGAAAAACAACATAAAAACTAAAGATGCGAATACATTCCAGTAATCTTACCATCGGAAAATAATTGAAAGGAAACACGATTACTGCATATTTAATAGAAGCAAGTCTAATATTTGTTAATTCTTTAATAAATTCAAATTTGTCAAAGGCATTGCTTAAAAGACTGATACTACGTAAGATAAAACTCTTAAATATACATAAATGATTAATATTTGTATGTTCTTAAGACGTATTACAACAGAAAGCTATGTTTAGCTTTCTGTCTAGCTCGTTCGCTTGTGCAAAATGACGATGCTCCATCAAGGTTGGCAACGAGCTTACGGAATCTTTCGACGTCAAAAAAGGATTCAGACAAGGCGATGCACTGTCGTGCGATTTCTTTAACATCGTTCTTGAGAAGTGCAGTGCAGAACTCCACCGTCAACACCAGAGGCACTATCTTCCAAAAATCTGTTCAACTTCTCGCGTACGCCGATGTATTGATCAAATGCGAAGAACACAGCGTGATGTCAATGGCGCCTTTGTGAGAATTGAGACTGAAGCGGCAAAAATGGGTTAAGCGGTAAATGAGGGAAAAACGAAGTATATGCTGTTTTCGAAACACCGCCGACGGCTCGGACAGAACGTCACATTAGACGTATACAATTTGGAGGTAGTAGAGGAGTTTGTCTACCTAGGCTCCGATATAAACACGGGCAATAACAGCAGCGCCAAAATCAGACGAAGAATAACTCTGCTAATCGCTGTTTCTTTGGGCTAAGAAAGCAATTGAGTGGAAAAGCCTCTCTCGAGCAACTAAGGTAAAATTGTACAACACCCTCATCATCCCAGTCCTGCTGTATGGTGCGGAAGCATGGACCTTGACAAAATCGGATGAAAGTGCCTTAGGCTGTTTCGAGACGAAAGTTCTTCGGATCATCTTTGGCCCCGTGTGCATTGAAGGGGAATGGCGAAGAACATATAACAGCGAACTTTACGGGTTGTACAATGACATGGACCTAGCTCGAAGGGTCAAGGTTCAGAGACTCAGATGGCTCGGTCATTTAGAGCGATGGACACCGGCCGGAAAGCCTTCGACACTATTCCCGAGGGACGTAGGAGGAGAGGAAGACCGCGACTCAGGTGGCGCACTCAAGTGGAAGAGGACCTCAATCAACTTGGAGTGCAAAGCTGGAGATAGCCAGCTAGGGACCGAGCTGGCTGGCGGAGACTGTTGATTGAGGCCCAAGTCCACAAAGCGCCACCTTAAGTAAGAAAGTATAGTTAGATAACTATGGTTTTTACTTGAAAATTGACATGGAGTAGTTTTTCCAAAATTGTCCTTTTTTGGAATATTATGAAATAACGTTTTCTATACCACCGTGAGTTTCTAAAAAGTTTCACTAAGCTTTCGGGGATATGATGTATAATTGAAGCAAAACTACACTTGTTGTTATCTAAGAATTTTCTTGGAATTTGAAAACCAGGATTATTTTGAAAAGATGTCTGGGAGTTGTTTCTATATTTATTCATGTACAGTGGATTTTAGTATATATAAAGGAAGCTTAAGTAGTTCTCCTGATAAAAAAAAACACAAGAAAGGAAGAAGGGATCCGAATTTCTCTTGAAAATTGAAAATTAATAATTGTTGCACATTTAAAGTAACTTGAAAAAGATACCAGTTTTGGTTAACAATCAGTGGTCAGTGAAATAGCCAGTTGCATTCTTCCCCTTAAACAATTCAACCGTTATACCCTCGCTTCCAGGAATGCCAATCAGTTTACCCTCGACCCCAACTTCGGACGTACTCTTAAGTATAGGGAATCGTTCTTTAGCCGTACTACGCGAATGTGGAACTCCCTTCCACACTCTGTCTTTCCAGTCATTTCAATGTTGATGAATTCAAAACCAATTACACCAATATTTACTTTTAAACCCCTTTCTTAGTTCTTAATGCACTCACTGTGTCTCTGGCATAATAAGGGTATAAAAATTGTGTGTAAATTATAAAAAAACATTTGGAAACGAAACATTCGTAAAAAACAGCGAATTCTCGATCAATAATGCTGTCCACTGTTTTCATTTTTATAAATTTTTTATTATTTATTTGGTAGTGCCCATAGTGTAGTGGTAATGTACACTGGCTGTGACGCAAAACGTGTGGGTTTGAATTCGACTCGTGCCTATCTGTGCCAGTTTATCTTCATAATGAAACCACTGAACCAATTAAGGTGACATTTGTTAGAGAGTTTATGAAGGAACAATATAGAAATTGTTTTTCAAAGAGGTTTGTCTTTGTAGTTTGCGTTTTGAATCAAGAGTCTTCCCTTGTTTGATTGAAAAAACGCAAGTTTTTGCTGAAACCAGCCAAAATAGTAAATGTGAAATCATTCACCGATCTGTCATTTTCATTCATTTATTCAAGAATCTATTTGTTTTTCCCTTTCTTTAATAGAGTAGATTGACAGTATGTTAATAAAATTTTCCATGGCAAGATGAGACAGTTGATGAACTGTTAGCTTTTGCAAAACTAAGAAAAGGGAACTACCACCAATTTCTGAGAGGCCTTGTTGATTAATATTAGTCATAATAGAAGAATTGTCCACAAATATGTTTCCAATTGTAAAACGCACAAAATGAAAAAAATTATCGACAATGGGCATTAGTAAACTAAAATAAATAAATACTTAAAATTATTTTTAAATTAAAAAAAGGAAAAAGAAAAACGTTGGGAGGACAATAACACCATTTCGGTACGGAAAAAGATGACAGTCATTTTAGAGAAAATGTTTGATGTCAAACATAAATCTGAAATGCGTTCAAATTTCGTATTTTTGAAAATATTCTGTCAAAAAAAAAAAAAACTGTTATATATGTTGAAACCCCTCAGATTTTGCAACTCAAATTTATAATTGTTGGTTTATTGTATCTTTGTGGCATTAACTCTTCAAAAATCAGTTTGATTCATTGAACTATTGATTGTCCCTTTGGGCTCGAACTTTTCGTAAGCAGGTCCATATAATCGATAAATTGTCAATTTACTTACTTACTTACTTATGGTGGCGCTACAGTCCAGGTCGGACCATGGCCTCACCCAACAAATTCTCCAGCCAGTTCGGTTCCTAGCTAGCTGTCTCCAGTTTCGCACGCCAAGTTGGTTCAGGTCCTTACCACCTGTGTGCTCCACCTGAGTCGCGGTCTTCCTCTTCTGCGACGTCCTTCCGGATTAGATTCGAAGACTCTACGAGCCGGAGCATTATTTTCCATTCGCTCAACATGACCCAACCATCTAAGTCGTTGGACCTTAACTTTTCTGGCTAGGTCAGTGTCGCTGTACAGCTCGTACAGTTCTTGGTTGAATCTTCGTCTCCATTCTCCATTAATGCAGACAGGACCAAAAATCACTCGAAGAATTTTTCTCTCAAAGCAGCCCAAAGCGTTTTCATCAGATGTTGTCATAGTCCATGTCTCTGCACCATACATGAGGACCGGGATGATGAGAGTTTTGTAGAGTGTCACTTAAGTTGCTCGGGAGAGGACTTAGTAAAGGTCTCAATAGCCTTCTAAGTCCAAAGAAGCAGCGATTGGCAAGAGTGATTCTTCGTTTGATTTCAGCGCTGGTGTTGTTGTCTGAGTTGATAGCGGATCCCAGGTAGACAAAGTCCTTAACTACCTCGAAGTAAAATCTGTCTATGTTGACGTTTGCTCCAAGACGTCGATGTTGGTAGTCCTTTCTTGTCGACAGCATTAACTTGGTCTTGCCCTCGCTACCGCTAGACCCATCTTCCTGGCCTCCGTTTTAAGACTCACAAACGCTCCACTGACATCACGCTGTGTTCTTCCAATTATGTCAATGTCGTCTGCGTATCCTAGTAGCTGGACGGACTTTTGAAAGATTGTGCTTGTGCCTCTGGTGTTACCGTTGGAGCTTTGCACAATCTTTCCAAGAATGATGTTGAAGAAATCGCATGACAACGCATCGCCTTGTCTAAAACCTTTTTTGACATCAAAAGCGTCAAAGCGTTTTTTCCAACCATGATGGAACAGCGTAAGTTCTCCATCGTCATTTTGCATAAGCGAACGAGCTTAGTAGGGATGCCAAAACTAGACATAGCTTTATACAGTTCGTATCTGTAGATGCTGTCATACGCGGCCTTAAATCGATGAAAAGGTGGTGGGTACGGTTTGGAGCTCATAGGTCTTTTCCAGGATCTGCGCACGTAATTTGCCAAGCCATTGATAAGGACAATCATTTGTTGACGAAAGGCTTCAGATGTTCACATATTACTGCAGAGAGGATCTTGTAGGCAATGTTAAATAGACTGATTCCTGTGTTGTTGGCGCAGTTAAGAGGATCACTCTTTTTCAGTAATACCTCGGCCTGAGAAAAAAGCAGTTATAAGACTATCGGGAAATCGTTTCTTCTTAATATTATTTGTCAAATAAATTCATAGTTGCACTTGCGAAATCTAGCTTTGCATTTTTTTTTAATTTTAATTGTTACAGAATTAATTTAACATTTTACAAAATAACAAATTAAATGTAAGACCTTCTCTTAACTCAAATTCACTCCAAGTAAAAAAAAAAACATGTCAGTCCAGTCGTGCGGTTTATTTTTAATTCCCAATTAAACTCAAATTTTTCCAAACACCGAACTCCCTCCTATAGTACCTACATACATTATGTATATCCCATTCAACAGCCAATTTTTCTTTCTTTGCAATATAATTTAATCTTAATTTCAACGAAAACGGAGCTAATTAAAAAGGTGACATCCCAGTCTCGAAAGTTAGATTTATTGTTTTAATTCCAGTGCTTAATTCAATCGGCCAAAGAATAGGATAAAAGAAAATAGAAGCACCAAATTAACATATTTGAGAAGTGTTCACAAGAATTAAGAGTTTCAAAAATTGATTGTTTTCATTTAATTTAAATCTCATTACAGTATTCATAGAAACCAAATGAAATAAAAAGGAATTGATTTTCTTCTTGTGCCTCTTTTTCTTTCAGGATGAAAAAAATCAACTATTAATTACGAATATCTGGTTAAAGCTGGTAAGTTGACAAATTTTGCTTTAAGCAAAAAAACGTCAAAGTAATCATTTTTAATGAATTTATTGTTTTTAATTAAATTACATCCAACAGAGTACTCTCAGACTCTCACACAATCAGTGCCATTTTAAATTTTCTCTTGTTTATTTGAATTTTATTTGCACAGGAATGGAATGACATGAATCTAAGATGGAACTCAAGTGAATTTGGCGGAGTACGAGACTTACGTATACCACCCCATCGCTTATGGAAACCCGATGTCCTTATGTACAACAGGTAAGTCATGTTCTCCTTCGTTTGTTGTCTTGTTTAACCTGGATGTAGAGAACTCTGTGTTGTTGAAGATTATTATTTTTTTTTCTGTTTTCTGTGAAAACAATGTTTCTTGTTCTTGCTCCCAAACACAAGGATGTCTCGTCCTTTGTTGAAAACATAAAATACAAAATATTATGAAACATCTTGACTGACGACAGTGAGTTAAGTTCATGGATCTCATTAAGTTTTTCGTTGCAATTAGTGTTGGGAAAATGTTAATTGTATAGTTTGACAGCTGAATTTTCCGAAATTGGTTTTAATTTAGTTTTTCTGTCAAAAATGTTTGCTTTTTATTTTTTTTTTCTGGCAAAATTAAAGCGCTGATGAAGGCTTCGATGGAACGTACGCTACCAATGTTGTTGTTCGCAATAATGGTTCATGCCTCTATGTGCCGCCGGGTATTTTTAAATCGACATGCAAAATTGACATCACCTGGTTTCCTTTCGATGATCAGCGTTGTGAAATGAAATTCGGTTCATGGACGTACGATGGGTTTCAGGTACCTTCACAGAAATCATTTCATTTTCATTTTTCAGTGGAACATTAAAATTTCATCCAACAAATTATAAATTTTAGCTTGATTTACAATTACAAGACGAAGCAGGAGGTGATATATCTAGTTTTATAACAAACGGTGAATGGGATCTTTTAGGTAAGGTATAAAAAAAAATCAAATTTTTGCAAACTCAAAAAAGCAAGCTTGAAATTATTGTAATGGTAAGATCTTAAGTGAATAAACAACAACTTTTTGATTACAAGATAAATACATTATTTTTGTTTTTTTTTTCTCTTCTTATTGTATTGTAAAAACAAACAAAAAAATCTAGGTGTACCAGGAAAACGAAATGAAATCTACTATAATTGCTGCCCTGAACCTTATATTGATATAACATTCGCCATATTGATTCGACGCAAAACTCTTTACTATTTTTTCAATTTAATTGTGCCGTGTGTACTTATTGCTTCAATGGCACTTCTAGGTTTTACACTGCCACCAGATTCTGGTGAGAAGCTCTCACTTGGTAAGTCGGAAAATGCAACATTCTTTCCTTTTCTGCATCAAAACAATTTAGATGGTCGTGAAACGTTTAATTAAAAAAAATAAACTTAAATAATTAATAATATCTAATAATTTATCCGTGAATTAAAATGTTGTAGTTTTTTATTGGTTTCAATTTGTTTCGGATTTAATTAATTAACTTAAGGCTCGGTGATGCTTGAAATATGTTTGGATCAACAGAAATTTTATGTTCAATCGAATTAATGCGATGATATCTTTCAGTTTTATTTCGTGTCAAATATTCCTTTTATACAAAGAGGTAAGCAAAATGTTTCTATTGTTTTGGAAGATCAAAGGTGGTGAACCAATTTTTTACTAGAATGGGTAGAAAAAAGCTAACTAAACTAAAAATGAATGAGTTTCTTCCTGTCAATTCTACAGATTCTACAGCCGGTTACTCTTGATACGGAGATGGTCAATAGAAGTAAATAGTCTAAATGCGCCCTTCCTAAGGGAGCAAAAATCTGTTTTGTGCTAATATCTTAGTTTCCGTCCAGTTTCAAATTACTGTAACTCCAGGTTCTCTAAGTCAAAGAACCTACATTTAAACCCAGACCTATTTACTAGATACAGTTCCATGTTACGTCCTCAAACCAATTGCCATGGTTTTTCGTATTTTATAGCCAATTGTCCTCATTGAAGTTTTGTGATGCTTGTTTTCTAAGGCTGAAGTATGGACAAACTCCAGTTTGTTCTCGACTAAGCACCTATATTTTATTAGCAATTGCCCTCATTGAAGGCTGTGATGCTTGTTTTCTAAGGCTGAACGGAAGTATGTCAGTGTCTGTCCAATTTGTTCTATACTAAGCACCTAACGTCGAGTTGAAGCCTCAAACCAAATAACACAACCAATCTTCACTATTCCATTTACTGCTTTTTATTCAATTATTTCTTAAATCTAAGAGAGTCTTATATTCAGCCCTATTATGAGTTTCGCCCAAGCAGCATTCGGCCCGAAAAGAAATCCCTTTTTTTTTTCTTCCCTTAATCTAAGTAAGTAAACAGTTCTTCAAAGAAAAAAAAAATATTGTAAATCTTATGAGAGATTCTTACCGAAAAAAAATATTTTTCATTTCAACTTCAACTTCTCGGGAATTTGACGCTCTGTCTCCATTCAAAGAATTGGAGTTCGTGGCTTCTCCATTCGGCCCAGACAACACTCGAAGGAATGTGTGCTGAGATCTTTGCTGAGTTTAAGCACCTTACTCAGCTTGTCACAGAGCCCAATCGAATATCGGACATTAATGGCCAATCGGAAAATACTCTTGACTTGTTTCTTACGTCTGCCCTGATAAATACACTATCAGTTTAATAACGTCTCTCGTGAGCGTGTGGCAATACGAGAAAGCCAACTGGGGCTCAAAAAGTTTTTCCGGACCTTTAACGGGTCACTATGCTTCCTCGATAGTGACGTAGACTCCAGCGCGAAATGACTACTAACATGATTATTTTGGGAATGAAAACTTTTATCCCGAATAGGGTTAAAAGCATCAAACCCAAGGAAAAGTCATGGTTTGATCTAAGCTGTAAAGAGGTTATTAGGGAAAAAGAAGTAAAGCTCCGGTGTTTTAGAGCCAATCCAACTGAGGAAAACCGGTACAAGTTTAAACAAGCCACAAGCCAGGAAGGCTGCACTGTCCATATTCGAAGGACCAAATTTTTACATGACCAAAAATTAAGGCAAAAAATACTGCAATGTCCCAAAGGCAGTAAGAATTTTCGGTCATTTGTAAAAAAATATGGAGAATTCTTCTTCTACCTCGGTCCCTAATCGTTGACAATGACACTCCAGTTGTTAGCTCTCTCGCGAAAGCTAACGTTTTTACTAGGTAGTTCGCCGCCAACTCCTCGCTGGCAGAGAGTGTCATGACTCCTCCAGTTCTTGAGCGCGTCAATGGGACAAATCTTCCGCACTCGTGCTGTGGAGAGAGTCTTAAAGGATCTCAAAATACATAAATCCACTGGTCTGGATGGTATCCCCTCTATTCTTCTGAAGAGGTGTTCTTCCGATCTGGCAAAACCCTTGCGTAAGCTTTTCCATCTCTCCTATTATTCTGGGCTCGTTCCGAGCAAGTGGAAAACAGCCTTTGTCCAGCCTATTCCAAAAAAAGGCGAATCTCCTTCTCCCTACAATTATTGTCCGATTGCATTTTATTCCTTCTTTCTAAGGTCATGGAAACGCTGATAAACTATCAACTCAAGAAATATCTCGAAGACCGAAAACTTCCGGCAGGACGGCTTTCGCAGCAACAGCTCCACCGAAGATTTGATGACATATCTCACCGAAGAGTGGAACAAATCTTTACATCGTTTTGAAGAAAGTAAGATTGTTGCACTTGATATTTCAAAGGCATTTAATAGAGTTTGGCACCAGGCTCTCGTATCGAAAATGCGTGCTTTCGGTATTGATGAGTCCTTCCTTCGTAGGATTAGAAACTTTCTTTCGAAACGTTCAATACAAGTTCAACGTTCAATACAAGTTGTCCTTGACCGGTTCAAGTCTGAAACCCACAAAATAAATGCTGGTGTCCCCCAGGGCTCCGTCTTTGTCTCCGACCCTCTTTCTCATTTTTATTAATGATCTCTTGTCTGTAACTTCTAAATTCTAATCCAATAAATTGTTTCGCTGACGATAGTTCCTTTAGCTTCTCATATTCGTTTCCAGAATCCAGATTCACATCTCTCCTCTTCGGATGTGGAACTGCAATGGGTACACACATTAATGTGCACACCGAAGCAATGTTTATGCGTGGATTTTTAGTGTCTGCCTTTCTTTGATTCACACTGCCTATTGGTGCCAAAATGAGGTTTTAGCATACACCAAAACATTTGCCAGTGGGTGCTTTGGTGATTTTCCTTTAGCAATGGCCTAAAACTAATTGTGCCAAGGGACTCTCTCCCCAAAACCTTACTGCAGCCGACCCGCCAAGGACTATTTCCCAATTCTAATTGTAACTGGCCGATGACTTTTAGTCCCCACTTAGTAATATGAAATACTATGTTATTGTCGGCTCTTATCCTAATATTTGTAATTTTAAAAATATTTTTATTCGCCGAACTTTCTCTCTAAGTTTCGATGTTTCTTCGGACGCCCTGAAAGCTGGAAAGTTAAAAAACATGACACTACTAACAGGTTGCCAAAATAATTCAAGAACCTCCCTATAAGAAATAAATTTTGCACATAATTTACTGGCCAGAACCGGCAGCTACTTATATTTTTGTTCATTAGTTGCTTTTTTATAAACACAATATAGAAACATTTTGCCAGTTAATTATCAAAGTTTAAAACCAAATTTTCTGTTGTTATACGTTATCTTCTTGTCAAAACATAAATAATATCTACGCAACCAGCTCGAATAATATAAATGTCTAAAATGCATAATTAGAAAACCTTCTATGCACCAATTCCAAAACTAGACCTAGAAAATGCAAAACCAACATCCAAAGTATTATTTATGCTTTCTCATAGAAATTATGATCAATCTTATAATAAAAAAAAAAATACAAACAAGGTTCTACGCAGAAATATGGTAGTAGTTTTTTATTGCATGTCAACTAAATCTAATTTTAAAGGTAATTTAATGTATTTTCTCTAAACAACAAAACAATTTAATGAATGTTCTTCCTTTAACTGTGATTGTTTCAACTTTAAGACTCAAAAAACAAATTTCTACACAATTTAATTAATTTATGTTCAATTTTATAGGAGTTACAATTTTGTTGTCACTGACAGTCTTCCTTAACATGGTGGCTGAAACAATGCCAGCCACATCTGATGCTGTGCCTCTTCTAGGTAAGTTGTAAGACTTTGTTGTGAACTAGATTCGTTTCGTTTGTTTTTATTATTTTTTTTTTATTTAATTTCATATTATTTTCAAATAATTTCCCGTTGTTTTTGCTTTATTGTATGAAAAATCACTTTTCATAAAATATTTTATTTAAAAATCATTTAAATCAACTCACTCATTTTTTTCACAAGTTCACTGGAAAATATCACAACCACTTTAATTTTGTTTAATTTTTTTTTTCAAAATTTATGATTTAAAAAAGAAAATTTAATAAAAAAAAAGTTTAAAAAATGGTGTACACAAAAAATACATTTTTATTGAAAACATATCAAATCAACCATTGATATTTCATAAAACACTTCATAACTTTGAATAATTCAATCGCAAACATCAACTCCATTAAAAATATAACAAACTTGTTACTACATTTACATTATAATGGACTATTAGTTAATTATACTTTCTTAAAAAAAAATAGGTACTCAGTCTGAAAATTATGAAATCATAAGTGAACGATTTCTTATAGGGTTCCAGACAAAAAAATAAATACTTCTTCACTTATAATTAAGATTATTGCCTTTGCCTTCTAACTTTATATCTTCTTGATTTCTAAACTACATCAATGTTTGATAAGAGTATTAAAATTTCATGTTAACTGATGATGTCTTATTCAAACACTGATGAGTTGTTTTGAGTTCAACAATTTCTTTTTCTCAAAATTTTGTTTCAACTGTACTCTATCTGTTGTATGAATAGTGTTTTTATTTAATAGACATTTTTCTTAAACATTTTGTATTGCATTTACTGACTTTAATTTAATATTTTTAAAGCTATATTTTTAAAAGATTATTTTATTTTTCTAAGAATATCTTATCTTAATATTTTAAGAACTATAAATAAAATATGAATAGTAAAACTATTAAAAAAAGACGATATAAGGTAATTAACAAAAATGTAAATATATTAAACATATACTACATAACTACTGTACATTTGCGCTCCAATTAATTAATCACCTGTTTAAATTATCATAAACATTGTAGAGACCTATTAGCTTGAATGCATCATTAACACATTATAATTTTTTTGTTCACTTTTCCTCGCATAGTTAACTATTAATTTACTTATCATTTAAACTAAACAAGACAAAAAATGTATATACAGTAAAAATTTAAAAACCTTCCTAAAAAATCACTATAAAAAAAACCGTTACAACAAATGAAAAAAAAAAGAACTTACCTGTAAGCTTTGCTTAGATACAAAATAAAATAGCACCTGCAACATTTATTTTCATAGTTCAATGATATCAAAATAATATGTGATATCGACATAATCATTTATGCTGGAATTTCTTTTGTAGTATTAATTTAATCTCCCCAAGAATCCTACATTTAACGAAAAGCTTACTCTAAATTTGTTTCCCGCCCCTTTACGAACTTAAAAAAATTCAATTCAATTCATTCAACAAACTGGCACACAAAATATGATCAAATAAAAAAAAAAATCATAAAATAAGAAAAGAAATACTCTCGATTTTTAGCCTCTTATGATGATTGCGGATAATTGGTTGAACACAAAATTTATAAGCGCGTCAATTATGCCTTCATTGTCCGCACACAAAAAGAAAAAGCATAAATACAAAAATATATGAATAAAAAAAATGAAAAACATCCATAGGGAAACTAAGGGCTCAGTTTAAAGTATACGTTTCAAATTGTTGATATTACGCGAAATATATTTATTCATTCAAATACACCACCTATTTCCAAAATTCCATAAAATCGAAAGCTTACCATTGTGACGTCTATTTATTTAATTAAACTCATTATTTTGATTTGCAAAGCTTCAGAGAGAAAATGTGAAACAAATGATTGAACAAACTTTTTGGCAAAACGTGACCAAATTTCCAGATTTTCTCATTGAAAGATTATTTAAATTCCAGACCGTATTCAGACCTTAACGGTGAAGATGTGATTATGGCTGTCGGAAATGTCAGGATTAACTCTGTTTTGACAGTTCATTTTAGTGTTGCCATTTTTAATTGTCGTTGTCCAAAAAGATCACATTTTAGGAATTCCCAAAACATTTCAAGATCAATGTTTTGCAACATCTTCAAATCTCATTCATTTCATTGCACTTCCTTTTTCTTCATTTTGAATTTATAAAATTCAAAATTTAATGCATAAATTATAAAATTACAAAAAACTTTAAGCAATGTAAGAAGAACAGAATTAACGGTATGAACAAAAAGCATCCAGAAAATGAAAACAACAAATCTTTACAAATACAAGAACCAGTATTATTGCTAACAAATTTATTTCCGTTTTCTATTTCGTCATGTTTCCTCACTTTCAAAATTTGGGATTAACAGTAAGGGAAATTTAGTTTTTTTTTCAGCAATTTTCAATTGCTTGTTGTTCAAATCAGTAACAATCGTAGACTTCATATGAAATATCATCACTCAAACTTAGTATCTACTGTCTCTTTCTTGCTCCGAATTCCCAGGCTCAATTACCTTTATAGTTTCTACCGTCTAACCTAATCTAGGTATTCTAATTGATGCTCTTTCGACGTAACATTTAAACGTCTTTGATAGTGAACGGAACGACGTTATATTTCTGTAGTTTTTTGGCTCCCTAGGACGACGCAAACGCTAGTTAAATATTTTGATTATTCTTCGTTTTCTGCTTTTTGATTCTGAAAACATACAATTAAATTTCTAATTACTTTCATAATTTCCCAAAATGGTCAGAGAAATCGACCAGTTCAAGTAGCGTCAAATAATCAAATTGATAGCCAAAACTGGAAACTCTAAACGGCAGATAAAAAACAAAACTGATTCATATTTCCATGTCAAGAATTTCGCAATCAATGTAACGACATAAGTTGAAATGGTCCACAGCAAAACCTTTTTGAAAAGCGTAACTTTAAAAAGGGATGTAAGAGTAAGCAACTAAGAGAAGAAGTGTCTAACTGTTCTTGGAGGAAAGAAAATTAGATTTCTGCTTTATTATCAGAGCATGTAATATAAGAAATAACAGGGTGTTCATATAGTTTTAATAAAGAGGAGTCAATTTTATTTTGACATTTAAGATAAAGATAAGGAATGCATATGCACTCAATTTTTTGTTTTCTTTTAAATCGCATTTCGCTCTATCTTTTTTCATTTAATTTGCCTACTAATATTTTATTTCTTTTTTTCAATCATTCTTAAAAAACAAGTAATTAAATAACGTTCCTCGAGGTGAGCGAGGAAGAAGTCAATTTTGCTATTTTCACTTCACTTGCTAATAATTTTTAAAATGCTATCACATTTTTTCAAAAAAAAAATATAAAAAAACAACTCATTTTTGCTACTATGCTACTTTCTTATTTAATTTAATTTATTTTCTTTTTTTTTCATTTAAATACATTTCTCAGAATCGATTGTTTTTTTTTTCTAAAGAGTCAACTTAAATATTAAAAGTAACAAAAATTATAAGTTGCTCTTTTGTAAATATGTACGAGAAAAATCTTAAATATTTTGGGCGCTCAAAAGGCTTTGCCTTTTATTGATTTTGGACAAACTTTATTGTTGACACTACTGTAATTCTTTTCAGAGCTAAGAATTTTTAAGCCTTTTTTATTGACTACACAGTAAAGAATAAAAAAAATACTACAAAACAAAACTACAAAATATAAGTAAGATTGAAAACTGTTTGGCCCCGCATAATGCAGAAAATACGTTATGGAGACATCAAAATTAACGACAACGGAATTGGTGTTTTGAATCAATATAAACACATATATTATGTTTCAAATAACACCACTACACAAAGGAATTTTTCTAGTAGAAAAAAGTATAAAAATACAAAGATTAATAAAAGAACAACGACGTTCAGTCACTTTGGTTACTTTCAATACTTTTTTTATTTAATTTCTTAAATTGTATTTTTTTTTTTACTTAAGTTAAAGTTATTTATTTTTTATTTTTTTTTTTTCAATCATTCGTGTTTTAGGGTTATCAATAATTTGTCACATTTAAATTGAGCCCTAAGTTTCTAAAAAAATACTTTTTGAAAAAAAAAAAATGAAATTCATTTAAAAAATTTCAATTTCAAACCACTAGTATCAATTCACAAGCCATTATTACCTTAACATAATTACAATCAATATTAAATAAATTTATAATCATATATTAAATATGTGTGAAAAGGTTTACATTTACTTATATATTCTGTTTGTTGTTTGGCTTATAAAAACATTATTTAAAAATAAACAAGTAGTTGTTGTCGATATGATGTTGACATCCAAATATAAAGGAAACATTTCTGTAGAACCTTTTCCCATTTGGTTTGATGAACAAATTATTAAAAACAAAAACAAAGTATAGTAATAATACATTAATTTTTTGTTTTTATTATTTTTTTTGCTTCTATATTTCAATATTTGTTATAAGAAAAATAATAATTATTTTAACAACTATCGTCAAGCTTACTCGAGCTTTTGATGAATCTTAAAATTCCAAAAATGCTAGTAGTCAATCCATACCTGAATCAAAACTTAACGATATGTTAATTATAATTTTCTGCTTATAAAAAGGCCTCTGGACCAATTTTCGATGGACTCTCACATTGCGTCAAAAACTTCAGTTTCAGTTTTTTCCGCCGCCGTGAAACCATTGTGAACCCAAAGTTTAGTTCAACAAAGTTTTTTTTTGGATGTTCGATGATATATTTTTCAAGTTAGGTACTTCAAACTTCATAATTTAGCTTCCAATAACATCTTTTTCGAGGTTACAAATTGGACTTTAGGGTTTTTTTTTTTTTCTTTACTTCGTTTTTCTTGCCTTTAAAAGTCCTCATATTTCTAACATTTTCGCTAAAGCTTTTGAATGAAAAAAAAAAAAAAAAACAATAAGAGTATGAAGAAGCTATGGCTTGTATACTTGTATAAAAGTGAAAAAACGAAAGGAAACGTTGACGCATGCCGTCAGGCGTGTGTATTTATAAACACTTCCTTTCAAATATTTGTCTTCGATTTCGGAATTGAATTCGAAGATTCAAACTCTTGTCCGGGGCTAAAATCTTAAAGTTTGATTGTGAATGTCTATATAGTTCAATAAATAGAACATGGTTCTGATTTTACTTTGTTTCAAATTAACGTAAATTATGCCGATACTACTCCTCACATTTTGTCTTTTGAAGCAAATATCTGTCGAAAACTTTTCGATGTGTCCAGAAATAGCTAGTGCTGATTTCTTATAACCTTCCTGAATTCTGGTAAAGGAAGGTTAATATAGCGATTCGCTTTGGTAGCAATTGTTCTTTGAGGGATTTTATAGTAGTTCCGAAGTAGAAGCATGCCTAATAAGCTCGAACAGGGTATCCTTTTCTACGCTGACGCGACGCACGGTTCAAAAATGGAATCAGGTACAGGTGCTGGAGTGTTTTGCCAATTCTTCAACATCAGACGTATAAACTTCTCAGCTGACTGTACTGTCTTTCAGGAGAGATCTATTCCATTGAAAAAGTAGCTGAAATGGCACATCATGAAAAGCTAAGCTCCTCGGAGATTACTTTTTTCGTGAACAGTCAGGTTGCTATCAAAGCCTTACCCAGTGAGACCATAAGATCAAAGGCAGTTTTAAACTGTAGGAAAGAATTAAATAGCTTCTGCCACACTAACCAGGGTTAAGCTCTGTTGGGTTTCTGGACACAGCAATATAGAAGGGAATATAAATAGTAGATGAACTAGCCAGGTCAGACCATTCAGATAGGGGACCACTCGTTCCGATTGGGTACTCAAGCGGAAGATAGACCTTAAATCAAAAGAGAAAATCAATAACTCCTGGAAATCCAGGGACGGTTGCGTAATCTCTAGAAGTTTATTGCCTAACACTAATGAAAAGGAAACTCGGTATATTCTATCGCTGAGTAAAAGGCACATTAAAATCCTGATAGGTGTATTAACGGGTCATTGCGCCATTGGCACAATGGCCAACAAGATAGGGACTTTTGCACCCGATTTCTGTAGGAGCTGTCAGGGTGAGGAGGAAGCACCTGCTCTGTGACTGTCCGAACCTCCAAAGTAACCGACTCCGTCATTTCGGAACAGGTTTGTTGGGGAACTGGATGATCTGCACAGGTTCAATGGCAACATGAGGACATTTAGATAACACAGTTGTTCGTTAAGAGCCAGTCTACGTTAATCGGCAACTTTGAAGAACATCGATGCTAACTTTTATTATAATAGACCAGTATGCCCCCGTGTATGCAACAGTTCACGCTGTGCACACCCCTTATCACATAACGGAATTTAACCTTAGATCGAATTTTGCAGTATGGTTTTAGGAATGCTCACAACGTATGCTAAATATAATTTTATACGTAACATAAAGCGTTATGTATACGGTTACAAAACTAAACACTCACTAAAGTCCAACGGGTCAGCTGTTGTATCCATTTTCATCATATGTAAAGTTCCCTGTGCGTCGGGAGTCGGGGTCTAAGAAACATTAGGTTTGCTGGATGTGCTCTAATTTCGTACTGAGCTCTTTGATGTCGCACTTTTTGCGCCCTGGTGCATTTCCACCGTGTTCGATGTGTGTTCAGTGCTCGCGCCGGGAGCGCACTGAACCGAACCAAGTTTTTATCGGGGCGAGCGTTTCTGAGCTGTTCGAATCAGCTGATTCTATACAACAATGAAAGCACTACTAATGCTTTCGATGTGAAACCAAACTCAAAGAAATTTTTCAGTTTTTTTACAGCTCCGTTTACGGCAGTAACAAGCACCGGAACGCACTGGGGTTGATTACATCGAATGGACCTTTGAATGAAACTTTCTTGTGATTTTACTGACCGATGACTCATTTTTGTGCTGCACTTTCTCCCTCTTCAGTCTTGTGCTTTCATAGACGACTCACGGTTTTTCTTATAATATTGTCATTTAACGGGGATGAGTGTACACTGTACACACTTAAACATATGTATATCTTTACATTTTCCTGATAGACATCTCAGCTTTTCCTCTATCGGAAAGTGGTCAGCCTATCAACATATTATGGTGGGTCCACTCGACACAGATTTTTGTTTGTACTAACTTTTATTGAATCACCTATAAAATCGACTTGTTGCACAGACAAAATTCAACAGAAGTCGGTGTCAATTTCTGTGTCGTGGAGCGGCGAATATGCTACAGCCAGTTTTTGATTTCAGTTGTAATAAATATAAAAAATAAAATTGTTGCATTTCTTTATGACCAATCCTTGCAAGAATAACTTCTTCTGGATCGCAATAATATCTACTTCCGTTAGGAAAATCCAAGTTTTTTGTTAGTAGAGTATGTATTTATTCTGTAACACCCAAGATTCTATCTCACACTAACTGACTCAGTGACATTTTCCACTCTGCGTTAGTAAACCTATTACGAAACCACTACATTATGCGTAAAAAACTGAATTCAGAGCAATTGTTTTCATACCAAAACATTACATTTATAATTTTGTTTACTCTTACGTTTAAAGCTTACATTTTAACTAAACAACATCAATAGCTTAACACGTCACATTTACTATATAACTGCACAAACATAAAACTCAACACCATATTCAAATTTTAACTTAACATAACCGAACATAAACAAAATAAGGTATCAACACTTCTTAAATATACGGAAACAGGTTACGACACATAAAGGAATTTTTAACTAAGAGCAGGTTTGTATTGAAAGAAAAACATTTAATTTTCCTTCATGTTCTTGAAACAATTCATTGGACCCCTTACGCCAGTTTGAACGAGGTGAAATCAGAACCCATTTAAAGTGTCATCGATTTTCATTGCTGTGTGTTAATTTTTCTTTTGAATTTTAATATATTTACTTGCTTGTTTTTTAATTATTTTAGAGCTTAAAACTTAAATTGGTTGATACCGTTCGAAGATTGAAATGTTTTCTTTGCATTGTAAACAACAAAAACCTCAACAACAACTCGTGAAATTTACTTACGTTTTCTTTAACCGAATCCAAAAAAAAAAGAAAATGGAATATTAAAAATAACAAACATATTTTAAGACTTATATGTAAATAAAAGCCAACAAGGAATGAGATTATTAATTTTAAATTTAAGAAGAAAATAGTCAGTTTTATATTAACATAAATTGCATTTAGTGTATATAAATATTTAATATTTTATATTTATTATTAAAAATTTTCACAATACAAAAAGTCTTAATTATAAAATAATATGATAGAAAAACATGACAATATTATACTTCAAAATGTTGTGTTTATTTTTCTTTTTCTTTTTTTTTTTTTATTGAAAAACTTAAATAATTCTTGAAAACTTCAAAAGAACTGAAGAAGAATGGAAATAAAAACGAATTATTGCCATTGAATTGTAGATTTTTTCCTCTTTTCCGTTTTATTAACTAGATTTTTTTTCTCTCATATTAAAACATAAATATTTAGTAGAGGATGAGGCTTGGAAATTAAATTTAAAATTTTAGTAAAAATATTGTCAATTTCATTTTTAATTGTCAATTTATGTAAGTTTATTAATAAATAATATTAAAACTTATTCGATCATAGAAACCATAAAATCATAAGGCTTATAATATATGAGATGGAAAATATTTTGAATTGCACAAAAGTCTTTTATGTATTATATTGAAATAGTCAAAAGTCATTCAATTCATAGCTTTAAGTAATTATAAGTAATAGACCTTTAGAATGAGTGTTTGCTTAGATATTTGTTTCTACTCAGTTTCCTTACCACGGCCGTACTGTAATGCACAACTCATCAAATACCAAAACTGCTCCTCACTGAATCAATTTCGGAATATTTTCGTGTCCAAAGGCTAAGCATCAACAGCTCCCCAATATACTATAGTGTGCCCTACACTAACAATTGCTGCTAGCTAAGCAGCAATAAAGGCTATCTCTGCCACCCTAATCAGGTCGAAGCTTGTTTCTTGCTGTCGCGAAGAGCTAAAGGTTCTTGGCACACAGCTCTGCTTGGTTCCTGGCCACAGTGATGTGCCAGGCAACGAAAAAGCGGATGAGCTTGCAAGAGAAGGCTCTACATTAGACCCCTCTCTCATAGACCATTTTATAGTAATTCCGTTATGTGAACTGAAACATAACGTCAGTAAAATCGTCCTTCATAAATCCAACATCAGATGGAATCTCCTAGAAATCTGTATCAATACCATGAAACTATGGCCAAGATACGATAAGAAAAGATCCGACAGGATTTTAACCCTTCACAAACCTTCCTTATTGGCAAAATAACAGGACACAACCCACTTGGCTACCATAAGAAGAAGGGGCTTAGTACCGATGACCTTTGTATAGGCTGCAGTGATGAGAACGAGCATGAAAGTACTGCTTATTTTCTCTGCCACAGTCCTCCACTCTGTTTTACTAGTACGAAAACTCTAGGCAACTTCTCCTTTAATGAACTAGAGAGCTATCCGAACTGCCAGGAAAAAGCTTACTAAGCTTGGTCAAGACCTCTAAACGAACCACATGATTCATAGGTTATTTATTTTTTTTTCAGGAAGTTACACTACTTCGGGGTACCACAATGGATCTACATTGATCTAAGTATGACGGTAACAATACCAACTGTCATCCCGCTTAACCTAAACTAAGCATCAACAGCCCAAATTTTATTTTTGTTTCAAGTGGGCATGGTTAGGTTAGGTTAAAGTGGCTGCTGATACAGAATCTAGAAAATTACTTCTTACTAGTCGAACCATTTTGAGCTTTTTATAAAGCGAAGAAGATATTTGATATCCTTATTAATCAGAAGTGTCCGTAGATTAGTGGTTAGGTGCGTTGGCTGCTAAGCAGGACATCGTGGGTTCGAGTCCTACTCGTACCCAAAGTTTTTATTTCATCTTTCACGGAAACTGCCTCTTAGTAAGAACTGACAAAACTTCCAAGAGTATCATCTGTCATGAAAAAGTGCTTCTCAACTTTGCCGTTCGGAATCGGCGTTGAATTGTAGGTCCCCTCAATTCTTCACACGCACCCAGAGAATTGTTGATGAGAGTTAGCCACTTAGGCCTTGGCTCTTCAAGTATTGTCGCGCCACTCTATTTATTTTATTTTTTATTAGCTAGTTCACTGGGTTTATCATAAAAGTATTCTCGCAGGCAGATGAAGTTTGCGTCTTAGACATGTGCAGAGAAGGTGAAAGATTGTTTCTTCTTCTTCCTCGTCCATACAGCTCCTGTAGAAGTCATTTGAGGCTACACCAAGTCGTATTGCGTGCCTGTCTATAAGACAGTCTCCCGTTTTAGGACACCTAATAGGGAGCTAATATGAAATCTGCTTTGAGATAACAAGTCCTTAGAGCGCTTTAGGTCTAGTGACGACCATATGAACTTTGTGACTGCGGACGAAAATTGTGGTAAAATGTACCATCTATACCTTGTTATCATTAAGGCTGTTTCTTTCAGCAAAAGTTTGAATGTAGCTCGGTATACCTATCTTTTCCCTTTCAGATAAGATAGGTATGACGGTTCCATTTTTATCGAGTTCATCGGCTCTACAATTTCCCGTGATGTCTCTGTGGCCCGGCACCCAGCAGAGGTGAATATTAAATTGCTGCGCCATCTCCATAAGAGATGATCGACAATCGAGGGCCGTTTGAGAATTGGTTGAGACCCCGTCGACAGGTTTAATAGCAGCCTGACTGTCAGAGAAGATGAGGATATCAGAAGTTGATACATATCACGTTTCTCTTAGCCAGGAAAGAACCTCTTTGATCGCTAAAATTTCCGCTTGGAAGACGCTATAATGATTAGGGAGGCGGAATGAGATGCTTAGATTAAGCTTTTTCTGAGTACACACCACTGCCAACTATGAGCAAAAACTGCTCAAGGTTTTTTTTATCATTTATTTTCGAAGTAATATAACACAGTGTAATGTAACATAATCGAAAAAAAGATAAATTTGAATCAACGATAACGATGATGCACAGGACAACAGTAACGCGGTCGATTATGATCACAAGTCTCAATAATTTTAACGCATTTATCATAGCTTCGTTAACCTATTAATCGACGTATATTAGTGCTGATTTGCGAGGGCTCTCAAAAGTTAATAGTGGTTCTGACCTCTATTAAGTTGAGAGCAAACTTACTTACTTAAGGTGGCGCTACAGTCCTTTGTGGACTTGGGCCTCAATCAACAGTCTCCGCCAGCTATCTCGGTCCTTAGCTAGTTGTCTCCGGTTTTGCACTCCAAGTTGATTGAGGTCCTCTTCCACTTGAGTGCGCCACTTGAGTGCGCCACCTGAGTCGCGGTCTTCCTCTCCTCCTACGTCCCTCGGCAATAGTGTCGAAGGCTTTCCGGGCCGGAGCATTGGTGTCCATCCGCTCTAAATGACCGAGCCATCTGAATCTCTGGACCTTGACCCTTCTGGCTAGGTCCATGTCGTTGTACAACCCGTAAAGTTCGCTGTTATATTTTCTTCGCCATTCCCCTTCAATGCACACAGGGCCAAAGATGACCCAAAGAACTTTCGTCTCGAAGCAGCCTTAGGCACTTTCATCCGATTTTGTCAAAATCCATGCTTCTGCACTGTACAGCAGGACTGGGATGATGAGTGTGTTGTACAGTTTTACCGTAGTTGCTCGAGAGAGTGCTTTTCCCCTCAATTGTTTTCTTAGCTCAAAGAAACAGTGATTAGCAAGAGTTATTCTTTGTCTGATCTCGGCACTGGTGTTGTTGCCCGTGTTTATAGTGGAGCCTTGGTAGACAAACTCCTTTACTACCTTGAAGTTTTTTGCGTCTATTGTGACGTTCTGTTCGAGCCGTCGGTGTTGGGTGTCCTTCCTCGAAGACAGCATATACTTCGTTTCGCCCTCATTTACCGCTAAACCCATTTTTGCCGTTTCTGTCTCAATTCTCACAAAGGCGCCATTGACATCACGCTGTGTTCTTCCCATTATATCAATATGTTCGGCATACGCGAAAAGTTGAACAGATTTTTGGAAGATAGGGCCTCTGGCGTTGACGTTGGAGTTCTGTTCTATCTTATTAAGAACGATGTTAAAGATATCGCATGATAGTACATCGCCTTGTCCGAATCCTTTTTTGACGTCGAAAGATTCCGTAAGCTCTTTGCCAACCTTTATAGAGCAGCGTGAGTTCTCCATCGTCAACATTTGCTTGGGTCGTCATCAGTGTATCCGTCCGTTTCCGAGGCCTGTTGTTGTTTCGCAACTCTATTCTTTTCTACGTGGTTGGGAAGTCACCCCGACGCACAACCCTCAACCTGGAGTACCAGGCACTTGATGTGACTCCAAGTGCAAGAGCCGGAAAAACCGCTCCTTTTACGGCCTGGGCTTCAAATAAGTCAAAGTAGCCCGTAAAGGTGTTCGCCAAGTAGTTCGGCCTAACTGGAAACGGAGACGCCACCGTTGATTCCAAAGAAGAAACTCATTCGCTGCCGTCCCTCGGTGGGAGTGGGGTGCCTTGGTAGGAACATTCATTTGCTGTGGGGTAATAAGTAGTAACAGCCTACTCCGCTTCGACCTGTCGACCATGGGAGGCCCATCTGCGAAAACAAGTTTCGCCATCGCATAGCTCTAAGCTTCATAGTACTAGCATCCTCGGTGAATACCAGCCATAAACTGGTTTTACCAATTTGAGAGTCAACCTTAGTTTATCAGATGATGAGCACGAACCCTATATATATTTTTTTAAAAGAGATGTTAATCTACTTCTAAGAAATTTCGAGATTCGATAGTTGCATTTATTAAAGACTGACAGAATAAGAATACCAGTATTTAGAATTGTTATTTTTTTATTTTTACTAAATAAATTTAAAATTATTAATAGTTTAGCCATTTTATTTAGAAATAAAATCTCTTTTAGCTATAAGTTCTTAAATATTAAGATAGACGAAATTCAAACTGCATACACTCTCTGGATGGTTTAGCAAAAAATGAAGAGACCAAGTTTTTTTTTAACTCTTAGTTTAAATTTTAAAATACAATTCAAAAAGGACAGCCTTACTTCGCAAAAATCATAACTTCAAGCCACTTATTTAATTTAAGCATATATTTAGCATTTAGCAACGCAAAAAAAAATACGAAAATAAAAATCCAAGAGAAATACCATCTAGCTAAAAGAGAAATCCAAATTGTACAATTTTGTGTAATTTTTGTGTCCTTCTAGGAACTTATTTCAATTGCATTATGTTTATGGTGGCCTCATCAGTTGTGTCAACCATACTTATCCTCAATTATCATCATAGAAATCCAGATACGCATGAAATGAGTGAATGGGTAATATAAAAAAATATATCACATAACAAAAACTACTTAAATTCACACCACCAAAAAACATTAAACAATAAAACAAAAAGCTTATAAAATCAACCAACCCAAAAATAATTATAAAAAATGTAGAAAACTCACATAACAACATTTTTAGAATTAATATTTATTCAAAAGCAAACAAACACACTTCTTATAGAAAAACAATACCTAAACAAAAAACACGTAAAGCAGTAATTCAATGGGATTAATTGCATAATTAAATTACTATAGTAAATAAAAAGAAAACGATTTAATTTTTCATTATGAATTTGAATTTGTCCTCTATCTATACCTTTTAATTGCATGCCTTGAAAAAAAATGTCTACAAACACGCCTGTAATGAAAAAAATGTAGCATTTGAATATTGGTTAAAATTTCTTATATGAGCGCAAAATGAATGACAAATAAAAAATATAAAAAAAAAATTATTTAAAATCAATCTCCTTCATAGATTCGAGTTATATTCCTCTATTGGTTGCCTTGTATATTACGAATGCAAAGACCGGGACAAGTGGGTTACGAATGTCCACCGCCTCCGTCGAGCTCGTCTTCGGATAAAAAGCAACAAATGCAAAATGTTGAACTCAAGGAAAGGTAATCCAATCATTTTTAATCAACATGATCGTGTGCCCATTGACTCTCGAGTATTCATATTTGAATTAAAGTGTTCCGAAGGGATCGTTATGAGTTGTTCCGATTGGTTGGAATTTTTTTTTTGTCATGCGAAATATTTATTTTGTCCATGAAATGGGTTTTGAAATAATTGATGTTTTTAATGCAACTATATTCATTTTTAGATCATCAAAATCTTTGCTGGCAAATGTCTTGGATATCGATGATGATTTCCGGTGCAACCATAGATGTTCCAGTGCTACGATACCGCATCAACAGGCATACTACCGAGCTGTTTACAGGTATGGTATTAAGAGGACATCACTTTAAGAAGGGTGTTGAATGAGTAAGATTGTTGGCTGCGGTTTATTTCTCCCTTTTCTATAGTGGAAGTATTACGATGTTTTATATTTCTTCAATATTTGTTTTGTTGGATCTCGGTCGCCTGGAGTGGCCACAGTATGTTTGTTTGAATGTATTTTATTTTTCATGGGTACTGCCTATTGAGAAGCGCTAACAACACTTCCAAGAGTATCAGCAAAAAAAGCTTCTTAGCTTTGCCATTCGGAACCGGCGTTAAATTGTAGGTCCCGTTAATTCTTCACACTTAGGCCTTGGCTCTTCTAGAGCTCCACTCCACTCTATTTATTTGTTAATTAGATTAAAAAACAATTGATTTTAAATGTCCCCCCTGCTCGCTGATGCCAGTGGGGCATTTTACCAAAAAGCTATTATTAGGTATACTGTTTGGAGAGTTAAGTTAGGAATATCCTCAATTGTTTCTCGAATGGACTGCCTTAGTTCATTCAAATTTGTTTGTTTTGCTCTGTAAACTTCCTGTTTGCAATAACGCTACAAGAATAAGTCAGGTGCTCTTAGGGTGGCAACCTGGGGCGCCAACGGAATTTGGAGTTTCTTGATAACAGTTTATTGGGAAATTTTTCATCACATTGTTGATATTACAGTCCAACCTATGTGAAGAGTTGCATCATTTTGTTAAAACCACACAAAATTGGAAGTAATTCGTATTCGGCGTTATTCTGAATAGGAAAACTCTCTCAACATGCTCAAGTCTCCACTAATCGAAACGGTGTGTACGTCCTCTTCAAAGAAGTAGGGCCTGACAATGCAGGTGGGATGACAACTGCAAACCACATTATGATACGAAGTGGTTGCAATTCCATCGCATATGGATTCTGGGCCTCGTCAGACCTAAAAAGACAGTTCAACATGTTTCCATCCTCTTCACCTCTCGCTCTGAAATCGACAAAAAGAAATTGGTGTTGTTCTGAAATTCCTGGGATTTTTTAAAGATCTGCATGTTAGGTTGGAGACTTTCCTGGTCTTAAACTCCCTAAAAAGATTCCCAGCTAATTCAATTGTTCCAGCGAACTTGTTGCGCTATTAAGTTTCACTATCCATATCTTAACTTCGTTAAAGTTGGTAACATATAATACTATTCGTCTTCTTCATCTTCGAAAACCCTTAAGGGAATTGAATTATTACAATGTGCCAGTTTTGTTCATCGAGGATCTTTTATTCAAAACCTCCAATTTGGGACATTAATGTCATTTCCACACTAACTTACCTTTTATCTTGTATGGGAGCGGCGAAAATCTTTTGGAATTATAATTCTTTAATTTTTAGACAAGGAGACGATGGAAGTGTAGGTCCAGTTGGAGATAGCCGAATCCATGAAGCTATATCCCATACTTGTTTGAGTTCGTCAGCGGAATACGAATTAGCGCTTATTCTGAAAGAACTCCGATGGATAACAGATCAGGTTAAAAAAACACTAAATTGATAGTTTAACGATAAGAACTCAAAAATGCTTAATGATAAATTGTTGTTTGTTTTGAAAAATTTAAATAAATTTTAGCTGAAAAAAGAAGACGAAACTGGCGATGTAACGCGTGATTGGAAATTTGCTGCAATGGTAGTCGACCGCCTGTGCCTTATAATTTTCACGCTGTTTACAATAATCGCAACACTCGCTGTATTGTTTTCTGCTCCACATTTCATTGTAAGTGTATTTAAAAAAATATATCAAAGCCAATATTGCAAACTGTTTTTGTCTTTCCAGTTTAATCACTAAGATCAAATCGTGTTGCCAGCAGCTGAGTATTAAAGTGAAACAAAAACAACAAAAACGTGGACACTTAACTACACTCTCCAATATCAGTTCAATCTAAATTTATAAACAAACCCCACATTTAGACGTATTTTGTTTTCAGTAGATTTTAATAATAAAAACAAATTGAGTTGGCCTGTTTAAATGTCCCCTACCTTGTTATGCATAATAGTATTAAGTTAACAAAAAAAAGAAGAAAATTATAATAATAATACAAAGGATAACGCCAAATAAGCAAAATAGGAAAATGTTCAAATAACAAATTATAAATTTTGTTATTAGATTGTGCCTAGTTAATATAAACGCAAATATATTTCTGTAATAAAATGTATAAGTTTAAAATTTATGTTTTTTCGTTTGCTTTTATTTAATCTTAAATGTAATATTAATTTTAAATTAATGATAACGAATTAATGAAATGAAAACAAAAAAAGAAATATTTATAAAACATGGTTGGTGCTGTGATAACGGACAATTGTTGAAAAAAAAAAACAAAACAAATAAAATGTTATAAAACTTAATTTTACAATATAATTGAAAATATGTTTGTTTGTTGTTTTTGTTTTAATAAATTTAATTAAAAAACAAAATAAAAATCGCATAAATGTATCATTTAACTGCTTTTTTGATAATTTTAAACATGCATACAAACATAAAATTAAACAAAAAATATTAATCGCAATTAGTAAACACTTTTAAATAAACTATTTACAAATTTAACAAAAACAACAACAACAGCAACAACAAAACAAAAAAAAACATATTTATAAGCAAAATAAATTAAAATTTAAACAAAACAAAATTACATTGATGAAAATTAATATTTAAACAAAAACATATAATGAGAAAATTAAAACATAACCTTAAAGTTAACTATTTTAATTAAAACGAAATAATAAAAAAAATATAAAAAAAATACGTACATTGATTTCTCTGGCAAGCACTAAGATTTAGTGTTTCCAAGAAGATGAACAAAAAAACATTAACACACTTAAAAATTAAATATATATGTAGATATATTTATGATTTACTAAATTAACAATTACAAAAATACTTTATACAAAAACAAAATGGGATAATCGAAATTAATGACAAATACCCTTAACTACGGAATTTGATAGTTTAAATAAATTTAAACAAAAGCAATGTATCATTTTACAAAGTAATTGAACGAACAAAACACAAAAAAATATCATTAAAATGTTAAGTAGTGTAGTTAACATCTTCAATAAACAAATTGTTATAAACTGATCAGTTGTTCAAAAATGCGGTTGAAAGGGTTGTTGGTTGAGAGAATTAAACATTTAAACTTAATTTTCTTTTCAATTTACGTTCAAAATCAATGAAAAACACAACCTTAACAAAAGCCATTACAAATTTCGTTTAGAATTTATTCCCTTAAAAGCAAAACAAAAACATTTTACTCTCTGAATGAGAGCGATTCATATTTAAGAGCCAAAAATTGCATAACTTCAAATTGCTAACAAACGGAAAAATACAAAGCTTTAACTAATTTTATTTTATTTTTTTAAGATTTAGTAACTCGTGTCAAATTTTCAGGAATGAATTTAAATTTAAAAATCATATTCTTATAGACAGTTTTCTTTGAAATTTAGGTATAGTGAATTCCATAAAACATTGTTTCGCTGACGATAGTACCCTTAGCTTCTCATTTTCGTTTCCAGACTCACACCCCTCCTCTTCGGATGTGAAACTGCAATGGCAAAATATGATAAGCTCATTACACTCTGATTTAAACAGCATTGTACAATGGGGAATTAAAAACCGTGTAGAGTTAAATGCTTCGAAAATTCAATTCTGTCTGGTTTCGTTGAAGCGAGATAGACCTTACTTGCTGTCCATCAGTGGCACTTGCATCAATGAGACCGAACATCTCTTGATTCTCGGTATGTGCATCACTGACCACCTCTTGTGGACCGAGCGCATACGCGATGTCGCCAAAAATGCAGCAAGATATTTGGGTTTATTAAGACGGTGCATGAAATGTTTCTCCCCGTCTGATCTGGCTATTATCTGCAAGACTTGTATCCGTCCAAAGCTTGAGTACAATTCTCATCTTTGGGCTGGTGCTCCAGCTATTTACATACTTAAGCCTCTTGGATGGTATACAAAAAAGAGCAGTAAGAATGATTTGTGAGAGAGATCACTAACTCATTCACTTCATTGGAACACCGTCGTGACGTTTCGTGTCTCTCCTTGTTTTATCGTTACTTCTACGGTAATTGCTCTAGTGAAATAGCTAGTTTCATTCCACCCCTTAAACAATTCAACCGTAATACCCGCGCTTCTAGGAATTCACATCGGTTTACCCTCGAGCCCAACTTCGGTCGTACGCTCAAGAACTACGCAATTGTGGGACTCTCTTCCACACTCTGTCTTTCCCGATCATTGCAGTGTTCAGAAATTTAAGACCAATATACACCGGTACCTCCTCTCCAACCCCTTTCCTCTTTCCTAAAGCACTCACTGAGTCTATGGCATAATAAGGGTATAAAAACCCCTTGAGTGTGTGCTTATTAAAAAAAAAAAAAAAAAAAAAAACAATTTCAATTTTTTATATAAAAATGCATTGCTGATAAGAATTCTTACTTAGATTTTTCTACAGCTTTTGTAACTAATCTGTGTTGCAATGGGAGATTCGGGAACGGACTTTTCATGGTTGCATAAGCGCGACTAAGTGCGCCCTCCTATCAAAGAAAAAAACTTATTTCATGGCAAGATTTAGGTTGTTTTCACTTCACAACGGACAGATTACTGACCTCAACTTCGGTTTCGTTGGTGACCGTTGGTGACAGATGGAAGGTCACCTTGATTACTTATGATCCCGTCACTTATGATTTCTCCTTGGCAGCTCGCGCAGCAGCTTGCTTCTGTCTCTTTCATTGCTAGTTCATCTACTGTTTCATTCCCGTCTTTATTACTATATCCAGGAACCCAGCAGAGTTTGGTTAGTGTGGCAAATGCTATTTTGTTTCTTCCTGCAGTTTATGATCGCCTTTGATTTTATAGTCTCACTGGCTTAGGCTTTGTCATCAGGACTCTAGTTTTTCTTGGTGTACCAAATAATAAATCTCAGCCTGAAACACACTGCAATCATCTTGGAGTTTATATGACTCTCTAATATTGAGAGATTTGCAAAATACTCCAGCTCTTGTTCCTATAATTTCATTTTTGAAGCGTCAGTATAGACGGCGATGCCATGTTCACTGATGAGCGTTGCCTCGGGCTTGAATTTTTATCTCCGCTCTTGATCCATCTAGTTAAGCCAGATTAAGGCCAACGACGTGGTGGGTGAAAACGCAAACTGGAACTGGCTGCATTTTGTCTTCTCTCTCTCTCTCTCTCTCTCTGTCTCTGTCTCACTTTTTGTCTCTCTCTCTCTCTCTTGTGAAACTCCCGTCAGAGCAAGTGTTTTACAAATTTCAAAACGTAAAACGAGACAGGTTTTTCTTCTATATATTTTTTTCACTTTTTGCGATGAATTTTCAACATATGTCAAAAATTCATTTCGAAATTCATTTTACAATTATCCAAGCAAGCTATTATTTTGCTGTCGTTTTATTTTAAATCAAAGAAAAACATGGTCACTTTTGTATGTTCCATGCCTTCGTATCTCTTTCTCTATCCAGATCTATTTTCTTCATTCTTTGGTTTGCTTCTTTGAGCAGGAGATTTTTCTGTGCTCTGGAGAAAAATTCCCGCTGTGCACTGTTCATTTAAAGCGTGCAAAGAAACACACCTTTTAGTGGTATAATTTATTTAGTTACGTATACGCCACAGTGAACATTATCTTTTGCTATCTTCAATTCAATCAAGTATCGTAACACTTTTTTAAAAAGTATTTTTCTTTTTTGATGACAGAGTATTTTTTCATAAAACTAAAGTCCCTAAACGAAAAAAATCGCTTCAATTATTCTAAAATAAACCCTTAAAGAGATGAGATGGTTTGAAAAGCGTTTTTTTAAATACTTGTCACAAGATTTAAGAGAAGACTGTAACAGTTTCATGATATCTATATTATGCAGATAAGGAAATCCCTTCACTCATCTTGGATTTGTGATCCCAGGCGATTTTTGATTTGACAGTTTAAGTGAATATGTAAGAGTGATAATATTTCCATTTTAACTTTCATTTGTCGTTTATATTTTTATTTTCAAATAAAACTAGCATGTGCAAACTTTTCTGATTAACTTTTCTTTCATTTATTACAAAAAACCACAATTGCAACAAGAGCTTAGAACAAAGAAGCCTTAAATTACATTAAATGTTGATAACGTTTAACGAGTCTTCTATTTCCTGTATGCTTAGATATACTTTGAAGATATTTCACTATATATTATGTAAATCGAAGCTTAAGCAATACTTGGAAAATTGCAATTTTCACAAAGGTTCTAAATAAAATTTGATTGGCGTATGCATTTTTTAACAGCCAAAAAAAATATTACAGAAAATTCTTGGAGTTTATATTTGCAGGAATATTCTATCAATGGTAGTTTGGCGCAACTACTAGGACTTAAGATTATAACCTAACTTAGTTGTGCTGCTGTAGAAATAATGTTTATGCAAAAACAAAAAAACGTTGCTCCAGAGTTCGAAATATGTTAAATATACTGCTTCTATAAAAGAATCCCTTCCAAGACTTAGTAGACCGCATTTTTCCATTGATTGACCCTTTTTGAATCCCCAAAAATCGACATTCATAAATGCATTCATATAAAAATAAATACGAATATATTTGTACAACAAAATAAGCTAAATAAATAAATATTATAAACCTTAATAATAAAACTAAACACAAAAAAAAAAAAAAACAAAAAAAAACAAATAAAATAAAATAAAATACATAACATAAAGTTGTAAGCTAATTAGCATTTAAAGTTTAGAAAACAAAAAAAAAAACAAAATCAAATGTTATCAGCCGTTAAACATTTTATAACGAATCAAACATATGTTATGGTTGAAAACATTATGTCATATTGACATTTAAATATTGTTAGTCACTAAAATTTAAAAAGAACAAACATACACTAAATTAATAATAACAATTTAAAACAATGAGTCGTGAATAACTCATACATTTGTAAGTCAGAGTTTTTTGAATTTCGATTGCGTCTATACAAAATGTTGTATTGTAGTCTTGAGATAACATTTTTGGGCGTACTTTTGACGTAACATGACATACCCAGGTTTGGTGGTATATAGAAATATATTTAAAGAGCAAAAAAAAAAAATTAATATAAGATTATTGTCTTCCTTGCTTAATACAGGAAAAATTATATTCCACTTAAGAATATATTTTGATAATTTTTCAAAAATAATGTTTTCGGGTTTTCATACTTTTTTTTTTGTTTTTCACTCAAAATTTTCAATTGTCATTCATACAAAATGCAATTAAAAACAGTATTTTTTATTTTTTTATTCAACCACTCAGGAGAACAAGAAGTAATTAATTAACAACAAACAAATGAAGCGTTGAGAATGAGAAGGTGCTAAGTGACATATTTCGAGTTTCGAGTAATCTTCGTCTAAAGTTTTTGGCTTGCAACTTTTTTTCTGAAAGTGATATAAATTTAAAAAAAGAGTAATAAAAAAGCTTTAAAAATAGAAGTTTAGGTATAGCAAAACATTTTATTTAAATTCATTACAAAGTGTTGTTCTGGACAAAAAATGTACTTGGCACCTTTATGCAAGAAGAATTTTATTTTTTTTTCTTATGAAGGGGATAAGTAAATCTAGTAACCTTAAAGATGAATAATATCCATGCTAAGTAATGGGAGTATTCAATCAAAGTCAGGTTATTCAATGTGTACCAAATATTCCAGCAGAAGAACAGTCCAAGGAGGTGTACTATGTCCTATTTTATGGCTTTTCGTCATGAACAGCATTCTTGTGAAAGGTTCGCCGATGATTTGGTCATTCTAGTTTCCAAGCATGATCAGTGAAATCAACAAAACCGAGTTGATGTTCTTAACCACCAAAACCAAAGTACCACATTTCGCTCGGTTAAACGGTTAAGTACTAACATTGTCTTCCAGTGCTAAATATCTGGGCGTAATTCTAGACACCAAATTAAACTGGAAGCTTAACATTGAAGAACGGCTGAGATATGCGTGCGTTGCCTTCTTCGCCTGCAACAAAACCTCCGGTTAAAGGGCGGCCTCTATTCGAAATAATGAAATAGACTTACACAGCGGTTGTAAGATCGATACTTGTTTATGGTTCCATTGTTTGGTGGCCTGCTCTTAGCAAAGCCTACATAGTAAACAAGCTTGCAAAGGTGCAGAGAAATACTTGCGTAGGGATATCAGGGGCAATCAGTTCCTGTCTAACGGATGCACTTAACGTCATCTTGGACCTTCTTCCGATTGGCCTCTTTATTAAATATCAGGTGTCCTGCAGTATCTTGAGACTCAAAGATATAAGCTGCTGGAAAACTAGATCCTACGGGCACTGCAACCAAACAAGCCTGATACCATCAGACATCCTATCCACTACCACCGATTACTGCATCCCGACCCTAAACACCTCAAAGAATTTTATAGTCTTGCTCCCGTCAAGAATCGACTGGGACGAAGGCGATGTGACGAAAGACTTCAACACAACTATCTTCACGGATGGTTCGAAGATGGAATGCGGTGTTGGTGATGGTGTCTTCTGTGAATCTCTTAAGATTTCAAAATCCTATAGACTTCCCGACTTTGCCAGTGTATTCCAGACAGAATTGTTAGCGATAAAGGAAGTCTTATAGCCCTTAAAAATATCCAAAAGAACCAAAATGTAGCTGTAGTAACAGATAGTCAAGCAGCTATTAAAGATATTGATTCAGCTTTTTCATGCTCTAAATTGGTCCAGCAATGCAGAAAGGCCCTCAAGGAATTTGACCTAAGCGTCACTGTAATCTGTATACCGGGCCATAGGACTATGAGGAAATTAGGAAGGCTGACGAGCTAGCTAGGCAAGGATCGGCCCTTCATAACTCATTGGCAGTGAGAGAATATGCTCCTCTTGGAGTTGTGATGGGCAAAATCCTGACCAAATACACATCAGAAGTAAACCTTAGGAAGAATAGGTCCACTAGTTGCGTTATATCTAGGATTGTTGCTTCTTGCACAGGAAACAGGCAAAATTGGGTTTACCATGCAACACTTTCTGCCGTAGCTTTGAGGATGAAAATAAAACAGTTCCACACTTTCTTTTTCTTTGGCTAGGAAAAGAGCACTCCACTTAAGTAGAGAGTTCTTCAATGGTATTGAGGAACTCTAAGAATTCAAGATCAAAGACATGATCTCTTACCTCAATATTACAAAGTGGCTTTAGCGCCCCCCCCCCCCACTGCTCCCTTACTTCTCCTTAACTAAATGGCACTATGAGATAATAGGCCGTAGTGTGGGAGAATAATACTTCATTATGTACGTGCGATACATATATTTACATTATCCCTAACCCATTTTAAAATTTTTTGCTAACTACGATATTGAATTCAAATTCTGGAAGAACTGATTATTTTTTTTTGTGAGCAGTTAACACCTTTTTGGAAAAAAAATATACTCTCAAAATTCGTTCTGAACTCATAAAAGTTCACCTTTATGCCGTACAAAAGATAAAAAGAAGAATTTCGTTATCCTCTTTATCTAAGACTAACTTCGAAACAAATGGGACTAAAAAAGAGCCGTACGACCAAATTATAAGTTGTCGCTTGACGCCTTTATCTGCTGCAGAAAAAAATGAAAAATTCAAAAATGTCAGTTAACCTCTTCTCATTCTCAACGCTTCAAATGTTTTTATTTTCAATGAATATGTACTAAAAATTAAAATGGTGAAAAAAATCAACCTTCATGATTTTTCCTGAAAAAAAACTTACTAAGTATCTGAATATGATTCAAGCTTTCAACAAAATCAAATCCTACATTTATCGCACCAAAAAAGAAAAAAAAACCAACTCTTTGAAAAATTGAAAACAACCTACATACGAATAAGCAAAAGTTGCAGTTTTATAGGAACACAACAATTAGCACTGTTTGAATCTCAAGTTCTGTGGCTTCATGTTCTTAAATAAAAATAAAAGTTAAATAATTTTTACTAAACAAAAACTCCATACACACCTTACGCAATCTGAGGTTACATTAAAATATCTTTATAACAACTTTTAAGAAATGACACAGAAAACTGCCAACAAGCAATCACTACGAACTTATCAAAAAAATGAAAAAAAAAAAATCAATTCAATATACTCCAATGCAACAGTTTGCCAAATTATCCATTTCTAATTTGTTTATTTAATTTTTACTATTTAATTCAATTAAAATTTTAACAGTGGAAACCAATCAACAACAAAACAGGAAATTAAAAATCAAATACAAATAACAAAAAAACAAGGATTTTAAGGGTTTTTGAATTACATATGGTTTCAATTAATAAAATAAGCAACAAAAGAACTAATGAAACATGTCATTGAAAAATTAAAAAAAAACTGCATTCAGTCATTAGAGAGAGAAGAATTAATGAATTTTTTCAAACATCTTACTTTATTTAATTTTATTTTATTAAAAAAAAAATCGAAACGTAAGATTAAATGCAACTGGTTGATGATGAATTTTCTAATTTCTTGTTAAATAAATTGATTTATTTGACGGAAAATTCCTGGAACAGCTTTGATATAACTACAATAATGGAACAACGTAAACAACAGAGAGTGAAAAACTTACTATGAAGTATTCTTAATTTAAAAATATTGAATTTTAAAATTAAACTTTGTTAAGGAAAATATAAAATTATAATTTGACAACCTACACAATAAAATATTTATATGAATTTTATAGTAGATGGACAACAAATTGCAAATATGTTAACATTATGTTAAGTTTTTCTCAAAATATGTTAATTAAGACTATGTAAATAAAAATCATCAATTTTGCATTAGTTGAAAAAAAAATGTTCTTCTTTTTTGTTGCTTTAAGAAACCGGTTATTCAGAGTTCATAAAATTGAACTCAGCTTGAACTAGTCAAGGGAAAATGTGGGGACCCAAGAAGACAATAGTTGGGAATTCTCAATGATCCTGAAATTCCCAACGAGAAAAGGGAACAGACGCTAGACGATAAAACAAATCTATGAACCTAAACTCCCAGCCAAATTCGTAATAGAAACAAGAAAATATAATAAAGAATAATATTCAATTTTGGTAAGCCCTGAACGAGATCCTGAAAAAGGAAGATCCTCTAAACTGCGCCAACTACAGAGGAATAAGTCTACTAAACATCGCCTACAAGATCCTCTCTGCCATAATATGTGAACGTCTGAAGCCTTTCGTCAACAATCTGATCGGCCCTTATCCATGTGGCTTCAGGCCAGGAAAGTCAACCATCGACCAAATTTTCACGTTGCGGCAGATCCTGGAAAAGACCTATAAACCAAATCGATACCCACTAGGGTTTTCGGTCCCGGGTTCCCGGGACGGGAATTCCCGGGAATTTAGGCGTTTTTGTTCCCGGGAATACATTTTAGAAATACCCGGGTACCCGGGAACATTCAAAACTTATTTTTTGCTTTGTGATAAAAGATTTTAAAGGTAGAACAAATAATTTTGAAATCATTTTAACGAACTTTAAAAACATAATCACAGTAGAAAAATATGCACATGTAATGTGCTGACGCTGCTGTATTTTCAAAGTATTTTCGTTTTTATGTTAATTGTGTTATATTTTTCTTTCTACTTTCAAGTGATTGATAAGTTCATATATACCTATATTTTTCGTATTTTTTTTTAATACAGCGAAATATAAGACTTAAGAGATGTTTGTCAGTTCTCAAATTGGTAGAGTCTTTGGTTTATTTATTTTATGTGTATGCAATGACATTTTGTCTAGCTTTATTTTTGTGGCGGTCCTTTGCAGTGTATCTATTTAATAATTATGGGTTAACAATCTTCCAAAGCCTGGAATTATTTTGAAAAAGATTTAAAAAAATAATGAGTTGGTAAGGTTTACCATGTGTCCAAAAATGTTGTCCTGTTGAGGATCGTCCCACCACCAACTTAAATATACCTTGTTTAGCCATAAGAACTGTTACAACTGTTAAAAGCTCTTACATAGGCTTTAAATAGTTGTGGCCATTGTTTCTTAGCCAACGACGCCGCTCTTATCTAAACTGCCTTTAGGCTGTCTAAATTTCGGTGGAGAGACCTGCAGGCCATGCCCTCCAGCCCTGACCACAAGCTGTAATCCAGCGGATTAAGATCTGGACTTCCCGATGGCCAATCCTCAGCAGCAATCAGTTCCGGAATATTTCACCTTACCAACTCTTGTGTCGTTTAAGACTTGTATGCCGGAGCAGTGTTGGAAGACCAATCTTTCACCGAGAATGTGTTAAACCTGTAACAAAACCTTCGAGAAGACTTTCCTCATGGACTTTTGATCCTGTTTAAACACCTTTTTCGTAAAAACGCGGTGATGTGACACCTTGATGAGATATCCCCACCAATCCATTACAGAAGCATGGTCGTGAACTTCTTTTTGACCTTTTAGGTGATGTTGCATTACACTTTATCATATTGTTTGTTAAAAATCTTCTCTATCCTAAACATTTTTTTCATCAGTAAACAAAATTTTTTCGTGCTCAATTACCACGTGCCACAATAGAACAATGGCCAACGTTTAAAACGTTTAAAAGCCTGTGTAAAACCTTAAGGCGGTCATTTTGAATAAAACTTTTTTTCTAGTGTGAGGAATAAATTTTGTAGTAAAGGATGTAGATTGAGACATTTTTTTATTCAACTTTTAACAAGTAACAGAACATGTGGCTTGACTGGGTACATGTACATATATCAATTTAAAACTTTGAATTTAATCTACGGTTCCTTTGATTTCATTCATAATAATACAAAAATAAGTATTTATTCTTGAAAACTAGAACTTTCTTTGTACATAAAACTAGTTCCCGGGTACCCGGGAATTCCCGGGAATCAAAATTATTCATTCCCGATTCCCGGGAACAGAAAAAGTACCGGGAACGCGGAAACCCTAATACCCACCACCAAAAATGGGCAAAAATGAGTTTAGCGGTAAATGAGGAAAAACGAAGTATATGCTGTCTTCGAGGAAGGACACCCAACAGCGACGGCTCGTGCAGAACGTCACAATAGACGCGTATAACTTCGAGGTAGTAGAGGAGTTTGTCTACCTGGCTCCGCTATAAACACGGGCAATAACACCAGCGCCGAGATCAGACGAATAACTCTTGCTAATCGCTGTTTCTTTGGGCTAGAAAGCAATTGAGTGGAAAAGCCCTCTCTCGAGCAACTAAGGTAAAACTGTACAACACACTCATCATCCCAGTCCTGCTGTATGATGCAGAAGCATGGACCTTGACAAAATCGGATGAAAGTGCCTCAGGCTGTTTCGAGAGGAAAGTTCTTCGGGTCATCTTTGGCCCCGTGTGCATTGAAGGGGAATGGCGAAGAAGATACAACAGCGAACTTTACGGGTTGTACAACGACATGGACCTAGCCAGAAGGGTCAAGGTCCAGAGACTCAGATGGCTCGGTCATTTAGAGCGAATGGACACCAATGCTCCGGCCTTTGACACTATTCATGAGGGACGTAGGAGGAGAGGAAGACCGCGACTCAGGTAGCGCACTCAAGTGGAAGCGGACCTCAATCAACTTGGAGTGCAAAACTGGAGACGACTAGCTAAGGATCGAGCTAGCTGGCGGAGCCTGTTGATTGAGGCCCAAGTCCACAACGGACTGTAGCGCCACCTTAAGTAAGTAAGTAAGAACGAGAAGAAATAAAGCCTTGAAACGAAATTATGTTGATGATGACAGCTGCCACCTATTCCGTCTACTATGGCGAATACTTGTTTTTTTCTCAAAAGTGAAAAAAGAACCTTGAAAAAAGTTAACTTATGTAGTTCTCATCTATGGTAAGTTAGCACATATTAAAAACAACCAAATTCTTATCTTAATACTGGCATTTGCCCGCGACTTTGTCCGCCTCTACCTAATCCAGCGGCCAGAGATGCATCTTCGACTTGTGCATCATGCCCGCATGATAATTTTGTTGCGAAGTTATTTTAAAACAGAGGACTCTCTCTAAATCAAAATTGTTCTTAACTCAAAGCCTTCACAGGTATGTATAATTTGCCCGTTGTATAGCTTAAACCCTTCCTCGATAAATTGCCTATTCAATACAAAAAAAATTATTCAAACAATCAGAACAATGAATAATTCGTTGCCGTTTTTAAACATTTTCCACTGATTCCTATCGTTATAATAGCCCAAGTCCTTTCTTATCTAGTGAATTATTTAACACAAAACGAATTGTTCGATTTGATTTTCGTAGTTTCTGAGATCAGCACGTTCAAGCAAACAACAGAAGCCTTCAAAAATGAATAATTTTTGACATTTTTTCCACATTTTTCACTGACGCTTTGCTCCTTTTGGTCGCCTTTTTGTCAAGCCTTCTACGATAAATGGACCATTCATTTCAATTTGCTAAAGTACAGGGACGAACCGTCATATAGACATTTAAGACAGTGTCTACCCAAACAAAATCGATAGGCTGAAGAAAATAAAACGAGAATATACTATTAATAGGTAATAAATAAAATAGTAATAAAATAATGAATTAATAAATAAATCCAAACAACCATTATTCAAATCGCATAGCATAAGTGAAATGCGAACATTGAACAAAGAAGATATACACAAACACAACACACGTCAACGGTCAACGTCATACTTCAAACTTCATGCTTCATACCAAGTTCGGGAAAAAACGAAGGCATCCCGAAAACTGTCTTCTTTCTCTATTGAATTTGTTTGTGGAAAGAAGAGCCAGCACAGGTTTTTTTTTTGGTTTTTGTATGCGAGTAGTCCCTGCTAAAGTAGTTCCTGAGATAAGCGCATTAAACCCAGAACAATTTACATTTTTGCACTTTTTTCCACATTTTCCCACTGATTTTTTTCCCTATTGGTCACAGTTTAATGTTAAGTAACCTAACAGCCTGATTCTCCCCCTTGTGAGGAATCACAAGTCATAAGCCCTTGTGAGCTTGTGACTATTTCTTGTGAGGATTGTTGTGATTCGATAACATTTGTCGGATTCTCCCATAATCCTCACAAGAAAAGTCACAACGAAATTCACCACAGCCAAGGTGAAAGCTTTATTTAAAAAAATGGCCTACTCACAGTCAACATAGAAGTCGTTGGAACAGGAGAACGATTTATATACTGTCTGGGTTGTCCTAGAAAGATATAATTTACCTTTTTGGAATCCTTGATTAATGCAATATAATATGTACATTATTATTT
>CAKKXW010000001.1:40494653-40513817 GCA_920937365.1 Sphaerophoria rueppellii
GCTTTTATTTCGCTTGTTGAAATTAATGATTATTTTTGATTAGATAAATTTAAAAAAAATATACGGTGGTCTCATTTGAATCAAAAAGATTTACAAAATTAATTGTTGAAAACTTTATGACTGTCATTTAAACAATTTTATAAATATGTTTTATTTTTATTTTAGTAAATTTTTTTTTCTTTATTTTTTGTTATAATTTTAATGATTTTTATTATAGGGTTCGTTTTTTAAATCTATTTAATTTTTAATTTCAATAGAATTTTGCATGTGTGTGTTTTGTTTTGTTTTTTGAAAATCTTAAAATAATTTTGATTTAAACTGTTTTTCATAGCTGTGTTAACAATTAGCTTGATTTTGATAGCGCAGGTTTTTTCTGTCCATGAAGGGTAAACTTGTTTGTTTTCTATTTCCTTATTTCTGGCTTCTTAATTCAAAAACCTTAATACATTGTTAGTCAAGCTTCAAACTTTTGATCTTAATAGTAAGGTTTTTGTTTGATTTGTATTAAACTGTTCATTGCACTTTCAGTTGTGAATATTTGAAAAAAAAATAAATAAATAAATAAATAAATAAAAACTATATGGAATTGTAAAAGAAGGGAAGACTATATGAAAAATATTCGTTGATAATTATTGAAAATAGTTAAACTTGTTTTTTGTTTCGATAAAAGCAATTTGAGCAAATAACACAGACGAATTTTATTTAGCGCAACCAAGGGAACTTTTTTGCGTTTGTAAATATTGAAAATAATTGAAACAATTTTTATAAAAATACAAAAATATGATTTGTGCATGTCCGTTGTAGTTTTTAGTAAATACTTATTTTTAATTTATTTATTCCGTTTATTTTAAACTTATATTTATGTTAAACTCAGTCAATTAAAATATGTAATTTAATTAGTTACAAGGTATGTATGTATAACTGTAACATTAAATTATATCATAATTAAATCATGGAAGATCAAATAACGTAGTCGCGTTTTATACACAATCATCTATAATAGTGTTTTATCTATTTTTTGTTTTTTTTTTTTTTATAGACACCAAAATTTAATATTTTTTTATATTTAAATGTCATTTGCTTTTATAACAATAACAGACATGGGTTTAAAATAATATTATGTTTTGTTTTCTTTGCATTATCCGATGAGTTCCGACTTTGATTTAACATTATGGTTGTTCTTATTTTTTTTGTTTTCTCCAATTAATTTCAATTTAAGCCAAAAATCGGTTAGTTGTTATTTTTATTGTCGTAACAGAAAAAATAAACTGCATATAAATGTAGGTGTATTTTCTTTGTAAATGTTTTTTACACAAAAAATTGAATTGTTTGGCATACTTACAGGGGCTCTTTTTAAATCATCGCATGCCAAGCAATACAAATTTCACGATTCTCCTTTATTTGATTTTTTGTTTAGTGGTTAAAAATATTCGATAAATATAAGAGAAATAATATTAAGTAAATTTCAACTTTCAACAAGACCATAAGGTAAATGTAATAGAAACTTTCGTTTGTAGTGTGTTTTTTTTTTTTTAATTTTTATTAACAATATTTTATACCTGATAGATAACTTTATATTATTTTTATTTTCTGATTTTTTTTCAAAGAAATTTGATTTCTTTTTTTTAGTTTTGTTTTATTCAAGTTAAATTTATATTTAAATAAGAACGTACATTTTTTTTATAAAACTTACTAGAAATATGCGATGAATTATAAATTTAAGCTTTTAGCAAAGACAATTTCTTAAGTGCATTTTTTTTATTTAAATATATAAAACTAAGTCCTTTTTTGGCTTAAACAGGCTCGTTTAATAATGTTGTGTTGTTGTATTATTATTTTTAAATATATTTAACAACAAAAATATAGATTCCCTTCATTATTAACTTCATTCACAAGTAACCAAGTGTGGCATAGGTTTTCACAAATGTTGTATCGCTTGACGAAACATCCCTGAAAAAAAAATGTTATTTAGCTTGTATATTTTGTGTTTGTTTAATTTTTTATTTTTGTTTTGCAGTCAGAATGTTGTTTGTAATTTATCTCATATATGCGGACTTAGCACAGTTCACACTCACAGACAAACGATGTTAATTCTGTGTCAAGAGATTTAAGTTAAAAACAGCTATCCAAAAATTATTAAGTCTTGAAAAAAGACTGGAAATGCATTGTTTCATAACAAAATTTTAAATCAACTTATTTTAGGTTAGGTTATGAGGGGTGTGCACAGCGTGAACTGGTGCATACACGGGGGCCTACTGGTCCATTGTGATTCCCAATAAAAATAAAAGTTAGCATCGATGGTCTTCAAAGTTGCCAATTAGCATAGACTGGCTCGTTAACAAACCAACCTGTGCTATCTATAAATTTCCTCAAATTTGCCATTGAGACCAGTGAGGGAGTATTCAATGTTGTGTACTTAGGTTTGTAGTTCCGTTTCCCCCGATTTTAACAATATCAATGCTTGCTGTAAGATTAAGTTAATGTTCTCAGAATTCAGAAATAATAGTCCCTAAATTTATAGGATGTAAAGACCTATATATCTATTAATGGATATTTATTGAAATTAAAGGAATGCCCCTCCTTGCTCCTTAAACAAACAACTAGTAATACTAAAATGTTGCCTCCTGTTTAGTTTTCATAATTAATTCACTTGATAGATTACGAGTTAAAAGCTTGTGGCATACAGACAGACTGACCTGACACAAACTATAAAGATTCCGGTTTAAGTCAATTTAGAAATACATACTCATCCTCCCAAGGACACACAGTTTTATGATTGGCATCACTGTTCTCTGGTTTAGCTGGAGCAACAGCAACGTTATCAGGTCCAGTCTTCTCGAGAGATTTTCGGGCATCCGAGCTGTGCTTCTTCCTTTTTTTCTTCAGTTCTTCGATTTCCGGCTTCCCACCCCCACTGCAACCACCACCACCACCACCACCACTACCACCCAAACCACTACAACTGGCTTGTTTTGTCGGTTGTTCTATTTCATCTTCAACAGGATCGATATCGATTTCAGCAAGTGGCGCTAGCGAGGGCGCTGGCGTTGGTGCTGGTGCTACACAACCAGGAGTTATAACATCGTCAATATCATAATCATAAGACTCTGTACGACCCTCGAACTGTATACCTTCATTGTATTCATCGGTTGTTGGTGACAGTTCTTCGTGCAGAAGAGCTTCGTCGTCGCACATTTCCTCTTCTCGAATGGTCTCCACCGGAGAAAGTTCGGGGTCTTGATCAATTTTTGTATTTTTATTTATGCAAAGAGCTGTATTTGATGTTGCACTTGCTGGAAGCTCTATTGGTATATCGGCCTCAATTGGATCGATGCAAGTAATTATATTCTCTGTTTCGACATCTGTTTTCATGAGAATCGAGGTGTCTTGTTCTTTTGAATCTAATAAACTTTCAACTTGAATTGATGGCGCCTTTTTAAGACTACTAGAAGAGGTATTGGCTAATTTAGTATCATTTGCTGGCCAATTACTTGAATTTGACTTGGCAATCTTAGAAATATTCGTTGCACTTTTGATTTCATCTAATGCCATTTTTGAGCTACTGGCAGGAATGTCAACTAATACCTCTGCTATTTCAGTTGCCAGAGGATTATTTAATTCAGGATTTGTTGTATCAAATTTTGTATCACTCTTAGTATCAAGCGATTCAGGTATCTCAACAGAAGTAGAAGCGAGATTTTGTGTTTCGGAATTAGTTTCCATTTGTATCAACTCAATTTGTACTTCAGTTTGCACCGTTTCTTTCGGTTCGTCTGTATCATTTTTGGGTTCTTCAACAGGATTGTCATCGGGCGTAATTATTTGTTGTTCAACATCTATGGTATCGGTTGAAGTTGATGCAGTTTCGACAGATGTTTGAATAGTTTCTGGTTCTATTGATTGACATAGGACAACAGGCTCAACTTGGCTATTGATGTTTGTTGTTGATTTTTTAAGGTCTTCGGATGAAGACAGAAACGAGACGTCTTCGGTGAAAATTGGAACATTGAGAGAAGTTGCTTTCATTGATCGTGCATACTCCGATATTCTAACGGATTTAAACGAAAATATAGGTACAGATATCAAAGTCACATTGTTTTGAGTGTGCACTTTACCTTGGAGTCAAAGTCACCGAGGCTCTTCGTTGTTCGGTAAAATTAGGCATCAATCGTTTGTTGCTACTTTCACAGCTATCCACAGTGTTTTGTCTCAGACCACAGGATCTTCTCATTCGATCAGAGACGTCAGAAATGTCCGAGGAAGTGCTAAGAATGACACAAAATTCATTTTTAAATTTTTTGATATAAAAGCTGAATAAACAAACCTTGGTAGCCGTTTAGATGTTGTTTGTGCAACTTGTGGTTCTTCCTTTTCCCATGGACAAACAGAAAGTTGGATTGTTGCCGAATGATCTTGACTGGATTCGGCTTCATCCCATGGACATATGGCACTGGCTGATTCTACAGTGGTTTCAAGCTTATCAACAACTGGCTTGGTACCATCCCTATATTGTTAGAATGACAATAAATACAATTAAATTAAACGTGACGGAGATTGAATATGTATTGTGCTGGAAATTTAAAGGGAGAACAGTTTTTAGGGACTGGTAGAGATATGTACTTCGCTAGCGCTCGTGATTAGGCTCAGTGGAAACAGCATATAAGATGCGATCGGCTGTAAGATAAATATTTACGCAAACGATATAAGGATGGCGAAGTTCCGATATGTAATCTAAGCAACGTATGCTTGAGGCTGTTCCTCCTGAATATTGAGTCCCGATCCCTTGGAGCAGAGAGCAATTTTATCTGCAACTGTTATATTCTTTTAACTGCCAAGACGTCTTCGACAACGTAGCCAAGCTATGACGATTCAGACCAGTTCAAGGAAATTCTAGCAAAAAAATAAGACGTCCAGCCGTAACAGTCACACGTTAAGTCTTTTACCGTCAGCAGCAATCATAGAAAATCAGTCTGAACATTTGGAAACACTCGTCAAAGATGCTTCTTGATCTCCCACTTCAACCAATACCAAGCCCCTGATTAGAAGAGGAATGCCATTACATCACAAACTTTTACGTACAAAAAATGAGTGAGAATTAAAAGTGTGTGATCAAAGGTGTAGCGTCCGTAGCTTAATGTTTAAGTGCGTTGGCAGCTAAGCAAAACGTTGTGGGTTCGAGTCCTACTTGTGCCCATAGTTTTTTATTTCATCTTTCACGGGCACTGCCTCTTGCGAAAAACTGACAAAACTTAAAAGAGTATCATCTGTCATGAAGGGTGCTTCTCAATTTTGCCGTTCGGAATCGGTGTTAAATTGTAGGTCCCCTCAATTCATCACACGCACCTAGAGAATTGTTGATGAGAGTAAGCCACTTAGGCTTTGGCTCTTCAAGTGCTGTCACGCCACTTTATTTTTTGATCAAAGGCGCTTCGTCACAATAGGAATATGGTTCGAAAGACTAAAAGGCAAGTCAGAGGTTTCATACCTCAAACCGAAGCCTGTAAGACCATCAAGAGAATAGTTTAGTAGAATCATAGTTATGGAAGAACAACTCCTTAATTATGCACTGTATCAGCGATGACGAATAATACCTTGATGGCTTTATCAATTATTCGACTTAGGTGACGCAGACCATCACCTGACATTGAAAAAGCGAATATAGCGTTACCTGACCTTGAAGCCTTTGAAGTGAATTAGGACAAAACAAAGTACATTATGCTGTCAGCAAAAAAAACCACAGGTAACTTCAAGTAACAAGTAACTTCAAGTAAACTGTCAAATTTGCAGGAGTGGGGATGAATTCTCGCACAGCAAGTCAAAGTTACGAAAAAGTAAAGGAACGCTTTTGTAGTAATGTCGTTTTCCATTGGCAGTCCAGAAGCATTCAGAAGAATCCAGAAGCCTTCTGAAACCATTTCATTGGACTGACTTTGACTGACGGAATGCTTCTGAGAAGAGAAGAACTCTTCCCTTTTGAAAACAGTCTGAAGAATGACACTTTCATCATAAACCGTTCCAGAAAATATTGACGTATTTTCTTCTACCTTCAAGACCAATGGAAAACGACATAAGTTGTAGTAAAATAGCTACATGACAAAAACGTCAAACGCAAAACCAAAATAATAGCGTTGTTTTTTTTTTGTTTTTGTTATCCGGAATTGGTGCACAACTTTCTGTCCGATTCCGGATACCAAACGAACACGCAAACACATTTTTTTTCTAATGGTATCATTGAATAAGAAGTACAGGAAGGGGTCTTATGAACAAGAATTGAAGTAGTGTGAGTTTCACAAACACAAACGCATTACAACAGGGCTGGTCTGCAGTTGAATGGTTAATCACAAGGGCGCCAAGCGAAATTTGATTGAATCAAGATTTCATCGATTTTGCTTCAACTTTTTTTTTCAATCTCAATTTTTGTTTTAGGAAGCATAGTGTTTTAACACTAAAGGTGCACTGCACGTTAATTTTTTTTATTTTCCAGTACATTTGATTGATTTTTCATCCGTAATTCATCACGTTTATTACGCCTATTGTAATACAACCGACAGATAAAAACGTTTCGAAATACGATGGAAGAACTATTCAAAACAACCGTGCACACTACGAGAACTCAACGAATTGCAGCGCCTTACCATCACGAACAGAAATAATACACCCCTGAACTCGACTGACAACACCGTCAAAGTCTTACAACACATACCCCAAAAATTTACAGCACATACCCGAAAAATTGATATGATAACATCAAACGAAGTTTTCAATGTTAAAATGCGTTTAAAAAATAAAAATTCCTGCACCAGTGATGGTGTATCAAATATTTTGTTGAAAACTGTTGCTTGGTATGTTGTTGACGTTCTGGCCTTCGTATTCAACAAATGTGTTGGAACTGGCTGTTTTCCTGATCATCTTAAGTGTGCTGAAGTTATACCACTATTTAAAAAAGGAAGTAGGAAAATAATTTCGAACTATAGGCCTATTTCTCTTCTTTCAACCTTTTCAAAAATTTTTGAGAAGCTACTTAAGGGGCGGATTATTTCTTTCTTGAATAAATTTAATTTTTTCTGTAGCAATCAAATTGGTTGTAGAGCAGGTTTGTCAACTGAAGATGCTATCTTAAGGGTGTGTAGTCAGCCTTATGGAAGTTTAAATAACAACAAGTCAACTTTCGGTCTGTTTATTCATATGACAATGGCTTTCGATCTAATAAACCACGATCTTTTGCTATCTAAACTTTATAATACAGGTTTTCGTGGCAGTTTTTTTCAAATTGCTGAATTCATATTTAAAAAATAGAAAACAAAAAGTAAACAATAACGGAATCTTTAGTGAACCAAGATTGTTAAAGAACGATGTTCCACAGGGATCTGTACTTTGTTTTTCTTGATTTATATTAATTCCATTTTCAAACTCAAATTAAATGGTACTTCAACTGCTTTTGCTGACGGCATACTTTTAACATACTCATCAAGGACTGTTTTTGAAAGTATTGTAAACATTTAAGAAGATCTTAAAATCTTAAGGTTGTGGTTTAACTATCACAATTTGATTATCAGTGAAAAAACAAAATTGATGTGTTTTAAGGTTTCTGGAAATAATCTTTATGACTTTAATTTACGGTTCCACGCTAATGATTGCAAGACGTTTCCTTTACCTATTCATTAGTGTGGTAGAAGTAGTTTTATAACCAATGTAAACTGCACCAATAATTGCTTTGAAATTGAAACAGTTCAACAATTTAAGTACTTAGGAGTTGTAATTGATTTAATCTGAATTGGAAAAATCATATACAAATGATCAAATCATATATGTTGTTGGTCACACGAAAAATGTTTTTAATTAAGTCTTTTCGCTCCCACAAACTTTTAAAAACTATATATTATGGGCTTGCCAACTCAAAATTGCAATACGGCATAACAAGCTGGGGTGGTTCGTACGCTAATACTTTTCGACCTTTATTAATAATACAAAAGCATTTAATAGGAATTATTTTAAAGAAAAATCGTTTGGCAGAAAGTTGGCCTTTATTTAAGGAATTGCTTATTCTTCCAGTGAGACATTTATATGTTCTTAAAGTTCTAAGAGAGTTCTTCAAGCAAAGCGGAAATATTCCGAGTAGGAATTATCAAATGTTCAACCAACGTGTAAACGATCTGAGTTTAGTTAATGTACCCTTCACTTATAGAACACATTTCTCTCGTTTTTATACATATACAGCCCCAAATATTTTCAATAAATTGCCCTTATCTATAAGAGAAACCCTTCGTTTTTCATATTATAATAAAAAAAACTTAAGTTATGTTATGATCAGAGGAACGCATGCTCGATGAATGGAACCTCAGCATTGTTTGCCCGATCATGAAAAAGGGAGATCCTCTAAACTGCGCCAACTATAGAGGAATAAGTCTACTAAACATCGCCTACGAGATCCTCTCTGCCGTAATATGTGAACGTCTGAAGCCTTTCGTCAACAATCTGATTGGTCCTTATCAATGTGTCTTCAGGCCAGGAAAGTCAACCACCGACTTTCTCACTCTGGGCAGATCCTGGAAAAAACATATGAACTCCAAATCGATGTCCACCACTTTTACATTGATTTTAAGGCCTTGTATGACAGCATCTACAGAGACGAACTGTATGAAGCTATGTCTAGTTTTGGCGTCCCTGCCAAGCTCGTTCGCTTGTGCAAAATGACGATGGATTACTCACGCTGCTCCATTAAGGTTGGCAACGAGATTACGTCAAAAAAGGATTCAGACGAGGCGACGCACTGTCGTGCGGTTTCTTTAACATCGTTCTTGAGAAGATAGTGCAGAACTCCAACGTCAACACCAGAGGCACTATCTTCCAAAAATCTGTTCAACTTCTCGCGTACGCCGATGATATTGATATAATGGGAAGAACACAGCGTGGCGCCTTTTTGAGAATTGAGACAGAAGCGGCAAAAATGGGTTTAGCGGTAAATGAGGGAAAAACGAAGTATATGCTGTCTTCGAGGAAGGACACCCAACACCGACGGCTCGGGCAAAACGTCACAATAGACGCGTATAACTTCGAGGTAGTAGAGGAGTTTGTCTACCTAGGCTCCGCTATAAACACGGGCAATAACACCAGCGCCGAGATCAGACGAAGAATAACTCTTGCTAATCGCTGTTTCTTTGGGCTTAGAAAGCAATTGAGTGGAAAAGCCCTCTCTCGAGCAACTAAGGTAAAACTGTACACCACACTCATCATCCCAGTCCTGCTGTATGGTCCGGAAGCATGGACCCTGACAAAATCAGATGAAAGTGCCTTAGGCTGTTTCGCGAGGAAAGTTCTCCGGGTCATCTTTGGCCCCGTGTGCATTGAAGGGGAATGGCGAAGAAGATAAAACAGCGAACTTTACAGTTTGAACAACGACATGGACCTAGCCAGAAGGTTCAAGGTCCAGAGACTCAGATGGCACGGTCATTTAGAGCGAATGGACACCAATGCTCCGGCCCGGAAAGCCTCCGACACTATTCCCGAGGGACGTAGGAGGAGAGGAAGACCGCGACTCAGGTGGCGCACTCAAGTGGAATAGGACCTCAATCAACTTGGAGTGCAAAACTGGAGACGACTAGCTAAGGACCGAGCTAGCTGGCGGAGACTGTTGATTGAGTCCCAAGTGCACAACGGACTGTAGCGCCACCTTAAGTAAGTAAGTAATAAAAAAGTTAAGGACTGGTTATTCACTTTGGACTTGAATTGTATCGAATCATTAATTTAGTATTTTTTCATCACGTCATATAGTTAATGAAAAATAAAAACCATAAGATGTATATTATTAATTAATTGTTAAGTATGTTATAATATTTTTTTCCAACAGCTTTAATTACTGTTTGTATTTTGATTTACGCTGATTGTCACCCCACATCAGATGCCAATGAATTTCCTATTGATGTGTCATTCACCACTAACTTCATAGTTAAAGAATGTGCAATATTATTCAACTTATTTTTTAAATAATTGTTAGATTGTTTTAAGGTTAAATGAATGAATAAAATACAATACAATAAAATACAAAAAAAAAATGAAATTAAAAATCTTCCCAACAAGAATGTTCAACAAAGTAAAACCATAAACAAATACTTGAGATACGAACTATACTCGTAGACAAGACAAAGTATGTAGCTACACTTTAAGCCTTTAAAGTACCATAAGTGTGATTCAATGTCAAATGTTTAAGTTGATGCTCATCTCTGAAAGCCAACATCTCTATTGCCACTCAAGCAAATGCATGTGTAGGTAAAATTCATAAATAATATCAACAGCAGCAACAACAACTAGAGCACAACCACTTAACCTTAAAATATTGTGAAGGAACTGACAACGTTGACATACCCGCCACGAGGACAAGAGAGCGATTATATAGTTATTTATAAAACAGAAGAAAAAAATTGAACCAAACATACCTGTAGGCAATCTCACACAGATTACTTTGACTATGCGAATGAGGGACTTTACTGCTTGCATCCTTTATTCCGATTACTGCTAGCTCATGAACCGAACCTGAAAGGCTCCTATCACTGCCACGACGACGAGTCAAATGTCCCGGCAGAGGGACAGGAGCTGGTGCACTTACTGCTGCTGTTGCACTACTGTGCGATTGGCTCGATAGAGTGGCAGCATTCACAGCCATTTTCTTTTTGACGCCGACTCCACCAAAGTTAAAGAAACGTTTTTTATGCAACGGCTGAATGCCAGTGGCCAAAAGGTTCTTGTAGTGTTCCGAACGAATGAAGCGAGGATAGCAGTCCTTTTTCAGCAGCAACATGTAAATGTGTTCAGCGGCGGCATCGAAAGTGAACCGTGAAGGATTTTTCAAGCCCTTCTGAACGATTTCCATGGTCTTGCCGTCGATGTTGATTTCACAAGGTGCTCCAGGTTTCAAAAATTCTCTGAAAATGTTATTGAAAGTTAATTGAAAATTGATGGCTAAAACACTGCTACTCACTCATAAATCTCAGTAACCTTTTTGGACACTTGGGAGTGAGCCGAACGCCTCAGACGATTCACAGCAATCCAAAAACGAATGTTCTCATGGGAGTATTCTTTCTCAAGGAATGCAGTAAACTCATGCAGGCCAGTTGGATCCGAAACGAGTTCTTCAATAGAAATCGCCCAACGACGAACACGTTTCTCCGTCGGAATATCAACAATAGTGTTGTTAAGTTGCCAAAATGTGATATCTTCCGATACCCAGGGATTCGAGGGAAGGACCGGTTGCAAAAAGAAATCATAATCGGCAAATGTCTCCGAATAACTAACGAGACTTTCACATGCCTGTGACATTTTCATTCGGGTGCGGGTGAGGGACTTTTGCAAATAATCAACTTCACGCTGAAGATCTTCGACGGTCTTTTTCTTCGATTTTAATCCTTGTCGATCGCGTGATGGCACTGGGCAAGGTTCCAATGGTGTAAACTGGCCGGGTGGTGGACGGTGGACACGCCAATAAGCACGCTCCTGTGAATCACCAACAATTTTGTCGCCTTTCTTTCGTTCCTTGGCCAATCGAACTTGTTCATCGGCCTGCATCGAAATAAAATCCCATTTGCCTTTAAGGTTTTTGTGCAAACTGGCTAACGCTTCGCTTTCATAATCTTCTAAGGCGTGTCGTTGTTTATTGCGTAATGATCGTTTGGCCAAGTAAATGGCATATTCGACATTGTCTGGTGCTTTATGTTGCCATGGCCAATAGTATGGTGTCTGGAACCGATAGAGTGATGAGTCGTCTTTAACAACAAGAGTTTTTGTATCATTGACAGGAAAGAAATAACCGTGCAGACACAATTGATTTGCAATATTAAGTGCTTCTGATTCTTCAATCATCAAACGATCCATTAGCCATTCAATCAGATCGTATCCTTTGGAAATATTTTCAGTTTAAATTTAATTCTTAAATAAATGAACAAAACTCTAAAGACTTACCCATAAATGCATAGGGAATCGATGTCAGAAACATTTTCTGTTGTCTCACTGGAACTCCATGCTCGGGATCTTGCATTTCTCTAACCAATGACTCCATCTTCAAAAAAACAAACAAAACAAGAATATGTTAGTTTTTAGTACCCTGATAATGGTAACAATTTGAAAAAGCACTTTAAGATCACAGAGCAACAGAATTCAAATTCTTCTGCTCACAAGTTCTCATTAGTTTAAAATATAGAGAAGGAATTGACAAGGCGATGCGAGCCGCAGCACTGAGATCAAAAGAAAAACCACAATTGAGCTTAGTCGTTGCAAAATTCAGTTATCAAATTTCCGGTTTTTATCATCAACTAGCTTTTACCGGCGGCTTCACTCGCATTTAAGCCGTTTAATAAGAATCGGACATCATAATAATAGAAATCATAATAAAATAAAATAAATAGAGTGGCGCGAAAGTTCTTGAAAAGCCAAGGCCTAAGTGGCTTACTCTCATCAACAATTCTCCGGGTGCGAGTGAAGAATTGAGGAGACCTACAATTTAACACCGATCCGATCGGCAAAGTTGAGAAGCACTTTTTCACTTTTTCATGACTCTTGGAAGTTTTGTCGGTTCTTCGCAAGACCAGTGCCCGTGAAAGATGAAATAAACTAAACTATGGCCACGAGTAGGACTCGAACCCACGACGTTCTGCTTAGCAGCGAACGCACCAAACCACTAAGCTACGGACACTACGTACAAAATCATGAATTTTACCAAAATAAGAAGTAAGCCTTTGTAATTTTCTGACCCCTAAACTACCGCTACTTGTGCAAATCCTTTGCTCTATGCAAAATTATACAAAATCTATCCCACGGGAACTGTACATTTTACCGGGATAAATGGGCCTTTTGTTATGGTCTAAGTGTGTGGATCCTGTATCCACAACCACTTTAACCTAACCTAAGTCATTCGAAAATTCAGTTTTCAAATATATCACCACCCCACTGGGATGCAGTTTTTGGTGCACAAATTATGGGTAAGTACTAAGTAGTTAGCACCAAATGATAACGCATCTTGATAGCACGCGAATCAAAAATGGCAGCATGTCACAAGACAGAGCTGCCACCTTTCACTCTACCTCGGTTAACGGACAAACACTATCATTGTTTTCCAGTGCTAAATATCTGGGCGTAATACTAGACACCAAATTAAACTGGAAGCTTAAAATTGAAGAACGGCTGAGGAAGGTGTGTGTCGTCTACTACGCCTGCAACAAAACCTTCGGCAGAAAGTGGGCCTCCAGTCAAAAATGATAAAATGGACATGCACAGCGGTTGTAAGACCGATACTTGTTTATGGTTCCATTTCTTGGTGGCCTGCTCTCAGCAAAGCTTACAAAGTAAACAAGCTTACAAAGTTGCAAGGAAATTCTTGCGTAGAGATATCAGGGTCAATCAGGTCCTGTCCAACGGATGTACTTAACGTCATCCTGGCCCTTATTCCGATTGACTTCTTTATTAAATATCAGGTGTCCTGCAGTATCTTGAGACTCAAAGAAATAGGCTGCTGGAAAACCACATTCTACGGGCAATGCAACCAAACCAGCCTGATACTATGAGACATCCTATCTATAATCACCGATTACTCCATCCCTATCCTAAACACCACAAAGATGTTTAGAGTCTTGACTGGGAGCAAGGCGATGTGACGGAAGACTTTGACACAACTATCTTCACGGATGGTTCAAAGATGGAATGCGGTGTAGGTGCAGGTGTCTTCTGTGAATCTCTTACGATTTCAAAATCCTAGACTTCCCGATGTTGCCAGTATATTCCAGGCAGTAAGCGATAAGGGAAGTTTGTATAGCCCTTAAAAATATCCCACAGAACCAAAATGTAACTATACTAACAGACAGTCAGGCAGCTATTAAATCCATTGATTCAGCTTTATCATCCTCTTAACTGGTCAAGCAATGGAAAGAGGCCCTCAAGGAGCTCGGTTTTAGCCCTTCACAACTCACTGGCAGTGAGAGCATATGCTCCTCTTGGAGTTGTGAAGGGCTACATCATGTCCAAATACACATCAGAAGCAAATAATAGGTGGAATAGTTTAACGAGTTGCGTTATATCTAGGAAAATCTGGCCCGCCTATAACAATTTAATTTCCAAACCAAGGCATGACATAGCTAGGATTGTTGCTACCTGCACAGGGCATTAGCCTACAGGGGAGCATGCGGCAAAATTTGGTATACCACATAACTCTTTCTGCTGTAGCTGTGAGAACCAGGACGAAAAAGAAACGAACCCACCCTTTCTTTTAGGTAAAGATTTCTTCAACGGTATTGAGGAACTCTCATTTGATCTCATAGCTCAATAACACAAAGTTGCTTTAGCCTCTCCCCCCCCCTATCTCTCCCCTCACTAAATGGCACATTATATATAGGGTTGTACGTGCGGAGCATACCATCCACAACAATTTTTTTATTCTATTTAGAATCTCACGAGATATGGTATCAAAACGGCGCACTCAGCGCTAATTGTGTCATACGCGTAAGTTGGACAGCCATTTCTACCTACCATTTCTACCTGAGCATTGTATACAGCTGAAACAACCATTGGAGGACCTGTGCCGCCAAATCAAATAAAGAAATTTGGATTTCTGACGTTTTGATGATTCAAGCTTCTCTTCGATATACATAACATAAAGAGTTTACATTCAGTTTTCGACCAAATTAACATTATCTTACAATTATTCTCGTCTCAAATATTTCGGAAAAATGTGTATATCCGCCTTTTTTAAATCAATCAACTTTTGTAGATATAGGACGTGTTCACTTTGAGTTGAATACGCTATTCGGATAACTTTTTGTTTTTGTTTTCTATGTTTGAAAAAACAAAGGCAGAGGCTCAAACCAAGAACATCCAAGGCTATCTAACAATTTCTGGTATAGGTGGCTATCGGACCGAACAGCCATTGACATTTTTAAACAGCTGATTCTTGTACTCTTGTTTGCTATCTAATGGCACTTTCCATTGATTTCACTCGGGGAACCACTCATTCTGAAAACCAATAGAACAAGCAAAACTGCTTCTACTCAATAATGACGTTTTGTGTTTGTGTGAGTGCGAATTGACACTCGCCAACTACAGCCGTGACTATATCCATATTTTATTTTGTCACTTATTAATTAAATAATTCCTTTGAAACACAAAATCCTTTCAACAATTCTAAAAAGAAAAAACAAATTAAAATGGGTCAAATTGACATTTTGTTTTGACATTTCATTTATGCATGTATTTGTGCTTCTTGAGTGGATTCTGACTTCAAATCCAGAAGCAAAATTCTCTTCTCAGAATCGTCAGAAGTGTCATTTTCTTAACAATTGAACGGTTTCAGAAGACATCCGGATGCTTCTGGACGCTTCTTTTCGTCCAATGGAAAGTCCTATAAGATAGGCTATCCAAGACCAAACTGAATGCGCCCATTCAATTTAGTATTACAGAAACTATCTCACTATGGACAGTTATTAATAATAATTTAAGGCCATAATATCTTTTTGAATTATTTTTCTTCATGAAAAAGGCATTTTTAACAGTAACTTTATATTTTATCAAAAAAAAAAAAAAGAAACAAGTTTCCTCCCTGCAGGCAGCATAAGCAATCTATAACTGGCTGATTTCTTGATGTGTCAAAATCAATTCCTTTTATATAATTATTTGAGAGAAGAATTATATTGCTTCGCTCTCCATGATTCTCAGAGTTTGGAGTCTGCTTAAGCTTATGTTATTGATAAAGGGTGTCACCTATTTCAGGGCTGTTAGAAAAATAAAAAAAGATATCAGATTTGATCTCTTTAAATCTCATAACTTTGAGTGACGAAAAGGAGTAAATTATTATGAAAATAATAAGATTTTTTGCTCTGTCAAATGACGGACGGTTGGGCAAAAGTACTGCGAGAAAGTAGTTTGCGGTATATGGTTTGCGGCTTTACGACCCCAACCCCAAACTAGAGGGGAAATTATATCCCATGGAGCATTATAAATTAACGGTACTAAATGCTTTAACTAGTCAATTTTGATAGAATTTATTTTTTTCGTATGCATAAACTTCAAGTAAATACTTGAATAAAAGCTTTTACTAGAAGTAAAAGTATTAACTAGGTATGGATGAATTTTGGTAGTAAATACTTAAAGTGATATGCATAAAAACGTTTTACTACCAGTATTTACTTCAATTTTTACAAGTTTCTTAATAGCAACTTGAACATTTGCTAGTTAATACTTTTGGGTGTTTGAAACGAACATTTTCATTTGCAAATCAAGGCGATCGGTTCTATATTCTTGTCGATGATTCAAGATTCCAGTTTTCTTGAACCTAGTTTAAGAAATTCAGTTCTGTTGGCAGATGAGAGTTATGCAACCGCCAACCGCCCCTTGGTTAATGACACCATTTAGAAACCCAATTTTGAACAAGGGGAAATTTTACAACAAATTACATACAAAAGAGAGGGGCAGCATAGAACTCGGTTCTAAACATGCTCAATAGGCGTGTTTTTTTGGCAAAGCTATCCGCATCTGCAGTTGGAGCTTCCATGTATTACAAATACAACACGCAGTTGCGGATAAAACTTAAACTTAAATCTGACTGCGGATAAAAAATTGAAATTTTTTCGAGTATCGATACTCGATCGGAGTAAAATTGAATTTCTTAGGTAGGTAACTCGGATAATCGGATAACTCAAAGAGTCTCTAAGGCTGTGGTCGCAAAGTGCGCAAGTGCGTTCTTTTATTAAAGTTTATTTTGAACTAAAATTGGAACGCACAAATCAAGGAACGAGTCACACATAGTTGCCTTATGGTTTTTAATATTTTTCTTCTGTAATGTCGTTTTCTATTTGCGAGATTTAAGGTATAACTACAACGGTCACTTTTTTGCAAAAAGTGCGAAATTTACAAAATTAAAGTTATTGTTTCTTTGTAGCGCCATTTGAATTTGGAAAAAACTTTGACTTTGACATTTTGCAAAAAGTGCTCGTTGAAGTCATACCTTTAGAGTCGAGTCAAATTTGTGAATCTGACAGCTAAATAGAGGTGGTGGAAGTGAGGAAAAAGTGGACAAATCTCTGATTTCATGGTCTATTTGAGACTTGAGATTTAAAAAAAATGGATTCGAGATTCAAAATCTGAATCTTGTTTTGTATCAAAATTCACACATACATACAAGCACACACACTTTCAAACACACTTTTCTGTTTGACATTTGTTATTGTTATATTTATTTGTTTATTGAACGACGATTGAAGAAATCTATACGAACATACCCCAACATGTCAAAAACTTATCCGAAAGTATAACCAAAATAACAAATCAAACTTTGAACAAATGCAGAAAGAAGGTGAATCCAATTAACTTTGGTTTATAAATTAATTATACCTACGTTAAAACAACTCAAAAATAATATTGAATACATTTCGGTTTTTCTTTGTTTTTGTTTTATTATCCAGCAGCAAGAGAAGTCTACTAACTTAAAAATAAAATAAAACTGCTGCGGATGGGCAACTGCGGATACGTTTTTTTGGTAAATCGAATTTGGCTGCAGATAGCGATGCCAAAAAAACACGCCTAAGCCTCAGTCCTAGTTACATTTATTAAAGGCTTTTAAGACTTTTAAGACTAAATTCACCTCAAGCATTTTGAAAAAATCTATAACGTACAATTATTTTAGTGTTTTGTCATGAATCATGATTATGAAAGAACCGCGCTCCGTATATTTTGAGTATTAGAGAACAAGTGAATATTTATAATTAAATAAATCAATAACAAACACTTCAGATCAAAGTGATGAAATCTAAATAATTAAGCCAAAGTTAAGTATTTCCTATAGGGATTTGACCCTTTTAGACCATTTTCTTGTTACTTTTTAAGTGCTGTATTCCAATTTATATTATTTACAGTTGCTGTAAGTAAATGCCTGAGTATTCCGATGAATATGTAGTTTTTATTTGGATGAATCTAATATTTACTACTAGTAAAAATTTACATAAGCTTACAAGTTTCTTTCAAAACTAATAGTTGATTCGATGTAAGTCCGCTTAAAACATTTGAAATGCACCTACGAGTACTTGCTGAATCTTAGAACTTGGCGTTCTGTTAGATCTCATTACTTTTCGTGGCTGATTTGTTAGGCAGAATTTTTGTACGGGAGAACTTGGCTCTTTTTTTACATTTATGTTTTTGGTGTAATATCATTACTTTTTGGAAAGATTTTTTTTTTGATAATATTATATTAATTCATAAAACATGGGCGTGTACCATGCCTCGTAAGCAGAAAAATCTAAAAATTAATTTTGTTTCCTTATGTTGACTGGCAGAATTGCTAGTTTGCCAAATTACAATATTCTACGATGATCAGAGGTGCCCCATATGTTTTATCAAATTTATTTTTAAATGGGTGGGTACCACGCCCCTCAGTTGAAAATCATAAATTTCATATTTTATTTGTTCAATTGCACGTTGTACTTGTATGCCAAATTTCATGATTTTACTGTACTCCAAAGCGCTCCATATAATTTATATTAATAATGTAAAAGTAGGCGGCTACCACGCCCCCTGATTGCAAAATTTCAAATTTTCGATTTGTGTCTTTGTATGTACCACATGACCTATCATTGTGCCAAATTGCAAGTGTCTAGGGCAACGGGAAGTGCTTCATAATTTTGATGATCTGTCAGTGAGTGAGTCAGTGAGTCAGTCAGTTACGTTTTCCCTGATTTTTGGAACATTGTATCTTAGAAACAACTTTTGCCAAATATCTGAAATTTACTGAGGTGCTTCTTCTTGACTAGCTTAACAAAAAATGTGAGTGTGAAACTTTTGGCTTCTTTGGTATAGAAGTTAGAGGGGTGTGGATAATGCCCTGAGTTGTTTCCTGTAAATAAGGGTGTAGTGCCAAAGTTGCTAGAAAACTTGGCTGGGCACTACCGTGCCCCTTGATCAAGAGTTTTGTTGGCAAATTTTTTTTAAAATTTTTTAAATTTTAAGTTAACTTATAACAAGCATAAGAATAAGCTTCTGAATAAAACAAAAAAAAAACAAAGAAAATAAATTATAACAACTTACTTTATCAAACGCTAATGGACGAGATAGTTTTTCGATAGTTTGCTGACTTCCAACAGAAATACCCATGAGTGCTGAATTTTGCTGTTGAGCTTGAGGTTGTTGTTGATGTTTTGC
>CAKKXW010000001.1:40514317-40656230 GCA_920937365.1 Sphaerophoria rueppellii
ATGATTCTAAAAGAAAAAAATGTTTTAAGACTTCGTAGTTTTGCAAAAATCTTTCAATGCATTAACGTTACATCCCTTGTTTTAAAATCCGTAAACAGAAAGTCAAATATTCGCCTTTAAAGGTCAACATGTGCCGTTCTTATTTTTTTTACACCTGGCAACTCTATTCAATGACAGAAATTGCAACATTTACTCAATTAACGCTTACCATTTACTCTCTCGAAAAATGCATAGTCGCTGCTTCTGCCACTGCTATTTAATTCAAAAGACAATCTTCAAATATCCTTTGCCATAGATTTTCGTTCATCGCCACACAAAGCAATCAAATAATAGATAATAAATTTCCCAAATTTCGCTATTCATCAAATTGCCCACAATATCTGCTCACATACCGCATCGATTGATCTCACGGATAAGAAACCACAAAAAAAAAACACAATAAAACTTTATGCAACTATCAACTATTTCCGCAACGATTCACTATTAACTCTCTCGCACTTGCTAATGATTTTAATTTTATTTATCAAACAGAACACCTCCTCAGAGATACGGTAGTTAATCAATTTCCAACTTCAAGGGGAAACTCTATTTTTATTTCACATTTTTTTTTTTTAAGTTGAATCCAGCCGAAAACTATTCAACTCGAGCGAACATTAACCAGCGAACCATGAAGATTTTGTTGAAACACTTTTTCTTTCTTTTTGTTATAATTTTTATAAACTCGAGGAAAAGAAACACAAGAATTATTTTCTCATCTCAAATATTTCACAGGAGTAGCACATTCAATCAAAAAATAAAACAATAATTATTATAAATCATAACAATTTAAATTTATTATTACTTCGACCACCGAAAAGTATAGCACCGAACCGTTTTTTTTTTTTATTTATTTAGCACAGGCACAAAGGTGTGCTGGTGTTAGCAGGGGATGGATATTTTTAAAACAACGAACGAATTTCAAAAGACGAAAATACGTTTTTTATTTTATTTTATTTTATATTTTGTATGAAGAATTTTGAAATATTATTATTTTTGAGTATACGGGTCACAAGAAAGATTTTTTATTGTGACAAAAATTTTTGAACATCATCAAAGATCTTTCTGTTGAAGTTTTGTTTTCGTTTTTGTTAAAAGAACACTTAACGTAGTAAACAAATCAAAACAAAAATACTTTATACACGGAACAACAAATAGCGATACACATATGTAGGTGCAGCAAGAGCCGTTTAGGTACCACTTGTATATTACTAGAGCCCAACAAATATCCAAATGTTTATTTATAAAGTTGAGTGCATGATGTATTTATTTTAGTGAAGTATATAAATAGATTTAGTTTTCTTTATTTTTTTTATTGATAAATAAAATTTTCAGTCTCTGCGTTGCAGACAAACGGTGGCAAGGTGTTTAATTCTTTACTTTAATCTTTAGTATGTAGGTATATTTTTTTAACTGTTTATTTAAAGAGAAACAACAGCAATTATTTTATTTAAACAAAACAAAAATAATAACGTTCACAACATAGGGAGACGAGTTTGATAACAATGTTATAAGTTATCTTTAAACAATGGGGCATAATATACGATTAACGGTGATGACGTGCTCGACGCGCGACGACGATGTTGCCCCCCCGACGTTCGAGATACATTTCAGCACAGGTCTGTTGTCGATTTATTCCAAAACGGGAGCAGACAGCAGAGTAGAACAAGACTCATCAACCAAGGCAGGAAGTACGTATTGATAATAATATTATAGACTAGAGAGCAGATGGTTAAGAGTATTGAAGCTCTCTCTCTGTCATATAGCCGCTAGAAAATGTTAGGTAGTGTGTTAGCTTACGCTTAAGGGTGGGTGGTTATAGTGGTAGTTGTGAGTTTTGTGTCGACCGTTGAAATATGTTGCTGAAGAAGCAAAATTTGTATCTCTTTCTCGGAGGGTGCGAGCCAGTGTGTGCGTTTTGCTTAAGTTAGAGAAGATACATTTCTTCTATTTCTAACTTAGAATCTCTGAAAATAAAATAGAAACAACGATATTGAAGTTTCCGAATTAAGAGATTCGTTCATTGGCATCTGAAGAGGATAATAGAACAAGCAAGAGAGCAACATTATAAAGGCTTTAACATAAGGCATGTCAGTTCTACAAAAAAAAAAAGAACATCTGTGAACTCTGTCATAAAGTTGCAAGGAAAGTTTTTAATTAGGTAGGATTTTTCGTATAAAGAAGCGGAATTAGAAGGAATATGAATACCATGTGTGACATGCACATAGCACATGCTATTTATGTTGTGGATGGACATAAATAGGGGGTATTAGGGTACCTACATACAACAATTCAGTTGATTTCAAAGTTACTAGTCGTGTTTTTTTCACTACTCAGTAGTCAGCACAGCAAAATTTCCCTCGGCAAACAACAACAATTTGGGTTGCAGTCGATAAAAAGGTTTAGAAGAATTATTTTGCTACGCAAATCCAATGATCTGGGTTTATCTGAATTATGCACTCGCTTAGGTTGAAGTACTTGCTTATTTTGTGTAACCCGAGGCGCAACCCTCAGGTTCATTTTGCGACGTTGTATGTAACAATCGCCATACAAATTGAATTTGACAGATAAAGTGAGTTGGAGCGTTCTATTCGCAGTTGATATCTGTGCTGGCTACTGAGTAGTGAAAAAAACACGGCTATTGTTTTCCTCAAAGTTATTTCAGTGTACTGCAACATACTTTTTTATTAAATACGTTTTTACAACAACAAAAAAGCGGTCTTACGTTTGAAGTAATGACATCAAAGCACTGATCAGTTATAACAAGATTGGAAACCTACCTGCGTTTTACCCTCCAAATACCTCAAAGCTTATTTTTTTCATACACACATACTCTTGTAGCAAACTTGCTTTTTATTATGTAGGCAATTGCCTCATTATTACAGTAAAACGCATACTCTTGCAGCTAACCTGCTTTTTTGAGTTTGTATTACACGCATACTCTTACAGCTAACCTGCTCCTTAGCTTGTAGGCAAATGTCATTTTGACAGCAAGCTTTCCCATCTTGTTATAACTGATCAGTGCATAAGACGCTTCGTCTGCACTACGATGTACTCGCTTTAACTAATTAAGTACCTAATTTTTACCTAGAGTTAACAGTGAAAAATGAAATTCTTTCGTTATACTTCTCTTATTTCATCAGGAAAATAGATAAGCGACATCTGCAATAAAGTTTCTATCCTTATATCCAAACAATAGGCGGACAAAGTTTACAAACACTAATTTTCAACCCATACAAATACGCAAAGTATGAGTTACGTCCTTGTATTGAATTGTTTAATATTTAAGGCCGTGTGCGACAATATAATATACACTATTTTTAAATTTTCTTCCCTTTTTCTCAATCTACTTCGCCTTATTCCCAAATCTACTTCGATTCCATTTTTTTTTTTCAAGTGGTAACGCTGCTCCAAAAACAAATGTATTCTGTGTGTGTTCTTTTTTCTTAAACAGCTGTTGAGTTGTCAGACAAAGCCAAAGTTCAGCATATTTGAACTAGAGCTTCCGTTTGGAGTCACGTTACGTACGAAACGTGAGGTCGAAGCGTCAATGTGATGTGATAGCAAGCATTGAATTCCTATAGCTGAACTCGTAAACGTCAGGCGAAGCTGAAGCTGAAGCGTCTTTGTGATTCAGCCTTAAGCCTTCAATAATTTTTGCTTAATTTTTTTTTAGGAACAGATGTTATATGCAGGGTCAAATAAAAAATTTCACAAGTCTTCAAAAAGTAAATTACATTACGTATGTAATGTATCGGAAGCTCCAACCCTTTCGAATTTAATTCTGTCGCAATAATGCAGACGAACTTATTTGCCCTTAATATTCAATCTTTTTTTAAAGATGTCTGCATTTCCTGTAATCGCTTAGGGTCAGTTGTACAATCGCGGGTAAACCCTGAAGAGCAGATCAACGAAAAAACGATTCTGATATAAAAAAAAAAGATTTCTACAGTGACATAGTGATATAATTTTTGTCTGATTATAGGTTAATTTGGTGAAATGGATAATATTCGTTTAGAAGTGAAGAAATCCTCGTTTTCATCACATTTCTCTTTCTTTGAACCGCGGTTCAGAGTTTACCCTCTATTGTATAACTGGTCCATATTTCCTAAAAAAAAATGCTTAAGAAATCTTATGATTTATTCAAAATCTACTTCTTGCTTATACATCCAACATCTAGCGAAGTAGGTTCATAGTCTTATGTCAAAAATTATTTAATATCTTTGCTCGAGATTATCCTTAATCGACCACGCTAAAGAAAACTGCACGTCTATTTTCAGCAAAATTCTATGAAATAAAATAACCAGCGCTTTGTGTAAACACCAAAGATAAACCCACCATGGTAATTATTCTAGCAGTTTTTGACTGCACACAATATTAAATGCGTTCTGAATTCTTTCATCCAAACTTCACAAATTTGTAGAAGACAGCAAAACAAAATCCAGTCGTCATACTGAAATCTCTACCAAAAGAAAAACCACTCGTCATGGCCGATAACCTTAAGAGCGTTCAATCTTTATTTAAAGAATTAAAAGCCGAATGGGTCAAGAAATCCATAAATTTACAAAAATGCGGCACACTGTTAGACAATCTGAAGGTATTTATTGAGAATTATCGAAATATGTGCAATAAATTCAATATTTTCATCATTTAAGATCGCCTTGACGAAACTATCGTATTTGCCAACAGGAAACAGCAAGACGCCTAAAGAAGAAATGATTTTGGCCCGCGATGTTCTTGAAATTGCTGTTGAATACAGTGTTAAAAACAAAGATATACCTGCATTTGAGAGATATATTTCCCAATTAAAGTGCTACTATTATGATTACAAGTATGTAGGCAGTTCTTTTGTCTTCCAAGTCAATCCACAATCAAACAAAGACCTTAGTGAATATCTTGTTTCTTATTTTACAGACAAGAAATTGGTGAATCAGTGAACATGTACAAACTATTGGGACTTAATTTACTGTTCCTTCTGTCGGTGAATAGAGTTTCTGAATTCCATACCGAGTTGGAGCTCCTGTCTGCCGAAATTATTCAATCGAACGAGTTTATTCGTCCAATTTTAGCCCTTGAACAGTATATCATGGAAGGTCGTTACAACAAAATCTTCCAGGCAAAAGTAAGTTTATTGCTCCATGAGATCGAGATGATTCATTCTTTATTTTTTTGGTTTAGAATAGCGCACCATCCGACATCTACAACTATTTTATGGATATGCTGTTGGAAACAGTTCGCAATGAAATCGGGGCATGTATTGAAAAATCCTACGAAAAGATATCCGTCAAAGAAGCGGCTGTTCGTTTGAATCTCAAAACTCCCGCAGAAGTCAAAGCATTCGGCGCCAAACGCAATTGGGTGCTCAATGGAGAGATTTACAATTTCGTTGATAAGACAGCAAAACCTAAGGAAGAATTACCATCAATTGAACTGGCCGAACAGGCCATATTCTATGCTCGAGAATTGGAAATGATTGTTTAAAAGAAACACACGATTTATTTATATCATAGCATTGCTTCTCTTAACCTTTGTATTTCACAAATAAAATTATCAATTTACATGAAATAATTAACATGTTTATTTTCGGTTGGCGCTTGGCTGGGGACATCTGTATTTGGCCATTTCAATCTCGGCTTCGTAGTAGCTAGTAGGAGTGAAGCAGAAGTATTCGGGAACTTTGTAGTCGCCAGTTGTGGATGCTCCTGGACCCACTGGTTCGGATGCTGGTTTCAAGCAGCGACTGCTTAGTCCCTCAACGTTGGCGTTAATTCCTGTTGGTGGAGGAGTAGTCTTTTGGCAAAAGCTGCGAACGAGGGTGGTTAAGCGTGGTCTTAAGAACATCTTTTATTTATATTTTGGTAATGAACTTAGGGACTAGGAAATACAACTTTTGCAAAAATATCACGTAATCGCAGGTTCGCAGGCGAATAGCAATTCTCTTTGACAATTTGACATTAAAAATGTCAGTGGTTGTCAAAATTTAAACACCTTTTCCAGAGGGTTACCATTTTACTGATTTTCATGAAACTGCAATCGAAGTCATTGGCGTTTACATGGAACACTTTTCTTAACAAATGAAATTCTGCATTCGATTTTTTTTTTACAGTTCCGTGATCTCCTTTTATGTCTACGTCTGCTCTGACCTAAAAAGGAAAAAACGCCAAATGTAATCATTCAATTGACCTTGTTCACACGTGAAGAAAATTGAAATTTGTCTTTGATTAGGGATGGCAAGCGGGGTTGCTTGCAGAAGCCGTAAGGAAAAGAAAAAAAATCAAAAAACTTAAAAAAATGAGTGTAGAAATTTGAAGTTTTTCATTTTTTTTTTTGTTTTTATTTTCAAAACTCAATGAAAATACAGATACAAACAAAAAATTTTGTTTAAAGAAAATAAAAACATAAAGCGGTAAGCAAAATCTACAGAAGAAAAATACTCACGTATGAACACAATCGTTCTTCACATGTGAACAAGGCCATTCTATCATTCTGCCAATGAAGTACTGAATGCACTCACTCTCCAAAAATGGCTTACTCCAAAATATGTCAAGAAAACTCAGTTGCGTTGGATCGGTGGACAAATAAAATAATTGAGCGCGTAATATTGAGGACGAAATAATTTAACAACAATATACAATAAAACATATTTAATATAAAATGGCTAAATGTTGTGTTAGAGGATGTTCGAATAAGCTCGAAGTGGGAAGCAGTATTCGAATGTTTAGATTTCCCGCTCTTCTAGAGAAACCAAAAAGTCTAGTCGACCTTTCACGACAACGAAGAAACGCTTGGCTCAAAGCCTTAAACAGAACCAATTTACCCGAAGATGTACTCAAATCTATTGGAATTTGTTCAGAACACTTCATCACAGGTTTGTATATAAACAACTGCACTAATTACCAATCGTGCTGACACAAATTTTCTACTTTCTTAGGATCTCCAGCCAGATTGAAAGATAATCAAGAAGTGGACTGGGTTCCGACCATTAAAATGGGCATACAACAACGCAATCGTATTGAAAAAGAAAAAAAAATCATATCGCCACCTCAACAATTAACAAAAGCTAGACGTACAACAAGCATTGAAAAACTAAGCGAATTGGAAAAACTTAAAAATGAACTTAAATGCAAAGATGAACTTATCAGAAGTTACAAAGATGAGAGCCTTCAATTGAAAAACCAACAGAAAAAGGTAAGTTTTTGTAGATGTTGCTTGATTTGATGTAGATTCTTTGTATACTAATTCAATATAATATGCCGTAGATTGTCAACAACTACGAAGAAAGATTGAAAGCAAAAGATAATAAGATTAAAATGAGTATTCGGGAGCTCCAAAAGGAGACTAAAGAGCCCCAGAGAAGTGAAAGCCACGGAAAGGTAATTACTTTTGAACTGGAACGTATTTTGTATGCTTGAAGAAATTCAAAAAAGTCGAGCCTTTGAATTGGATCGACCGCTGCTTTGTTGTATTCATAGTGCTAATGCCAAAGTGGTTCCTAGGAAAATTGCTGGTTAGCGTCTGCATTAGTAATAATCCTTTTCGGGCTTGTAAGCTATGTTGCCTTAGTCTTCTTGCAATTCTATTATAAAACCGGCAACTCCTCTAAAGTATCTAAGGGGTGCCCGATTAAGGGTTCTAAGATCGATTTAAAATCTCAGCTTATTGATAAAATTAAAATTTATTTCAAGACCATTTTGGCAACACAACAGCCAAAAACCTGCGCTCTTTGGGTTAAACGTGATTTTTTTTCGGTTATCAGGAAAATCCCCATTAAATAAAATCTCTCACTTTAAAATTATTGAAGGATTGGACGGTTTTACACGCCTTGTTCTTCATATAACGTCAGTGCGGTTCGTTACCCTGCTTTTTAAACAAGAAATAGAAAATAATGTTGAAATTGAACGCGATATTTCGCTATGATCATGAGAGAGCTTAACTATTGCTCAATGTCGAATGACGAAAACCGGATACAACCTTTAAAGTTATTACATGCTTACATATGGCGTTTTCCTTTTTTACCTCTGAGCAGATCAGATCAGATCACGGATGTGTCAAAACGAAGCTCTGAGCAGATCATATTCAATGTCCTCCGATTTAACAAAGGAACAAACCTGAGCACTGAAATGTTATTTTTTACTTGTTATTAGGCCGTGTCCGAATTCGATGAATTGTGGTTAAAAACCACTACTGTCATATTTTAACCTGCTCCACAGCTAGTCTCATTTTTAACACATTTCATTCAATGCGAAATGTCAAAATTTAACCAAACGTCAAGTTTTAACCACTTTTTAACCCAATTCGGACACGGCCTTATTTTAACATTTTTTTCTTTACCTACAATAGACGCGCGAATTTCTTGGGAATCCATTTTTAACTTTATGTTTGTTTTTGTCTGTAAGGCCGTGTGCGAATTGGATGAATTGTGGTTAAAAATGGATGAATTTTTAATCACTACTGTCATATTTTAACCTGCTCCGCAGCTAGTCTAATTTTTAACACAATTTATTCAATGCGAAGTGTCAAAATTTAATCAAACATCAAGTTTTAACCCATTTTTAACCCAATTCGCACACGGCCTAAAATCCGAAAAAAAGTGAAGTTGTCTTCGCTAAGCTATCTGCTCTATTCGCTCCATTGATCAGTTATAACAAGATTGGAAACCTACCTACGTTTTACCCTGCAAATACCTCAAAACTTATTTTTTTCATACACACATACTCTTGCAGCAAACTTGCTTTTTATTTTGTAGTCATGGCTACAATTGCAATTGTGTCATTACTACAATAAAACGCATACTCTTGCAGCTAACCTGCTTTTTAGTTCGTAGGTCAATGTCATTTTGACAGCAAGCTGATGAAATTGCGCGCAAGGCAAAAAAATCAAATGTTAATCAGCTGAACACTCGGATATCCGAGGTATACCAAAAATTTTCAGATACCTCTGGATTTTTTTTTTGAAAGTAAACGGTTCATGTTATTTTTTACTATGGTTTACAAAAACAAATAGCTATCCGATACCTTTTGGTTACGTACCAAACGTAGCCATTTGCTCGGGTATTTTATCCTGAGCAAATAGATTTAGCTCAAAGCATGGAAATGTTTAGCTTCTGAGCTAAAAAAGAAACAGATTTTATTTTTTTGACAGCTCTGTAATCTGATGTGATCTGCTCAGAGGTAAAAAAGAAAAACGCCAATAGAGAATCATTGCAGTGTATCACTTTTCGTTAGTGGCAAGTTTCACTTTGTAAAGTAATTTAATAATAGTCAGTTTATCCGTGTTCCCAACTTTCTCTCCTGTATTCGAGGTATAGTAACTTTAGCCATACGAGGTAAATGAGTACTACTCCCCTTATTCCTTCCTTTGAACGCACCCGAATTTTAAAAAATATATAAGTTAATAAGACTGGCATTTCGAAAAAAAAAATATCTTTCGTCCACCTATTTTAAAATTTGATAATCGGTTTCTCATTTGTGTTAGCACATCAACAGTTACTGGTAGCACCATCGATCGACGTTATCATCATCATATAAATTTAATATAACGGACTCTACAGGCGGAAGTTCCGATTTCCTTTTTACCAATTTGAAATTAAAAGCTGATAGCTGGTTAATCGTTATACCACATAAGTCAGTCACTGTCACTACTTTGAGCTAAAAATTCCGAAAAAATTATAGATACGGCGGTTTTCATATTTTAATCTGAACATAGTAAGAAGCTTGAATTGCAAACTCAAAATTGCAATTTTTTTTGTTCAGAGAGTGGTTTCTGAGTGTTCGACGTCGACAATTGAGAGTAAACTCAAGCAACAAGATTTCTTCAGTGCAATGTTAATATTATGATCGTTATCTGAACACATACTAATTTGTTTAAGTGGAAAATAGTCATTAAGAATCTAGAAATTTACTTGTTTCTTTCTTGATCCGTGGTTTACAGTTGAAGGCTTAACTATAATGCAAGTGAAACAGCGAATACACACAAACCCTATGATCAAACCATTATGTACTTAAGCTGCGTTCGTAAAATTTTTGTTCAACTTTTACCAGTGCGGATTCATTCGCTCATTGCTTAAGTGAATTTGATAATTTGAAGAAGACAAAACCTTTGTATATAAATTTAACAGGTATGATCGAAATGGAATTCGACTGAAGCGCTAAATGGTTACAAGCCGAGATAACCTTTTAAGATCTGTCAAACCAATCAGAAAACCAATCTTATTAATGTGAAACACTCGTTTCAAGCTTATGTTACAATGCTTATGAGCAAAAGCAGTCCAACAGTATTAAACTGACAGCTACGAGGCGCAAATCTTAAATTAAAAATTTCTGACAAAGAAGGCCATACGTTACAGCCGCTTTTTATCGCCAGAATAAGATGGAACTATTTTAATCGAAATCAAAAGACTCAATAAAATTTAATTCAAAATTTCAATCTTATTAATGCTCCCCAAATTTATATATAAGGCCAAAACGCCCAAAACCACAGATGAGTAAAAAAAGGGAGATAGGAAACCAAGCTGTCAAAATGACAATGCCTACAAGCAAGACTATGCGTGTTTTTACCAATACTATCTCAGCAAACTTGAACCGATGAAACCACCTGATTGTTGTTGCTGTTTTTTCTCATTTATTCACATACAGGAGGTAACGGTAAAATAAAATTTGCGGTATCCGAAGGGTAAAACGTAAGTCAGTTTTCGATCTCCTTTTGTCTCTGGCCAAAACTACTTCTTATTTATTGTTTTTGTTTGTGTTTCACTAAATTATTTTGCCCATTGAATAAGAAGTACAGGAAGCGGTGTTAGCTACATGTACAGTGTACGTGAGTGAAGCAACAAAAATGTCTGATGATGTCCATTTTTGGGGTATGTGCTGTCAATTTTTGGGGTATGTGCTGTCAAAATTTGACTGTGTTGTCAGTCGAGTTCTGGGGTGTATAACTTCTGTTAGTGATGGTAAGGCGCTGCTATTCGTTGAGTTCCCGGGTGTGAACGATTGTGTTGAATAGTTTTTCCATTGGGTATCCAAACGTTTTTATTTGTTGATTGTATTACAATACTACTTCCATATTTTCCCATTGTCAATATTTGAGTCCCTGCCTATTGTGAATTATATCTTCAAGAATTTGAATGCTCTAAAATACATACCTTGACAATTTTGAAGATTACCGAAAGCTGAATTGAAAAGAGAAAAGTGGATAGAAATTCTTAAATTGGATGGAATAAATTCTAAGTCCGTTATTTGTTCAAAACACTTTTTTGAAACTGGTTTTATACTTGATGGTGCAAGAAAAAAAAAAGAAGGTTCTTTCCTTCCGCAATGCCATATGATACTGATACCTGACCATAATATTAAACGCTTGTTCAAGTTGTTCATAGAATTTGCTTTTAAAAACGATCAAAATAGGCTTAGTAAAATGAAAAATGATGAAAATGTACTGGAAAATAAAAAAATTAAACATTAAAAACCGTGCATGTGCACCCTTAGCGTTAAAAGTTAAAACACCATGCGTCAATGCGAGATTGAAAAAGAAAAGTTGAAGCAAAATCGATGAAATCTTGGTTCAATCAAATTTCGCCTGATATTAACCATTCAACTGCAGACTAGCCCTGTTGTAATGCGTTTGGGTTTGTGAAACTCACACTACTTAGAAAAATGCTTCAATTCTTTTTCATAAGACCCCTTCCTGTACTTCTTATTTAATGGTGCTACCTCTCCCGTGCTCTATTATATTATCTCTATGGAAGTGAAAATCCCTGAACGTAGCTGTCAAAAAAAAAAAATAAAAATGGCTCTAGGTTTGGTTTAACAACGAATAAGCCAGTTCCACCTAACAAACTCTCACTGAGATCTTAATGTCACTTTGACTGAGGGAAAATCATTTGGTGGTAAACAATTCTCATGTCGTTTTCCATTAGTCTTTTTTTGACGTTTCTTCTTCTACCTCCAATGGAACGGGTTATGATGAAAGTGTCATTCTTCGGATGCTTCTGTTTTCAAAACGGAGGAGTTCTGCTCTTCTCAGAAGCATTCCGTCTGTCAAAGTCAGTCCAATGGAATTGTTTCAGAAGGCTTCTGGACTCTTCTGAATGCTTCTGGACTGCCAATGTAAAACGACATCAGTTGTCATTGAAATTTAATGGTTACCTTACAAATTGTTGTTGCACATATGTCAGCCTTGTCAAAATGGCTGAGTGATAAATCGAATCCAATATTATTTCATCTCAGTGATCTTTAAAAAAAAAATCTCAGTTCTCAGCTGAAATTTTTTGTTCTACTTATGAAATCTGAGATCTCTGAGATCTCAGTGTTATGTTGTTCGGTGGAACTGGCCTAATGTATTAGTTACGCTCTGTTTTGTTGTATAGAAACATCCGTGTTCAACATGCTCAGAATACTCAGTTCTGAACAATAGAAAGAAAAAAATTCACAGCACATAATTCTAATGTACAATTTCTTAGGAGTTGGCAGATTTCGTTTGTGCCGGAACTCGTCTAATGTCAAACATTGAGCAAGCCTTGTACTTGCAAAAACAAAGTGTGGCAGTGCAAACGTAACCCAAAAGTCGAGCAACGACACACGTTGGTTTGACCCGTGTCAAACACGTAAACATTAAGTCTGTTCATTACTTGGAGGTTATTGAAAGGGAACCAGAATTTTTAACAGAGTCCATTAATATTCAGTGATTTGTACCTGAGAGCGGTTCTTCTACAATTCTGATATTTTTAATAAAATTGTAAAAATTTACGATCCAAAGCAAATAGGAAACCATTTAATATCAATATTTTATCGCAATTAATTTATATGGTTTTTTTGCACCGATACCAGTTGGCCAGCACGTGAAGATCCCTATTGAATTGTTTCAGTCTTCCGAGTTGCGCTGAACATTCAAAATAAAGTTCTGAAAAAACAATTCAGTTCAGTTTTTCGCCGTTAAATGCTCGTCCCCAAAGAAATTATTTATTTGAAATCAGTTCTAGAAGAAAAACTAACATTTACTTGAAAGGGGCAAGTACGATAATAATGTACCTGCATGTATGTACATGCATGTACATTATGTTTAAAATAATTTTAGGCTAGTGGCCCACATGCTCATGACCCATACAATAATTTGTTTTTCTGTATCTACTGTAGAGTAGAACATTATGACATTTTTAAAATACCTTTAATCTAAATTTTCGTATTATTTCATCATTTACTACATATATGTATGTACATAGAATGTTCATCACAATTTATGTAATATCATGTTTTCCAAATAATAGATCAAAAATGACAATTAACAAAATGGAACTTGTGTAAACGTAATCATTGAACGAATTCAGTAAAACTCTCCAAACAAACAACTTTCTATGCAATGGCCGACATTACTCCAGCGTCTCTTTCTAATTTGACTTATCAAATACTTGTAACTGTACTAGTAGTAGTGTTGATTAAAAAATCAAAATGTCATAACACTTGCTTTCAATAAAATAATCTAGATATTTATTAAATTTTGCACATAGATACGATTAGGAACTTTTTAGAATTCTTATAGGTTGTTCATAATAATATTTCGTACAATAGAAGAATAGTCTAATTTCTAATAAATTAGTGTATAACCACAATGTTTATGAGGCGCGAATGTGCTTGTGCCAAGTCTACCTTCAGCAGTAGGTAGCATCATTTATATTTTAAGATCATAATTAAATTTATTTCTTAAATCAAATATATTGTTACAGGCACAAGGAATTTCTATGCGATCTGGTCGTGTTTTACATAAACAGACACCCAAACAAAAACTTATCAGACCGTGTGCGGTGCGAGTTCGAAGAATTGTTCATGTCAAGGAAGAACAGGAAGATCAAGAGTTAACGCCAAAAGATTTCGGAAACAAAACAAGCTTATCCAAGCAAAATACCTCCAGAGAGAGTTTATTAAGGTGTCGCACCCTCAGGGATCAATCAAGCAAAGAGTCATCACCGAGAAATCGTTCGCTTCAAGATTCGGCATCGAGAAATCCAACGCCAGTTGCTTTGAAATCGAACAAACAAGTTTCCATATCACCAAAACAAATCCTAGACGATTTAAAGGAACCTGATGCGAAAAATTCGTCATCGAAAACATCCACTGAACCATATAAACCAAAACCAGCTTCCAAAAAAATAGACCAATCGAACAAAACTACAGAATTGACGGTTAAAAAAGGGGAAGGAGTTTTACCTGCTAAAACTAACGTCAAGCAAGTCGAAGAATCGAAAACTCATAGCTCCACAAAAGTCCAGGAATCGCGTACCCAACGGAACAAATATCAAGAAATTGATGAACCTGTTACGGCAATGGCATCAACTAGAACGCGACGTGCCCCAAAACCGAATCCCAAATATGCAAATGACGATGTCATCTCACCCAATATAAACAAACTACTCAAACGCGGCAAGCCTGTAGTTGTGTTAAATGAAGCCGGTTTTGATTCAGATTCTGATGCTGATGATTTCTTTTATGGTGGAGCCAATGATACCGAAACCGAAACAAACGATGACAAGAGCGAAACCTACGAGATCAATGACAGTTCGGATTTCTCCGATGGTGATTTTCTTTTAAAAAGAAAACGCACCACCGTCCTAAAGCCTGCTACTGTTACTTCAAGAAGTAATACTCCCGTCGCAAAGCGAAGTCGTCCCGAACGGCCACTTTCAGTACAAGTACCTCAAACAATTAAGCCAGTTCAAGTTGAACCGAAGCGATTCTTGCAGCAGGTGTCCCAGAAAGTGGCGACTGTTCAATCTCAAACAGTGCCAGCCAGAAAACGAAAACTCGATGAGACTGCACAATCAGCTCGAAAGGAGCCTCCTGAGTCAATTATTGCACGCAATAAGCGATTAAATATCGCATTGTATGACGCGAATGACGCTAGGCCCGCCTCGCCCATTCGTGGTAATTCAGTAAAACAAAATGCTGCAATGCAACAAATGAAAATTCAATCTACTGTAGCTGCTACAAGCATTTTGCAGCTGAAACGGCAAATGCCCGGTCCATTGAGTAGCAAAACTGGTGGTCAACTTTTGGCCCAGCAAGCAAGGATTAATAAGTTGAAAAACGAACCGCCATCACACCCAACAAAGTCTACAGTCTTCATCCCGAATCCAGTGGATATCGGCGACTCGGCAAACACACAAGATGACTTTGAAACTATGCCAACATTTACAATTGTCAATATTAATGATATCATTAAGAAGAAGGGCGACAGTCTTGTGTCGAAGGGTCCGTCAGAAGACGACTTGACAGAAACGGCAACACTGAATTCTCTGAATCGCAACAATCGGAGAAAAACCCCACTCAACACAGTACTGGCACAAAAAATTGATACCCCTAAACTAAAGCCCGTTCCAAAGTCAGCATTTCCTACCATGGTGAAAAAACCAGTTCTACAAAGCAGTGGTCCAGCTCAATTAAAACCACTACAACGCACTACGCTGCCACTTCCATCAGAACCACAGTCTCAAGTCAGTAAATACATTTCCCCAGAAAAATCATCGCTCTTGGAAAGTGTTTCTCCCAACAAAGACAAACCAGCACCACGTATACTCAATTCAGTTGTCGGAAAGAAAACTTTTCCGGTACAACCGATTCTCAGCAAGCCCGACAACAATACAGATCGTGACACAACCGACGACTCAATCGATAAATCTGTTATGGTCAAAGAAAACGTCGGAGCCAACAAACTAATCCCCACCAAACCAACACAAGTCCGTAAACTACCGGCTGAGAAAATTTGCGTGCAGCGCCAAGGCAATAAACTGATAAAAAAAATTACATGTTTCGAAACGTGGTACGTCATTAATATACCTGAAACTCAGGAACTCATTGTTAAGAACATCCTCGATATTCCGCTCATAACGTTAAGCAATGCCGTCAAAACCATCAAACTTCCATCGTCGTCTTGGAGTTCTAAAGTCACACTTTACAAACTGTCCACCCAGATTGCAAATAAGACCAATGTGACACCCTATACTGGGGATCTTTCAGATCAGTCAATCAAAGAAGAGGATCGAGATAAATACCAGCCATCATGCGTGATGTTCCGTCGAATGACACAAGAGAAATCAAAAACCCGCATGCCATACGATAGAGCAGTTATTTTCAAAATGAAAACATTTTTCACCAACATCGATGGGAAAAATGTTCGCCTAGTTGGTGCACCTAGTAAAATCAGTTCGTTCGAAGATATTGAAGTTCTATTGGAGTTGGTCGATGAACTAGATTTGCTGCATGAGTTTGTCGAAACAGCCAGCACAGTTTAAAATGAATAAGCCCTCTCTCTTTTAGGGAATGCTTACTGTGTTTTTATTATTTTGTTTAGTAACTTAACGCAAGTGGAGAAAATTAATGTATCGACTTTAGTTAAGTTCTCAATGAATTTGTAAGTAATTTTATAACAAATAAAAAAAAGAAGAATTGTAAAAAAAAGAAAAAAAAAACAATGTACATGAAATAAAATGTAATTTTTTTCTAAAGTAAAATAATATTAAATTTAAATATTATTAATCATTTTTGGCGAACACACATAGATAGGTTGGTTAGTAAACAAAACAAAAAAAAAAGGAAATACAAATATATATTGTTATCATTTATAACAAACCATCTTCATTATAAATAAAGAATTTATTTTAAAAATCATTTCTATCATTTTTATTTTGTTTACTTCGTCGCAAATCGTTTTATTGGCTACGTTCAATCACTTAACCAAAATGTATTTGATAGCTATTTGTTGTTGTTTACTTACTTACTTACTTATTGTGGCGCTACAGTCCACGTCGGACCTGGGCCTCACCCAACAAACTTCTCCAGCCAGCTCGGTCCCTGGCTAACTGTCTCCAGTTTCGCACGCCAAGTTGGTTCAGGTCCTCTAACACCTGTCGCGGTCTTTCTCTTCTGCGACGTCCTTCCGGGTTGGAATCGAAGACTCTACGAGCCGGAGCATTATTATCCATTCGCTCAACATGACCCAACCATCTAAGTCGTTGGACCTTAACTTTTCTGGCTAGGTCAGTGTCGCTGTACAGCTCGTACAGTTCTTGGTTGAATCTTCGTCTCCATTCTCCATTAACGCAGACAAGACCAAAAAACCACTCGAATAATATTTCTCTTAAAGAAGCCCAGATGTTGTCATAGTCCATGTCTCTGCACCATACATGAGGACCGGGATGATAAGGGTTTAGTAGAGTGTCACTTTAGTTGCACGGGAGAGGACTTTACTACTCAATTGCCTTCTAAGTCCAAAGAAGCAGCGATTGGCAACAGTGATTCTTCGTTTGATTTCAGAGCTGGTGTTGTTGTCTACCTCGAAGTTTTTATTGTAGTTTACCATAGAAAAAAGAGCAAATACATGAACCATTATCTATAATAAAAAAAAAAAAAATCCGAAGGTATCTGAAATTTTTTGGTATACCTCGAGTATCTGATGTGGCTTTTCTTACAACCACGAAGAATTGCTACTAAAATTCAATAGGGGTATTCACGTAAACGCGGAAAACCCATAGAAACTGTAGAATTTTCTATCGGTAGAAATGAGCTGTCAAAATTTGTATGGGAAAAATATTCTGTAAATCGTAGAAACTGCAGAAACAAACCTGATAAAATTTATAACGTTTATTTTGACGTTTAAATTGGCGCTCATTTCATCTTTTTTCCAACTGAACTGTCATAAGCGGGAAGTTCTCGTCAATTTAAATCAAAAAATTAATCAGAATCAACAAACAAATGAGTGAATGAATGATTTTTTTTTTATAACTACTTCTTGGCATCTTGAAGAGCAAAAGTTAAAATGTAATTAGAATAAAAAAAAAGAATCACTTTAACATAAATTATCGTTCCTCGCTCCTTGATCCGACTTTCGTACCGTTAAGTTGACGATCGTTTCGTTTTACATAATAAGGCCCCTCAGGGGCCTGTGTTTTTTTTTTTTTATAGCAGCGATGATTCTGACGAAGACGAGACTCTTATTCGAAGAAGACAAATAAGAGATGATTCAAATCCACTGACCCTTCCAAATACAAAGTAAGCAAAAGCTTAACTCGATTCTCAATTAGTTCAATAAGTAAAATGTAAACTTACAATTTCGATGCTCCAGACATTTTTCAATAAATCGAAAAGTGAATGAGTTACGAAAATAAAGAATGAGAAACGATAGCTTAATGTTGGAGAAGACCCAGGAACTTCAAATCGAAACCTACCACCTTTTCATCGATTTCAAGGCCGCGTATGATAGCGTCTATAGAGACCAACTATATAGAGCAATGTCTAGTTTTGGCATCCCGGAAAAACTTATCCGTCTGTGTAAGATGACAATGGAAAACTCACGCTGTTCCATCATGGTCGGAAAAAACCTAACGGACGGTTTTTATGTCAAAAAAGGTTTTAGACAAGGCGATGCGTTGTCATGCGATTTCTTCAACATAATTCTTGAAAAGATTGTGCAAAGCTCCAATGTCAACACCAGAGGCACAATCTTTCAAAAGTCCGTCCAGCTACTAGGATACGCAAACGACATTGACATAATTGGAAGAACACAGCGTGATGTCAGTGGAGCGTTTGTGAGTCTTGAGACGGAGGCCAGGAAGATGGGTCTAGCGGTTAACGAGGGCAAGACCAAGTTAATGCTGTCAACAAGAAAGGACTACCAACATCGACGTCTTGGAGCAAACGTCAACATAGACAGATTTAACTTCGAGGTAGCTAAGGACTTTGTCTACCTGGGATCCACTATCAACTCAGACAACAACACCAGCGCTGAAATCAAACGAAGAATCACTCTTGCCAATCGCTGCTTCTTTGGACTTAGAAGGCAATTGAGTAGTAAAGTCCTCTCCCGAGCAACTAAAGTGACACTCTACAAACCCTCATCATCCTGGTCCTCATGTATGGTGCAGAGACATGGACCATGACAACATCTGATGAACACGCTTTGGGCTGCTTTTGAGCGAAAAATTCTTCGAGTGATTTTTTGGGCCTGTCTGCTTTAATGGAGAATGGAGACGAAGATTCAACCAAGAACTGTACGAGCTGTACAGCGACACTGACCTAGCCAGAAAAGTAAAGGTCCAACGACTTAGATGGTTGGGTCATGTTGAGCAAATGGAAAATAGTGCTCCGGCTCGTAGAGTCTTCGAATCCAACCCGGAAGGACGTCGCAGAAGAGGAAGACCGTGACTCCGGTGGAGCACACAGGTTGTAGAGGTCCTGAACCAACTTGGTGTGCGAAACTGGAGACAGCTAGCCAGGGACAGAGCGTGCTGGAGAAGTTTGTTGGGTGAGGCCTTGGTCTGACCTGGACTGTAGCGCCACCATAAGTAAAAGTGAGTAAGTAAAGCAATTAATTAAAGCATTCTGTCATTCCATGGAAATTATTTTGAAGGAGTTTTCAATTAACAAGAGGTATGTTTTTGATCATCATCATCATCAATTTGCATCAATATATAAAAAAAATTATTGAATTTATAGAGCGATGTAATTTGTACGTAACAACACACCCAAATTATATAAAAAGGGTTCTTAATGCCGATTCTTTGAACTCCATCAAAAAAAGATGCAATTGTTTGCTCCAACAATTACGATTGAAGCAATTATGCACACAATCCACACTTTACGTCAGTGGCGGATCCACGGGGGGGGTCCCGGGTCCGACCCCCCCTTGGGCTCCTGTATGGAAAAATACATTTTTCCATTTAATAGTTGAATAAAAAATATATGTACACATTTTTTTCAGAAAAAAATGTATTCAATTCGACCAGTGTGCAATTTGCAATTTGTGCAATACATTGGCTACGCATCCACTCCCCACGTAGTTCGCTTCACACACGTGTGCCCAACATCGCAAAGTTCATTCAAAAGAATATCTCAATATGGGGAAGATAGGAGTGTTTGCTTCTCTTTTCATTTCATTCAGATATTGTGAAAGCTCTTAAAAATTCTTCTATGCGCATTTAGTTCTGAAATATCGTAAATTGTTGCGCTTAAAAACCCTCTGCTCTCACTATAGTAAGGTGAAATTGTGATTTTCTTCGGACACAAAAATTCATTTGCCATATTGATTTGCTGGTAATTTGTTTTTTTCTTTAAAATTTTGCTTGCATAAAAGAATTGAAAAGTGGTGGAAGGAATTCGACATAAGAAAACCAAGGCTACCACTTAACTTGTATCGAAACTTGAAGCATACTTGATTAACTTTTTTTCTTTCAATTCATCGCTTCAAGGAACCGGACGCAATGATTTTGTATGTGCTTTATACTTAAACGGAGATATTTATCGGGATTTACTTATCGGATAAAAGGGCGAATTCAGAGGGGGGGCGATAGGGGCGATCGCCCCCCTAGCCGCCTAAAATCTGATGATTTGACAAGCAGAATTTATCTACTTTTAGAATATTGTTAAACATAAATCATCATCATCACGACCACCGTGGCACGTGGTAACATTATATTCAGGTGAAAATAAAATTATAAAATATGAGTGCGACCCTGTTGTCCACACGACTTACTTCCCAGAGAAAAAAAAATAAAAAACAATGTTCAATAATTGTTTATAAGAAATCAAACTGTAGTCAGTCTCTTTTCCTAGGAACCTCAAAAATATATCCGCTTAAACTCATTTTCCATTGTTTATAACAAATTATTGTAAAATAATATATTTTCTAATATTGATGAATAACATTTTTCGAACTATTGTTGCATTTTATGCTGAAATCATCATAATTTTCATGAATAAATGAAGAATACTTTCCGATTTTGTTAGATTTTTCAGTTTTTTTTCAATCCTTATAAAAAACCGCTAAGCCGATTCCGCTGAAAACTTATTCCTCAATCAAGTAATTTTGGGCCAAACGAGACCAATATCAGCACAATGAGCGGTTTGCGAGGTAATCATTTTATGTAATTTTCATGCATAAATGACAAATTTTTTCTACCATGCCAGTTAAAAAATTGCATAACTACCGCTGTAAACTTAATCAAAACTTAATAACGAAATTCTGCATCGAATGAGTCCAATTTCATGTCAATACTGTGAGTAGTTCTCGAGATAATCGTAGAAAAAAACGTAACGCCAATACGCATATACATACTATACAATACACACGCTAGCATGATGATAAGGATAACATATGGTTTGATGCAAAAATTTTAGATTCACAAAATCGGACCCTTTACGATAACTTCCTCTGAGAAATTAAAAATGTAAAAATTTTGCTTACATATCTAATACCTTTAATAAAATCAACTTCAATGCATAAGGCCAGTTCCATCTAACACTAAATCACTGAGATCTGAGAGGTCTCAGAGATTTTGTAAGTGGAACAAAAAATCTCAACTGAGAACTGAGATTTTTTTCTGGGATCTATGAGATGTAATTATTTTAGATTTAGATTTCACACTCAGATACTTTGACGTGACTGACATATGCACAACAACAATTTGAGTTATGTTCCACCAAATGATGTTGGTTCAGTCAAAGTGACTTGAGATCTCAGTGAGATATTTTTAAGTAGGAAGCATTGTCATTGTTTACCAGCTTGGTTTAATATCTCCTAAAATGTTCTAGAGATATTAATAAAAATTGAGAGGCGTGACAGCTCTTGAAGAGCCAAGGCCTAAGTGGCTTATATCTTCACTCTTTTTCAAAATCCTGTACGATTAATTATTCTTTTAAAGACCTTTTTTTTGCCTATTAAATCAACATTGATCGGATATAGGAATTTTTTTCTTTAGTTTATAAGTCTATAAGTTGTTTATTCGTGTAAACAATTTTTTAATCTTGTATCTACCCTCGTACAAAAAACACGAGTGATATGGATTTCAACTCAATGATTTTTCGGTAATGTTGGGCCCCCCCCCCTTAGCAAAATCCTGGATCCGCCACTGCTTTACGTAACCAATTCATTCGCGAGCTCCATGAAATTGAAAAATCCAAAAAAAGCGGAGCTGGTGTTGAGAACAGTCGGGAGCCGACGTTGTGGTTTTTTTTAAAATCCATATCAGAGTTCGAGATTCAACATCAATCTTAGAAAAAGAGGTAAGCTGGCTGGTGAAATCTACACTGACGGTTCAATAAATAAATAAACCTTATTAACATACATATATATGTACATATGAATCCACATTTTCATTAATCAAATAAAAGGTAATACTTTTGTCTCAAAACGTTATTTTATTTTATTTTAAATAGAATTTAACACAAGAAGCTAGAGAAGAACTGACAAAACTTCCAAGAGTATCATCTCTCATGAAAAAGTGTTTCTCAACTTTGCCGTTCGGAATCGGCGTTAAACTGTAGGTCCCCTCAATTCTTCACACAAGTGGCATATTATCCTAAAGGCAAACTAGGCATGTGCGTAGGGGTACGAGGCAACAAAGGGCGCTCGGATAATGGATATTATTTTAATGAATGTTTAATTTAATGTTGACAATTATGTAATTAATATCAGATAAAAGTCCGTCTCTGTTAGTCTCACAAATTCGATCCCTTTTGAGCATATTTTTCATTACATTCCCAAACATTTCACGCGGTATTTCATCAATTTCATCACGAATATTTTGTTTGAATTGCTCAAACGTTTCTGGTTTGTTTGTATTAACCTTGCTTTTCAAATATCCCCACAAAAAGTAGTCCGGAGCAGTCAAATCAGGCCAATCAATATCATCATTTCTTGAAATAACTTGTTGTGGAAAGATGCCTCGCAGTAATTCCTTTATAATCCTGGTTGTATGCGAGGTGGCGCCGTTTTCATTTTCAAAGAAGTAACGTCCAATGATTCTAATTGCACATCAGACTGTAACTTTTAACGGACAAAAGTGACTGATAAATAATATGCCCAAAACCGACTATTCTGTTTATCCACGTATCCATTCAAATGAAATTGTGCCTTGTCCCTCATTATGATTCACAGTTACGACTAAAACTCTTTGTTCATCGAATATATTTCCAAAATAAATTTGCCAAGAGTCTACTTTACTGTCAGGACTTATGCAATGTATAAAAACCAACTCGAGTAAACTTGTGTTATAAAATTTACAATTCGGCACATCAATTTTAATTAAAATATTTTAAACCGAAATTGTAAGACCTTTGGTCCACGATCTCATATAACCTTGTTCGCGTATTTCTAAATGGCGGTACAGCGGTCTCGGTCAAACTATTATACGAGTAATTTGTAATGTCATTTTCCATTAATCTTTTTTGACTTTTTTTTTTAAGCAACGTCAGCGCATTCAAAGGGTCCGGATGTGACTATATGTCATTCTTCGGACGATTCTGTTTTCAAAACGGAAGAGTTCTGCTCTTCCGAACGCTTCTGGACGTTCTTCTTGCCTATGGCGCCCTCAACGTTTAATCTGCCACTGCTTCACATGCACCTAGAGAATTGTTGATGAGAGTAAACCACTAAGGCCTTGGCTCTTTAAGAGCTGTCGTGCCACTCTATTTTATTTAGCTAGAGAATCTGTTAATTAGTCTCAATTTGTAGCTGATGACGGTGGAGAAAACGGAAATTTTACTCCCAAGGGAAAAGTGTGTATTTTATTCTTTTAGTTGCCAGTCAACTTTCCCTTCGTTTAAGAAATATTGCGCAAACGTTTCACGTATGCGCTCTGCTGCTCCTCTATGCGGATTGTAAACGCTGTTCAATGTTGGACTACTAGAAGTCGATTCGATGTTCAATTGAACCAAATCAAAGGTTTCATTGTGTTGTATTAAAAAACTATGCAACACAACACAAGCTTTAGTAACATTTTCCACATTATCAACACTAAGATCTATTGTTGTTTTAAAGATCCTAAATCTTTGAGCAAGCAAGCCAAAGGCATTTTCAACAACATGCCTCGCCCTCGAAAGTCTTGCATTGAAAACGCGTTTTTGATTGCACTGCGTTGCATATGGGTAGGGCTTCATGATATGTTTTTGTAGAGGAAAAGCATCATCCCCTTCAATAACATATGGGAGTCTTCTGTTGTTTCCAAAGGTTCGATCTTCTGGGAACTGATTTTCTGCATCATCAACAACAGTTCTCAAAGAACTTTCAAGTAAAACTCCAGCATCATTCGTTCTTCCATTGCGTCCAATGTCGGATCCCTTATAATTATGGTAATAAGCACCATGTTTCTTAAGACTCTTGAATACAATCCCATCGAGAGACCTTGGCAGTTATTGGATATTGCCAACGCATCGCAAATTTTTTCAAGTCGATTTTGAGCTTGGAAACTAAAAAAAAAAAAACAAATGTAAATAAGTAGTGAAAAATATTTATTTTCTTTCAGGCAATATCATCTTTGGGACAAAACAATAGGCTTTCCAACCATTCTTCATACAACTGGCTGGGAAAGCAAATAGTTTTTGAAATAGAAGAAATGAAAAATGAACGAATTAAAAGGAGAGCTGCCTGGGGCTTGCAAAATTTGCTTAAGCAATATGTTGAAGAAGACTGGGCAACAAGAAATCAAGAAGCTTCATGCTCCTCTCAAAATATGCCATCAACCTCTTGTCAGCAAAATGCCCCCACAACACATCCTCCTGAAATTGGACCCTTTGAGATTGTCAATTTTGGTGTTATTCAGCCTGATTCAGCACAGAATGCCTTCAAAGATGAAATACTGTCAGAATCCATGAAGGACGAGTTAATAGAAGAAGATTAATTATGTTTTAAATAAAATTTGTGTTTTTTATTGAACTTAAACTTTAACAACGATGTTGTTGATTGAATTGATTTTGTTGAAACGGAAATTATCTTGCTGCTGTGATTGATTGACCTGATGTTGCTGTTGCCTGTTTTTTTGAATAAAGGTTAATTGTATGGATTTGCTATTGTCGGTTTTGCATACCCAAGTTTTATGTGAAATGAGCTGTTATGAATGCTGCACGTGAACTCTCTTGGCCTCCTGACGACGGGTGCTGATTCGTTTGAAATGATGATTCAATGTTGCTCAAAGAATCATTTTCGTCATTTGATTCTGGAAAAAAAAACCCTTTGAATTCATTATATCAAAGTTCAGTATTTATTTTGAAGATGTAATCTAGGTCATCGTTGAAGTGAATAGCCAAATTGTGTAAGACGTCTAGTGCCACAACTAATATTTAAGTGAGCATCTCATCCCTGTTTGTAAAATCCTAAATCGGGATTTCCAAAGTCCGAATGTTCGTTCAATTGTGTTTCTGGTGGCTATGTGACAATATTGTAGAACAATGCCTGGAAACTGATTGTGGATACACTGATTTTTCAAAAGCTTTTGATCAACTGTCTCACTCAGTTATCAAGTTGAAACTACAGTTATTTTATAACGCTTTCCCCTGGGCTGGTTTCATGGATTTCTTTCTTACCTTGAGGATAGAACTTATCGAGTTAAATTCAGAGACATATTTTCGAAGACTTTTACTCCTAAATCTGGTGTTCCACAGGGTAGTCATTTAGGACCTCTTCTCTTTATCTTATCAATAAATGATGCACCGTTATGTGTTCGTGACAGTGAAATTCTTATTTTTGCAAATGATATGAAGATCTTTAAGAAAATTACATCTTACAATGATCGCATTCTTTTGAAAAATGATATAAATAGGGTTTTATAAGAACAGTTTAAGTCTTAACCCTGCGAAATATCAAACAACGACATTCTCAAAGAAACCAGCAGATTCTTTCTCGTGTTTTTAAAGTAAGGGATTCTTTTTACTCCGAATCTAAATTTTACAGAGCACATTAACAACATTGTAAATAAAGCTAATTCTATGTTGGGGTTCGTTAACGACGTTTTCCATTGGCAGTCCAGAAGCATTCGGAAGAGTCCAGAAGCCTTCTGAAACCATTCCATTGGACTGACTTTGACAGACGGAATGCTTCTGAGAAGAGCAGAACTCTTCCGTTTTGAAAACAGAAGCGTCCGAAGAATGACACTTTTCTCATAACCCGTTCCATTGGAGGTGGAAAAAGAAACGTCAAAAAAAGACCAATGGAAAACGACATAAGCGTTGGTCAAAAGAATTTCTTGATAACGTCACCCTCTCTCTTTATATGCTTCACTGATTTTGAGTCCTTATTAGGTCGGTTCCTTTACTTTTTCAAGTAATTTCAAGCAAGTTTGCAGGAGTGTGGATGAATTCTCTCAATGAAAGTCAAAGTTACGAAAAAAACGGTTTTGTAGTAAGTTTTAGTAAAATAGCTACATGACAGAAACGTCAAACGCAAAACCAAAATAAGTCTTTGCAAATCGTGATAACTAAAAATAAATCAAGATGTATAAACAATCACCCTTATTTTGACATTCGTTCTTATGAGGATCGAGTATCACTTCTTCAAATGCAAACGTTGTGTCAAAGAAGGACCAAAAATGATATAGTCTTCCTTCATCAACTCATAACAGGCGTCACAGATGCACCAGACCTTCTTAGTGCTATACTTTTTTACAATCGGGGAGGAGGTTATCACCTTCGTAGCATCGATCTAATTTAAGTCCCAAGACATAGGACCAATTACGGAATGCATGAGCCCTTGACAAGGATGAGTAGGCTTTAATTAAATTGTCTTATGACTTCATATAATAAGAATAAATTAAAATCTATGCTAAAAACCAGTGTGGCACCCTCTTAATTGTTGTCTATTCATGTATTGTTTTTTATTTGTTTGTATTTGTATAATTTTGTCATTTCTTGTGTAAGTGTTCGTTTGTTTAAGATGGCCTACTCACAACTAACATTGCACTAAGTGATGACTCGGTCTGTTTACACAGTTTTCTGGGTTAGATGTTGCTTGCTTTAAGCTCTCTCTTCGACTTTATCTGATAGTGTGAAAAAAAATCTCCGCCCTGTTTTTTTATTCGAATATGGGTGCAGTCGATTGCTCTAATTACTAATGGAAATCCACAAATGTTTTTAAATTTTTCGATTTACGCATTTTGACAAACCGCCTTGGCTACTCTTGCAGATATTAAAATATTGTCGGCTGACTTAAACCGTGCATATCATCACAATCGTCTTGAACCTATATAAAATGTATTGAGTTCAGTTGTTGTTATTGAATGTATTCTGCACTTATATACTGTAGATACCTCGTTACGACCCCAGTATCTAATAGCAGACATAATTACTAAGCATTGTATTTCTATCTAGCTAGTTTTCTATAGGGATTTTTTTTTTTGATGTAGCACAAAATATCATTCTTGATACTACTACCTGAGTCCATATACAATGCTACTAATTTAGTAAACGTCAATTAATGGTGGATTTACATGTGTCTGCATTTTTAGTTCTGCAGAAAAGAGAGATGCAAAATTTCAAAATTCATACTCATTTGATAGAGAGGGAAAATCAAAATGCAGACATCTTGTCAAGATCAAGATTATAGGAAATAATAGAAATCAAGATCAAGATTATGGTTAAGACGAACATGTTCATCTTTTTTATAGCATGCTCATCTGCATTTGAGGTTCCTATAACTGAGTTCAGGTCAACAGCGAATCTCCCTTTCTCACCTGAACGCTAAAAAAGCAACAAGAACTATAATTGTCAAATTTTCCGCGAAAAGAAATAACAAACTCAATAAATACTCAATAAATTATTGATAAACTTTATTTCGTATAGATACTACAACCAGAAAATAATGGAGGAATTGATAAATAAATGTGTTACCAAAAAAATGCGACTCTTCATATGTCACTATGGAGCTATAAAAAATGAAGGCAATTTAATAAAGCAGGCATATAGTGTACTCTTTCACTCTTTTGTATAACGACGTATATCTCGCCCGCCTTACTTTTCTTGATTTTTACAGATCAAGATGATGCAGATACATGTAAATCCACCATAAGAGGGGGTCTCTTTTACGAGTGAAATATCATCCATAATCCTACACGATTCCAGGGTTTCTCAATGTATTTGCTCATATCAGCTATAAAATGCTGAACGCTTTCGCCAAATGTACAAATTGTACTTTGTTGAATGCTGTTTTTATTTTTACATGTGCCTTTTTTGGGCTGTCATCTCATATGTCAACGTCAGTTTAGATTTTTTTTCGGGATATCGTTTCAGATTTCACTTGTGCGTGCTTGTTTGACTCGTGGTTCGTAAGTAGATTTGCAATATTCTTTTTCTCAATAAAAAGAAGAAAAATTCGTTCATTCTAGATTCAAATAAAAAGATCCATTATGTCTGGTCGTGAGGGTGGTAAGAAAAAACCATTAAAAGCCCCCAAAAAGGCTGATAAGGACGATGATGAAAATGACATGGCTTTCAAGCAGAAACAAAAGGAAACTCAAAAGGCTCTCGAAGCGGCTAAGCAAAAAGCATCACAAAAGGGTCCTCTAATAGGTGGTGGCATTAAAAAATCAGGCAAAAAATAAATATCAAAAATCAATCCATTATTATCTATGCACCTAAGAATAAAAACAACTTTGTAATAGACTAATATGTTTGTACGGTTAATTTATTAGATTTTGTATATGAAATGGAAAACAAAATTTAACCTGTATTGTGACATTTATACAAACGGAGAATAATAATTGCAATAGAACACCAATAATTAAAGTATTTTCCATGCAAATTGCTTTTTCGTCAGATCAGTATCAATTTGTTGGGTATTGGGAAAACTCGATTGAGTGCCAGGAAATTGAACTGAAATTGAAGCTACCTCACATGCACCACCAATTTGCTGGTGCAAGGGAAGATCGGGATAACGAGCCAAGTAGAAAGCTAAGGCTCCGATAAACGAATCTCCGGCACCAGTTGTGTCGATGACTTTATCAACACTTGCAGCTGGAACGTGGATTAATTCCTGAGTATTCGTTTTGGACATATAAACGGCGCCCTGTTTTCCCAGTGTAATGATGACTGTATTGGCTCCCATTTCAATTAATCTCAGTAGCGCCGCCCGAGAATCACTTGAAAGAAAGATTTTTTCAGAGTGAACATATTTTCTACTCCACAAATAAAGGCCTACCCAACACTGTTGATTGGAAAACCTGTCATTAAAGCAGCTTCATTTTCGTTTACGCAAAAGATTTTTGAATACTCCAATAGCTCGGGTGGTGTGTTCTCCAAAGCGGGGGCTGCGTTTAGAATCGATAAACCTGGGAATTCCTTGAGGGCTACAATAGTAGCTTCAATCGAGGCCTCGAGTTGACATATAAGTACCTATCGAATACTTATTGTTTTAAGTCAAAATCTATTGTTTTTTAAGTTCAAAGTCCATTCACTTTTGAGTTTCTGAAAAGATCCGAAGCTTTCTTCACTTCCTTTTCCGAAAGAAGTTCATTCGCACCGGAAACAATTACAATGTTGTTTTCACCATCTTCAGCTACACTTATTTGGGCCACACCTGTAGTCTATAAATTAGAGGTAATAAAAAAAAAAACATTACCAAATCCCATTTCATACTTAAAATCATTACCTCATCGGGACATATTTGTACGTGATCAATGTTAACGTTTTCTTTCTTCAAATGGTCAATATATGATTTACCCCAAGCGTCGCCACCGACCTTGGCAATCATTGCAGTCTTAGCACCCAATTTTGCTGCGGCTACGCATTGATTTGCACCTTTTCCACCGAATCCTGTTGCAAACGAAGTGCCATGCAGTGTTTCCCCAGCTTTTGGTAATCGAGGAACATAGCTATTTCACAATGAAAACACACAAACATGTAAAATATGACCGAAACTAGAAACAATTAGCTACTAACCAAATAAAATCAACAATTGCTGATCCAAATACAAGAACTTCCATTGACGTAAGTTACAGAAAAATAATAACTTGTTCAAAATTCAAATCACACTTGCGGATAATGTGAAGCTCGTGTGTTATCTTTGTTGGGAACACAATCTACTCGTGTTTCGGGTTGTTAATCTACTAAATTAAAGATAATAGTAGAATATTTATTGTTTGGGATTGGGATTGATGTGACATTGCAACATGTGTGTGTTGTTATTATTTTTTTTTTTTTTAATCTGACAAGTGTACGAATCGAAATCGTTATTTTGTGACTTTACCTTGTAATGGTACTTGCAAAGTTTTTGGATTTAAATTTATCATGAAAAGAAATTATTTGTGTAATACAGAAAATTTAGAAAATGATTATTGCGATAATTTCATGAAGGACTTATCGAGTTTATAAAAAGCCGTTAACCGTTTTTAATGTTAAATTGGGTAACGGATTTTGGTGAATTAAGAGTAATTTCAAAAGGAAATTAATAAGTTACCCTTAAGCCGTTTTAAAAACGTTATACTCCCAAACTTATGTGGCTTCTCTTACAACCCCAGAATTGATCCGAGAAGTAAAAGCGACAATTTTGTTCTTTCTTTCACATGGAAATTCAATTTTTTTCTCGAATGATTAATTTCTCTCGAATCCCTTTGGAGACGGATTTACCCATATTTATACACAGATTTTACGCAGATACTACGAGTTTGACATTTCTGAGTTTTCTATTGTTGTGGTTATCATGTACAAAATGATTTAACGGCTATCAGACATTCAAAAAATGGATTGGTAAGTTTTTGCACGTTTCACACGCCTAAAACATTGAAGATTCTTTTTGGTTGTAAGAAAAGCCACATTAATCCTTTCTCCATTAATCGTTTTCCGTTTCCGTTTTTTTTTTTTTATTTCAATTTTGAAGCCCCGATTTTAATGAAATATTAGGTTTGTTCAATGTAACCAGCCCCGGTGCTTGTCATACTGTAAACAGAGCTGTCAAAAAACTGAAAAATGGCTCTGGTTTTGGTTTCATATCGAACGCGTTAGTAGTGCTCTGTTTTTTTCTCTTCGTTGTATAGCAACAGCTGGTTCGAAAAGCTCCGAAATTCTCAACAAAAAAAAAAACTTCGGGTTATTCAGAGCACTCCCGGTGCGAGCACTGAATACACATCGAACTCGAACTAAGTGGAAATGCACCGGGGGGCGATAAAAGAGCGAAATCGAACAGCTCAGTGTGAAATCAGAGCGCCACAGAGCGACCCAGAGCGCACATTGAACAAACCTACTTTTGTGTGCAAGTTTATTTCAAAATGATTTGACGACAATTCGGAAGAAATTTTGATAAAGGGTGGAACTACGAAAAAGAAGACCTAGAAGCGGATGTCTCTTCTGGAATCGGAATCAGAAATCAAATAGCAGATGCAGTGTTCAATTGGTACTTCACGCCTTACCGAGTTTCCAAATAAAAACACCATAAGCAAATTTATGTTATATAAATTTGACAGTTCACACACACATTCGAATATTTATGACTGTAACCTACCCTTTCTTTAATAAAAGATGTGTTTGTATCCAAATATTTAAAATGTTTTATACATAGTTGCAGCCGATTTTTACTTGAGAAATAAACAGAATTTTTTCTTGCAAATAGGTAACAATTTAATAGCTTAGGCCGTGTGCGAATTGGGTTAAAAGTGGTTAAACTTGACGTTTGGTTAAAATTGACACTTCGCATTGAATAAATGTGTTAAAATTAGACTAGTGCGAGCAGGTTAAATATGACAGGGTGTTAAAATTCATCCATTTTTACCACAGTTCACCAATTCGCACACGCCTTATATACAAATTCCAAGAGAGCTATACAAAGCTGTTAAAATGGATCTGACTACAAGAAAGAATAGAACATGTATATATGCACATTAATGGCGTTTTTAATTGGCAATCTGGAAGTAAAAAAAGCATTCTGAATGCGTTCAATTGGGCAAAAGTGACAGTTCTGATTCCGAAAAGAAGATAATTCTCTTCTGATTTTAAAACCAGAATGCTTTTTTTCAGATTCCAGATTGCCAATTAAAAACGGCATAATACTTATTGCTTAAGAAAATGCAAATGATAATTTATCATAAGAATTATCTACATAATGTAGATCTTTTGAATACTCGAAGATAAAACATAAAAAAGATTCTTCTTTATTTACTGTTCTATTTCACTACGTAAATAACTAAGACCGCGTGAGTTATGGAGTTAAGTGAAGTCATCGTCAAACCAAAAGTTAACGATGACACCGCAGATCTCCAATTCACCAAAACCAGCTGGTTCTGAATTTTTCATTTCATGGGAACGGAAATTGCATGAGACGAATTACATTCAATTTCCACTCCCACGAAAAGTGCTGAATGTGTTTAAAGTATAGTTAACAATTTCTTTTAATACAATAAAGGAGGTTCATTTGTTGTTTGACCACCGAAGTACTCAGTTGTTTTATTTCGGGGATCGAAGACTTTTCGTCACTCGTGCGAATTGGGTTAAAAAGTGGTTTAAACTTGACGTTTGGTTAAATTTTGACACTTCGCATTAAATAAAATGTGTTAAAAATTAGACTAGCTGCGGAGCAGGTTAAAATATGACAGTAGTGGTTAAAAATTCATCCTTTTTTAACCACAATTCATCCAATTCGCACCCGGATAAAGACAACAAAAAAGTACATTCGCAAACGTTGGCGATAAACCAATTGCTTAATGGAACACCAGCCCAAGGAAACTTTAACACTGCATTTATGCAGAAATCATTGAACCATCTCACTGAATACATTCATTTAATTTTTTACAGTTGGTAGTTCCTTTGAAATATTTGATGCTGAATTTTACCACCATTTTTCTTTGCTTCCTCCATCACTTTTCCACTTTACGAACCGCGGTCGTTAATTGAGCACGCGAGTTGTCAAACGTCAAGAAGAAAAGTTGCAATTTTCTTTGGAATTCCTTGAATTGTGTTGTTGAACTAAATTAATACAGGTATACTATTTAATACTTCATAAAAACATTTTATAAACAATTTATTTATACTCTTGCTAGTGATATTAAGTTTTACGAAACAAGTAATGTCAAAGAAACGGTTATTCTTTTCTACTGTAGGTATCTATTGAACAAAGTGGTTGGTTATGTAACATTTTTCCAGTAATTTTTGCAATTCAATAAAGAATAACGCAGATATTCTATTTTAAGCAGTTAATAATTTTGCTTAACTTTATCCTAACTTGAGTTGGCCTAGTTTTAAACCAACGACACATAATTTGCAGCGTGGACAATTTTGATAAAAAATATGACTCAGACGCCCGAACATCGTTGATTGAATTGTAAAACTTTCCAGTTTTGACTACAAAAATTGGAATATGTATATTTCGGTTGGCTCTCACGTGACGTTGAAGAACCAGAATTTTTCTGTAATCCCAAGTTCGGCCATTTTAACTTCATACGTCAGCCGGTCTCATTTCTCATACAAAATAATGTGTCATGAATTTTTACTTGGTTGAGAAAGGTTTCTCTTTTTGTTTCCTATTAATCAATCGTTGAAAAGAAGAGGTAGCTGTTTTTGTTGCTCTGCCCTACCTGCTTGATACGTATTTGCATGAATATTTTTTCAATCTTCGTTCAAAATTTAAATAATAAACTTTCTTTGGCAAAAAAATTGATCTTTTAGCAATGTTTTATGTTTGTGAATAAAGAGCATTGGATTATGTCAGTGTATTAAATCTTCTACCGTAAAGTAAAAGGCCTATATTGAAGATACTCTCTTTTGGCAACAACTAAAAAGATACAAAGAGAAAACTTTGTATTAGTTGATCTTTTTTTTTTGCTTAATGCAACACAAATTCTAGTTGAAAATAGAAAAACCTTGAAATCGGGAAGCATGTGGCCTTAGCTAATTTTAAGGGCAATTTTGTAGGTTGGTGATAAAAGATCTTATTTGCCCTTCTGTCAGGTTGGAAAGGTCAAAGTTCTTTTTTATTTTTTTAGTTAAAAGTAGGGTGTCCATTGAAATGCAGTTTTTTTTTGCATTACTTGGCAAAAAGCCATCGCAAGATAATGTAGATTGCTTATGTAATTGGACTTTTCTTTTCAATGAAAAAAATAAACAAACTAAATAAAAATATTACCAACAAGAATACCATCTTGTTAAGATGGTTTAAGTGCCTTGCTTGAATATTCAAAAAAAAAAAAAAACTAAATACTGATTTTTTCCTAAATAGCGAAGTTCCATTGAAATGCAATATTAAGATACGATGCGCTTAACTTTTTTTATTGAAGCGCACCCAGAAGTTTTTTTTTTTATACAGAAACAAACATTACAATTATTTTTGATTTCCTGAAATTTGCTTGGTGGTTGAGAGGTATCTCGGCATTGGGTAGTACGGCATACAATTTGTTATTTCATATGAAGAGAAGAAACATGAAATTGTAAAATGATTGATTTCATTGGAAAGTAGTGTTTACACAGTTTTTAAATTGACATTGAGCCAAATAAATATAAAATTTGCTGAATTAATGATTCAACGATGTCACCAAAAAGTTTCTTTGAACACTGTTCAAGAGATTTAAGTGGCTTAATAAACGGGGGGCTGCATATGAGCCTTTTGCATATAGAACTCATAGCGTAGTAGCAGTCGTAATGGTTATGACTTATGACGTTATGAGCCATGGACAGAGCATAAAAGGCGTGCGTGCCAATTGGCGTGTTTCTTGTTTGCCTCTGAGAAGCTCACAGAACTGTCAAAGCAAATGTCTAAGCAGATCATACTCAATAAAGTCCTCCGATTTAATAAAAAAAACAAACCTGGGCATGGGAATGTCATTGTTTAATAATTTTTGTTTACCTGATGTAGAAACGCAACTGTCTTGGAAATTAAGAGTCCATTGCTATTGTGTTTATTTTTGTCTATAAAATCTGAAAATGGTCATGTTTATTGTCTTCACTAAGCTATTCGCTCGATTTGCTTAGTCATTTTATCCTAAGCAAACAGACTGTTAATCTGAGCCTTAAAAGAAACACGGATCAGCGCTGAATGGCAGGGAAATATTTTGCATCGTTTATGGACACTCGAAGATCATATCTATATCACTTTTTATAATCACTTTTCTAAATGTTTTTATATTCGCCTTTTTGGAAGATTATAATCCGGTTGCTTTTAGATGACTTTTCCTTTAGTTAAAGTTTAAAAAAATGTTTAACGAAAATGCACATTAATTCTTGTGTCGGCTGTGCTCGATTTCGTTGATAAGAAAATGAATAAAGTGATTCAAATTGAAAAAAAGCAAATAAATATCTCTATGTACACTCCATAATCAAGCACCCTATATTGCACGTGCCTTTTGATAAACTTGGATTGAAAGATTACAATTTATTTTAAATTTCTTATAACATAAAATCTATGACCAACTTCTATGAATTTTTCTACTCGATACTTGAGCTTTTTACAATTGTTTTCGCTTCAAAACTGCTTAACAACCTTAATGCTTTCCAATAAATACAGCGTACCTACATATTTTTTATATGTCCGTAAACGCTTAAGAAATAATATAAAAGAACGCCTTCGTGACTTTCATAATTAAAATTACTTTTTTAAGCACAATATTAGAAAAGTGTAAATGTTTCCTATACCATGATCCATTAGTTTGTGCATCGAACACCTGTCCGTCTGTGCACTTGGGTGTCAACTCAGCTATAAGCCTTCAGGAAACTAAACACATATTTTTTTTGCTTTTTAAAGGACTTGGAACTGAATTCTACGATCTTGATCAACTCATGAAATATCGCATATAACAGTTATAGAAAATGACAATCAAGCTCAAGTTATTAGGTCCGTTTGCGTACTCCCTAAAACTGCCCAAAACTGCCATATTCTCCCACTTTTTCGTTCGTTTACTGCCACTTATCGTAAAATCTGTCACTTTTGGAGGAGGAAAAATATTTCCTCCTATCTGCCGATTTCATGCCACAAAAAGAGAAATTTATCCCCACTCCTCGAAATTTGACATTTTTTACACAAACTGCCCAAAAAGTACACGAACGGACCTATTTTTTGGATGAACAGTACTCCAGGTGTCCCAGCTTTATACATTGATTTAATTTTGCTTTAAAAAGATCAATCGCCAGTCCGTTTACCTTACCTAAGAACTAAGACTAGAATTTTGTCTTTTGTTCGATTTTTTACTTATTAACTTATTTTCAAATAACGGAAATACACACATCTTACTTACTTAAGGTGACGCTACAGTCCGTTGTGGACTTGGGCCTCAATCAAAAGTCTCCGCCAGCCAGCTCGGTCCCTAGCTAGCTGTCTCCAGTTTTGTACTCCAAGTTGATTGAGGTCCTCTTCCACTTGATTGCGCCACCTGAGTCGCGGTCTTCCTCTCCTCCTACGTCCCTCGGGCGGATGGTCGAAGGCTTTCCGGCCGGAGCATTGGTGTCTAATCGCTCTAAATGACCGAGCCATCTGAGTCTCTGGACCTTGACCCTTCTGGCTAGGTCCATATCGTTGTACAACCCGTAAAGTTCGCTGTTATATCTTCTTCGCCAATCGCCTTCAATGCACACAGGGCAAAAGATGACCCGAAGAACTCTCCTCTCGAAACATCCTAAGGCACTTTCATCCGATTTTATCAAGGTCCATCTTACAGCAGGACTGGGATGATGAATGTGTTGTACACACTCAATTGCTTTCTTAGCCCAAAGAAACAGCGATTAGCAAGAGTTATTCTTTGTCTGATCTCGGCGCTGGTGTTATTGCCCGTGTTTATAGCGGAGCCTAGGTAGACAAACTCCTCTACTACCTGGTAGTTGTATGCGTCTATTGTGACGTTCTGTCCGAGCCGTCGGTGTTGAGTGTCCTTCCTCGCAGACGACATATACTTCGTTTTTCCCTCATATACCACTAAACCCATTTTTGCCGCTTCTGTCTCAATTCTCACAAAGGCGCCATTGACATCACGCTTTGTTCTTCCCATTATATCAATATCATCGGCGTACGCGAGAAGTTGAACAGATTTTTGGAAGATAGTGCCTCTGGTGTTGACGTTGGAGTTCTGCACTATCTTCTCAAGAACGATGTTAAAGAAATCGCACGACAGTGCATCGCCTTGTCTGAATCCTTTTTTGACTTCGAAAGATTCCGTAAGCTCGTTGCCAACCTTGATGGAGCAGCGTAAGTTCTCCATCCTCATTTTGTACAAGCCAACGAGCTGAGCAGGGATGCCAAAACTAGACATAGCTTTATACAGTTCGTCTGGTTGGTGGGTATCGATTTGAAGTTCATAGGTGTTTTGCAGAATCTGCCGCAACGTGAAAATTTAGTCGATGGTTGACTTTCCTGGCCTGAAGCCACATTGATAAGGACCAATCAGATAGTTGAGGAAACGCTTCAGACGTTAACATATTACGGCAGAGAGGATCTTGTAGGCAATGTTTAGTAGATTGATTCCTCTGTAGTTGGCGCAGTTTAGAGGATCTCCCTTTTTCTAGATCGGGCAAACAATGCTAAGGTTCCATTCATCGCGCATGCATTACTCTGACCATATTTTATTTCTAAATACAAACATCATATTATATGATCTCCTCTTATGAAAAAAAAGAAAACAATTACCCAGAAAAGTTGTTTTCAATATTGCGACATTTTCAAAAAGTGTATAATTGTCAATTTCTTGTCAACCAGTTCGTTTTCGACAATGAATTCCATTGTAAAAAGTAGCGACAGCCGTCAATTCTTTGGATGTTTGGATATCGACATGAGCAAAAAGCCAGTATCAACATAATCACACATTTTTTTTAGCAGCGAAAAAAACTACATTCGAATTTCCAATAAAATATCTCACTTCCTGGTTCTTGGCTTAAAGTCTTATAATAACTTTATGGCTGCTCTTTGCTCTTCACAAAGAAAAAACCAATAGACAGAGGACGAATCAAGAATAAACATAAAAAAGAAAACACCTTACAGAGCTTTCCTTGTAAAGCACCGTTTCCATCCGTACGCAACGCACATTTCGCCAAAATTAAGAGGCAACAAAAACCAAAGAGAAACCCACTGGATAACAATATTACGTCTTCACAATTTCCCTGGAGAGTGGATTCAAGCGGAAAAAGCTCTCTCGACACCTAACCTTACTTAAATTTTTTTCCTTATCTTTTACCAAAAAGCTAGGCAAAATTCACTCCCACCTCCCACGTTATCCCTTTGAGGGCAAGTTATGCAACCTCAATGACAGTAAGAAATAAAATAAATACCGAGGCAATGTTTTGAAAAAAAAGTCTTTTAAATCAGAGGACAGAAGAAGCTTTTTTGTGTGTTTGCCAAAAAAAATCACGCATTTGCCATTGGCACAGTTCTATCAAACAGAAACGCGCATGTTAGAAAATAGAGACAAACTAAAAAAGCCCAACAAAAAGAGCGACAAAATTTAAACTTGAAGATTCTGCAAATAGATTCAAGAACGGTTCTCTCTCTTCACAAAGAAAAAAGCAAACAAAAAAAATACTACCTCCTATCATTCACGGTTAGCAAGTGAGAAATTTTCATAAAGTGAATCAGTTGCCGGACCGAAGTTGAAGTGTTGTGAATAATTTTTTCTGCTCTGTGATAAACTAAATTATATAGGTACATACAATTGTCAAGTAGTTATTACATGCATATAAGTATATATTTTTTTTTTTTTTTTCAATTTAAAACTTTAAATTGGTTTTTTAATAATAATTCAAAAACAAACGAACGGATATCTATAAATTTATCAATTTATCGTAAAACAAAATGGAAATAACTTCAATAATTTATAGAATATCAAACCCAACCCTTGAGAGAAGAATTTAGAATTTTTTCTTCTGGTTATGCAATAACAGTGTGTGTGAGAGTGTGTGTTCCATGTCTGGTTTTTAACGAAAACTCAACTACACACGAGTAGTTTTTACTTCTGTGATACTTTCCACCAGTAACAACTGAACAATTTTGATTCTGGCGATTATAATTTCATCAAATTAAATCAACAGCGAATTTAGTTTTAATTTCCACGTGGTTAAAGAAAACTAGCGAATACAAAAAAAAAACCTGTCTACAGTTACGTCACCGACGACAACTGATTGAACATTGGCCTTAGGATAGCAGGTGCTACGTTGAATCAGTTATATAAAAGCCACAAGACGCTAATTGAATTTGTTATGCCATCTTGCGATTTTTCCTAAAAAAAATTATTCAACGGCCAAAACCTGAGTGTACATTCCTGACACGGGGAAATGACAAAATTGTACTTCATTCTTTACTTTAAATGTCATGAGTTTGATAAAACGTCGGGGATTATATAAAATTATCTTTCAAGGTTTCAGAGATTACTTTTTTTTTTGTATTGATTTACGTTGTTGTATAACACTTTTCTTTTGTTTGTTGTTAATGAAAAGTTTTCTAAGCATTGAACTTTGTTCATTAATTAGAGTAAAGTAGCCCTCGAAAAATATTTTTAGCTCGCGGTTGAGGTAAACAGAAAAAAAATAAAACTTTTTTGAATGAATATTAAACTAATGGACTTTTCTTCTTGTATGTGCTTTTTCTTGTACACACACACACACACACTTCAATGTCATGATGGATTCAATTATTTCGATTAAAAGATCACGCATGAAATCGTCATCAATTTCTGTGTATCTATCATATCAGCAAAGTACTGCGTGTTTTTCCATTCAAATCGTTGAGAAGAGCGATGGGGAATTTGAAATTGAAAATAAATTAATTGGATTTGGATGTTACTTTGCAAATTTGCCGGTAGGGATTGATGGTTGTCCTTATGGAGGATATAGGTTAGGTTAAAGTAGCTGGGGAAAAGGCCCATTGTGATACCACATGAACCTAGATAATTACTCCTTACTAGTCGAACCATTTTGAGCTTTTTATAAAGCGAAGAAGATATTTGATATCCTTATTAGCTAGTTCGCTTGGATTATCATAAAATTATTCTCCCAGATGAGGTTTGCATCTTAGTGATGGAGGATATAGCTAAAATATAAATAAAATAGGGACTTTCAAGTGTGGACAGACAATCCGTACCTACAACTCTTAATAACTCAAAATGTTTTGTTTTCTTTTTCAGCAAAATGGGTAAAGATTTCGATCCCGTGAGTTTCGCTAAGGATTTTGCCGCTGGTGGTATCTCAGCAGCAATCTCCAAAACGGCCGTTGCCCCAATTGAACGTGTCAAATTGCTGTTGCAAGTCCAACACATTTCAAAACAAATCTCACCTGACAAACAATACAAGGGCATGATTGACTGTTTTGTCCGCATTCCAAAAGAACAAGGTTTTGCTTCATTCTGGCGTGGTAACATGGCTAACGTCATCCGTTATTTCCCAACTCAAGCTTTAAACTTTGCCTTCAAGGATAAGTACAAGCAAGTAAGTCAACAACTCTTCTTGTTCAAACAAATTCCTATATTAATTTTTGATTTGAAAAAATAAAATTAGGTTTTCTTGGGAGGTGTTGACAAGAACACTCAATTCTGGCGTTACTTTATGGGTAATTTGGCTTCTGGTGGTGCCGCCGGAGCAACTTCATTGTGCTTCGTCTACCCATTAGATTTCGCCCGTACTCGGTAAGTGTTTATTTCTTTTTTTTTCTTGATGAGATTTTGATGGTAACAACATCAAACTTTTTACAGCTTGGCCGCTGATACTGGCAAGGGAGGTGCCCGTGAATTCACAGGTCTTGGCAACTGTCTCGTAAAGATCACAAAATCCGATGGTATCGCTGGTCTGTACCGTGGATTCGGTGTATCTGTCCAAGGTATCATCATCTACCGTGCCGCTTACTTCGGCTTCTACGATACTGCCCGTGGTATGCTTCCTGATCCAAAGAACACACCAATCTACATCAGCTGGGCTATCGCTCAAGTAAGTTTTGCTTAATTTCAACATTTAACATTATTTTTGATGTCACATTTTTCATTTATTAGGTTGTCACAACTGTTGCTGGTATTGTTTCTTATCCATTCGATACTGTTCGTCGTCGTATGATGATGCAGTCTGGTCGTAAGGGAGCTGATATTATTTACAAGAACACCGTTCACTGCTGGGCAACAATTGCCAAACAAGAAGGTGGTGGTGCTTTCTTCAAGGGCGCTTTCTCGAATGTCCTCCGTGGTACTGGTGGTGCATTCGTGCTTGTGCTCTACGATGAAATCAAAAAATTATTGTAAATAATTATTATTATTGTAACAACAACATCAACAAAAAAACAACAACATAAGACAAGTAAAAAGTGAAAACATAAAAATAGTAAATTATAAAGTTGTTTTAATTTATTTCTATACAATCCAACCATTTTAACTTTTTGCTATTGTTTCTGAGCTTTAAAATTAGAAATATCAGATTTTTTGAGAAATCTACATCTATCGAATACCTCGCCTCGCCTACGCCTTCAAAGTTTTGACATGTTCAACGGATCAGAGTTACTGAAAATAGGTTCACATTCAATGTAATATAATAGCCGTCAGTTATACCGAAATCATGAATGGAGAACATCTATCACATGTTAAAAGTCAGCGAAACAAAACCAAAGATCTACTAGCGTTACAGACTATCAGCGCTATTCTATCCATGCCTTCACATTCTACTATCCGTCGGGTGAACTACATTATCCAAACCAATTTGAAACTACAATTTAGCAGCTGTTCATGTAAAAATCACAAACAAATCTTCCACACAGTCACATCTTTCAATGGTAGACCCAGGAGGTTTACGCTATCTTTAAGATTATTACAAAAATCTCGAAGGTCTTCGGGTTTTCTTTTTACTTTATTTTTGGCAATGTTTGGATATAATTTCTTTGCTCTGCCCCTAAAAATGTTAATAATCTTTAAACAAACAATCAACAAATTACATTTTATTGACCACCAACCAGATAGAGAATTAGTTTTTTTTTTTATAATTTGCACCCACTCAAGGGATTTTTATACCCTTTCTATGCCAGAGACACAGTGAGTGCCTTAGGAAGAAGAGAAGGGGTTGGAAAGCAGGTGTCGGTGTACATTGATCTTAAATTCTTGAACATTGCAATGACTGGGAAAGACAGAGTGTGGAAGAGAGCTCCACATTCGCGTAGTACGGCTAAAAAATGATTCTCTATACTTGAGAGTACGGCCGAAGTTGGGCTCGAGGGTAAACTGATGGGCATTCCTAGAAGCGCGAGTATTACGGGCGAATTGTTTGAGGGGAGGAATGCAAACGGCTATTTCACTAGAGCAATTACCGTAAAAGTAGCAAAAGAACAAGGAGAGACACGCTACGTTACGACCGACGGTGGTCTAAAGGAGTAAATGCGTCAGTGATCTACGTCTATTAAGCTGGCAAACCAATATGGGCACAAACGATTGGGACCTTTACCATAATTATGTGTTCTTTATGTGTTAATTATGTGTGCAGTTCGCGATTTTTGTGCTGATCAATTTTAGTAGATATATAAAATTATGCCACCTTAATATTAAGCTAGCACAACTTCTTCAGTTTCCAACTGAATTCAATGAAACCTAGAACATAATTATGTGTTAATTATGTGTTAATTATGTGTGCAGCTCTCGATTTTGGGGCTGATCAATTTTTGTGTATATATAAAATTATGCCATCTTCAATTAAGCTAGCACAACTTCTACAATTTCCAGCCGAATTCAATGAAACCTAGACCATTATAATCTCCTATTTATGTGTTAGTTATGTGTGCTATTCGCGATTTTTGTGCTGATCAATTTGTATGTATATTTAAAATTATGTCAGCTTCATATGTACACTCGGGCGTATACGTGTTTTTTTTACACTTTTAACTTTTTGTTTGAGAACTTTAGGCTGTTTTTTGTATCAATTGTTACTGTTATTTTTAACAACCTCAAAAGTTGAGGAGTTGTTAATAACGACGATGAGTAAGCCGAGTTAATGATTCAAAAAAGCGTTTGACTGACTCCTCGGTAATCGTTTTGGAATCGTTTCATACTAGAATATCAAAAAATATCAATTATAAATTTTACACCTCTATTTCTGGTGTAATGATCATAAACCTGACACTTCTCAAATGTTTGCTGTAGCTGGCAAATTTCATCGTATGCCTTTAATGCTCCAATTCTTCAAATAACGACTTTCTATTCTTTTTCCAAACCTACCCTACGGTGTACGCAAATATGCAAACCAAAACTCGATTTCCACTCTACAAGTACATCAAATGGACAAACTCTTTTTAAAAATTACAGTAGTTTCTTTTTCAGCTTTAAGCACAAATGTGATGCGATAAATTCATGTAATTAAGAAGAAAACAAAATATAAAACATAGTCGAAAATCCACAATTCAAAAGCGTATCTGAACTGTCTTGGCTGGCCCAGCGTAAATAAAGTCAGTTGTCTAAGAAAACAAATTATATTCCCCAGATCACTTGTTTAGAGATTTATCTATATATATAAAAGAACAGCCTAATTTTTGTGTTCGTTCGCTAACCGGGCACACTGGTTGACCGATTTTCCTAATTTTTTCTCTAAACGCAAGAGGTTTTAGGGTAGAAGGTTTAGCAACAGTAAAATGTATTCTTTTCAAATCACAAATGGTTCAAATGCTTAAAATGCTACAACATTTTATATTTCGCACTCCAAAAAAAAAAGATCAATATACGAATACTCAATTTCGTCTGAGAATTGTGACAAATATTTTTATTCGATCGAAAAAAAAATGTCAGTGAAGATATGAAATTATATTTGAACTAGCTGACCCGGCAAACGTTGTTTTGATGTATGAAATTTCTAGAGTGAGTGCGTTTCTGGTATATGAGTGAGAGGTAGAGGCTTATTTATAATGTTGTGAACGTTGATGGAATATGTCATTAATATAGTTTGATAACATGGTGTGCTGAATTCTAATCCACAAACAGACATTTTTGGCCTTGAGTCAATAGTCATTGTCATTGCAAATGCCAATCTGATAGAGAACTGAATGCTTTCAAATTGAACTGGCACATCTGTGTACACAAATGTTTTGCGAATAAAGCATTGCCACAATTGAGTTGGTTGCTCGAAGTCGTGAAGCGTAAGATGTTCTTAATCAAGCACTACTTCGTTAAAGACACTAATCAAATTGCATTGAATTACGAATATTTGCGCAAACTATTGAGACGAAGTTACATGATCAACAAAAGTACATAATGTGTATTACACCATTATGCAAGGTGTGGTCAATCAAAGTGTTGGTAAATATTTTGAGATGAACCCGGTGGAATGGGGAAATCATTTTCGCTATCATTAATTTTAGCATCAATACGATCTGAAACTAAAACAAAAAAGCATTGGCTCCTGCTTCTTCTGGGTTGCGAGCACGTTATTAGTCTTAAACCGACATGACAATATTTAAAAAAAAGTCGGCTATGGCCGAAATGTTGTGTTGGATGAGTGCACAAAAATGTACTTTAAGCCTTTAATCCCACAACTTAAAGAATTTGGAGTTCTATATATTTGGCTGCTGAGGACAAACTTTGTCGATTATACCACGGTCAACTGCTGCAGACGGATTGAGTTGTTTAAAACCATCTATTTTATGGAGGTATTTCAGGAAACTTACATTGGCCACAAATGTTCGTGTGCAGTTACTGAACGATGTATCTGCAATTATTGGACATTGGAAATTTAATAATTTCACTTGATTCTAAAGGCCGAATTTCACTTCCAAACAATTTTTATTGTAATGCAAGTCCAAGGAATGAGTTGATTCAAGAGTTCTTTCCAAGCGTAAACAAAGTAACTAAAATCACGTTTGGTTGAGTTGAAGTGCAATATTAGCTGGTGCAAATAAAAGTATTTCTAAAATCGATGCAACAATTTATTTTGAATGAGATCAATAAATGCACAATTTTTTGGCCAAAAACAGTTTGACGGAATTACAAAAATGAAAACGATGTAGAAAATTTTACAACGAGACGGAGTTTTTGAATTTTATGGATTCATTTTTCCAGGACTACCACCACATTTTTTATCTCTGAAAGTATGAGCGTCAATGTTTCGGAAAATCAATCAACTTAAACTTTACAGTAGTACAAGATAAGCCGTAAACAAGTCAATGGCAAATGAGCTACCAGACATGTCATTTGGTTCTAAATGTCGTCAGTTTTCCTGTTCGACTTGCATTTCCTGTCAAAAATAAATAAGACGCAAGGTCAATTGTAAAAAATATGTGCTGTTGATTTGGAAATTCCAGTTTTTTCATGGTCAACTATACAGGGTTTTCCTGTAATTTGTCTGCCATCCTTTGGAATGTGATTCTTGGTCATATTCTATAATTATCGTTTTTAAATAAAGTCTGATTTTCTTACTTTTTCATTACTTTTTGACGAATTAAAAAGAGCCTAACTTGGTGTACCCTTCCCCGACTCATGTTAAGGTCAGTTTTTAAATGGTATTCAATTTTCTTGCCGGAACAAAATTTTGATTTTAATTCAATTTTTTTCAAATAATGTGTAAGGAACACAAAGTTTTCTTATTTTTACCTCATGAACAAAAAAATTATTAAATAAAATCTCATTGATAAGCGTATTTAAAAAGCATACATTTTATTATACTTGAAAAAATCTAAAACAGGAAAGAAAACCGAATTAAGGGTTTTTTTTTTCAATAATTTTATTGTAGCACTTCAAAATTTCCCAAGAACTGATATTTTTAAGAAAATTTATAACACTGTGCAATCCTGAAGAGGGTTTCCTTTTACTTATGCCTACCTGGCTTGCTGTCAAAACAATTACTACCCATCATCTCAGATAGTTAAATTTGGGGTATATTTAATGGGTACATGAACTAAAAAATTGATATAAAAGAATTAAAAAACCAATAGAATTCATCACATTTGCAAGTACAGACACAATATTTCTAGGAATAATGTTCCATTTCTGCAAATCCATCGAATACCGTATTCTTCATCCAGCCAATCCCTAATTTCACGACCGTTGTTTGCCGAAGCCTGCGAAGCGGGCAGGGAATTTGCTATTATTTTATAGAATATCAACATTACAGGAGATATTTTTTTTTTTTTTGGTGACTGGTGTTTTTCTTTTGCTGGTGGTAACCCATCATACTCTTACCATTGATTTTACCAACGGGCAATGGCGGTGTAATGCCCAAGTTATTTTTTTGAGTGACTATGACGGGCCACATGTCCTCGGTAAGAAATTGCACCAACCAGATACATTTTATTTTGAGTTCTTAGATCTTCGATATACAGAGGAGTTGCTTCAAGGGATTTAATCTTATAATTCAGGGCCATCAGTAAATATTTCTAAAAAGAAGAAATTACCTGAAATGTACAGAATTGTATTTAGCTTTAAACATGGAAATAGTGTATTTCGAGAGACGTAATATTATCAAAATATAAGAGTTTGTATTTATATACATATGGTAACGGATCTATCTTAAAAATACTGCAAAACATATGAAAGTATCATTATGGACATTTTAGCGAAGAACATAAATTTTTACCGAGAAATCCTTTTCGTAAGTGTTGTAGGAGCCTTACACTTTTCCGTAATGTAATTTTGTTATTTTTTCTAAAATAAAGATCGTTTTGAAACCGTTAACTTACTTACTCATCGTCGTTATTAACAACTCCTCAACTTTTGAGGTTGTTAAAAATAACAGTAACAATTGATACAAATAAAAGCTAAAGTTCTCAAACAAAAAGTTAAAAGAAGTGTAAAAATAAACAGTATACGCCCGAGTGTTCATATGAAGCTGACATAATTTTAAAAATACCATACAAATTAATCAGCACAAAATCGCGAATAGCACACATAACATAACACATAAATAGGAGATAATAATGTCTAGGTTTTCATTGAATTCTCTGGAAATTGTAGAAGTTGTGCTAAGCTTAATATGAAGATGCATAATTTTTATATCATACACAAAAATTGATCAGCCCCAAAATCCGAGACTGCACACATAATTAACACATAAAGAACACATAATTATGGTAAAGGTCCCAATCGTTTGTGCCCATATTGGTTTGCCAGCTTAATAGACGTCAGTGATCTCTCTATCACCAATCATTCTTACAGCTCTTTTTTGTATTCCATCCAAGAGGCTTAAGTAAGTAGCTGGAGCAGTTTAATAAAAAACCCGCAACATTTAATATGCGGTTTTGAATTGTATAGATTGAATGGGTTCGCGTTAATAACAGAATACCGCGCAATATTACCGACGTTAATGAGGTGAATCCAGATTCGATTCGAACGGATAGTAGCAGAGTGTGAAGTGAAAATTGAAGAAAAATCCCCCCGATGAATGGCAGAATAGGGCTGTATTTGTTTCAGACTAAAAGCCAGGTTTGAAAAACAATTTATATGAGGCTGAATCCGACGGATGTAAGTTATCTGGGGCCTGATTATGGGATTCGCGGCGAATCGTTTTACTAGTGAGTTTGACATTTTTCAATTATTGCTTTCGCTTTCGTCTTCTTCGTTTTGAATTCGACAAATCAACGAATTCGAAGGCGAATTTGAAATGTATGCTTGCGAGCTCAAATCCGACATCTTTTTATTGGCGGATTCACAGGCGAAAGAGTGTTTATAAATATTAACTGGAATATTGGAAGAAATAATCAAACCAAAAGTGTGAAATCACTGAAATATTTGAAGAATTTTTTTCGCTCCTCCGCGAATTCGTTAATAAGGAAATACGACGCGAGTCGAATTTGAAATGTCGAATTGAAAACAATCCGCCTTGAATCCTATAATCAGGCCCCAGGCCACCGTGTCCTTCAGAAAACAAGAATATTTACTTCCCAAAGTAGAGCTCAGATCCGGAATTTGGCGAAGAAGATATCTAAATGCATTATGTAATATGTTATGTCCATAAATCTACTTTGTTCGAAGGTATTTCAAAATCAACTTTGTTGTGAAACTCTCAACTCATTTGATATACATACCGTACATGTCACTCAATAAAAAAAAAAAAAATCCGAAATTCTTGTCGGCTTTTCTAATTTTTGAATTATCAAAATCTAAGGTTTTTTTACCTCTTTAAAAATTTTTAGTTTCTAATTAAATACCATGTTGAAATTCCGCATAAAATTGGATTTATCCCAGTTCTATGATGACGAAAGACAAATCTCATATGTATTTGTCGATTCGTCGTGGAAGGAAGTAACAGAGCTACAGAAACATGTGCAGGGATTATTCGATGTTCCTGAAGTGCAATTCGTCACCGACGATGGAATTTATATTCCGCCACGTGAGTCCATTGATGTCATCAAGAGTAACGATGTTTTGAAGTGAGTTTTTATAGAATCAAGCTATTGATATAAGAATATCAATTTGATTTAAAATATCCTCCAGAGCTATCATTCCACAGAGACCTTTCAAGCGGAGGTATAAACAAAAATCCCCAGCTTGTTTAGATATTACTACTCCTTCGGATCCTGTTCAATTGATTGAAGAAACGCATTCCCTAGAAAACATTGATGACAATCGAAAATGTGATGATGTTTCCCTCACTTGTTCCACGCTAAATACTCAAGCAAAGAGGAGACCCGGCTTCAAATCGAAGGGACTCTAGAATGAGACTGATACATGAGTAAACGAGAGAGAAATATTTCGAATATAATAATTAATAAATTTCAACGGTTTTTTATTCACATTCTTTCGAAACTCTATTGCCCTTTGTATATGGAACAACGACTCAATGGCAAAAACACAAACACGCTTTAAAGAGCTGAACAGAATGCAGTCGCCAGTCTCCCGGCGACTAAAGTGACAGCTGTCAAAAATTTGGCTTTTAGGCCGTGTGCGAATTGGGTTAAAAAGTGGTTAAAACTTGACGTTTGGTTAAATTTTGACACTTCGCATTGAATAAAATGTGTTAAAAATTAGACTAGCTGCGGAGCAGGTTAAAATATGACAGTAGTGGTTAAAAATTCACCCATTTTTAACCACAATTCATCGAATTCGCACACGGCCTTAAATCGCTGAGAAATTTTTGAACACAATAGTCGCCAATGAAAACAAAACAAAACATTATCAAACATTTTTTTATTCATTCAAATCAAAAGAAGATATTTTGTGTTTGGTGCATGGGCTTGCAATGTATTTGCGTATCGATACCGGGCGACTGGCGATGCATTCTGTTCAGCTCTTAAGGCTGGGGCCGAATTGCGCCATCCGTTATCGAATTATACATTACTGAATTGTGTGTGTTTATGTGTTCGGATATGTTGTCGATTTTGAGAAATTAAAATTGAGCGTTTCGTTCGGTTTTGACACTAGCTTCCATTTGCTTCAACTCATTATAGTTAGCCTTTTATTGTCTGTACAAAATTTTGATCCTCCATTGTTTTTTCTTGTTGCAGCGGCAACATATTGAATTGACAGCAACTGTAAGTTGTCAACGGGTCAACAAGCGCAAAAAGTAGAAAGTTGACCAAATCTATTACGTCACGTCCATCACGTACTTTGTAAATGGGATGCGCTGCATAAGAACATGTGTATTTTATTGAGTTTTTAGTTAAAAACGTCAACGCTGACGGATTGACGAATTCCTTCGAAACGCGATTTTACGTATGTGAATTTCAATAACTTTACATCACTAAATGGCGACAACGAAATATGTCATCTTGATTATAGATGTCAAAATAAATCAAGCGGAAAACACAAAGCTGCTTTGCTGTTAGCGTTGAGTGACATATAAAGTTCAAGCATAGGAATTGCTAACAACTTATCACAAACAGCTTTGTTGCTCGACCTTTAATTTGACATACTCTGAGAACCCCGTAGCATAAACGTAACGTAGCAAAAGCTGTAGCAAAAGTAGAAATGTTTTCTACTTTTTGATATGTATTTTGCTCACCCACAAGTTTTCTTGTTTGTATGTATGAGAATTTTATTTCAATTTTACTTCTTTTTCTCTTCCGCTGTCGGTTTTGTTTTCAAAAAAACAAAAATAAATATTTTTTTGAGAAAAAATATTTGAATAAAATAAAATAAATTTTGTAAAATGACAGATATCAGTCAAAGTTCAATCCAAAGTATTGAAGCGTAACGGAGTCAGCGCTAACAGAAAAGCAGCTTTGTGTTTTCCCGCTTCAATATGAAAATTACAAAAAAAAAAACAAAAACAACTATTCGTTTCGATAAACGTATCGTATCGTAACGTTAATAAATACGCTATTGAATGTTTGCCAATCATGAACTTCACTTATGTTTTTTTTAAACGCCAATCTGTTCGTTTGTTAAACACAAGGAGAAGGGTTGGTAAACAAGAAAAAGAAAAATAAGAAAAGAAAAAGAACACGTACAAAATCAAAATCGCACTTGTTAAATTAACTCCAGTGCAGCGTAATATTTTTTTTAAATATTTTAATCAAGTAAAAAACTACTGATAAAAGAATATTTACCCAACACTTTTCCAAATTATGCAAATTGTAATAGATATAAAAATTGTTCAGCAAGTTTCTTAAAGTAAGCTTACGAGTAGCAAATTGAATTGAGCGAAAAAAATAAATTTAGAACAAAGTTTAACCAGATTCAATATGTACTCATCACAACATTTTTGATTTTCTTGTTATTTTTTTTTTTTTTAAGACAAAATTCAAGTGCTATCGAATTCAAACATTAATTAACTAATACTGCCGAGAATTCGATATCGATTATTTTTTTTTTTGTTTTAATCTAAACTAATTTAATTTGCTCAGATGTTTTTTTCGTGTTAACAACAAATTTGGTATCTATAAAACTGATGTTTTTTCTTGCAAACAGTTTTTCGTCTTATGACTTTTTGTTATGATCGTTTTAAACTTTTTTATTTTTGATTCAAGGTCAAAGAGCAATTGATTGCAGCAACTTAACAATGTCGAGTAATTACCCCTCGCCATCGGCACCAGAAATGCCAAACACAGAATATACACCTGCGACTTCGTCATCATCGAATTTGTTGGGTTCACAACAAAAGCCAATTGGATTTAGATCTTTCAATGGCAACGAAAAAGAAACAAATACTGCTAATGGAACTGCCTCAGAAGATGGGGCAGCGGCTACTGATAGGGAAAGAGATGAAAAACGCGATGACTCCATGTTCGAATGTAACATTTGTTTGGACACGGCCAAAGATGCCGTAGTCAGTATGTGTGGACACTTGTTTTGCTGGCCATGCTTGCATCAGTGGTTGGAAACGCGTCCAACTCGTAAACTTTGTCCAGTTTGTAAGGCTGCAATTAGCAAGGAAAAGGTTATTCCATTATATGGTCGTGGAAGCACGAAGCAAGAAGATCCCAGGTATTAGAATTCAATTAGACAACCATTCAATTTGTATATTAAAATTTTGAATTCTTTAAGAAACAAAGTGCCACCCAGGCCAGCCGGTCAACGAACCGAACCCGAACACCAACAAGGTTTTCAAGGATTTGGGTTCGGTGATGGCTTTCACATGTCTTTTGGAATAGGTGCTTTCCCATTTGGCTTTTTTGCATCTTCTTTTAATTTTGGAGAGCCAAGGCCAGCTGGTAAGAAAGCATTTATTGGATTTTTTTTTTATTTTTAATCTTATCGAATTCTTTACAGCAAATCGCGGAACCACACAATACGAAGACGAACAGCAGTTATCAAAATTGTTTTTATATTTAGCATTTTTGTGCATCGCATGGCTTTTGTTTGCCTAGCGAGTTTTATTGTTTGAAACTATTATAGTCGTGTATTTGATGTTCGCATTCAAAGAGATAATAACCATTAATAATTCTTTATAAAAATATACATATACAAAATAAACGTTTTAAAATTCGAGTTGCTTACTAGATACTTCTAAAAGTACATACATTTACATATTGAAATGTTTTGAAGTCTGTTACTTTTTGTATTTCGAAAGCTGTGCGTATGAATGTTTGTTTTATTTTGGGAAATTGCGTGCCAAGGGATTATTTCCATAGATGAAAAGCTCGCGCATTAGCCGGTTTCAAAGAATTCCAACAAAAAAGTCGGAACCATTTATGGTTATTAATGACCAAAAGCTAATAGTGAGCGTGGCAAGCAAATAAACAATTACTGGAAAACGCGGTACAAATTGCAATCAGTGGTATTAGGGACAAAGAATTGGTATTAGGGACAAAGAAATACGTGGAAGGCTTGGGAACCTACTTTGTTCGCCAAGGCAAGGAGATTTTAATAATGTCAATCTTTTGGAAAGCGGATATGAATGTCAAAAAAAAAACCTTGAACCAAATTTTGGATGGTAGGAGACTTGGCAGATACAACTTATAAGGACGACTTGAAATTGAAAGAAAAAGGCGAAAGTGCGAACCTCAGTGTCATTGCTCAATAAGGTTTGTGCAAAAAGTGCACACTGGATCTCGGTTGTGGTGCACAGCCCACACATTATGAATTTTGCCGATAGTATGATCTTTAGCTTTCAGCATCAAGCCAATCTATCCGTCCTCTGATCCCAAACGACTGCTCTAACGGGTACAATCGTTATCGTAACCATAGAGGAGGTATTACCTAGAGTCGCAACTCGGTCTCTTTTTTTTAAATCACCGTCCAAAAAATTTTGCAATTTACTCTCTTTTCTTGTGTCCGTGAATCTGTGTAAATCCATACCAACGCTAATGTGTTGGTTCGTCCCATTTGAAATGCATATCTTATCAAATTTAATTGTACCATGAACATAATAAGTGTTACGATCGTAAGTTTCTCCGAACGGATACGACGATAGGGCTGATAATTGTTTTATCTTATGACTGCTATTTGTCTATCATTAAACATTAACTATCATTTTCTTAATAGTCATTGACCGCCTTTAAAATTAGCAATCAAAACAAAAAATTGTTTGAATGTGCAACAAAGGTAAAAAAAAAACGTGCAACAGTCGTCATTACGACGACTATCATCGGCTTCAATAACTTTAAATTAACGACTAAAGACCGCCAGGACTACCTGTTCTCTCTTTATCAAGGTTCTGAATAGGTGCTCAAAGCGTTACTTTATGCCTTTCGAATATAATGGTTTCCAAATGTAAGTGCACTGGTTTTCAAATAGAAAAACGGAGATCAATCACTTTAATGGAGTTTTAAGTGGCATTGATTAGCAATTCGGAATATGGAATACGCGGAAAACTCTCGTATAACACGAAGAATTTCCACCTAAAATTATTTTTTTGTATAGAAATCTAGATACAATTGTTCAGAAAACAATTATCGAACGGAACAAATTTTAACTGAAATATTCGGAGAAATTGGGACGAACTAAAAATTAATATTGTCCTCCTTTTCAATTGGATTCAAGTAATCGTATTGCATTTTGACAAAAATATGTGAATAATTATTATTAAGGAGTTGTTCTGAAGACTGGCGAGACAAGGTTCGCGGGGTCGGCTAGTCTCATATAAGGAATAATTGCTAATGCAAATATCTCGGCAACCATGTGAACTATCAAATATGTAGAATTTAGCGAATTCGTTTTTCTCACGACTTTCGAAAAAAACAGACAGAAAAAAGAGTTCTTCCAAAACCTATCGACTGATGCAGCAATAGAAATGTCTGTTCAAACTCTATTCATCAGAATTCGTTACAAGTATCTTGAAGGTCTGGTTGCCGAAATATTCTGGTGTTGAAGGGTGGAGTCTAGCACTATCTAGCACCTTTTTTGACATCGAAAGATTCCGTAAGCTCATTGCCAACGTTGATGGTGCAGCTTGAGTTCTCCGTTGTAATTTTACACGCGAACGAGCTTGGCAGGGTTGCCAAAACTAAAGATGGTTTTATACAGTTCGTCTCTGTGGATGCTGCCAAACGCGGCCATAAAATCGATAAAAAGGTGGTGGATCTACCCAAAGTGAAAATTTGGGCTATGATTGACTTTCCCTGGTCTGAAGCTTCAGACGTTCACACATAAACGGTAGAGAGGACCTTGTAGGCGATGTTAAGTAGGCTGTTTCCAATGTTTTTGGCGCAGATTATATGATTCTCCCTGCCTTAGGATCGGGCAAATGCTGACGTCCATTCATCGGCATGCATTTTAACCGACCGTATCATACAGATGATTTGGTGCATGCTCCTATCTAGATCGTCGACTGCTGCTTTGTAATTTTTCAGTCGTGATATTGCCGTTTTCACGTCGTCTAGATCGGCTCATGGACTATTATCGTGTCCAATGTTTGTCGTCACAGTTAAATAGTCTTTCTAAATTCTCAGCGTCGATTGCGTTTCTGCTGACGTTCCCTTGTTCATCTCTACAAGAATCGGTTCATAGCTCGATCGCCTTGAGCCAGCTGTTTAACCTAAGTTAATATCAAATGAAAACAAATAAACTCTCAAGTCACGTCAATGACGGAGAAAGCATGCTGTTCCATTAATTCCAATTAATCAAACGAAGACAATTTATTTAAGTCTACACATTAAATTCATTTTATTATTAATTTAACAATATCCTAAAACAGTGTGGTAAAACATTATAAGAATAAAAGGAAAAAAACTTCAAAATGTAACCTCCTAATGCTACCATATTAATAACATAATTGAATCAAAACAACTAAATTATTAAATTTTTATAAGATTTAAAAGAAGATCAATAATCAAACACCGTTATATTGGTTTTGGATACTTGCTGCTTTTCACACACTCTTCGGCGGTGTTGGCGGCCTTTCCTTTAAAATGTTCCCCAAATGAGAGTTTTTTTTTGCTAATTCTATGAACAGTTGTACATTTTCGCTTATCAAAAACGTCAAACCAATAAATATTTTACGTTTGTCTTTATGATTTGGGTGCGCTTGCTGCAAAATAATCAAAGCGTCTACTTTGCACAAGCTTTAAAAAGTTGCGAACACAGAAAACCATCAAATCGTAAAGCTTTGTTTTAGTTAAAACTAGTAGATGAAGGCATCACCGTTAAATTTAATTCTTTTGTTTTGGTTTGAAAAGTAAAAAATAAATATAAAAAATATTAAGATCGAGTTTTTTTTTCTTTTTGTCATGAAAGATATTTTAACAATTTCGATTTGCGTTTGTTTATGCATTTGATTCTGCTCTCACGTCGACGTTGATGTTACAGAAGTCTGTATTGTTGATTCCTCTTGCATGGATTCGGACTGGATCGTTTGGGAGTTTGGGACTGGTGTCGCGCGAAGATGAGGTTGAATGGATGGGAATGACGTGCCTTACATTTGTGAGACAATCGTTATACATCAAAATGAGGGCCTTACAATCTCACAACCATTGAAAGCGAATATTTTTTGAAGAACTCGGTTAAAGTCTTAATAAATTAAACTTCTTTCGATTTCTGCCTCAGAAAAATTATCATAAGCTAATCTGTAAGTTCTGGTTACCCAGTTGTAATCCCAATAAACGTTAGCTAAAATACGTTTGTCGGGTCAGCTAGTTTTTTTTTTTTTTTTAATGACGTAGTGTTTTGTCTATGTGCATCTATGCGTCAATATAAACAACATCATTTTAAAATCTATATGCTTCCTTTATCTCAATATACTCAATATAAAACCTACTTGGGTTCCTTTTTTTCAAGTGGTAGCGCTTTGGCAAATTACGTTACTCTAGGTATGCGCTTTCAAACTACAAAAGGCACTAATCAGTGGCCTAGTACTCGTACCGTAACATAACTTTTTCACGTAAATTATTAGAGCTTATCATTCTATTAAATGAAATGAAACATTGAAATGACTTTGGAGGAATTGTAGGTCTTAAATACAAGTACGAAGAAACTTTCCAACAGCCGCAAACCCCTCAGTTGGTTGTATCACATGACAGATTGATGCTCTTATGAGAAGGATGCATGATCATTCATTATTGGTAACGATGTAAATCATCTTGATCGACCGCTGGCTGGCTTTATGAAATGTACTTAATGCTTTCTGCAAAACCCCATTTCTTTTTAGTTAGCTTGTTCTGGATATGTTTTGTAACTGAAGGAAAATGCAATCAAAAATTATTATTACCTACATGTATTTTATATTTATTTTGTATCATTAAACTTCTCATCGAAATTACATTAAAATATTTTAAAAGCAAATTATTTAGTTTTTAATTGTTTTTCTTTTTTTTGTATTAAAAAAAAAATTGTAAGTCAGATGAATTAATATGGTCTCGATCGATTTCCGCCATCATTCCGCATAGGCCCGCCTCCGCTATTACCGTCTCGGCGGTTGTTGCCTCTCATACCGCCACCCACCACTGAAACGGTTAAAACCACCACCGCCACCGCCACCTCCTCCATTTCTATCACCACCTCTACTTTGGTAGCCACGATCTCCGCCGTAACCGCCGCCACCACCGCCACCCATATCAGAACCGCCACCGCCTCCTTCATTTCCTTTGGGTGTCTTGCAACTAAATTAAAAAAAAAAAGTTTAAATATACGTACCGACGTCAGAGAAGAATTATCTTACCGGTTACACTCGTTCCTCCAGGCAAAGTTTGTGTTACTACAACTCGAACACTTCCAGTCTCCATCTCTTTGAGGCAGCGAACCACCGCCTCCTCCACCACCTCCTCGTCCACCCATTCGACCACCTTGGTCTCCACCGCGCCCACCACCGCCACGTCCTGAATCACCACCAAAGTCATTTCCACGATCGAAACTTCTACCACCACGATCACCACCACCACCGAATCCACCGCCACCACGGCCACCTCCGCCTCGGCCTCCACCAAAACCACCACCGCCGCCACCTCCGCGACCGCCACCACCAGACTTACTCCAGTTATTTTGTCTTTGAGCAAGCGAAACTTTTATAATACACCCATTGAAATCGCGTCCGTCAAACCATGATATCGCCGATTGAGCTGAATGGGTGTCGTCATATGTAACAGTTGCCTCGCCCTTTGATTCACCGGAATCCTTATGCTTGTAAACCCAGATCTTGGGTTTCATTGTTCGTTTGTCTTTCTGCAAGTGAGACATTTGTTTGAATCAAAAAATTACTCATTTTGTTAGAAATTCTTTTTACCTTGATAACACCGATTGCACCGAAAAATGATTCAATATCCATTTCGGTTGCAGTTGGATTCATTCCTGAGATAAAAATAGTATCCTCTTGGGTTACCATGTCACCACCTCCTGCGCCACCACCTCCGAAGCTGCCTAAAATTTTAGATTTGTTAGAAATGCGAATAAAGTTTAAATGCAACAAAAGTAGCTTAATTCTATTTCCTAAGATAGGTTTGTTTTTCTTTCAATATTCTCATGTTCCTCTCTTTAATTTATTTAAGGTTTATTTTAAAAACGTTTGAAAACCTTGGAACGAACTCGTAATTTTTACTTAAAAGAAGCCTTGCTTGTTATTGACATTTCGTTTTACCCCTTCTTTTATCTACTTCAATTAATTCCTTTGCCTGTGTGTGTTGAATGCATTCAATGTTGAGGATTTAAACTAAAGGTTTCAAAACCAACCAATACACACCGCCTGGGTTGAAAAAGCTATATTCTTTCACTTCGTACGATTGTATTTCCAAGCTTTCGTTTCAATTATATTTTGAAATTTTTAAAAGTCAGTTGATTCAGGCGGTCAACTGCCAGCCGAATAGATGATGATGAGGGAACAATAGGAACTCATTTCTATTAATTATTTAAGCTCAGGGGGTTAAATCAACTTTGTTCACAATCCAATCCAATTTTAGGAAATTCTTCATTTGGCCTTAAAATCTGGGTTTTTATTATTATTAATTACCAATTATTTGGCATCCCTCTCAGTTCGAAAAAATAAATTATTCCTCTCAGTTCGAAAAAATAAATTATTCTAGGAAATATTGATCAAATTTTATAAAATAAACCGTTCAAAATAAACTCATTTTGAAATAACCACATACATATATGTATTACTAGCAGCCCGTCCCGGCTTCGCGCGTGCACTTGAGAGGTTCTTGAATTTTGTTCATTAAGCCGCTGTGAACGCTCAAGACGGACTCTCGCGTGCGGACTTGAGAAGTTCGTAAATTTTGCTCAGCAAGCCGCTGTGAACGCTAAAAAGTGGACTCTCGCGAGAGTATTTGAGTGGTTGTCATATTTTGTTCAGCGAGACGTTGTGAACGCTCGATACGGACTCTCTGGCACGCGATTTTTAGTTTCTGATGAAGATTCTCCATTTCTAGCCTGGGAACTGTTTCTAGAAAATTGAGATCTTGATATTTGGGCATTTTAAAATAACCAATAATGCCTTTACACTAAATCATTTAAACAACCAAATAATGCTTTACACTAAATCATTAGATTAACGTTTGTTGAAAATTTGAATTAAATAAATGAAATATTATTTGACAAATGTCAGAAGGACTATGCCGTCCCGCTTCCATCCTGAAGAAAAGTTTCTTTCACAGGTACCGATAATTGTTAACCAAACTCGAGTGCGATTTGTTTACATCTTGTGTTAGATTATTCAAGTTTTAGTAAGGATCCCTAATTTTTTTTTTTTTTTTGAAAATGAAACATGCCAACGGTGAAAGAATTTTTTAAATCGGTCCAGTAGTTTCAGAGCAAGAAAACAAACAAACAAAAAATTAAACCTTTCCTCTTTATAAACTTTCAATTCTTCACAGAAAGCTCGTTGTGAAAAAGTAAAGGAACGCTTTCGTAGTAAGTTTTAGTAACTGCATGACAGAAAAGTCAAATGCAAAACCAAAATAAATCTTTTTTTGGAGAATATTGAATGCTCAATGTACTGAATTTTCAATTTCCAAGTTCGAATTCAAACAGCTGTTTATTGCAAATTTGTAATTCGCTTACTTGGGGGAAAGTGTTATAAGGGACCGACCCATAGAATTTGTCAATCCGTCAGCGTCAATGTATACGTTTCTGCCAACGTATTTGCCGGAGGGAACCGTTCCATAGAATACGTTGTATGCTTAACAGTCTCATTTGCTTGATGTAAAAATTATTCACAAAACTGCCCATATGAACAAAAATATTTAAATTAAAATATCAAAATTTTTTTTTTGCACACAATTGTGATCATGCATTGCTTTTCTTTGTAGCTGTGGGAACACATTGAATTGTCTGCTCGTTCAAATTCAGTTGTCAACGGATCAACGGAAGCAAAAAGCACAAAGTTAACCAACTCAATCCGTCGTATCTGTCACAAACCTTGTTTATGGGACGGGTTTCATTAGAACATGTGTATTCTTTTGCGCTGTCAGTTGAAAACTTCAACGCTGACGCACTGACGGATTCTGCGGGTCGGCCCTTTACTTTCCATCGTCTCTCTTTTAAGAAATGTTTGTGTTGGGGAATAAAATGAAGCAGTTTTCAGTAACTCACCGCAGCTTTAAGTTACTTGAAAAAGTAAATGATGACATCTAACAAATAGAGCATAAACACTATCAGCCTTTGCTCTTATTTATGAATTAAAACTTTACAATTTGAGTTAGTTTAAGTGAAGATTTTTGAACTATTTTATGTTTTATTTATCAAATTAATTTTTATGGGAGTTATAGAACTTTTAAACAATTTTATAAGCTCGGATTTTTATTTACTTTTTTATTTTTATTTTATTTCTGCGTTCGGTTGTTGACGACGATAGCAAGTCAATTTGTGTTCTACAAAGCTGACTAAGCTGGCTTCCATAAATGGAAGGGAAGCTCAAGAAACTTGGAGTGCACAATTTTAGTCACTTAGCCAAGGATAGAACCATATTGAATGAGCCTCAAATCAATATAAAATTGCGAATTCCGTTTTGAAACATATTTAAGTCGAAGAGAATCGGTAAGTGCTATATTGTCTAATAATTGTTTGCATTCAAACATCTAGTTTTTGGCATATAAGAATATTGAAAATGCAATAAACGTGTGTCTGTTATGTGTATAGATGACCAACCCAAGACAAGTCGTATCACTTTCAGCAAAAAATGACTGTTGGAGGAATGAACCAGAATCTGAAGTCCAGTGCGTTTCAATATATTGGGGTCCCAACAACGGATCTTTAGTACTCAGTTGTGGTTCGGTGGCAGTCAGTTGAATCTGAACTCATGGAATCATACAGTGGAACTGTTTCCTGTTTGTTTATATTGTACGAATACGAACGCGTGTTCATAGCTTCAGTCATAATGATAAACGACAATTCGCATAAAAAAAAATCAATGAGAACCACGATGCAACAATTTAACTGACCTGATAGAAAGCAAATAGGTGGAAGAACTACTCTCTAATAAAGAAAACCATCTGTCAAATCACTCATATTTCACAAATAGTAACACTAGGTCCGTTCTTTTACTTTTTCGGCGATTTTGTAAAAACTGTCAAAAATCAAGTAGTGGGCATAGAGCATACATAATACCTAGAGTCGCGACCTTTTCCTCCCTTGCCGAAAACACCCTCAAAATTTGTTCTGAGGTGAACTCTCACAATCCTCTCTTTTTTTCGTGTCCGTGAATCTGTGTAAGAGGTGACAAAAGAGTGAGTACTCAGCCGTGAGTACAATTTTTTTCTGTTGCACAAACCCCAAGTGACAGACTTTCACCACAGCAAATACGAGACTAAACGCACGACTGTATGCGTATTATTTCCATTTTCTCTTGTGTTTTTTTTAAGATTTATTAAGATTTTTGATACAAATATTATTGGTAAATTATAGTGCAATTATATGTTAAAAGTGCAAAGAAACAATATAACGTATTTATTTTTCATATTACATGCATTTTTTTGTATGTTTAAGTTTTTTTTTTGAAAATTTTGAGCTCAACGGAATCTTATTTTCGAAATCTGAGCCCATGAAACCCACCTCGACTCAAACCTGAACATTGTATCTAACTCAGTGCGAATGTATTGGTGCAGTTTCTCATTTAAAAAGCATTGGAAAAACTAACACATTCTCACTGGGTTAGTACAAAAACGACCAAAATTGCAGCTTGTAGGCAAAAAAGAGAGTGGACAAACTTTTTATGGCTTAATAGAACTTACAAAAACTGCCACAGGAAATTTTTTGTGGCTAAAATCGTTAGATAGGGGAATATTATTCTGCTTCAAAAATGACAGAACTTACAAAAATCGTGAGTAAAAGAACAAAAAAGTGGGAGAATCTGTGAGTTTTCGGCAGTTTTAGAGAGCAAAAGAACAGACCTACTATTGAGTTTTATGTTCTTTTATCTAACAAATATGTTTTCGCTCCAACCACTTTTATAAATTACCTTAAGCTAACATTCTTTAATTATTGCTTGTTTTTACATGAAATCCAGACTTTAGAATGCATAATACAGTATTATTATGTTATAATTACATTTATAACTTTTTTTCAGTATTTATAACAAATTTGTATACAAGAGCACAAGCAACAAGGGCTTTTGTGCATTTTTTCCATTTTTCTTGGTATGAGTATTTGGTAACTAATAATTCACAGAAATTCCTCCACATAAATTAAACTCTGGCCAATTCTTTACAAAATGTTTTGCGCAATCGTTTTATGAAAGCCCTTTCTGTTTTAACCCGTTTATATTGTGAACCAAATGCACAACTTATGCATTAATCCGTGTGTATAAAAAAATTGAACAATAATAAGTTTGCAGCACTGTCTGCTTTACATGTAGGAATAATTTTCAGTTAAAATCAAAATTTTTATAAAATGGAATGGAAGAGAAAATACCCCTAACCAAATTGTCGTAAAAGATTCAATCCACGTATATTCTACTTCACGATGATCCGTAACTTTAATATTAGCTTAAAAAAAAAAGGTTACACGCTCTTTCGCTTTTCTATTTTGATTGAAGATAATAAACGTTACCTTCATTTCCTAATCAATCAACTTCAGACAAACGTGATTGGTTATCACTTTATCAGTCTTTGATAACAATTTCCTCAAATTTTGTCTACGTCGATTTTCCCAAAATAATTTAGAAACAAAAATAAAAAGTATTTTGTTTATGTTAAATAAAATTTGAAAAAAAAAAAATATTATTAAAAAACAATACTTTACTCTGAAGCGAACCGCTTGTATATTTTACCTTTATTGTAGCCGTCCTTGTTGCCGCCTCCAGCTCTAGAATAACATTGAATACTCATTTAAATGCATAAAGATTGTTTGGTTTTTTTTTGTTTGTTCGTATACACAAGCAAGTACCGTTGAAAGTTGTTGTTGATGTAATGTAGATAGGGATAGGAATTATTATAAACCTTAAAAATTGTTACTCTTTGTTTATAAAATAACAGAAAATATACCTTTTTTTTGTCAACAAACAAAATACTTATTATGATTTTACCAACTTATTCTTCTTTTCATTTGTATATTAGAGTTTCACGTTTTTACCAAATTACCAAATACACATTTAAATTGCCTTAATTTTATATTGTACCAGTTTGATAAAAAAATTTAATGATTTTTGCTTCTCAACTTCGGTATTTTTGCTCAAGGACGAACACATTACGGCCATAAAGAAATCACTTGACCATCAGAAAAACCCATTATCATCCCTTCACTCTAATGAAACGCGAATTAGAATATACCCACATTTCGTAATAACTCTTTTCTTGTTTATCAGCGTGGCAGTAGAGGTTCGAACAACTCCAGCTAGACACTTGGTCAACACGGTTTCAAAAAGGCTATAGGTTTTATGTCATACATTCTTATCCGTCCTACATATTTCGAAAGTAATTTGATGAATTTCTTAAAATAATTTTATACAGGAGTATCATTGAAAAAAAAAAAAAAAAAAAAACAAACAAATAAAGTTGAAAATTTGTTTTTCGTGATTTCGGTATATTTTTTCATTTTTATTACATAGGTATTATTCGTTAAATCAGGAATAGAAGGATAATAATATTAATAATTATAAGTCATATAAGAAAGGCTTTGGTTGCTGCATTGTATAACCACTAAATCTATACGCATTTTTATTCAGTCCAGCTTGTGTATGTTGTTTGATAGTAAAGATAATGTCCAAAACACGCCCACAGGCTTTGAACGAGAAACGTAAAAAATGCAGAAGGTATCTCGATCGAAGAAATCTCAGAGATTACGAAATTAAATTAATTTAACTAAGTCTTCTTTATTTTATCGGCAAGGACATGAGAATGGCCCAAAGAAAAGAAATCTCACAAATGCGAACGAAAAAATAAAAAATAAACGAGATTAAAAATTGTTTGGAGGACAGGAGGAGGAGGCAATATTTCAATTCATGTTTAATTCCCAAACCCGAAATAACATGCAATTAAGGCTTTTGTTGTTTAAACGCATTTACCTAAGCTATTGACCTATTACGTGGGTGATGTTTCCTTTACGGGCCATAGGGTCTCTTCTACTATGAACCATTGTCGTGCCAAGCCAATTGCCTGCCAGCCCACTTCTGCTTTCTTGAGTGAGCGGGTTCCATTGCATGGCAGTCGCCTTTTCGAAGCGGGTGGCCAATCCACATCTACTTTCGTCTTCGTATGATAAATCTATGGGTTCCTGACCTGTTCTCGCATGAAGTTCAGCATTTGAGATACGGTAGGGTCAAAAAATCCTCAAAATGTTTCTGAGACATCTTGTGGCAGCGTCTGTGACTTCTCAAGAGCTACACCCGTAAGGCAACAGGGATTCAACATTGGAGCATTACAATCGAAGCTTGGTCCTTAATCTAAAAGAGTTGTCCAGAAATATTTACTTGTATTGATGATGTACAGATGATCCGAGTTTATCTTTAGCCCCACGACTTCTGCCCTTCTCTCCTCCGAAGAAAAAAAAAAGAAATAGTCTTCCATTTCAATCAGGGTGATGCGCAGCAAATGTTTCCCTCATAACTAAACTAACTTGGGGAAAATTCTGTTCCAAATAAGGAAAAACTTCCCTGGATAATTGGCGATACGAATTTTTCGAGATTAACTTTTTTCCCATTCTCGAAAATTATTCATGATAGCAAAGTTCCCAGTTGGGAAAAAAACTGCTGAATTTTCAAGCTACAGAATACAGTAAAGTAATACACTATAGAGAAAACAGCGTTCAAGTTATTGGATTGTTTATCGTGTGTCATTTATTTGATACCATCAATAAATGAAAATTATTATTTAAGTTAATTTAAAAATTAACCATGTTCGTTTTACCCAAAAGCATTTTTTTATATATGTATTATTCACTTTGCTTTTAAACCCAACTTTAAAGTAAAATTAATGCAGTTTAGATAAAGGAAACGAATAATGAAATAATAAAATTTGTCCACCTAAGATAATCACATAAGTAAATGATCCTCTGTTGGACAGATCAATGGAATGCCGCTGTTCAAAAGCGTTATATCTTCTTTAATTGGATGGGATCGTCTGCAGCCAATACCCTTTTTGAGACGGATTTAAACAGATTTACACATACATTTCGGATTTTGGCCTCGGCCATGCAGTAAGCGGCTGAGCGGAAAAAAATATAAAACATATGACATCACATAGAAGCGGCCACGCTATGAGCGAGCGGCGAAACAAAGAGCGGCTAAGCGGCGCCGCTCAGCAACCAAACCTGTTTTAATTTTTAATAATGTTCTGAGCGGCAAGAGCCAATCTCTGCTCTGGAGAAAAGCAATTCTTTGTTTTATTAATCTGAGGACGAACTTTTTCAAGCGGCAAATCAAAAGATGAACACCAAATCATCTTCTTTTTTGTATACGTTTAAGTAATTTGTACACATGCAAACGATTTTCCGACAGTAAAATACGGCGAACTGTTCTTGACATCGGCTTTTTAACTACTAATCGCTCAAAAGCAGTCGCTCAGTGCCTGGCCATACGTCGCTTAGGGCTGCCACTCAGTTGCTCAGCCGCTTACACTGCATGGCGAGGCTTAGGAAAACAATAACTTTTCCCACATTTTAATTGTCAAGTTTTTTTGTATGAACATTTGAGATTTTGAATTTGAATTAATTTATTTATTTGCTATTTTCAATCAAATTTGACACTTTTCCCTTTCCTTTCAGCCCAAAGAAATTTCTTGGGTTAAAATTCGTAGGTTGGGAAAATATTTTACTCTCTTGTGAGCGCTCTCTTTTACGAAAAAATACCAAATTTTTGAGTAAGCGAACAGGATTTGGTTAAATTTTGTAATTTTTTGTAAAATTGTACTGTTTAAGGAGGGTACACGAACGGACCTATTATCAGCTTTGTTCAGCGAGAAAAACGACAGCACAGTACAGCACAGCTTCATGAGATATGTCAGAAACAGTTTGGAACAGTTTAGAACAGAAAATGTGTTCTACCTAAAAAGATGGAACAGAAAATCCTGTCCAAAACTGTTCTAGACAGACTCAATGAACACCAAAGCAGTTCAGTTTGGAACAGCCAATGTGTCAATGAACACCAAAAAGCTGTACTTTTCTGTTCCAAACTGTGCAGAACAGTGTTGCTGAACATACCTATCATGTCCAAAACGATTTTACAGCTGACCAGACAACAGAGACATTTAAAAAAAGGGATTGATTCGTTTTTGCACATTTTTTTACGAACCAAATTGAATCTAATAACTGAATTTTAGTAGCAATTGTTCTTGGTTGTAATAAAGCCACATTAGTGTGGTGAGATGAGTAAAATTCAACCCAATGTTAGAATCTGAACTGATGGTAAACAATATTTTAACATGAGTAAAAGCAATAGTAACAAATTTCATTATATTTTGTAGTGGGAGAGGAATGGCATTTAAAATGTCCCCAAAAGGAAGTATTTCAGAAAATTCTGAAATGGTAAATATACGCATACTGCCGGTACTAAAAATTACTCTTACTAGTGAATTCTGTGCAAAAATGCAATTTTAGTTAATTAATTAAAAATAGAAATATTTATTTCCGACAAAAAACAAAAATCACTTTAATTTTTTCTTTACCAACGATAATCTATCGATTGAGACAATTTTCGTCTTCAAATTCAGGAGCGTGTAAAGGAAAGTCGAGCATAACAACATTTATCATATTTCTTATTTACATATCCGGGACCATACCTCACTAACAATGCTTTTGTTAAATAATTTACCATCATAAAGTATTTATTTAATTTCCCCCAGTATATTTTGAGGAAATACCACAGAATATGATAACACTTAATTTTTTCAGAGCACCAAGAAGTTGAAAAGCAAAAATTTAACCAACTTATGGAGTAATCAAATTCGTTAGTATTAAAACTTCTCCTAAGAATTTTATTCAGATACATTTTTGAATGGTCTAAGCTTGTGAGTTTGTATACTAAAGGAAAGAACATGGACCAAGGATCCAAGAAAGAAAAAAAAATATATATGTACATACCCGTAGCCGCCGCTTCCGCCGCCACCTCCACCACCGCTTCGGTCATTCCAGCCGCCACCGCCGCCTCGGCCACCACCACCTAAAAATAAACAATTATTAATTTTAACATTTTTGTAAATTTTAATTAAACATACCTCCTTGAGGTGGTTTATTAAATGATGGCGGGGGTTCATTGTAGCCTCCACCATTTTTTGGTGGTTGTTGGAAGTTTGGCGGAGGAACTGAAAAATTGTTATAACCTCCACCACCGCCGCCGCCACCGTAGTTTCCACCTAAAAGATTTTCAGTAAATTTACTTTAATCAAATCAATGAAACTATTTTTTCACTTACGATCCATTATTATAAAGTTTAATTAATATTGAACACAAATGAGGGAAAGAAATTTATTGAACTTTTTGCAAATTTTCGCTTCTTTTCGACAATAGACACGCGTCCAAAGCCGGAGAATTTCGGAAAAGAAGTGAATCGAAAATAAAATGGCGAAAACAAAAGCCACTGGCTGATTACTGAATTGCTGAATATGATTCATTTCGTGCTTCTGCTATTTGATGGTAGGGTCTTACTTAAGGGTTGTTCACATTTGAAAGAATTTGAACAAAATTTGATAGTAGTTGTTGTTTTGAAAACCACTTTGTATTTGGCTATATCCAGATTTAATGGGTTCTCAAACAGTTGCTCCAAATTCGATGAATTGTGGTTATAATGGATGATTTTTTAACCACTACTGTCATATTTTAAACCTGCTCCACAGTCTATGTCTAATTTTTAACACATTTCATTCAATGCTGAAATGTCAAAATTTAACACAAAACGTCAAGTTTTAACCACTTTTTAACCCAATTCGGACACGGCCATTAAGTAAAGATTTATATTGATAGGAATTGTGAAAAGGTAAAATGAATAGAGAATACTGTCACTTCTTGGAAATTTCACAAGGGCCAGCTGTACAATCGAGGGTAACTCTGAGGCACAGATCAAGGAAAAAATTGTTGAAATTTCTTCACTAAAAATTCGGCCTAAAATCAGGCAAGGGAATCGAAGTGTGCAGCATGAAACGGACTGAAATTTTCAACCCGAAATTTGCTGGATGAACGACGACTAAAACTAACACACATGCAAAAGCTGTCAGTTTTGGTACGATATAAATACTCACACATTTATAAGAGGTTCATGTATACATTTCTTCCCCAGTCTGAAATCGTCTCGTGTGTGCTTGGACTAAAGAGTCACACCCGTTATTGTCCAAAAAATTATTCATCCCGTGTGTGCAGGCCCATTCAGAGCGGGGAGTGGGGTTTACATGATCCAACATGGTTGGACAACATGGTATGACAACAGCAATGTTGGATCACATAAACGCTAATACAACCGCTTGACAAACCATGTTGGCTGTTTTTAAATAATTTTAAAAACTTGCCCATTTTTCATCCAACTATGTTGGACTTGGACCATGAAAATACCGCTGTGGAAATGCAACGGGCGATAAAAGAGCGACATTGTCAGTGCGAAATCAGAGCGCCACAGAGCGACTTAGAGCGCATATGGAACAAACCTAATCATATCACTATGGAACGAAAGAAGTCTTTGTTATTATAGAATTGTTCTTTCGTTGATCCGCGGTTCAGTTTTTACCCTGGCCCTTATATAATTTCCGAGAACAGTGACAGTTTTCTTAAAGTAGACAGAAATAAAACTCTGCCACTTTCCCTTATTCGACTCAAAAAAAAAAAAAAAAAACTTGAACACAGCTAATTTGAAAATTTGAAAATGAACTCGTTGAATTGAAAGCAGCTGTTAGTTGTCAAATTTCAAGTTTACGTGGACCTTTGACAACTCGTAGCTCCTATTGGGCCTTGGATTTAAATTTTTCGATAATTTTATTTCCCACAAAAATATAAAACAAATTTAAGAAAAATGATTCAAATTACAGATGTACAAAGTAATATAAACCAACCAGTCGTCATAAAACTACTTTCAATAAAAAAATTTCTTTCCGCAGAAATTGGCATTGGCCTATCATGTTTCGGGGTATCCTTTCTGTTCTTAGGAGTGATGTTTTTGTTCGACAAAGGTCTACTTGCTATTGGAAATGTAATTTGGTTATTAAAAACTTGTAAGCAGTACCGATAAATAACTCATTTTTAAATTTGTAGATTCTGTTTTTAAGTGGATTAGGATGTGTTATTGGTGTTGAAAGAACGTTCAGATTTTTCTTTCAAAAACACAAACTTAAAGGCAGTCTTTCCTTCTTTGGTGGTATAACTGTTGTGCTGCTTGGTTTTCCAATTATAGGAATGATTATTGAATCCTATGGATTTTTTGTCTTATTTAGGTATGGAAACTTTTATTTCCTTGAGATTCTTCTACAAAATAGTATCTATGTATTTTCTCTATTTGCAGTGGATTTTTCCCAGTTGCAGTTAACTTCCTCGGAAGGGTACCAGTTCTAGGAAGCATTCTAAGCACACCTTTCATCAACAAAGTATTCAGATCATATAAACTTTAACAACACGAATTTAATAAATTGTTATCTTCAGATTGTTCAGAAAATTGCTGGTGACTCTAATCGAACGACGGTATAGTAAATGGAATTTTTCAATACATTTCTTCACATCAAAAAGGATTTTTTTAAATAACATCAATTTTTGTAGTAAGTGAGTAATGCGGTGTGTTTCTGTTGATTATCCTTCGCTTAAAACTTGTAAGATGTGTAAAGGCTCCACAAGACGGCCGGCGGAATTATGGAAGTGTTTTTTTTTTTTTTATTATTTAGTAAATAGATTGTACAAAAATAAGAAAATGAATCAAACATGAAACCATTCCTCAAAATAAGTCTTTTTTTATTGCTTAATTTAGGACTTCAAAAACATCCTTTTAAGATTTTAAGAAGAATTGTCTTTGGGGTTTCATTTTGTTCTTTTGATTTGTATTCTTTCAGGAATCCTGCTTCACATGCAAATAGCCGTGATAAGGAAGATGATTTAACATTTATATCGAAAACTGTTGTTTTAATACCACTGGCCTCTGGTAAAATATTCAGGTGCTGCAGATGAAGACTGTCTGAAAGTTATTAAATTATTAATTCAAGTTAAAATGTTAACATCAAAAATTAAGAGCAAAAATCCTATTTACCAATTTCATAGAATCTTCCAAAACTCCACTTGATAACAGACTCTAAAGGGAATTCCATCATCGTCCTTTGTATGGCTTTCAGTGATGTTGTTACTAAATAAATTGCCAGGCGTAGCTAAAATATATTTCTTTTAAAAGTATTCGTAAATAATGAACACTGGAAGAGGTCTTACTGTCGAAAAAACAATGTAATACACTAAAATTGTGGGTAACAGAAAAACCAAGGAGGCGAAGAACATTGTGGCCAGATACAACTGCCGGTTCATGTATTCGTGAGCTTCAACTCTATCTACAAAAGTACAAACATTATTAATGACTTTGATGTTGTCTGGAATTGGAAAAACGCTTTTGACGTTGCGGCAGATCCTGGAAAAGACCTATGAACTCCAAATCGATACCCACCACCTTTTCATCGATTTTAAGGCCGCGTATGACAGCATCTACAGAGACGAACTGTACAAAGCTATGTCTAGCTTTGGCGTCCCTGCCAAGCTCGTTCGCTTGTGCAAAATGACGATGGAGAACTCACGCTGCTCCATCAAGGTTGGCAACGAGCTCACGGAATCTTTCGACGTCAAAAAAGGATTCAGACAAGGCGATGCACTGTCATGCGATTTCTTTAACATCGTTCTTGAGAAGATAGTGCAGAACTCCACCGTCAACACCAGAGGCACTATCTTCCAAAAATCTGTTCAACTTCTCGCGTACGCCGATGATATTGATATAATGGGAAGAACACAGCGTGATGTCAATGGCGCCTTTGTGAGAATTGAGACAGAAGCGGCAAAAATGGGTTTAGCGGTAAATGAGGGAAAAACGAAGTCTATGCTGTCTTCGAGGAAGGACACCCAACACCGACGGCTCGGACAGAACGTCACAATAGACGCGTATAACTTCGAGGTAGTAGAGGAGTTTGTCTACCTAGGCTCCGCTATAAACACGGGCAATAACACCAGCGCCGAGATCAGACGAAGAATAACTCTTGCTAATCGCTGTTTCTTTGGGCTTAGAAAGCAATTGAGTGGAAAAGCCCTCTCTCGAGCAACTAAGGTAAAACTGTACAACACACTCATCATCCCAGTCCTGCTGTATGGTGCAGAAGCATGGACCCTGACAAAATCGGATGAAGTGCCTTAGGCTGTTTCGAGAGGAAAGTTCTTCGGGTTATCTTTGGCCCCGTGTGCATTGAAGGGGAATGGCGAAGAAGATACAACAGCGAACTTTACGGGTTGTACAACGACATGGACTTAGCCAGAAGGGTCAAGGTCCAGAGACTCAGATGGCTCGGTCATTTAGAGCGAATGGACACCAATGCTCCGGCCCGGAAAGCCTTCGACACTATTCCCGAGGGACGTAGGAGGAGAGGAAGACCGCGACTCAGGTGGCGCACTCAAGTGGAAGAGGACCTCAATCAACTCGGAGTGCAAAACTGGAGACGATAGCTAAGGAGCAATTGAACAAAAAAACCTAAAAACCTAAATATACCTGTTGTCGTGTATTCAAGAGCACACTAGCGACTAGTTTTTGTTTTCATCTAAACTCAGCCTTTCATGGTATAAGTACCTAATACCTAGACGACGATTGGTTCCTACCAATAAATAAGCAAAGACAAGAGGAAATGTTGATTCACTTTTACAAAAGACGAGGAATCCGAGCACATGCAGCTAAGTATTTAATGTTTGTTTAAGTGATGAGCACGAGCTTGAAAAGTCACTGAGATATAGAGGAAAGGATAGAATAATAGAAAAGAATTTCGAAAATTCTATCAAAATATAAAACATTCAAGGCTTTAGGCTAATAACTAAAGCCGCTAGGGACTGAAGTCGTTTTGAGGATATGGAAAGAATAACTCTTCAAGTAACATAACGCTGATGACCATCCAATTTCCATAAGCATTCATACAATACTTCTGCCAATAAAACCTAGACAAAATAATGAATTGGACAATTTGGTAAAATGAATTAGATGCTCAATTAATTGCATCAACTATGGAGGTATACGACTTCAAAGCAGCAGGCGACGAGCTAGATAGGAGCATGCACCAAATCATCTGTAAGATATGGTCAGAGGAATGCGTGCCCGATGAATGGAACCTCAGCATTGTTTGCCCGATCCTGAAAAAGGGAGATCCTCTATACTACGCCAACTACAGAGGAATAAGTCTACTTAACATCGCCTATAAGATCCTCTCTGCCGTAATATGTGAACGTCTGAAGCCTTTCGTCAACAATCTGATTGGTCCTTATCAATGTGGCTTCAGGCGAGGATAAGACCAATGAACTCCAAACCGATACCCACCACCTTTCATCGATTTTAAGGCTATGTCTAGTTTTGAAATCCCTGCCGAGCTCGTTCGCTTGTGGAAAATGAAGATGGACAACTCACGCTGCTACATCAAGGCTGGCAACGAGGTTAATGGAATCTTTCGACGTCAAAAAAGGATTCAGACAAGGCGATGCACTGTCGTGCGATTTCTTTAACATCGTTCTTGAGAAGATAGCGCAGAACTCCACCGTCAACACCAGAGGCACTATCTTCCAAAAATCTGTTCAAAGAACACAGCGTGATGTCAATGGCACCTTTGTGAGAATTGAGACAGAAGCGGCAAAAATGGGTTTAGCGGTAAATGAGGGAAAAACGAAGTATATGCTGTCTTCGAGCAAGGACACCCAACACCGACGGACAGAACGTCAAAATAGGCGCATACTACTTCGAGGTAGTAGAGGAGTTTGTCTCCCTAGGCTCCGCTATAAACACGTGCAGTAACACCAGCGCCGAGTTCAGACGAAGAATAACTCTTGCTAATCGCTGTTTCTTTGGGCTAAGAAAGTAATTGAGTGGAAAAGCCCTCTCTCGAGCAACTAAGGTAAAATTGTACAACACACTCATCATCCCAGTCCTGCTGTATGGTGCCTTACTGTTTCGAGAGGAAAGTTCTGCGGGTCATCTTTGGCCCCGTCTGCATTGAAGGGGAATGGCGAAGAAAATATAACAGCAAACTTTACGGGTTGTACAATGACATGGACCTAGCCGAAGGGTCAAGGTCCAGAGACTTAGATGGCTCGCTCATTTAGAGCGGATGGACACCAATGCTCCGGCCCGGAAAGCCTTCGACACTATTCCCGAGGTCCGTAGGAGAGGAAGACCGCGACTAGGTGGCGCACTCAAGTGGAAGAGGACCTCAATCAACTTGGAGTGCAAAACTGGAGACAGCTAGGTAGGGACCGAGCTGGCTGTTGGAGACTGTTGATTGAGGCCCAAGTCCACAACGGACTGTAGCGCCACCTTAAGTAAGTAAGTATGTAAATGGAGAATGTAGATGAAGAGTGAACCAAGAACTGTATGGGCTGTACCAACAACCGCTACTTAGTTGGAACAAATAGGTTGAAGAGGCACTCAAACAACTTACTATGAGAAACTGGGAATTAGAAAGGGACTGAGTTGGCTGGAAAAACTTTGTGGGTGAAGCAATTGCTGTGATCTTGATCAAAGCAATTTCTTTAATATTAATTCCTAAAATATCTTACTCTTAAGCGGGTTCCGACGTTTTCCCAACACAACTTTCCACAACACTTGAAGTCCTCTGATCTCCACTTTATATAATCTGAAATTATAAGAGATTTTACCATTTTCTGCCCAGGTTACATAGATACTTACACTGCTGTATAAATGTAAAAACTATGTGCGTGCAAACCAACAAGACCTATCAGATCGGTAAGCGTTGCCAGTTGGAAGGAGAACCCCATCAAGCCAAGCAAAGCAATTGGAACAAAAAGCTGTCGAACAACTGGTTCGATTAAATCTAAAAAAATATGAGTTAGTCAAAAAGTTTTGGAATTATAATTTATTTACCTAAGAAAGTAGCCCACAAATCAATATGATATGTGAAACAATCCAAGAAGAAATTATTCAGATGGTCATTCAACTTCAAACCGATTGGGCTTCCTTTCAGAGCTCCTAGGAGCTGTCTCAGTCGTTGAATAACGAACTACATAATTCCACGTTAGGGTTAATACGTACATCTTTTAAAAGAGAGCTTCAGGAACTTACGTGAGATATTTGGATGAGATCATCGCCGGGCTTTGTAACGAAAATCAACAAGACAATCATAACGACTATACCAAGCAGTTTATCCAGGATTATATTAGCTTTTCTTTGTCTAGACTTTACATTTATTATTTAACTTTTTTTTTGAATGGTATAGGTTACCTACCGCGTAGCTTTGACCAATTTCCATTTTGTATAATGCTCAGCCAACACAAGTTTCTTGAAAAACCATGATATCAGCGGACATTCAACAATTGTGAACATTCGATGAATGCATTCCCAAACGAAAGTAAGCAAAGTAGTTAGAATTGCTTGGCGTGTGTCTGACTTGTTTGGTTTCTTTTCAAAAGACACGAGCAAGTCATATAACATCCGTGTGTCTCCGGAATATTTCTCATACTTGCAAACTTTTTGTTTCGGATAGTGCAGTTGTACTATTTTTTGTGGATCATAAATGCAGATGTTCGGGAGTGTCGCACTCGATGTTTTTATATTGAGATTTGTTAAATATATTGATGAATGCAAAGAATCATAGGAAAATATCATTGAAACATCTTTGTTGACTTTCTTTCCGGCTGGCACAATAAAGCCTAAATGCCGTAGCTCGGTTTTATTTTGATTGGAAATAATGAAATACGAAATTGATTTTTCGGTTATTTGTATTTCGCCATAGATTTCACCTTCTTTTCTGTCGTAGAAAACATTTTTTGGAAGAAATATTTTTACAACACTCATATTTCGTATAGGGACGGACGAACTGCGAAAGTGCGAAGCGAACAGTGATGGATTTCGATTTTGTTTTGAAAAGAAAGTGACATTTAATTATCAGAGCAAGAGTAGTTTCGTTTTCCTTACATCGAAATGGAGTGAGTAATCTTTTTGTATCTATTTCGAATTTCAAACTCGTGGTATGTGTGAAAATTTGTGTGAGAATATGCGTAAATCTGTCTCCAAAAAGAGTTTCAGAGAAATCAATTCTTCCAGATCCGTGAAGAATCAATTTCTTGGCTCAATGTAAAATCCCATTAGACAATTTTGAAGAGTCGTTTTCTTTTTTAGTTCAGAGCTGCACTCCGAGTATGCAGAGCATGCTCTAAATAAAGCTAGCTCTCAACATTTTCTGAATATTCTGATTTGATTTTGAAATGCAATTGAGCCCTTAATATTCAGGAATTTTATATTTCTATTACTAAATGATACCCTAAACTATTTTAAATCACAAAATTAATATTCTATGTCAAATCAACGTGCTTCTTTCACCATTTAATTATTATAAACATTTTGTTTCATTTTCCCACACAGTTATTTGTCCAAGCATTTGGCTTTCAATGCTCGGCCATTTTTTCCGAGGCGTCGGTCGAACTGTAAAGTCTAAACCAAAGATTAAATAAGTAACAAGATGGGAAACAAGGCTGTCAAAGTGACAGTTGCCTACAAGCTTCGGACCATAGTTACTGTGAAAGTATGCGTGGTTTTACCAATACTATCACAGTTTGGACCATAGTTTTTGTGAAAGTATGCGTTTTTTTACACAGTAAATATGGTCCTACCATATTGTTTTTGTTTTTAATATTATTCATGTACAAGGAAAGAAAATAAAATGAAAGAAAATGAAAATTGCGGGATCTAGGGAGTGAAACGTAAGTCAGTTTCCCATCTTGTTACTTATTTAATCTTTGGTCTAAAACACTCACAATTAGTGTCCTGAACTAAAAAAGAAACACAATTTTGAGCTTGGCAGTTCAGACACTGTTCAGATACAAAAAAGAAAAACGCCTAAGGTAGGAAAATTCAACTTCTGACAGCCTTGGATAAAATCGATTTCCTTATTCAAACCATGTGTTTCCTTTTCCGTTTCCGGGTTGTTTGTCATATTGCAATTTTTTTTTTTTAATTGAACTTTGGATCGAATCACTTGTCGACCTCTTACTGTAGAAAGGCTCAAGGATATGCACATTCATTGTATTCTTATGCAATCTCAAAATACATAACATCACCTTGGCCACCTGGCTTGTATGAGCGAAGAAGAACCGGCCCAGAAAGTCCTTTGCGGTACAATTCATGGAAGGAGACAACGCGGCAGAGCAAATACCAACAATTGGGATACATGTTAGAACTTGCTGAAGTATCCCCGGACCGGTTGTGGCGCACATGAAGGGAGAAACTTCATTAGCCAGGCCGACGATAATAATAATGATATAACCAACAAATCCATGTTTGGATCTCATGTCGCGCACGAAACGAAGACAGCATTTATGTTACATAAATGCTGTCTTCGTTTTGTGTCCGACTCACTTTTTTCATTCATTCATCATTTTTCTTTCTTTCCCCATAAATCTTAAGCTCACACCACTCGTTTTCGGATTCAGTGTTTCAAAATCAAACCAAGATTTATTTTTGTTACTTAACAACAAGAATAAAACCAAGTATTAAATTAAAAGTCGAAGCGAAAAGCGATCAATAAGATTTAGCTTAGTTTTTTTTTTCAATGGATTCCCTAAATTTTGAAACGTCTAATAGTTAGCCCCGCAGGCTAAATGATTAACATTTACTCATAAAATCAGAATATCTACGAGAGGCTATATTCAATGTCCAATGACCAATGCCCTCTTGATAGATTAAAGCAAGAAATACCCCATTAGGACTGGTTATCACGAAAGATTCGGAGGTTTTAAGCTTATCCTCTAGCAACTTTAAGAAAAATGAAAGGCAATTTGTTGTTCCTCTAAATTATTTTATTATATTTACAACACCATCATTTTTTCTTCCCCAACTTAGGATTAACAACACCATAGTTCTTGCCAATGTGATCAACAGGAACCTTTTTACTATTCTTTCGCTTAGCCGCTGCGACATTTTTCCGTATACTACATCTAACCGAAGCAGCACCCGTCTGATTTTTGCCGAGCTGATGGAATTTCTGCCGTTCTTCCCTGATTTGTTTTAACCTTTTTCGTTCGTCCAAAAGTTCTTTGTAGTTTTTGCAGGGTTTCTTCGGCGCCTTAGCACCTAGTTTAATTGCTTGAACAATTTGCATTTTCTTCTTATTTTTTGCCTGCACGCCATTTAATGCAAAGTTTATTACTTCATGTCGTGCTCTTTTAATATCGAATTCCAAATCGTCTTTTTTCTTTGATGGGTTCTTTTCAGGAAGCGTTTTATCGGGTTTAGATGGTTTTAAAGAAATTTTAGGTTGTTCCGAATACGATCTTGGTTTAGGCTTTGGTTCCTCAAATAAAGTGGCCGTGAATTTTGATTTATTTTGAAGCAGTAAGGCCGCTCTGGTGGGAACAGCATTTAGTGTTTGGTTGCTGCTCATTTCTTTTTAAAACAATTTAGTTTATAATTTTTAATAGAAAATAAAAGTAATGATAAGTTTGTAAACAAAAACTCACAACGTGTGTTTTGATGTCACTTATGTCATTTAACACTGTCAAACAAATATCGACATTGAGGGGGTGCTTTCAATTTCTTATATACTGATTCCATTGACGCTAATCACGAGATTTAGCGAAGTAGATTAACAACAAATATCTACTTTTCTGGGATTTAGGGTACCTATTAGTAGATCAAAACGTAGAATAACAGTACAATTACTATAATTCTACGTTTTTGTCTACCCTAAATCAAAACAAAGTCGAGATTTGTTCTTACTACAATACTTCTACTTCGCCATTAAAAATTAACAATGATCGTAAAAAACTCTTTTTTTTTTTGTATTTACGCATCTCGAATTGTATTATTGATTACTTACTACTTACTTATGGTGGTCCAGGTCGGACCAGGGCCTCACCCAACAAACGTCTCCAGCCAGTTCGGTCCCTAGCTAGCTGTCTCCAGTTTCGCACGCCAACTTGGTTCAGGTCCTCTATCGCCTGTGTGTTACACCTGGCCGGAATCATGTAACGCGATAGTTGATTATCAAAATTTGTTTATCGTTTTTGATTATCAACTTTACTTTCGTCTATGTAAGCTGATCAAAAAAAACCTTTGATTTCTTGGCATCACTGACTTTAACGAAACTATTTTGTTCTGTACTGACATTTGAAATTTGTCTTAACCACGATACAGACTGGGATTGAAATCTTTTCTAAGGCCTGGGTTACACTTTTCACTAATAAGAGTGCACAAAATCCAATAACAATAAGACTGCTATTACACGAGGAATCATGAGTCATGACTCTTTTTCGGGTTCTCTTTTAAATTTCAATCCTTTGAGTCGAACACTATTACACCATGACTCTTAAGTCACAATTCAAATTTGGCGTGCTCTATAATTTAATTTTAATTTAAATGAAATGAAAAACATTCTTTCCCACTTTGTCAACTAGAAAAGTATACTCGTGAACTCCAAGCAAGACAAATTTAAATAAAACTAAATTCAAAAATTTTGAATAAGAATTGAAGAACTTCAAAAATGAGTTATATAAAAATTTGAAGAGATATTTTTCACCTTTAAAAGTGACAGTGCTAACAAAATTCTTGAGTAAAAGAACAGAAAAGTGTGAGAATTCAAGCGTTTTCGGGAGTTTTCAGTAGTTTTAGGGAGTAATAGAACAGACTTAATATAAATTTAATTGTTTTATTTGATTTTATTTTCGCCTCAAACTTGTCAGATAGTGTTTAAATATATATTATAAGCATATGCAATGTTAATATTCATTTGAATTTTTATTAAAACTACATAAATATTTGAAAACGACACCTAAATAGGTATCAAATGAAATTATCGCAAATAACTGACTATCAATTTGATAATCAGCTTACATAGAGCAAAAATCCTGATTTTGATTATAAAGTATCGCTTATCGCGTTACGTGATTCCAGCCCTGAGTATCGGTCTTCCTCTTCTGCGACTCCGTTTTCGTCTACCCTAAATCGGAGAAAAGCCAAGATTTGTTCTTACTACTACTACTACTACTTCTACTTCGCCAGTAGAAATTAACTATGATCGTAAAAGCGTTTTTTTTTTTTCATTTACGCATATCGAATTGTATTATTGATTAATTAAATAAAATCCCGCTGCTATGCATAGCATTCACGTGTTAAAATCATTTGTAGTGCCGATGGACTACATAATAGGCGTGTTTTTTTGGCATCGCTATCTGCAGCCAAATTCGATTTACCAAAAAAACGTATCCGCAGTTGCCCATCCGCAGCAGTTTTATTTTATTTTTAAGTTGGTAGACTTCTCTAGCTGCTGGATAATAAAACAAAAACAAACAAAAACCGAAATTTATTCAAGATTATTTTTGAGTTGTTTTTAACGTAGGTATAATTAATTTATAAACCAAAGTTAATTGCTTAAAAAAGAAGATTCACTTTCTTTCCTTATTTTCCATTTGTGCATCCATCTGCATTTGTTCAAAGTTTGATTTGTTATTTTGATTTTACTTTCGGATAAGTTTTTGACATGTTGGGTATGTTCGTATACATTTCTTCAATCGTCGTTCAATAAACAAGTAAATAAAACAATAACAAATGTCAAACAGAGAAGTGTGTTTGAAAGTGTGTGTGCTTGTATGTATGTGTGAATTTTGATACAAAACAAGATTCAGATTTTTGAATCTCGAATCCATTTTTTTATCTCAATCATGAAATCTGAGGTTTTTTCCACTTTTTCACAAATTTGACACTAAAGGTATGACTTCAACGAGCACTTTTTGCAAAATGTCAAAAATTGAATATTTCAAACTCATTTTGTGACAGTTTTTCCACCCCAAAAATAAAAGAAATGATGCAGAAAGCTTTTTTTATGTCAAAAACAATTTTTTGTAGTTGGTCTGCTATTACACGATGCCTCACGACTCACGGCTCACATGAGTGCGAAAAAGAAAGCAGATGTGAGAAAATGAGATGCAAAAAAAAATTTCCGGTGATCTCGGGCAAATTTTTAGTAGACTCACCTTTGACGTTTCATTTTTCTCATATTCGTTTTATGCTGTTCTTTTTCATTCGATTTTCTTGTTGCTAGGATAAATACATCGGATTTGTTTGAAAACCAGAGAGGAAGTTTCAGACAAATTCAAATTCAAGCCAACGAGAAAGAGCATTCAAAACAAAACAACAATAATTGTCAAGTTTGAGGCATGGGGCACGAGTCACCGTGTAATAGCGTTTGCCTCAGCGAATAAAAATGTATAAGGAAATTCAAAAGTGAGACGTGAGTCATGAGTCAACGTGTAATAGGGGACTTGTAGGTAACCGTTTAGTTACACCTTAAATCTCGCAAATAGAAAACGACATTACAGAAGAAAAATATTAAGCACCATCAGGCAACTATGTGTAACTCGTTCCTTGATTTGTGCGTTCCAATTTTAATTCAAAATAAAGGTTAAAAAAGAACGCACTTAAAATGTTTTGCACTCTGCGAACACAGCCTTAGAGACTCTTTGAGTTATCCAATTATCCGAGTTACCAACCTTAGAAATTCAATTTTACTCCAATCGAGTATCGATCCTCGAACAAATTTCAATTTTTTATTCGCAGTCAGATTTAAGTTTAAGTTTTATCCGCAACTGCGTGTTGTATTTGTAATACATGGAAGCTCCAACTGCAGATGCGGATAGCTGTGGCAAAAAAACACGCCTAATATTAATGGAATTTTCTTAGGTCGACAATTTTTTTTTTTTTATATTTCCGTTTGATAATAATGGCGATTCTAGAATTTAGATATAGAGATTTGTGTAGTTAGGCCGTGTGCGAATTGGATGAATCGTGGTTAAAAATGGATGAATTTTTAACCACAGCTGTCATATTTTAACTTACTCCACAGCTATTCTAATTTTTAACACATTTTAGGTGTGTTTTTTTGCACGTGTATATACGCTTAAGAAAATATTTGCATGCAAATGCAACAACAATAAATTTCTATATCCGCTTAGTTAGCGGCGATAATTATTCCACGCTTATGAAATAAGCGGATATAAAAACAATGCTACCATATACCTTTTTCAATGAAATTTCAACATATGTTAAGAATTCATTCCGAAATTCATTCGAAATTCATTTCATTTAACAATTACCCAAGCAAATTTGTCGTTTTTTTGTACACTGTTCATTTTAAGCGTATATACGCGTGCAAGAAAACACACCTTTTATTTAATGCGAAATGTCAAAATTTAACCAAACGTCAAGTTTAAACCACTTTTTAACCCAATTCGCACACGGCCTTAATTTTAGATTTATAACATTTACTGGCAGCACTAGCCGGAAAAAATGACATTCAGCTGACAGCAGCATAGAAAATAGATAGGCGAAATTCTTCGTTAACTTCCCTGCGCTTACACTTGACAGTTCTTGGTTCTTGTGTTGTTTTGTTCAACTTCAACCGCAGGCTCGGTCGTCGGTCAGCAGCTCGTCATCACATCATCGTGTTACAGAAAATAAATAAAAAGTTTCAACAAATTTACTGCTTCAAAATATAAATCCCAGCTAATTTTTACAAATTAGAAAAAGATGTCGTGCACATCACAATGTTCAACGGCTAACAACAATACCAAAGCAATTGCCAAGGAATTGAAAATGAAGGCAAATGATTTTCTGAATTCTCGACGAAACGCGAACAATTTACTTGAGATCATTGGGCACCTCGAGGTTTGTGTGCGAAAAAAAAAAATAACTAGCACATTTTTTTTTGTTAATGCTATTAAAAGAAGGAAATTATGTATTAACAACATTTTAATTATTTTTAAGGAATGTTTATCTGAACAGCAACCGGTTGGTTCATGTATTCTTACCCTGGAAGTTATATTTACAGAACTTTTGAAGCGACGAGAAATGTGCATTGCCATAACGCCACTCAAACCAAAAGGTAAATGAAGTCACTGTTTTTGTTTTTGTATACGTAAATACCTTATATTTTATGTAAGTTCGAATCAGTAGTTTTTCGTAAGAATGGAAATAAGTTGATTAAATGGTTGCAGATGTTCCCAAAACATGTTCTTGGTCACATTTTTAGTTGATAGTAGCTAGGTGATAGCACGTTTTTTAAATGCGTTTTCCATTGGGCCATTGTGATCCAATGATGTTGGTTGAGGTTTACAGGCATCGAGGTGTGATGTTTCAGAAAGCAATCTCGGTGTAATTCCAGAATACTCACTTCCTATATCATTGTTGTGATGTTCTGCTTTGCATGTGCTAGAAATTTGCATATTTCTGATATTAACAACTGTCCTTGCATGAGCCTAGCCATCTTAATAGTTTAAGCTTTTCTTCTCCTAGAACATTCATTAGGAATATATCATCTTATGTCCCAATTCTTATCAGATAAATAAAATACAATAAATCGTTCCCCCATTTCAGATCAAAGCTTAGAAACAAAATACAAAGAATGGCTACAAGAACGCTACGAAGAAGCCCTCAAACTGATCCTCGCCTGCATCAAAGTCGACAAATCAACGGATAACACACAAGCCCTTGTAACTTGTATGAAACTCATGTCCTGGGAAGGCAAATATCCCCTCGAACAAACAGACACATATTGTTTCCCAAAATTTCGTCTGCGCAGCATTCTACAAGCTCTTCTCTCAACCGAACGATCCTATAGTCAATTAATAAATCGATTCAAGGAATATACCGACTACATTGATATTGTTTACTATTCCTGGAAAATGTTACCCAAATTGGCAACAAAAGCAGCATTCGAAAATGAAATGTTTGCACGCAACTATCTGGATTTGATAGATACTTTTAATGTAAAGCGAGAAATGCCTGACGATGCAAAGCTGTTGTGTTCACTGGAATCGCCATCACCGGACAATTACGATTACCTCTCGATACGAAAAGCGATCAATAAGGTATGGAATTCCATAATAAAGTGGAATTTGAAAGAATCCATACACAAGAAGGTTCTTATGGTCTTGATTGAAAGAATTTTGCCGCATATGGAGAAGCCCATACTGCTTACAGATTTTCTAATGGATTCCCTAGATTTTGGTAGGTTTAATAAATTAATATTTTGCACACCCAATAAAATTTCGTTTTTCTTATTTTCTAGGTGGTCCAATAAGCCTTCTAGCACTACAAGGAATTTTCACACTCATCCAAAAACACAATATAACCTATCCAAATATCTACGAGAAGCTATATTCAATGTTCGAACCAGAAATTTTTCAAACAAAGTATAAAGCTCGCCTCTTCTACTTGTCTGATATATTCCTGAGTTCGACACATCTTCCGGAAAATTTGGTAGCAGCATTTGTAAAAAGATTAGCCCGGCTAAGTCTATTGGCACCACCTCAAGACTGCATTATTATCATATATTTCATTGGAAATCTGATTCTAAGGCACCCAAGTCTGAAGTGCTTAATTTGTGCTGAAACCGACATTGAAGGTGATTTTCTTACAAGCTTTTCCCTTGTCATTTTTTTTTTTAAATTTGTTTGTTTGGTTTTCTAGTACCGAAAGATCCATTTATTATGGAAGAACGAGATCCGACAAAATCGAATGCCTTAGAAAGCTCACTTTGGGAGATAATGGCACTGCAAAAACACGCCGTGCCGTCAGTAGCGACAGCAGCCAAGTTCATATCACAGCCATTACCATCCACAGAATGGGACCTCTCCACAGTGCTGGAACTGAAAGAAGAAGATGTAAGTTTTCCTAAAAAACAAGATTATCACTTTCTATTGTATTTCCTTTTAAAGCTCTTCAAACAGGAAATCGCAAAGAATAAAGATAAAATTGGCCTTGCTTATGAGAGGCCAGATTCAATGTTTCTACCCAAAAACGATAAAGTTAAAGAATACTGGAAATTATTTTAAACAAAAAAAAAAAACCAACAACTACTACTAACACACATGTCCCAGCTCAGTCCATAGCTTATTAATATGTAAGAATTCTCCAAACATGTAATATTTTTTTGTTTTTTCAATTGTTTAAAAAAGGAACGAATGATGTGACAAGAAAGATTTCTTAAGTTACGAAACCTAATGTACGTATTTGTATTTCGCGTAGAGAAAGTAAGAATCCTTATAGATAGATTTAAAGTAATTTAATAATAATAATTATTATTATTGTACGAGGATTTGCCAATAAAGTTGGCCGTGATGACAATTTTGACTTTACTTATTGTTTTGTTGAACGTTACAATTCAAATAAAGAATAAGCACGTGGATTTAACGGCCACATTTAACTTTGTATTTGTGTAAAAAAAGTGTTTAACACAAATAACCCTCATTGTGCTTTGACATGAAACAAGAATTGTCTGCTTATTTATTTCGATCTTAGGCTTTTGGAATATTGCTGCCTTGATAACAGCGCAACGGCTAGCATTACCGATCAAGGCTGGGGGTTGTCCGTCGGTGTGACTTCCGCAACAACACTTTCAATTATTACTTTCAAACACAGTATCTTTACTTTATAGCAGTTCACATTCAATTAATTCATTTTCGACACCAAGCGGGTATTTATATAACTAGATTTTGGAAATATCGAGTTCAATCGAAGTTAAGTTTTGTTGAGTTACGTAAATTTTAAGAAATAAGGGATGATGTGAAGAAGTAAGTTATTTTCAATGATTTACAAAAATGGAAGTAGATCTTCAAGAGTGGTAACGCTGACCCTCACCCATTTTGAAATCGATTTCTCTGTCAGTACTAACGAAGGTACCTCGTTTCGGAGTTTTTATTAGAAATACTACACTTTGAAAATGCTTTTGAATTGAACTGAGATGTTTTTAGAGTTTCCAGGGTTTCAATTTTAAATTATATTAAATTTTTTCTTGTTTGAGCAAAATTTTCAATTTCAGGTAATTTTTTTGTTCACAATGCGAACTACTTTTCTTATTTTTCCTGAGAAAAAACAATAATTAAAAACAAAATCTCATAAAAGCACCAAAAACAGGCATATTTATATGGTTTTTAGGATATGTTTAACACTGTGCAATCATGAAGAGGGTTTAAAGTATACTTATATGTCTACCTGATTTTCTGTCAAAACATTAATTACCTTACCTTTTCTCACTGAGAGTTAGATTTGGGGTATGAATCTTTAAAAGGTGAATTAACTAAAGTAAGTAAGTAGTATAAAAGAAATTAAAAAAAAATGATTGATTATATTATCAAGTTACGTAATTAAGTAACCGGATTCTTGCAATTCCATTGCACAACCCATAAAAGAATAAAATGTCTGTGCGTTCTTCTCTGTTAAAAAAGAAAGACATTTCAAAAATACAATGTAACCGAAATTAGGCTTTTTTTATATAAAATATTGTGAATTATTATAATATTCATGGCTTTCTTAAATAAGCGGTCAAAGAACAAAAATCATTTAGTTTCAAAAGCATGTAATTTTTTTCATTTGCTTTGTAAACCCTATTTCCTTTCATACATGATCACAAAAAATGTGTAATACCAAAGAACATTGGTAATAGTTTTGATACTTAGTAGCAAAACGTTCTTTCGATCGTATCCTTACTTCGCATATTATTTTTATTTTTCCTCCCCTCTAACCAACCATACCAATCCGGCGCAATATTTTGTTGTTTTTTTTTTTTTAAAGCAACCTAACTCTCTTACTCGCATTATTTCAATATAATATAGCCTACACACTCCTACTTATTGTGTTCGTTCCTGTCATTTTGTTCTCCACTGGGGAAATTTTGTCTTGTTCTTGTTTTTGAGCTGTCAAACCAAGCAGAGCAGCAAAATTCAAAAATTCAATTCTTGGTAGTACTAGTCTAGTTCATATACAAAGATGAAACCCACCTCAACTCTAGGTATTATATATTCATTATGGCTCTGACCTGCAAAATTTATTTCCCACTGTAGTTGATTACAAACACCGCTGTAAAGAGATTATATATATAATCAAGACTCGCTGATTCCATATACAATGAAGACTCGAACCTCGATGTCAAAATTCGATTTTTATACTGTCACTTGAATTGTAATATAGAATAAGACAGCTACTGTAACCTAAAAGACTCAATAAAAATTCAATTCAATTCAAATTCAGTTTAATTCAGAAACGTTAAAAAACAATTTGTTCAAGTAATACATTGATCCGAGTCCAAGTCATAGAAAATGGAAACAACTTCCCAAAAACTTCAAAATAGTCTCTTAAAATGTCGAAATGCCATCTTCAATGGCTACACGGGCACCAAATTCAGTGGTATTGGGTGGATCAACAATTTTTGTGCAGAAATGAAAACATTCGCCAATATTCTACATAAATTCCTGATTTCTGAATGCTCACAAATGGACGAGGTAATCGCAACTATGTTTCTCTGTTTGACGCAAATTACAACCTGTATAAGGCACCTCGAAAAAACTATGAAGTCCGAAGAGTCCGGTGGATGCGCTATATCAGCCTCACGTCAGCATTTCCTCGACCGAATTATGTGGTGTTTGGATCGAATGAAAGCACAATTAATTCGGTGACCAAAATGTCGACAATTGTTGAAGAATCGAACTTTGTCACTTTGATGGACAAAGTCCTAGAAGAAATCGCTCCATACAGCTCGTTCAATGAAGGTCTTATTTGCCTTGACAGAGCCGAACAAAACGCAGAATCATTGTTTGCAAGCAGAGAAATCCGTTCTCTTGTTGATCAAATCTTAAGCCACACTTTAGCCTTCGCAAATGTTACTCTCAAAAATGATAAAAAGATCGTTAGCATTCTCTGTCAAAAAATCATTCGTGACTGCATGGCTTTCCAAGAAGAATGCTCACTCTCTGATGAAAAACCGAATATAAATGAAAGCGAACGGAAACTAAAGGCAATGTCCTTAGAGAATTCTCTCTATAAACTTGAAGATTTCATTAATGAAAGTCTCCTGCGGTTAGTTTTTAATACCTTTATCGATTTCAACAAATTCTCGATCCAAAAACTCCGCAAAGCTATCCAAACGAATATCAACGACACAGTTTTTGATGAACTAATCGCTGATTTCGATGTCAACATCGACCGCACAACACAAATTGGTACCTTTGCGATGGCATTTGCCCCGAACCTTCGAATTAAAACAATAGTTCGTAGTTCTCTAGCCTCACTGGAGTCTCTCGATTCGTGCATAATCCCAGCGTTGCAATCAAATCTCGATGTTTATTCGGAAATACTTGAGCAACACTTCAATGAGGAGATCGACAAGTTCAAAGTCGCTATACAAGAGATTATTGACAGTAATGCATTCTGCACCTGCTATTTAGAAATGCTATCGGAAGTTATCAACACGACATCGAAAGAACAAAATTTAAAAAAGGAACAATTATCCGATATTCTTGAAATGGGATTCATCCTCAAGGAACATCTGCTTCTCAATAGCACTTATTTGGATTTTCATAAGAATTCAGACAAGAAAACACACTACGAAAAGTTTAACTTGATGCTGGAGGAATGCTTAGCGATTCTAGCTTGTTTTAACCAGGTCGAACCGGAACGAATCATAAAACGCTTCAAGATTTTACGTTCCATCTTGTCCAAACTGAGAGACCTGCTGGCCGCTGATGATAGAAAAACAAAAAAAGTCCCGATTTCGGATGTATTTATCACATCAGATGAAATGTGTGAATCAGAGAGATTGCTTGAATCTATTGGAATAGCACCGTCAAGTGGCAGTGGCATTCTTTATCGGAGTGAAGTTAGTTCATGCAATCTACAAAGCGTTTCGTTGAGACCGAACTGTTCCCGACTGAACATGTCTACTCAAGTTCAAGATGATAGAAGAGAAAATTCTTCCAGGCCAAATGTGGCAAAACAAATTCGTCGAAAAGATAGTTTAAGGACAACCATGTTTAAGAGACAAAAACAAAACGAATCGGAGAAATTGTACCAAATCTACAAAGAACAGGATCAAACTCGGGAAGTAAATAAGATTCTCCAAGAAGTTACAACAAACATTTCCTTGAGACAAACCTCTGACGATTCATCTATGCAATGAATCTTCATCTCCATACGTACATTTTAATGTAATTTTTCTGAGGGCAAACCTAAATTTAATCATTTTTAAGCTTAAAAAAATATGTTGAAATGGTATATGTTCAAATATATCTTTATATATATAAAATTTGGTAGTATTCTTTGCTTTGTCCACTTGTAGGCTAATCTGAAATAGAATTTGTTGTGTAATTTTCAGGAAAGAATACCGTTTTCTTCTTTTTCATGAAAATTAATGCTTTATGAAGCTGGATATGGTATACATACATATACATTCCAGCAATGCAAAGAGGTCCTCAAGGAACTAGATTTGAGCGTCACTCTAATCTGGATACCGGGCCGTAAGGGCTATGAGGGAAATGAGAAGGAAGATTGGCAGTGAGAGTATATGCTCCTCTTGGAGTTGTGAAGGGCTATATCCTGACCAAATACACATCAAAAACAAATCATAACGAGTTGCGTTATATCTAGGAAAATCTGGTCCGTCCATAGCAAACCAAAATCAATCAATATAATTTCCAAACCAAGGCATGACATAGCCAGGATTGTTGCTACCTGCACAGGGCGTTTTCCATGCGCATGAGGCGTAATTGGATATACCACATAACTCATTCTGCCGTAGCTGTGAGGACCAGGATGAAAAGGAATCGGTCCCACACTTTCTCTGCCATTGTCCGGTCTTGGCTAGGAAAAGAGCACTCCACTTAAGTGAAGAATTCTTCAACGGTATTGAGAACCCTCAAAATTTAAGATCAAAGACTTGATCTCATACCAAATGTAGTGGACATGTGTACATACTGTGGATGACGTGACGAGTCAATTACATACTTTTATTTTCCTGTTTTTGTTTTCGAAGGAATCGTCGCCGGACAGAATAGTGATCGGGGATGCATTACACATGGTGCATTTTCGAAATGGAAAATGATGGAAGCTCCCCGACGACAAGTTGTTTGACTTTGTCATCCTCGATCGTCTGCAATCTGCACCCTGCCCAATGGAAAATGCACCGAAATAGTACTCTGTCACTTGTTTTTGCTCTCGAGGTTCTATGTCAGACGACATTCGGATTTCCAACCATATATATTACCCATTTGTCACCAAAGAACAATCTACAGATAGCATCTGAAACCCTAATTCACAACATAGGAAAGTCAACAAATTGAGAGCATCGACGTAATATAGGTAGTGTTTCGGTGACCACACAATAATATCGACCATCACCAGCAATGTATTCTAGTGTAGTGTTTACAGTCGTCGTCGCCAGAAGGCATAGTATGGGCACCACGCAAACTATCATTCCCTGACGGGGGTTTCCAAAGAAATTCGATGTCTTTTGATTGGAACCTAACTTGGTGTCCACAGGGTTCGCCGTTTCAGCACTTTCGTCCCTTCCATGATGCCTGTTTCGTTATAAAACTGAATACTCAATAAAATTAGATTTTATTTGCGCTATCACTGATATACAATATTTTGTTTGGCTACCTTTTTGGTTGGTAAAATGTCAGGGCGCACTTCTTTTCAACTGCATTACAGATTTTAATCCGAACATTGGTCCATGGAGCGACGGATTTTCTTTACACGTTCTCATAGATGACGTGCAGGAGATGTGAAGACTTTCGACGATCACTGCGACGACCGAATATGCAGGCATCCATTCTCGCCTGGAGGCAACATGCGACTCATAGTTGCTTGACGATGAATTCCACTGGGCGCTGCGGATCGACTCCACGTCCACGATATTCAGACTTCTGAGAGTTTCCATCTGAAATTATCATCTGTGGATGAACAAAATTGAAATTGTTTTGTTGAAAATGTAACCAAACAGAACTATATACTAAAAAATGTCAACTTTTGAAACTTCACAGATGACAGATGATGTTTTGTTTTGTTTTCTTGATAAAACGTTTATTTCTTGTTGGAAAATATTAACCAAAACTATGGCAAAACAGTAAGCTTGCATTCTTTTTATTTTCTTAAACATAATATTGTTCTCTCTTGAAGATATGGCCTCATCATTCCTGGCAAGCAGAAGCCAAAAGAGCCTCCGAAGAGCAATTTCACTAGGCCATCTATTTTCGATGAAAGTAGTGAAGAGGAAGACAATGCACCACCTCTACTTAAAATGAAAGCTACACCTTACGGTCCAAATGCAACAGACAGAAAAATGGTCGGTCTAATCAAAAGTATATAGAGAAAAATAATTGAATTGCCAATTTTATGTTCTTAGGCCCAAAAGCTGCAAGAGAAAGCCCTCGAAGAAGATCCAACTGTATACCAATACGATGAGCTCTATGATGAGATTGAAAACAAGCGCGACGAAGCTAAAAAGGCCAAAAGCAATGAATCGAGAAAGCCCAAGTATATTGGACGATTGCTGCAACATGCTGAAAAGAGAAAATTGGAAAACGAGAGACGTATCGAACGAATGGTACAAAAGGAACGAGAACAAGAAGGCGAACAATTCAAAGATAAGGAATCATTTGTCACTTCGACTTATAGGAAAAAACTTGAAGATATGCAGAAAGCAGAAGAACAAGATAAACGAGAAGAGTATTTGGAGTCAATTGGAGACGTTACAAAACAGAAAGATCTGGATGGATTTTATCGCCATTTGTACGAACAAAAGCTGGGCCCAAAGGAAACACTAGAAAATAAAATTGTACCAGAATCACCGGCAGCGGTCGCTGAGGTTGAAATGACAGGTGCAAGCTATAAACCAATTAAATCTGGAAAACCCCGAGCTTACCGTAAACGTCGGTCTTCCGGAGAAGAACAAGACGACAAGGTTGAAAGCCAACCCGTTAAAAAGTCACACTTACACTCAAATTTGGATGCTGACTCTGATTTCAGCATCGATTCATCATCGGATGAAGACGAGAATGACAAAAAGAAGAAAAACAAAGTACCAGAGGTTCCTGTTCCAATAAAGGAAGAACCAAAGGACAAGGAGAACAATCCAATCACTGAAAAACTTACTCCTGATGAACAAAAAGAGATCAAATTAGAAACGATAAAAAAGGAAGATGATATCAAAAAAGAAAAGAAGGAAGAAGAATCTGTTGAGAAACCAAAAATAGACAGAACTTTGATATGGAAGAAACGAACTGTCGGGGATGTATTCGATGCAGCTTTACAAAGATATTTCCAACGGAAAGCAGCTAGGAATGGATAAAAACTTCACAATGAATATTTATATTTAAATAAAAAATGGACTTAAATGAAATTTTTAAGTATTTTGCGATTTTATACAATTCGGAATTTATTTTGGAAACAAAAAACGAGAATTTCTTAGTTTTTATTTTTTAAAATGAATTTTCTTGGACGAGTGATTAAATTCCGATAACAAAAGTTTGAGAGGCTGGGTACAAATTTTAGTACAAACTAAAGCGACATCTGTGGACGCATGGAAGACTTAATCAATCTGTTACCAGTATGTCTTTAAATTGGATAAGGTTCATGTATTTGCTAATGAATCGGTTAAATTTAACATTTTAAATGTTAACTAGCTATTATGTTGGTGTTACAAACAGTCTGCTAGTTTAATGTTGTTTTCTGTTATTTGATTAGCATAGCAGAGCTGTTAAAGAATGCAAAATTTTGGGAATGCATTTACATTCTCTATTGGAATACTTTGACTTCGAAAATTAAATTGCTGAAGTCTTTTGTATAAAAATCATTTAGAGCAGTTAAAAGACTTGAAGTCCTCCACGGGGTAAGCCTTGACGTGGCGGCTTACGGTAACTACTAATATGAAGCTTAGAGCTATGCGTCACGAAACTTGTTTTCGCAGAAGGGCCTCCCATGGTCGACAGGTCCAATTACACTCCCACCGAGGGACGGCAGCGATTGAATTTCTTCTTTGGAATCAACGGTGGCGTCTCCAGTTCCAATTAGGCCGAACTACTTGGTGAACACCTTTACGGGCTACTTCGACCATGTAGAAAATAACTTAGTTGCGTAGCAACAACAGGCCTCGGAAACGGACGGATACACTGATCAAAACAAGGAAATGCTGCAAGAAAATTCGACGTCGAACGGCTACAATTGCAAGAGATCGCCAGATCCTTCTCTGATCGAGTGTCAAGTAACCTCTTAAGGAGTCATATGCCGCCAACATCAAGTATCGAAGACCAGTGGCAACATTGCCAGAAAGCAGTTAGAGATGCCACCTCTAATGTGCTGGGTTTCACACAGCCACCAAAACGAGCCCCTGGTTTGACGAAGAATGCAAGCAGGCCCATGCAGCCAAACAGGAGGCATACAAAGCGGCGCTGCATAGAAGGACAAGAGCTGCTCGTGAGCTCTACGAGCGAAAGAGGAGAGAGGAACGCCGGGTTTTCAGGAGAAAAAAGAGAGAGCATGAGAAGCGTCATATCGAGGATGTTGAGAGAGCCAACAGCAGGAATGAAGTTCGGAGGTTTTAACGAAAGGTAAAACAGCTGGCTCAAGGTCATCGAGCAAGAACCGATGCCTGCAGAGATAAACAAGGGAACATCATAGTAGAATCCCAGTCAATACTGGGGATTTGGATAGACGACTTCTGTAGATTATATAACGGCGATGACGAACAAAACACCGCCGTCAGACAGGAGCCTTTCATCGGACACGATGATAGCCAACAATTCCGTGAACCCGACCTAGAAGAAGTGAAAACCGCAATATCACGGCTGAAATCCAACAAAGCCGCTGGAGCAGATGGACTAGCTGCTGAGTTGTTCAAAACAGCAGGCGACGAGCTAGATAGGAGCATGCACCAAATCATCTGTAAGATATGGTCAGAGGAATGCATGCCCGATGAATGGAACCTCAGCATTGTTTGCCCGACCCTGAAAAAGGGAGATTTCCTAAACTGTGCCAATTATAGAGGAATAAGTCTACTAAACATCGCCTACAAGATCCTCTCTGCCGTAATATGTGAACGTCTGAAGCCTTTCGTCAACAATCTGATTGATTCTTATCAATGTGGCTTCAGGCCTGGAAAGTCAACCATCGACCAAATTTTCACGTTGCGGCAGATCCTGGAAAAGGCCTATGAACTCCAAATCTATACGCATCACCTTTTCATCGATTTTAAGGCCGCGTATGACAGCATCTACAGAGACGAACTGTACAAAGCTATGTCTAGTTTTGGCATCCCTGCCAAGCTCGTTCGCTTGTGCAAAATGACGATGGAGAACTCACGCTGCTCCATCAAGGTTGGCAACGAGCTCACGGAATCTTTCGACGTCAAAAAGGGATTCAGACAAGGCGATGCACTGTCATGCGATTTCTTTAACATCGTTCTTGAGAAGATAGTGCAGAACTCCACCGTCAACACCAGAGGCACTATCTTCCAAAAATCTGTTCAACTTCTCGCGTACGCCGATGATATTGATATAATGGGAAGAACACAGCGTGATGTCAATGGCGCCTTTGTGAGAATTGAGACAGAAGCGAAAAAAATGGGTTTAGCGGTAAATGAGGGAAAAACGAAGTAGGTATATGCTGTCTTCAAGGATGGACAGGGACACCCAACACCGACTGCTCGGACAGAACGTCACAATAGACGCATATAACTTCGAGGTAGTAGAGGAGTTTGTCTACCTAGGTTCCGCTATAAACACGGGCAATAACACCAGCGCCGAGATCAGACGAAGAATAACTCTTGCTAATCGCTGTTTCCTTGGGCTAAGAAAGCAATTGAGTGGAAAAGCCCTCTCTCGAGCAACTAAGGTAAAACTGTACAACATGAAGCATGGATCTTGACAAAATCGGATGAAAGTGCCTTAGGCTGTTGCGAGAGGAAAGTTCTTCGGGTCATCTTTGGCCCCGTGTGCATTGAAGGGGAATGGCAAAGAAGATATAACAGCGATCTTTACGGCTTGTACAACGACATGGACCTAGCCAGAAGGGTCAAGGTCAAGAGACTCAGATGACTCGGTCATTTAGAGCGGATGGACACCAATGCTCCGGCCCGGAAGCTTTCGACACTATTCCCGAGGGACGTAGGATTAGAGGAAGACCGCGACTCAGGTAGCGCACTCAAGTGGAAGAGGACCTCAATCAACTTGGAGTGCAAAACTGGAGACGACTAGATAAGGACCGAGCTAGCTGGCGGAGACTGTTGATTGAGGCCCAAGTCCACAACGGACTTTAGCGCCACCTTAAGTAAGTAAGTAAAAGACTTGAAATCAAAAGAATGTATTACTTTTTTACTGCTCGCATTCTTTGAAATCTTTTAAAAGTCTTTTACATTCTTTGCAGTCATTAAGTCTTTTGATTGTATTCAATGTAATGCAGTCATTTAACTGCTTTTGCAGTCTTTCAACTGCTTGAAGTCTTTTAACTGGTATGAAGTCTTTTAACTGCTTGAAGTATTTTAACCGCTTGAAGTCTTTTCTACTATTCTTTCTGCACTTCTCACTACACATTTAAATTAAGTAGTAGCAGTTAAAAGAATTCAAGCAGTTAAAAGTCGTCAAGCAGTTAAAAGGCTGTAAAAGGAGATGTCGGTGAACATTGGTTTTGAATTCTTGAATATTACAATGACTAGGGAAGGCATAGTGTGGAAGAGAGCTCCAAATTCACGCAGTACGGCTGAAAAACGATTCTCTGTACATAACAGTACGTCCGAAGTTGGGCTCAAGGGTGAACTGATGGACATTCCTGGAGGCGCGGGTATTACGTTGGAATATCTTAAGGGGAAGAATGCAATTACCTATTTCACTAGAGCCTTTGAAGTAACGGTAAAATAGGGAGAGACATGAGACATTACGCCGGTTTTCTTAAGATGTAAATGACATAATTTGTATTGTCACCAATCATGTTTAATGCTCTGTTTTGGATACTGTCCACAAGACTTAAGTATGTCACTGGAGCACCAGCCCAGACATGACAGTTATACTCAAGCTTAGGACTTATGTACACCTCACTCTATCTAACACCTCTGAATATAATCAGCAAATAAATAGCTGCTAGTTCTGCTATTCGCCTGAATGCCTCTACACATTGGGTACTCTGTTATTCTTAATTATTTAGAATCAATTCCAAAGCACACAGACTACACCGTTCCTCAACTACAGTTCGATAGAAAATTTCAAACTTCTATTCTTTCCCGATCCTTCTGGGAATATATAACATTCCTGGAAGACGAGGCAATTCACTTCTATACAGATGGATCGAAAACTAGTGATGGGGTAGGTGGAGGTGTGTACTCCGAACGACTAAATCTAAGTCTCTCATTCAGCCTTCCAAATCATTGTAGCGTGTTTCAGGCAGAACTTTTGGCGATTAAGGAGGTCCTGTCCTGGCTCAGAGAAATCTTGGTATCCACATCTGATATCCAGATTTTCTCAGATATAGTCAGCTATAAAATCCCTGCACTCTGTCTCTAAAAATTCGATTACGGTCCAAAACTGTCGATCGTCTCTAATGGATGGAAACAACAGTTTAACATTCACCTTCAATGGGTGCCGGGCCATAGAGACATTCCAGGTAACTGCAAAGCCGACTAACTCGCCAAACATGGTGCAACATAACCTATTAAACCACAAATTTCTAATGGTATACCAATCGCTACATATAAACTTTTGCTACAACAAGATGCTATTAAGAGAACTAAAATCAGGTGGAATAACATAACTATCTGTCAGGCAACGAAAAACACTTGGCCTAATTTGGACTTAAGGAGATCTAGATGCCTAATATCTCTAAGCAGATTGCATATAAGCTCCTTAATTGGTGTAATTACTGGACACTGTCTAATTGGAAGACACGCTGCGCGACTGGGCGTATTTTCTAATGATTTCTGCAGAAGTTACATGGATGAGGAGGAGGAGGAAACAGTTTCTTCATTTCCTCTGTATCTGTCCTGCTCTTGCTCATGAACGTATGATTCAATATCACTTAGGAGAATAGCTCAACAATGATCTAAACGATCTCGAACATATTAATATAATTAATCTTCTACGTTTCGTAAGGAACTCTAATTGGTTTCAATGAGCTTTCGAAGAAAAGCCTTTTTCGATTCATGTGGTATCACAATGGGCCTTTTGATTGGCCTAAGTGTGTCTTTTAACATCCATGACAGCCACCTAACCTAACCTAGGACTTATGTACGTTTTGTAGATGATATCCAGATCAGAAGGGGAAACAAATTTCTTGCATCGTCTTATGAAACCTAAACATCTTGCGGCATTTTTGGCGACATCGCATATGTGCTCGTTCCACAAGAGGTGGTAAGTGATGCACATACCGAGAATCTCGAGATGTTCGTTCTCATTGATGCAAGTGCCACTCATGGACAATGGCAGGGGGCGTATATCTCGCTTCAACGATACAAGACAGCATTGGGTTTTCCAAACATTAAACTCCACGTGATTTTATATTTCCCATTGTACACTGCTGTTTAAGTCAGAGTTAAATGAGCTTATCATATTTTGTCGTTGCAGTTCCACATCCGAAGAGGAGGGATGTGAGTCTGGAAACGAATATGAAAAGCTAAGGGTGCTATCGTTAGCGAATCAATTTATTGGATTAGAAGTTACAGACAGGAGATCATTGGTGAAAATGAGAAAGAGGGTCGGAGACAAAACGGAGCCCTGGGGCACACCAGCATTTATATTGTGGGTTTCAGACTTGAATCCGTCCAACACAACTTGTATTGAACGGTTCGAAAGAAAGTTTCTAATCCAACGAAGGAGGGATTAATCGATACCGGAAGCACATATTTTCGATAAAAGAGCAAGATGCCAAACTTTATGGAATGCCTTTGAAATTGTCTAACCTGCATATTATATTTGTTATCAAATCTACATGGATGATAGGAACATTGAATAGATCCAGGTGATCATTGACCAACAAAATATTTATTTATTATTTAAATTTAGTATGGTTTTTTGAGCTTAGTCTTTGAATCTTGAAAACAAAGATTACACATAGAATATCTCGAACAATCCTATCCTTCTTTTCCTTCCTCGTCGAAGGTTATTACTTATTACTCGATTCCATATAGAAAAATCATAACAGGTCACGTCCACATAAACTTGAAAAATTGATGTTGAAAGCCACTTATGTTTCATCCCAATTAGGAATGTTAAAAGGCCAATAAGTCAACAGCTCACGTTCACATTATGTCGAGAAATTGACCCACGCCTTCAATGGTCTTGTCGAAAACCGTTCAATGCTACAAATGAACCTATTACAAAAGAAACAAAAAAGCCAAACACCTTTATGTTGTGTTATCCTTATGAACAATACACAAACTAGAAATTAGAAACAGAACAGTGTGGCACAGGCACACCCAACATTATTAAAGAAACAAATATGATATAATGTTGGTATATCGTCTCTCAAAGTCCAAATAACGAAAAGCCAACCATGTTTACCTCATTTCTTATTTATTTTGTTCGCTCCTGATCGATTATGAAACATAGCTTAGCACCGAACACCGTTTTCAACAGAGTGGACGGACACCAAACAGTACATGGGACAAGAGTTGTAACGTTCTTTACCTCCTCCTCCTCCTCCTAAAAAAAAAAAAACAGAAAATCGATTTCGATTTGTCTGACAACACTAATTAGATATTTTGCAATATTATATTGCAGGCTCATTAGAACCACCAGGTCCTTTTGAGAATCGCGCCAATTTCCGGTAGCGCTACAGACCCGTTGTTCCAATGAAACCGAAGTACCTACAAAATCAAGTATAATTGATGAGAGCTCATTTGTTTCAACATCGTCCATAGGAGATTTCAAGTTGTTGTGGTCCTTTCTGTTTCTCGTTACAAGTCTGGCGCAAAATGAATTTATACGAGGTGATTTTTTGTTTTGTTTGAAAATCGAAAATCCTTACCTCTTATTTACGATTCGGAGGAAATACAGTGAAAAACGTGAGGCGCTATCTGCGACCCAAGCTAATAGAGAAATTTTGAAATTCGGATCAATAATAATTAAAAGTTATCGTTTTGGCACATTCAAATTGTTTCTTCTGTCATTTCGTTCCGTTCTCCTTGGCTGCCAGTTCTGAAAAAAAAAAACAGACATTACACGAGTACGTCCTCAAAAAATCTTCTCATAAATACAACCTTTCCGAGGGAAACCAAGAGACGACAAAGAATGTGATTTAAGTCACATTCATTTCAAGTTCCCAAAATAGGAAATCTGATTGAAGGTACTGGACCTTAACTTTTTAGCTCTGTAATAGAAGGCACTGAGAGACATTACCATTTTATTATTTGACTTGCTGAGCACGTTTCTTCTTTTCAGCTTGCCCATTTGTTTATGCGGGGCTAATGGAAGTTTGTGTTACATTCAGTCAGTTCAGCAGTGGCAGCGCAGTGAAAGAAATCGAAAATGTTGAATGAAAATGCTGCATTAAGGGTCAGGCCCAGGGATTGTTTGTGCGGTGTGTTAATGGAAATAAATTAGAAACGTGTTATTTTAAATAGAATATACTCTTTCAGCTGCTGTCTGGATGCGGATTACGGAAAGGGGACACAAATACAAATGAACGTTGGATGGCAAAAAGAGGATCCTTCAATTAGGTTTATCAAAAAGTTTGTCGGTGCTCTGTGAAGTTTTTTGAAACACAAAAAAGGTGAGCTGACTTTTAAAGGTATGACATTTGAAAACAAACTGCGTACCTAATAAATTAATTAATGGCACAATTGAATTGTAAAGTAATGGATACAGGGTCTTTCGAAAAAAGTAGGCATACGCTACAGTGTTTATGATAGCATCAATCGCCAAGAACTTATGGTGGTGATATCTGAATTCGGGACCCGAACAAACCGATCCAGTTGAACGTTAACAATACACAGTGCAGTGTGCAAATGGGTAACACTTCATTTGAGTTGTTTCAAACACGCGCAGGGCTTAGACAAGGATATGCGCTGTCTTGTGACTTCTTCAACATATTATTGGATCAGATAGTGCGCAAGGCAGGTGGAAGAACGGAAAACACGATCTGTTTCAACATATCCAACCAGCAACCAGCTCCTAGGCTATGGGGATGACAGAGACTTTCTCAATGATTAAAGGACAGAAGCATGAATTGATTAACGTCAGCACCTAGCAATTAAGCCTTATCTGACGTGTGACCACTCACACAGGTGTCGTTTATAAGTGTTGACATTCACCCTGATGATCCACCAGCTACAAAAGCACACCACAACTTTCAAAAGAAAGAAGCGGGTACCCTGCAACCGGATTCACACCAGTACCAATTGAATTAGTGCCAGCCCTTATTCATCTTGGTTTGATTCTAGACTACTATTCAGGCAAAACACGGAACTGCACTCAACCCTCGTTTACCGAAAGAAGAGCCGTTATCCGGTCACGGAAACTGCACTCAACTTTCAGTCACCGAAAGAAGAGCCGTAACCGCGATTTGCGAACAGCAGCTGAGGCCAAACTCAGACAACCACAACCCCCGCGAAGGTCCATCCCACTAGTGAGTTGGCAAGTCCTCACTACCCGCGGTACCCAATTGCCCCTGGGTGAGGGGTTGGTGTCACATTTTGGTTCTGTATAACCATTCGTTATACAGACATTGTTTCATTTTTGTGATCTTTTGAGTTTTGCAGCTTTTATCAACTGGCAGATGAGGGACACCGCTCACCCTCTGTCAAGTATATCCACTTTGATTGAAGGGATGAACCAGCCAATCAAGAGATATACCCAACAGGGCGTCTAATTTCATTAACATCTATCCACATTCGGTATTCGTTGATCGTATTTCCTCATTTAATATATCCTTAGATATATTATCTGTTAAGGATCGCATCAATCTTCATTATACGTCCTGTTTCAATCCGTCAATTCCATTAGACTAAAGCTGCCTACGTCCGCAGGTTCATGCCAATAAATTGACAAGAACCTCTCAGAGGCACCACTTGAAGGTGTAGGTCAGCACGTTCACTTACTGGGGAATATGTACTCGGAAACATGTTTCCTTTCTAAATTTCCAGGTCCATGATTTCACCTCCTGATTAAAGGACAGGCGAACGTGCGTCGTTTGGTCTTGAAGTGCATGAGGACAAAACAAAGTTCATAGTATCAACAAACAAAAGAACACCTGTCAACCGCCTAGGACAAAGAGTCATTGTTGGTTGCAGCAATTTCGAGGTAGTTAAGGAGTTCACCTACCGTGGAGCAAACATCGATCCCACAAACGATACCTTAGTGGAGGATTCGACGAAGAATTACCCTAGCAAACCGCTGCTTCATCGGTTTGACCAAGCAAATTGGTTGAAAACTCCCCACTCGAAAGACAAAGTGCAGCTACTATACAAGACTTTGGTTTTTCAAGTCCTACACTACACCGACGATAAGTAAAAAAGGGGAAATTATACTGGACACATTCGAAAGAAAAATTCTTTAACGTGTTTTCGGTTCTGTGTGCGACGATGTCGAATGGAGAAGAAGGTTCAACCGCGAATCTTACAAGCTGTACCAAGATGTGGAAATGTCCAGAAAGCCAAGATAAAGGGACTTCATTGGATGGCAATTCTCCAGCCCGGAAAGTCTTCTCTTCGCAGCTGCCAGATTCGGAACGACTAGGGAGACCGAACCTCATGTACAAAGACCAAGTGATTACGGATGCCAGAGGGCTTGGCTTTGCCGACTGGAGAGTGCTTTCGACGTGTGTCTCAGGCTAAGATCCTACATGGATTAGGACCCAGATTTGTAAGTAAACTGTGCACTATTATTCAGTTTTTGAAGGGCTGCAATGATTGAGCTGCAAATCATATTATGGGTCCCCAAATATCATCTGTAGAGAATAAATGGCGATATTACCAATATCCAAAGAAACTGGCTCTCAATAGCTTGGCACGGCGAAAACACATTTTAGAAGAAAATGTGCAAGGCCACAATCTATGACAAAGCTGTTCAACAATTTTCAGAAGAACACAGCGTGTTAGCATTGTTTCGAAAGAGAACTGACTTTGCTTACTTTAAATTTCTCCCCCTCTCCTCCATCTGAATTATACAATCTTCACTGATGGAAAAAATTAACTCCATGAAAGATAATTTCTAGCCGGGTCCCGATTGCATTTTTGCTATTGTTTAAAAACAAAAATGCGCCCGCACTCTTTGGGTCCACTTACTTCCCTTTTTAACCTCTCCCTTACCCTTTGTATGGTAAGATTCTGATATTTCTATATAACTACCGTCCAATAGCCAAATTCTCTCCCAAACTTTTTGAATTGCTAATCTATGACCACCTCTATACTTTCATTGTAAATCTTTCTTGTGTCCTTTCCAATATAGTTTTCTATAAAAGGTAGATCACCAACAACTAACCTTACTTTATTTGTATCTAATGTTCTAAATGATTTAGAAAAAGAAAATGAAGTGCATGTTATAATCACCATCTTTAGTAAAGCTTTTATAAAATTAGCCACCAAATTATTTATACCATGTTTAATTCTTTCGGTTTCCCTCCATCGCTTATAACATGGGCAAATTCGTATCTTGAAAAGTGTCTCTACCGGGTTCTATTTAGGCCTACTATCCACCTCCGCATGGTGAACATCGGGTGCTCAGTACCTTCAACCGAAGATTAGATTCTAACCCTAGTGGGAAGTTGTTGGCGGTAGCAAAGAGAGAGAGAGAGAGAGAGAGAGAGAGAGAGAAGGGGGTAGGTATGCGTCCACTAAGGCATGCCTTCTTTTCAACAGGTGGCAGTGGAAGAACTCCCAAGATAGAATATTCAGTTCCAGTCAGGATGAGCTACTTAGTGAAGACCTTATAGAGCTACTACGACATACTCGTAGCCCAGGCCTATGAGGAGCGGTTTGCCCGGCTCTTCGTCTTCGAGTTTAACTAAAGACCTGGCCCTCCAGGTTGGGGGTCATGCGTCGAGGTGACTACCTAGCCACATAAAGAAGATATGGTTCCAAAACAACAACACGCCTCGGAATGTTTGGTCCCTTTAAAGGCCACCTGCAGCCGAACAACTATCGGAAGCCCTTGACTGCTATAAAGCAGATATATAACTGCCATCCAAGAAATGCGATGGGATGGTCCGGTCTAACGTAAAATGAACAACTGCGATATTAACTACGGCAACTGCTACCGGGAACAAAATCAGCGTCTATTTGGATGTGGATTTGTAATTGGGACTCGACTCAGGAGGAAGATCTTTAGTTTCTACTCAGTGAATGAGCGCATCACTACAATCCGAATCGAGGCTAAATTCACCAACATCAGCCTCATCTGCGCTCATGCCCCTCTGAGGAAAAGGATGAAGACACCAAAGACAGGTTCTACGAGCTCCTCGACAAGACCTATGAGCAATGCCCTAGCTATGACTTTAAAATCGTCCTTGGAGATTTTAATGCTAAGCTGGGTAGATAAGAAATCTTTGGTGGAATAATCGGACGATATAGCCTATACGACACCACCTCCGATAACGGATTTAGGCTAATCGACTTCGCTGCGGGGCGAGACGTAATGGTAGCAAGTACGCGTTTCCCACATCTCAATATCCACAATGGAACATGAAACAACACCAGCGCTGAAATCAAACGAAGACGCACTCTTGCCAATCGCTGCTTCCTTGGACTTAGAAGGCAATTGAGTAGTAAAATCCTCTCCCGAGCAACTAAAGTGACACTCTACAAATCCTCATCACCCCGGTCTTCATATATGGTGCAGATACATGCACCATGATAACATCTGATGAAAACGCTTTTGGCTGCTTTGAGAGAAAAATTCTTCGAGTGATTTTTGGTCATGTCTGCATTAATGGAGAATGACGAGGAAGATTCAACCAAGAACTGTACGAGTTGTACAGCGACACTGACCTAGCCACTGACACTGAACTAACCAGAAAAGTTAAGGTCCAACGACTTAAATGGTTGGGTAATGTTGAGCGAATGGAAAATAATGCTCCAGCTTGTAGAGTCTTGAGTCCAATCCGGAAGGACATCGCAGAAGAGGAAGACCGCGCCTCCGGTGGAGCACACATGTGGTAGAGAACCTGAACCAACTTGGCGTGCGAAACTGGAGACAGCTAGCTAGGGACCGAGCTGGCTGGAGAAGTTTGATGGGTGAGGCCCTTGGTCCGACCTGGACTGTAGCGCCACCATAAGTAAGTAAGTATAAGAACAGATTGTTTAAGATTTACAAATAGTTTTTCAAGAAATGCTTCTATTAAGGTATTAATAGAATTAGTGGTCAGAAGTGTCAATGCCGCTAACGAACTATAGCGATTCTCAATGTTCTGGTGGGTAACCAACCGGGCAAGCTGGCTGGAGATTCTGTTTGGATTTGGATTGGTCAAGGAGAATTATAGCGCCACTTTTAGCGTGTAAGTAAGTTAGATGCTATCTTGCCTTTAACAATATTATAAATTGTGAAACAACTTTATAAGTCCCCTACCTCTTCAACAACAAAGAGTTTCAATTGAAATTCGTTCGAGAAAAAGAATAAATGAATAAAAAATACAAACAAAGCCAATTCAATCAATTCAGAAAACAAAACTCTCCGAACAAAATATTTGAAATCGTTTTTATTCAAATGGTCTTGACGAAATTCGTGTCTATCAATTTGTCCACTTAAAATTTATCCAATTTGTACTTTTTTCTCTCTTCCACTCAATCTGTTCAATATCAATATTGCCTGTTTCTCAATCGTCCTCTAATAAAATAGAAAACAGAAAGTTTTAACTTTATGTTATACCTATTTGAATTTGCTTCAATAGCCAATCTTACGTATAAAAGGAACAACAAAACCCAATCTGCATCTTTATTCCGTTTAGTCCCTTAAGAAAAGGTTAAATCTAAAACCTTTATGTGCATTTATTTGCCAATAGCCTGTACCTTCTGTATATTTTATTGGACCATTCTTGTTGAATTCTTGTGACGATTTTATCTCATTTACCTAAAGACCAGAAAAGGTTTTTTTTTCTATCTGTTTTGTTGTGAAAATAAAATCACAAGGAATCAAAGTCAGAAAATCTGATCAACATAGAGAATGTTTACAAAGGTCGCAGTCAAATAATGGGCCAGAGTTCAGCTCAGCATATTTGTCAATTGAATCAATTTCGTATTTCGACTAAACAGTTCGATATGACAACGATATAGTTTTGTTGGTTCTTCGTGTGTTGGTGTAGCTTTCGATTTGACATCAGGAAACTGAAGGGAGTATCATTGAACATCCGTTGAGCAGCACTTTTGATGGTCTCCAAATTCTCAAAATAAGATCGAAATCTATCTTTGCATGCTGTACAAGATGTCAGTCGTCAAGTCATCCCCGGAGACATTTTAAGCAGGAGTAAGCACAGAGTTTGACTAGCGTAGTTTTGTTCAAGTGTTTGTATACATATAATAATTAATTTGATGGGCTGTAGATATGTAGATTTAAAAGGAAACGTTTAATATAATATGTTTGCAGTGTTTAAACAGGAATAATGTGGTCGAATCACATTGATAACAAACTACTGAACTTAATAATTGGGAAGCTCAGTGGTATGGATAATTGTTGTTGTTGTTTTTTGCAATGGGATTAGCTCAAGCTTCAAAAATGAGCTTTTTGCTTGTATATACATAGTGATTCACGAGAGTTGTGCCAAAAAGCTAGAGCGTGTAGGTTGAGTTAAGACAAGAAAAAAAAGGTAGGGGGTGGGTATATTGACTTATTTTATAAAAAAAAATATTTAAAATCAACGGCTTCGTTTACAACACCGTGTTGTACCTTTTTGGAAAGCCAGAAACATCTTCTTTCATTTTGTTTTTAAATAAAATTGTTTTAATGAATAGTTAAAAAAATATTAATTTTCAAACTCAAAATTTTCAAAATAAAAAAAAAAAAAAAACAAGAAATCATTTTTGAACTAAGTTTTTTTTTATTTCAAAATTTTATGTAATTAAGTACTAATTTTGTTTCAAAAATTCAATGCCATTGTTAATTTTTAGTCGAAAACAGAAAACCGGATGCAAAAATGTCTTTTCGTTTTTTAGAAATAAGAAAAAAAAACCAGAACCACTTTTTTGTAAGAAAATCTTTGTTTTTATTTTTACCTATCTCGAGTTTTATTAATTTATGAAACATTAACTTTCTTTTAATATTTTTTCTGTTATTGGACAGGTGGCCACGGCCCCCAGGCATAATAAGAAAAATTTCAGGTCAGTTTTCAGTCGTTATCAATCAACAAAATGATTAATCCAGGGAAAATCCAATACTTTTCTACTTCATTGAGGCCTCATAAAATTCAAATTACAGAACAAATACTAAAAGAAAGGTTAATGTTTCATAAAATTAATAAAACTAAAAGTCGAGATAGGTGAAAATAAAAACAAAGATTTTCTTTTTCTTATTTCTCAAAAACGAAAAGACATTTTTGCATTCGGTTTTCTGTTTTCGACTTAAAATTAACAATGGCATTGAATTTTTAAAACAAAATTAGTACTTAATTACATAATATTTTGAAAAAAAAACTAGTTAAAAAATAATTTTTTTGTATTTTTTGAAAATTTTGAGTTTGAAAATTAATATTGTTTTAACTATTCATTAAAACAATTAAATTTAAAAACAAAATGAAAGAAGATGTTTCTGGCTTTCCAAAAAGGTACAACACGGTGTTGTAAACGAAGCCGTTGATTTTTAATATTTTTTTTTTATAAAATAAGTCAATTTTTCAGAAAATTGCCCCTCCTGGCTAAACGGGGGGGGAATAGCCCCCCTCCCCTACGATTTTTTTCTTGTCTCAACTCAACCTACACGTTAGCTTTTTGGCACAACGCTCGTGAATCACCCGTATAAATAAATTACTTCAAAAGTTAGATAAAAAAAAAAAACACAGAATAGTGTATTAACAATTGGTCCTCCACCAGAAAATTTTCCGAATTCAATCCTGAATGATGTGTTGCAAGAGACGGCTGACAAAGGTGGCTCTCACGTGTATTAGAGGATAGCAAGCCATGGAGTAAGCTAACAACCGTGCAGGCTGTAGGAGCTTGTTGTATAAGTCCCGGACGGTAACGTCACCTTAGATAAGTAAAAAATATAACAGAATTATAAGCAAACATTACAAATGAAATAATTGAAGCAAACAGTAGCTAGATCTATGTTTATTCAGAGAAATTTTTCATTCAAGCAAGTTGAAGCTGAAATCCATATACCGCAGTGTACGCCTTGACAAGCGTAATTACATCAACGCATTAATTGGTGCAAAAAGCAGATGCTGCAAACAGGTGTGACATCAAGACCATTATAACCAAGGAAAGGAACTGACTGGTGTACACAGCTTAAAACAACAGCTGTCAAAAGAAGAAGACGGTACTTAAGGTCAGAGAATGAGTGAGTCGGAATGTGGAAAGAACAATTTTCCTCGACTTAAACCCGAGTGTTTGAGAACAACTTTCAGCCGATGCTGAATCTGAATTGCCCGTTAAGTGGAAGAAGGAAATGATCGTCAAGCTACCAACAAATGAGATATTTCAAAGTGAGGCCACTGGATAGGGATGTGCGTTCTTCCGGCTGTAGCCAAAATAGTACTTAAAATCATCCTGGAAAGCATCAAAGAACATCTAAAAGCCACATTCGATGCCGAACAAGCAGGATTTCGGGTTGGATTCACTTGTATTGATCATATCAATACAGAAGAGGACAGTTATCCCAGAAAAACTAATTTCTATTATGAAAGCAGCACATTAATGAAGAATCCAAACGTCACGTTCTGCATGATGGTAGGTTGTCGGACGACAACTGTTTTGAAATCCACAGCGGAGTCAGGTAAGGCTTTATTCTGTCGCTAAAATTGTTTTTGCTGGTGAAAAACGTATACTGCGTGGGATTCAATGAACTTTGACATCGTATTTAAGACAACCTAAAGATTACGCAGCTGACGCACGTTTGCTTACTCTTTCATGGATCTCCATCAAACGACAAATAGGGTGGAGAGACAATCAATTCCAGCAAAAACTAAAATTATCAGGCGCGGAACCCGACCATCCTCTTAAAGCAATATTCCTTCACAATCTGCGGAGACAGTGGAAAGCTTCCAATATCTTAGAATATCGTCTCCATCGAAATTGGAACCGAACAAGATGTTATCTAGGTTGGGTTAGGTTAGAGTGGCTGTCTAGGTGTTGTTGACTCACTAAGACATCAAGGGTGCATTGTAATACCACTAAGGAAGTTACTCATGGGAGAGTAATGAGCTTAAACAAACCATTTTGTACTTTTAATATAATTAGAGAGACATCTTGTGTTGATCGTTGCCAGTACACTGGTATTCTCGAAGAAGGGATTACCGAGATAGTTATTCCTTTTATTGGAGAGTGCCGAAAATGTACATAGGAAGTGTTGGACTATTTCCTGTTCTTCCTCGTCCAAACAGATTCTACAGAAGTCATTACTGTAGATCCCCAGCCTCATTATGACTCCAATGGTGCTTTTGCGTTGTCTGCTCGGCGAAATCATGCCAAGATGTTATCTAACGCATCGGCTGCGGTCAGCTGCAAGCCTTTGTCAATAGATGTCCTCGCAACATCCTTAGCATTTTCTGGAAAATTCAATGAATGAAGAGGACAGGTCAGGAACCTATGGACTCTATTACACGTAAACTTAAGTGGCAATGGATTGGACAAACTCTTCGATAAAGTAATAATTGTATTGCAAGGAACGGGAAAACCGCCGGAGCATGTGCTTAGGGGATCATATTTAAAATTTAGTCAAAGGCTCCACTTCTTCCGTTTTGAAAAAAATCTCTTCTGTTAGGAGAGTCGCAGAGTTGTTCCATTCAGCTTAAGGAGTGGAATGTTGGCACCCTCTATTTACTAGATAGTATCACCGAATCGTCCGCATATGGAACTGTCATAATCAGACATGACTTGAGTTATCTAGCCTAGAATGTTCTAAATAACAACTAGCCATAAGTGTGACGTAATTTGGCTGTCTCCTAATATTGATTTAATTTCTCTTGATTAACGCTTGAAAACTATCTATTTTGTGACGTTCATCTTCACAGAGATTTTTCGCTCGATTGTGGGATGGCAATTTCTGGAGCATCCACTCTCCACGCGTCTAAAAACGTTAAAATTGTATATTCTTCATGACTTTTATGCTTGCGAATTTGATATTTCTCAAGTCTAAATCTAATAAACTTTTAAACCCCAAAACAATTTTTTTTTTCATTTCGCAATGCATTCCCAGTACACCTATATCATCGCACACATACATTCTTGCACATCCTTCAAAAATGTACAACAATACTCATTCCAGCACTCTCTCGCTGTCGATTAATTTTTGGCTTCAATTGGATTTTTATTTGCTGTCATGTTCGGTAAACTTTTCTTCAATACCCTCGTATATTTTATGTGGTCCTTTTCCAATATTACGAAAAAAACAGAATCCATAGCATGATGGCGATGGCGATGATGGGATTTTGTTGGCATTGCATTTCATTTTCAAGTCTCTCAAGTCACGTTGCGAATAGTGAATGGGACCTTGACCCACAAGAACCAGGCACCTTGCTCTACTTAACATTAACACACCAGAGAGTGAACGATAAAAATGCACACCAAAAGAAGAAGAAACAGAAGCTAGAGGAATTTATGAAGGTCGTTTAAGAGTTCGACGAAGAAGAAGAAGAAGCAATTTCTGTACACACATATACTGGGCAAGTTGTAAGTGCAGTGCAGTGGTAGTGTAAGACATTTTATACTAGGATGCGGGAAGAATGTTTCAAAATTGTAATTGCATTTTCGTTGACATGATATAACTGACAGGAATCAAGTGGGAATCTAATATTGGATGGTTATGGCGCAGAACTGTTGGGACGGTAAGCTATCTAAGTCGCTTACGACCATCAAGTGTCATCTTTAAGATTGAAAAAAAGCAATATTAAAACGACATTTACTTTGAACTCATGAAGAATGGTAGATTTTGAGAAATGGATATGGAATGATCACAACAAAACGTCTCATTCGAAAGTGAAAGTTGTATCTTTCGTGACTATAAATTTTGGTCAAAAACTTCGTCCGTCAAAGTCAAAGTTTTAACAGCATTGTTTAGAATTATACGTACATGTTTAACTGTGATATATAACTAGCTGACCCGCGGGACGTTGTACCCGCTCTTAAGAAATTGTTAGTGGTAACTTGAAGGTTGAGTGAGCAGTTTTCCCATAACTTAACAGGGTTCCCACAATTCTGGAAGAATCAGCAGGTAGTAAAGTTTTCTCAGATTATCTTACTTTTGTCAATATCAAGATAACTTACTTACTTACTTATGGTGGCGCTACAGTCCAGGTCGGACCAGGGCCTCACCCAACAAACTTCTCCAGCCAGCTCGGTCCCTAGCTAGCTGTCTCCAGTTTCGCACGCCAAGTTGGTTCAGGTCCTCTACCACCTGTGTGCTCCACCGGAGTCGCGGTCTTCCTCTTCTGCGACGTCCTTCCGGATTGGATTCGAAGACTCTACGAGCCGGAGCATTATTTTCCATTCGCTCAACATGACCCAACCATCTAAGTCGTTGGACCTTAACTTTTCTGGCTAGGTCAGTGTCGCTGTACAGCTCGTACAGTTCTTGGTTGAATCTTCGTCTCCATTCTCCATTAATGCAGACAGGACCAAAAATCACTCGAAGAATTTTTCTCTCAAAGCAGCCCAAAGCGTTTTCATCAGATGTTGTCACAGTCCATGTCTCTGCACCATACATGAGGACCGGGATGATGAGGGTTTTGTAGAGTGTCACTTTAGTTGCTCGGGAGAGGACTTTACTACTCAATTGCCTTCTAAGTCCAAAGAAGCAGCGATTGGCAAGAGTGATTCTTCGTTTGATTTCAGCGCTGGTGTGTTGTCTGAGTTGATAGCGGATCCCAGGTAGACAAAGTCCTTAACTACCTCGAAGTTAAATCTGTCTATGTTGACGTTTGCTCCAAGACGTCGATGTTGGTTGTCCTTTCTTGTCGACAGCATTAACTTGGTCTTGCCCTCGTTAACCGCTAGACCCATCTTCCTGGCCTCCGTCTCAAGGCTCACAAACGCTCCACTGACATCACGCTGTGTTCTTCCAATTATGTCAATGTCGTCTGCGTATCCTAGTAGCTGGACGGACTTTTGAAAGATTGTGCCTCTGGTGTTGACATTGGAGCTTTGCACAATCTTTTCAAGAATGATGTTGAAGAAATCGCATGACACGCATCGCCTTGTCTAAAACCTTTTTTGACATCAAAAGCGTCCGTTAGGTTTTTTCCGACCATGATGGAACAGCGTGAATTTTCCATTGTCATCTTACACAGACGGATGAGTTTTTCTGGATGCCAAAACTAGACATTGCTCTATATAGTTGGTCTCTATAGACGCTGTCATACGCGGCCTTGAAATCGATGAAAAGGTGGTAGGTATCGATTTGAAGTTCCTGGGTCTTCTCCAAGATCTGCCGTAGGGTGAATATTTGATCGATGGTGGACTTTCCGGGTCTGAAGCCACACTGATAAGGACCTACCAGGTTGTTGACGAAGGGCTTCAAACGTTCACACAGCACGGCAGACAAGATCTTATAGGCGATGTTAAGGAGACTTATACCTCTGTAGTTGGTGCAGTTCAGGGGATCTCCTTTTTTGAGGATCGGGCATACGATGCTGAGGTTCCATTCATCGGGCATGCTTTCCTCCGACCAAATTTTGCAGATGAGCTGGTGCATGCTCCTAACCAAATCATCTCCGGCTGCTTTGTACAGTTCGGCGGCTAGCCCGTCTGCTCCAGTGGCTTTGTTCGACTTTAGTTTAGATATCGCTATCTTCACTTCGTCCATGTCGGGTGGGTGGAATTGTTGGCCTTCTGCACCCAAATTGAATGGTTCTGTATTGCTGACGGAGTTTTGGTCGTCATCGCCATTATACAGCTTGGAAAAGTGGTCTTTCCATATCCTCAGCACTGACTGCGGTTCTACTACGATGTTCCCATGATGGTCTCTACAGGCTTCAGTTCGGGTGTATAAACGTTGGAGGTTTGTTTCACCTTTTTGTAGAACTTTCGAACATCGTTCCTGTTGTGACATCCCTCTATCTCCTCGATCGCGCGCTTCTCATGCTCCCTTATTTTCTTTCTGAGAAGTTTATGCTCCTCTCTCCTTTTCTGCTCGTAGAGCTCACGAGCTGCTCGTGTCCTTCTCTGCAGCGCCGCTTTGTATGCCTCTTGTTTAGCTGCATGTGCTCGCCGGCATTCATCGTCAAACCAGGGATTTCGTTGTGGCGGCATCTCTGATGGCTGCTTGGCAGTGTTGCCACTGGTTCTCTATATTTTGTGCTGGCAGCAAAGGACTTTTTAGGAGATTTTCGGAGACACGATCGGAAAAGGATCTAGCAATCTCTTTTGATTGTAGCCGCTTGACGTTGAATTTCCTTAGCATTCTCGCGTGTTGGCCTTGATCGGGATATCCGCATTCGTACCTTGGCTACAACAAAGGTAGTGGTCCGAGTCAATGTTGGCACCTCGGAATGTGCGGACATCTTGCATGCTAGAGAAGTGTCGTGCGTCGATCGCAATGTGATCAATCTGGTTGACGGTTGATTGGTCAGGAGATTTCCATGTTCCCTTGTGGATATCGAGATGTGGTGGTGTCGTGTAGGCTATGTCATCCGATTATTCCACCAAAGATTTCTTCTCTACCCAGCTTAGCATTAAAATCTCCAAGGACGATTTTAATGTCATAGCTAGGGCATTGCTCATAGGTCTTGTCGAGGAGCTCGTAGAACCTGTCTTTGGTGTCTTCATCCTTTTCCTCAGTGCGGGCGTGAGCGCAGATGAGGCTGATGTTGGTGAATTTAGCCTTGATATGGATTGTCGTGATGCGCTCATTCACCGAGTTGAAACTCAATACCTTCTTCCTGAGTCGAGTCCCAACTACAAATCCACATCCAAATAGACGCTGATTTTGTTCCCGGTAGCAGTCGCCGTAGTAAATGTCGCAGTTGTTCATCTTACGTAGGCCCGGACCATCCCATCGCATTTCTTGGATGGCAGTTATATCTGCTTTATAGCAGTCAAGGGCTTCCGCTAGTTGTTCGGCTGCACGTGGCCTGTTAAGGGACCTAACATTCCACGTGCAAAACCGAAATTCGTTGTCCTTAAATCGTTTGCGTGGGTCGTCATCATTAATTCCGTCCGTATCCGAGGCTTGTTGGTGTTTCGGAACTAGCACTTCTTTATGTGGCCGGGCAGTCACCCCGACGCACGACCCCCAACCTGGAGGGCCAGGTCTTTAGTTTAACTCTAAGACGAAGAGCCGGCCAAACCGCTCCTTATAGGCCTGGGCTGCGAATATGTCGTAGTAGCCCTATAAGGTGTTCACTAAGTAGTTCATCCTGACTGGAACTGTATAGACGCCACCGTTGATTCCATCTTGGGTGTTCTTCCGCTGCCGCCTGTTGAAAAGGAGGCATGCCTTAGTGGACGCATACCTCCTCCCCCTCTCTCTCTTTGCTGCCGCCAACAACTTCCCACTGGGGTTGGAACCCAATCTTCGGTCGAAGGTACTGGGCACCCGATGTTCACCACGGGGAGGTGGAGAGTAGGAGTTGATAGACAGAGGTTTCAGTGGACGCTTGTGTCCACTTTAATGCACGTATCTACCCTTCGAACATCACAAAATGATATAAATGGGAATAAAATCATTGTTAATTGTTGTTGTTTTTCATATGATACCTCTGGTATCTAATTAATATATCATAAAGTTAAAAGTGAACTATTATTTTTTTTTGGAAAAATGTTATCATGAAAGAAATGAAAATTACTATGAGTTAACTATTTTCAGTGTTCTTTTCTTTAACAATTTACATTCGTCAGCAAAACAAACAACGACGAAGGTCAGCTAAAAAATATCCTAGCCTGATTCTAACTACCTTTTCAACAATTACGAGTCAAATCGGTTAAGCCGTTCTATTGGACTTTGTATGGCGCCATACCAAGGTCTAAATGCAAAATTCGTCTCAATGAAGTCTCCGAAATGTTCAATTATTGAGAACGACGGTGAATTGATGTTGATGGCGCTTCACGCACAGTTTTTGCCACAGCAGCAATATTCACGGGTGTACGCACTGTTTTTGGCTTTTCACGCCTTGGTTTATCGATGAGATGCCAGTTTCTTTCACTTTTTTCACAAGATAACGAACATACGGAGCAGAAGGTGCTTCTCATCGGCGCAGGGACATAAGTCCCAATTTTTTTCTTTGGGACTTATGTCCAACCTAAGTGAGACATAACATCCAAATTGAGTTTGGGATTTAAGTCCCACCAAAGTGGGTCATAAGTCCCAGTTTTTTTTTCCTGAAAGTGGGACATAAGACGCAAATAAAAAAAAATATAGTTTGAATAAAAAAATAGTAAATAAGAAATCATCACTGAATACAGCAGTATTAACTATGAAAATTTCACAAATTATCAATTTACAGAACAATGTCTATGCAGCGAAGCGCACCGGATCCGCGAATAATTGAAAAAAAACTTCGCTTAGTTTCATCTACAGGCTAACACGAACAAAAAAAAAAAAAAAGAAAATCCAAATCCGTCCAGCCGTTTGTGAGTTATTACGTTACACACGAACAGGATTTCATTTTTTATATATAGATTTAAAAAAAATTGCAAGTTAAAACCACTTTATTCTGTATCTTCGAAACAAATGGTGGAGAAAAGAAAGTTAAAAGATTTTAGACAAGTATACAAATTTTGATATTACAAATATATATGCATGCAAAATCGCGCGATTTTTGGGCTTTAATTTGATTAAGTCTCTAAAACTTAAATTTTATATGCAAGTCTCTGTTCTCATATTTTCAAAAAATAAGTTTGATACATGCATATATATTTGTAATATCAAAATTTGTATACTTGTCTAAAATCTTTTAACTTTCTTTTCTCCACCATTTGTTTCGAAGATACAGAATAAAGTGGTTTTACCTTGCAATTTTTTTTAAATCTATATATAAAAAATGAAATCCTGTTCGTGTGTAACGTAATAACTCACAAACGGCTGGACGGATTTGGATTTTCTTTTTTTTTTTTTTTTGTTCGTGTTAGCCTGTAGATGAAACTAAGCGAAGTTTTTTTTTCAATTATTCGCGGATCCGGTGCGCTTCGCTGCACAGACATTGTTCTGTAAATTGATAATTTGTGAAATTTTCATAGTTAATACTGCTGTATTCAGTGATGATTTCTTATTTACTATTTTTTTATTCAAACTATATTTTTTTTTATTTGCGTCTTATGTCCCACTTTCAGGAAAAAAAAACTGGGACTTATGACCCACTTTGGTGGGACTTAAATCCCAAACTCAATTTGGATGTTATGTCTCACTTAGGTTGGACATAAGTCCCAAAGAAAAAAATTGGGACTTATGTCCCTGGGACTTATGTCCCTGCGCCGATGAGAAGCGGCGCAGGGAAACTCGTCCCGAAGTCAGAATTCCCGAAAATAGTTTCCGGAACTTCTTCCTCACTATGGAGGGTCATAAGTGCCGAATTCGATTTAGGGATTTGTAACCCACTATGGCGGGTCAGTTGTTCCAATGACCCTTACTTACTTACTTAAGGTGGCGCTACAGTCCGTTGTGGACTTGGGCCTCAATCAACAGTCTCGGCCAGCTAGCTCGGTCCTTAGCAAGTCGTCTCCAGTTATGCACTCCAAGTTGATTGAGATCCTCTTCCACTTGAGTGCGCCACCTGAGTCGCGGTCTTCCTCTCCTCATACGTCCCTCGGGCATAGTGTCTAAGGCTTTCCGGGACGGAGCATTGGTGTCCATTTGCTCTAAATGACCGAGTCATCTGAGTCTCTGGACCTTGACCCTTCTGGCTAGGTCCATGTCGTTGTACAACCCGTTCGCTGTTGTATCTTCTTCGCCATTCTCCTTCAATGCACACGGGGCCAAAGATGACCTGAAGAACTTTCCTCTCGAAACAGCCTAAGGCACAACAACAACATTAAAAACAACGAACCAAAGAAATCTGCATTTGCACTGCACGCATTACAAGAACACCATTTAACAACAACAATTGATAATGTAAAGCTTCTGAAATGCGTGAGAGAGAGCCGTAGACTTGATGCGTACGAGAGCCTTTACATACACAGAGATGAGTCAGCGTTGAATGCAGATTTGGGAAATATAGAATCTTATTTGTTTACATTGTAATGTTTTTGTTATTGTAAGAAAATTGTAAAAAATGTTCTCTTTCTCTTTTTTGTTCGGTTTTCTGTAATTTCTCTCTCTTTTTATTTAAAAAAAAAGCTTTTTGTTAAAATCATTTAAATATTTTTGTGATTGTAATTGAAAATTTATAGCAGCTTTCCCCTCAGTCGTGTTGCTGATGATGGCTAGTAGACTAGCCGAAATGCATTCAATAAGCTCAGTTCACAATAATTTTTTAAAATAAATGTAAAAATTTTTTGTTTTTTAATGAAAAGTGTTTGTTTTAAATAAAGACATTGTTGAATTCAAACTTGTAATCTCAATATAATGGTGTTTGCACTTTTTACATAAAGATAATATTTGAGAGATTACGAAAACATATTCCTAAAACTACAAAATACAAAAAAGCCTTAGGCACTTTCATCCGATTTTGTCAGGGTCCATGCTTCCGCACCATACAGCAGGACTGGGATGATGAGTGTGTTGTACAGTTTTACCTTAGTTGCTCGAGAGAGATGGCTTTTCCACTCAATTGCTTTCCTAGCCCGAAGAAACAGCGATCAGCAAGAGTTATTCTTCGTCTGATCTCGGCGCTGATGTTATTGCCCGTGTTTATAGTGGAGCCTAGGTAGACAAACTCCTCTACTACCTCGAAGTTTTATGTGTCTATTGTGACGTTCTGCCCGAACCGTCGGTGTTGGGTGTCATTTTTGGAAGAGTGACTCTGGTGTTGACGTTGGAGTTCTCAAGAACGATGTTATAGAAGTCGCATGACAGTGCATCGCCTTGTCTGAATCCTTTTTTGACTTCGAAAGATTCCGTAAGCTCGTTGCCAACCTTTATGGAGCAGCGTGAGTTTTCCATCGTCATTTTGCACAAGTGAACGAGCTTGGCAGGGACGCCAAAACTAGACATAGCTTTGTACAGTTCGTCTCTGTAGATGCTGTCATACGCGGCCTTAAAATCGATGAAAAGGTGGTGGGTATCGATTTGGAGTTCATAGGTCTTTTCCAGGATTTGCCGCAACGTGAAAATTTGGTCGATGGTTGACTTTCCTGGCCTGAAGCCACATTGATAAGGACCAATCAGATTGTTGACGAAAGGCTTCAGATGTTCACATATTACGGCAGAGAGGATCTTGTAGGCGATGTTTAGTAGACTTATTCCTCTATAGTTGGCGCAGTTTAGAGGATCTCAGGATATCCTCTAAACTTACTTCTAAACTTACCCCTCCACGAGGTAAGCCTTGACGTGGCGGAGCGGCTTACGGTAACTACTACTATGAAGCTTAGAGCTATGCGGTCGTGAAACTTGATTTCGCAGAAGGGCCTCCCATGGTCGACAGGTCGAAGCGGAGGCTGTTACTACCAATTACCCCAAGGCACTCCCACCGAGGGACGGCAGCGAATGAATTTCTTCTTTTGAATCAGCGGTGGCGTCTCCAATTCCAGTTAGGCCGAACTACTTGGTGAACACCTTTACGGGCTACTTCGACTTATTTGAAGCCCAGGCCGTAAAAGGAGCGGTTTTTCCGGCTCTTGCATTTGGAGTCACATCAAGTGCCTGGTACTCCAGGTTGGCGGTTGTGCGTCGGGATGACTTCCCGACCACGTAGAAAAAATCTTAGTTGCGAAGCAACAACAGGCCTCGGAAACGGACGGATACACTGATGTTGATCCAATGACCCTTGTTTGAGGTTATTTGGATTGATTTTTCGTATCATTTTTAAGAGTATTTATTTGTTTCTCTCTGATAGTGAAACATTTTAATTTCAATCTTTTTTTGTTTCGAAAATGGTAGCATAAACTTTGTCATGTTCTGTCCCAGCTTATTAAAAAACAAAATCATTTACATAATTTTGTTTTTTAATAAGCTCCCCCGGCTTATCTCACACACAAAGAGGCAAGTTTATCTAGGGTGGATGCTAGAACAATGTTCTATAATGTGGTTGACCTTTATATGCACTGGAACTGTCATGAGGGGCTTTGAAATCGATGAAATAGTCTAAATTTGAGTTTGAGTCCGTATGCGAGTCTGATTCCGAGTCCGAGTCCAAGTCCAAGTTAGAGCCCGAGTGTTGAGTAAAAATTAGTGCGAAAAGTCATTATTTTGATGCATTAAGCATTGACTCATTTTAAAATTGTAAAAATGTATTTTAATCGAGTTTCTTAAATTTGTAGACGCTTCCTATACGATAATATGGGATACCGAAACACCCATAGGCATTGTTCCAAGGAATTGAACAAATTTCTTTGACAGGTTTATAAGGTTGCGAATGGAAAAAAGCACACGGATTGCTGATGTGTTTAGACGATGTAAATACTGGAAACCCAGCTATTGTCTTGTAATTCAACTCTAAGTACAGGACAATTTTTTCTGCATTCTTTACAGTATTAATTTTGTAATTTAAAAGAAGTTTGATAGTTAAAAAAATACAAAAATAAAATGCAGTCAAGAATAGGTCACGTTCGCATGATTTAAACTGCCATTTGCTTCCTTATGGGAAATAAGTACGCAGCATACATACACCCAAACATGAACCAAATTCGAGTTTCATATCTGCCCACATGTGACCAAGAAAACCAAGAAAAATAATGGTTAGAGGAAGAATTATGTATGTTCATTGCAATGAGCACAAAGGTCATTCACACCCATCATTTCGACAGTAGTCGTTTTATCTGGCCCGATGACCATTGCAGACGTGAAGAGAATAAGAAAAATCTCAAAATTCCTTCGTGTCCTTTGGTCAAACCAAAATAATATCCCCCTACGGCAAAAGACGCAAGACCAATAAGATTGACATCCACAACAGAGCAGAGAGATATTTTGTGCCACAAAATCCTGAGAACACATTCTTTCGTTCCCAAGAAACTTAAATATATAGTTTTTCTTCTTCTTCCTAACCTTAATTTATTATTCTCGAGCAGTCAGTTGGTGAGTCTATCATCCTATTCTATCTCAATAAGTGAGCACGAGTGTTTGGGGACGGACCGGACGGACGGACGTAACTCGTAGACGTTCCATTATAATATATAAATATGTAGCAACGTACATCACAATATTTTGTGATATCAATTTAAGACTTAAGGGATCTACATTATGTGTGTAGATACAAATAGTTATCACTTTTACTTCCACATTAGCCGACATGACTAGAAAACTTTTGATTTCTTTTTTCCTCTATACTCTAGTAGTAGTACCTACTTCTTTCTCCCTGCTGATGATGAGGATATTCTAGTGCTGATGTAGTTCCTCTGGTGTGTGTATAGTGGAACAATTATAGTGTCCTCAGTAGCTGAAGCATGTTGTTGGCTTATTCAGGAGATAAAGCCAGGAAACTATACCTACTCTATGTTCGTGCTTATTCTGTTGGGTGAAAGTAAGTAAAAGAGTAATTTTTCTCTCGTTCTGTTTTCCTGCGACTTTGTGCAATGTGCGTGTTCAGTACTTTGGAAAACTTAACGACGAGAAAACGAGAACAATTTTTTTCTTGTGATTTTCTTTTTCTTTTATTATTATTATTATTATTTTGCCTTTTATGTAGAACTTGAGAGCTAAGGGCGCTTTTTAAGTCATGCACGGAACAAAAGGCAGTGTGATATGAAAATGAAAGTTTTAAGGCATGCTAGAAAAAACTCTGATTGGTCCTTTGAAGGAAACTTAAAAAGGTACCTAGTTTCAATGGGTATTGATTTTATAATGGAGATGGAGCTGTAGCGTCTAATTCGAGATGAGTTTTTTTTTTTTTTTAAGTCGAACAAAGTAAAAGTGAAATACATTATACTTATGAACCTGATAATTTTTTGTAAAAAGCTGTAGCATAGAAGGGGGATCAGGGATCTATGTTTTTTTAGATGGCACTCAACACAGCCGACCGAAGCTCTAATGGACTTCAAAGATCGACAGCCACTTACACATGGTGGCACTAATCGCTGCGTTTTTCAATCTGGTCGATGAGCGTACAAAAACTATTAAACCTTCAAAAGAAGATTGTGAAAGGCAGCTTTGATAACAGTTTACAAGAAGAACGGACACGAACAAGCTTTGGGTACGAAACTTTAGACAGCCTGTTTTTGATCCCTGTTAGATAAGGCCGAAATGTACGAGAAGAAGAAGAAAGAAGATTGTGAAAGGCAGCTTTGATAGCAGTTTACAAGTAGAAGGGACCTGAACAAACTTTGGGTACGAAAATTCAGACAGCCTGTTTTTGATCTCTGTTAGATAAGGCCGAAATGTACGACGGACGGATTATACCTAATGGCAATCGGAAATTAATGATAAATTGAAGACCATGAAATCAAAAGTTAATTATTGCCACAATAAGTCGTTGAAAGGTAGTTGTTCGAAAGGTAGACACGTGCATTCAGGAGGACACAAGCGTTCACAAAAACCTCTATCTATCTACTCCTACTCTCCATCTCCCCTTGGTGAACATCGGGTGCCCAAGACCTTCAACCGAAGATTGGGTTCCAACCCCAGTGGGAAATTGTTGGGGCGGTAGCAAAGAGAGAGAGGGGGAGGAGGTATGAGTTCACTAAGGTATGCCTCCTTTTCAACAGACGGTAGCGGAAGAAATCCCAAGATAGAATCAATGGTGGCGTCTACAGTTCCAGTCAGGATGAACTACTTAGTAAACAACTTAGCCCTATAAGGTGTTCACTAAGTATTCGTAGGCCATACCTATAAGTCTCCTTAACATCGCCTATAAGATCTTGTCTGCCGTGCTGTGTGAACATTTGAAGCCCTTCGTCAACAACCCGATAGGTCCTTATCAGTGTGGCTTCAGATCCGGAAAATCCACTATCGATCAAATATTCACCCTACGGCAGATCTTGGAGAAGACCTAGGAACTTCAAATCGATACCTACCTCCTTTTCATCGATTTAAAGACCGCGTATGACAGCGTCTAAGGAGACCAACTATATAGAGCAATGTCTAGTTTTGGCATCCCAGAAAAACTCATCCGTCTATGTAAGAAAGACAATGGAAAACTCACGCTGTTCCATCATGGTCGGAAAAAAACCTAACGGACACTTATGATGTCAAAAAAGGTTTAAGACAAGGCGATGCGTTGTCATGCGATTTTTTCAACATCGTTCTTAAAAAGATTGTGCAAAGTTCCAATATGTCAACACCAGAGGCACAATCTTTCAAAAGTCCGTCCAGCTATTAGGATACGCAGACGACATTGACATAATTGGAAGAACACAGCGTGATGTCAATGGAGCGTTTGTGAGTCTTGAGACGGAGGCCAAGAAGATGGGTCTAGCGGTTAACGAGGGCAAGACCAAGATAATGTTGTCGACAAGAAAGGACTACCAACATCGACGTATTGGAGCAAACGTCAACATTGACAGATATAACTTCGACGTAGTTAAGGACTTTGTCTACCTGGGATCCGCTATCAACTCAGACAACAACACCAGCGCTGAAATCAAAGGAAGAACCACTCTTGCTAATCGCTGCTTCTTTGGACTTAGAAGGCAATTCAGTAGTTAAGTCCTCTCCCGAGCAACACTCTACAAAACACTTATCATCCCGGTTCTCATGTATAATGCAGAGATATGGACCATGACAACATCTGATGAAAACGCTTTGGGCTGCTTTGAGAGAAAAATTCTTTGAGTGATTTTTGGTTCTGTCTGCATTAATGGGGAATGGAGACGAAGATTCAACCAAGAACTGTACGAGCTGTGCAGCGACACTGGACGTAGCCAGAAAAGTTAAGGTCCAACGACTTAGTTGATTGGGACATATTGAGCGAATGGAAAATAATGCTCCGGCTCGTAGAGTCTTCGAATCCAACCCGGAAGGACGTCGCAGAAGAGGAAGACCGCGACTTAGGTGGAGCACACTGGTGGTAGAGGACCTGAACCAACTTAGTGTGCGAAACTGGAGACAGCTATAGCTAGGGACCGAGCTGGCTGGAGAAGTTTGTTGGGTGAAGCCCTGGTCCGACCTGGACTGTAGCGCCACAATAAGTAAGTAAGTAAGTCATTGAAAGCTGGTGAGGAGCATGATTCCCATCGATAGTGACCATAGTCGTTGCTCCCAGATAGTTAGTGATGAAAGTAAGTACGTAGTAAAACAAGATATTAACCACATCCGCTTCCTTTTCCTTCAAGTTCGAAAACTATCAACCGCTGGCCGTAAAGCTATTAACGCGGCCGTATTTGCGTTTAAAGTCCGTCCACAGTTTTTATTTAACCAAACAAAAGAAATCTGAATTTGGTTTGCTTCTATCTTTTAATTGTACTCCAGATTTCAATAAAACCACTGATTATAATCCATAAATAAAATTATGAAATGATCCCAATCATCTTGATTTTTTTTTTTTCAAATTAATTCTTTAAAGAAAATTCATGATTTTCATTTGTCTCTGGAGAACAATAAAAAAATCAACCGCCATCCGCCAAACTAAACAACCATAAAAACTCATTAAATCTTTTTCCTTTTCATTGCCATCTTTTTTTTGTCCTTACGAAAACTCCATATTGTTCGAATAAATAGAAAAAAAAATCTAATAATATAAATTCAAATTAAGGATAAAACACAACGCGCTGGTTTTTTTTTGTATAACTGACAACAATGAAACTCAAATATATCGGTGCTTTGGATATTCCAAATCGTTTCCTTGTTCCTTTTTTGCCAAGTTCAATGGCTGAGTGGATAAATTGAATTCTTAAGGAAAATTTATTGGAGAAAAAGACAAAATGAATATGGATTTGTGAAATGTACATTTAGACAGGGTGCTTTGAGTTCATGTTGGGAATTGATTTCGATTTTTTTGGATGCTGTGGGTTTCGAGTTTCGACGTTTCAGGATTTTGGTGGAGTGCCTGAAAATCGATGGCACTATACCAAGATAAGGAAGACGGAAAAATTTGTCAATCATAGAAACTGGGATCATCTTGGTTTTTTCAAACATTTTCTCAAAATATAAGTAATGAAATAAGAATTTATGGCATTTATAGTGATATAATTATTGGATATGGCCACGGTCCGAACTGGACTGTAGAACCATCTTGGGTATGTAAATGTTGATCACGATTCATTCGAGTATAGCACGAGTAATGTTGGCTTCCAAGGCGTCCATCGCAGCATAACAAGTCTGCTGCTTCACTCACTTTACCTATGGCTCAAAGCGCCGCTGCGCCGTCTTATCGATAACAAAGCGCGAAAAGGATAATCATTACCATTACTTGGCGGATGGTGATCTAACCGGTCGAGTATCATCCACTAATGTAAACCAGACTCAAATTAGCGAATGGTATTGGCCAAAGTTCCTCGAATCACACGAAAAACATTTCTGATTTTCAGATTACAGCTGAAAAATTGTATTAGTCTCTCCACCATGATTTGTGATACGAATCTTAGCATGCTGGCATAAGCGCGGCTAGGTGCGCCGCCAGATGGTGGGGTGGTTTTTGTTCCCAAATTTGCTCTCTTATCAAAAAAACATGTCATGCCGATACTTAGATTCTTTTCACTTTATGGACAACAAGCGGACTTCCGACCTTAATTCAGGCTTCGTAGGTGACAGGTGAACGGTCACCTTGAGTACATTTGATCCCATTCCTTGGCAGCTCGCGTGCTTGCATAATTCATGAGCATAGGATGTTATTTAACACTCTGGGAACACATACTTCTCTTTTTGAAATGTTTACCCCCTAACGCTGATATGAAAGTAAGCGATAGCGCAGCTTGCTATGCTTCCTTTCCTTTCCTTTCAGTTTTTTGCAATCTTCTAAGTTCAATCACAAAATAGGATCCTTTTTTTTTTCACAATGCACAAATTAAAACCTCTACCACTTCTTCCCTTGATTTCTTTCTAATTTTAATTATTTTGATTATACTTGTAGTTTCAAAACTTAATAAATTTGAAATTTACTTTAAATTAAATAATTGTTGGTGGTCGCAAGAAAAGCGAAACCATTTATTATAACTTTCTTTTAATAGATCAGAGTTTCCCAATTTTTCATTAGAATTAACAAAAATGTACTCCAATAATAATCAAGGGTCCAGATCCGCAAGAGTGTGAGTCACACACTGTGTGACTGATAGATTGGTAGAAAAAATGCAAACAGGAGAACTATTTTTGACCGCAGACCAAAATAACTTTTACCGAAATCTCACAAATTTGAATAAAAACTCGCATTACGAAATCCCGCATTCCTAAAATATCTTCTTTTTAAATCACGCATTTTCAAACTCTCGAAACACAAAATAACTCCATTTTTGAGAAAATCTCGCTTGTGTGAAAAAATCTCACAGTATTGAAATCTCGCAAAATCTGGCACTTAAAAAAAAAACAATTATTAAATGTTTATAAGTAAATAAGATAGAGTGGCGAGACAGCTCTTGAAGAGCCAAGGCCTAAGTGGCTAACTCTCATAAACAAGTCTCTAAGGGCTTGTGAAGAATTAAGGGGACCTACAATTTAACGCCGATTCAGAACGGCAAAGTTGAGAACCACTTTTTCATGACAAATGATACTCTTGGAAGTTTTGCCAAAATATTTTCTGTACAGTTAAAATAGCTAAATATGTATATTCTTAAACCTAGGAAAGAGATAGATTGCGAGCTATGCTCTTAAAATATTCAACTCTGGAATTCTGTGTCTCTTTTTCAAGATAGATCTTAAGACCTTACTGCGAATAACTGTTCGGCTGCATTGTTTCGTTAATTGTGTTGCTTTTCGATCGTACCAGCTTATGCCTTTTGTTAATAGAGTTAATCCTGTTTTTCTGGGTACATGCTGATATATGTCTGCGAAAATAAAATACTGAAACTTGAAATCTTCCGCGCGAATTAATGAAACACAAATTTATGTGTTCAAAAAAATATTTTTAAATGGACGAGCTCTTTATTTCACAGATAATATTGAACAGAATACATTAATGAATATCAAATACTCTGATGTAATTCTGAAGGAAGTGTATCGTTATTCATGTGTGGCAAATGCAAAATATCGATATCCATTTAACAAACAAGAAATCGATAAGATCGGTTAATACGAATAAAGAATACCCAGATGCACTTCTAAAAGGAATGTGCATTGTTCTTCGTGTGTGGTAAATGCAAAATATCGATGTCCATTAAACAAACAAGAGATCGATAAGATCGGTTAATGAATATCGTAATCTCAGCATATCCAAACCTTATGACAAAGAGATCGATTAGATCAGCAAACGGATATTTAAAATGAGATTTACATATTATTTCAACAGGGTGGTGTGTTAACTCGCGCGAATTTCAGATTTCAGGATTTAAGTCTGCGAGATTTTAAATTTGCGGGATTTGAGGTAGCGTGACTGCGTGGTTGTAAGAAACAAGACTTTAGTTTGCGAGATTTTGTGAACAAGATTTTAATCTGCGGTCATTCGTCCGGGGTTGCCTAACCCCATGCAATCAGGGGTCGGATTGCGAAAGCATAAATTATTAAAAAATGTTCGTGACCCTAAGAAAAAATGTGAACAGTTATGTTAATGATTAATATATAGTCTATTAAAAAAAATCTAATTGCTTCCAATTTTGGGGGACCTCGCATTTTAAGGCACCTATTTGAGAACCTCTGAATAAGACTAGAACGCAAATATTTTCGTCATCCAGTGAGCTATAATTACATACTTAAAACCAAAAATTTCAAGTCAATTAGTTCCGAATGCAAGCGAAAGCAAAATTTCTGACACTCACTCACTCACTCACTCACTCACTCACTCACTCACTCACTCACTCACTCACTCACTCACTCACTCACTCACTCACTCACTCACTCACTCACTCACTCACTCACTCACTCACTCACTCACTCACTCACTCACTCACTCACTCACTCACTCACTCACTCACTCACTCACTCACTCACTCACTCACTCACTCACTCACTCACTCACTCACTCACTCACTCACTCACTCACTCACTCACTCACTCACTCACTCACTCACTCACTCACTCACTCACTCACTCACTCACTCACTCACTCACTCACTCACTCACTCACTCACTCACTCACTCACTCACTCACTCACTCACTCACATCACTCACTCACTCACTCACTCACTCACTCACTCACTCACTCACTCACTCACTCACTCACTCACTCACTCACTCACTCACTCACTCACACTCACTCACTCACTCACTCACTCACTCACTCACTCACTCACTCACTCACTCACTCACTCACTCACTCACTCACTCACTCACTCACTCACTCACTCACTCACTCACTCACTCACTCACTCACTCACTCACTCACTCACTCACTCACTCACTCACTCACTCACTCACTCACGCACTCACTCACTCACTCACTCACTCACTCACTCACTCACTCACTCACTCACTCACTCACTCACTCACTCACACACACACACACACTCACTCACTCACTCACTCACTCACTCACTCATGATCATCAGAATAGAACTAATACTTCCCATAAACTCAGAGAGCTGAAATTTGGTACAAAGTAAGGGTTAAATGGCCACATAAAGGGAAAACTATAAGAACAAAGATAATCGAAGATCTGGGAGTACATGGAAGATTGACAAATCCCAGACATAAGTGTACAGAGAATGATAAGAGCCAAGATCTAAGTCTAAAAAATGCCTTCATGGGCATTGACACCTTCATATTTCCTTTATGGCCAAGCCGATTTGGTGCTTTCACCCAACCATAGGGTATGCAGCATGCACCTCATAAATGTTGAGAGTATGAAAGCTCAAGCTTCAGCGATCACCGAATACAACCGGCCGGCGTAAGAACCGCGCCGATATTTCAGAAATTAAACCGAATAAATAATGAACGCGAATGGACAGTTGGAAAATTTGTTGATACTGAACAAGAATCAGAACCGGAGAAAAAGAAAAGAAACATTTGTAATAATAAAAAACTACTCCCAAGAAGAAAAACTGTGTCAAATGAAATCTAGTAAAATAAATCATGTATCTACAAAGCAGAAGTGAAATCGCACCAAAAACATTCTGTAAAAAACTAGCCAAGTCTAGTGACTTGGCCGTTGACGGGTAGGTACACAAGGGTACAAAACCAGGTCCTCTATAACAACATTGCAATAATCTATCACCAGAACCCTTAGATAAAGACGACAGGAAATTGCCACTTGAAAAACGTTGATTCTATAACCAGTCAATTGTAGGCTTGATAAAGCAGCGTATTTCAAGAAAACTTATCTATGTAACATAGGTTATTATTGTGATAAATGGGGACTTCTCATTAATGTAGTTAAATCAAAAATAAAAAAATAATAAAAATTATGTATGAATGTTTTTTGCAGGCGCATTTAAGTAAAGTCACTTAGACTAAAAATATATTCATATATGAGATAACCCACTATTGAAATAGTGTTGTAGGTATTTAGCGTTATAAGCGTCATTCGAATTATTTATTGCGTAACATTGTTTTTTTTCTAATTTCCAAACAATTAATATTTATGTTCTCGACATACACTTTTAAGAAATGTCCACCCTATGCATGTTAAACAAAGAAACCGAAGCTGCCACTCGCAGAACCTTTACCTCACCCTGCACCAAATCAGCCTTCAAACATTATGACTCTCATATGTTTAAGCAAATGCAATCCAAAGTGCAAAAAGACCACCTTAAGACGACTAAAATAAGATTTATTAAGATATCTGTGTCGAACAAAGGACTTCAAAAAATAAAGAATACAAAAAATACAATTCAAGGGTCTTGTGTTGACAGTCAGACAAGAAATGGGATCCTTAATTTCTTATAGTTTCTTTCCTGTCCCCACTCAGCTCCCTCTCCGCTTACCCTTGTCCACATCTATCATCTAGACAGGCAAGAAGATGGGGTTGTTATTTTATTCCAATATCTTCTAGCATGTTAATCTTTCTAAAAAAAAGGCGAACAAAAAATACAAAAAATAAGAAACCTTCTACACCACCACCGCAATAAATCCTTAATTTTCAAACAACCATTGGGCTTCATTCACTCACCCACATCGCCTCTTGTGTAGATCCTTTTTAGGAAGAGACATGACGGCCCACCAAATCTACCGCCAACACTCGGATTATCGTTCGTTGCCTTAGCTTTCCAATCTCTCATTTCATTAAAAGAATACGATTTCAATGAATCTAAAATGAATTGCTGCATCGTGTATTGTTTGGGAAGAGCTGTTTTTTTTTCATCCTTTTGATGGTTTTTTTCCTTCTTCTTCTTGGCTTTTTTTTCAATTAAAGCTGGGAATATCTTCTTGGCATTGTGACTGCATGTTGAGTTCGAATAGTTCTGTACTTCAAGATGGCACAGAGAAGTTTGAGAGTTCTGCTTTCGTCGACTATGTTTTAAAGGCTGTTTAAGCTGTGAGTTCTTCGTTATTTTGTATGAAGTCAAGGTATTTAGATATTCTGCTAAAATAAACATTGAAAAGGCATGCAAAAGAAGGTATAGCAACATTATTGGAGGCTAAAGGGGCGATGGGATATTGTTGTTGATTTTGCGGTATTTTAGGTCAAAGTTGACAACTGCAATGCTCCGTTGTCATCATCGTACAGTCGAGACCTATTGTTTGGCCTTAACGTTGCTATGTGCATGTCCATGTGAATGTACAGTTTCTCATGCAAGCGAATAGGATTAAGAAAAATATATCCAAATTGCTTGAGCAAATACACGATTGAGTGAATCCATTGTCAATTAATCTATCTTTTCTATTAATCTTTTATGTATGGAAAAAGTCAGCTTGATGAAAATGAAATTAATTATTTCTCTTTTTTTGGGGTTTCGTTTCGTTTAGTTTTGCTTTGTTTTTTTTTTTCCATTCTGGTTTGCTTACAGCTTGATGATGAACATTGCAAAATTTATGGCAAGAATATATCATTCGGCAAACCATTAGAAAGAATAGCAACGTTGGCCATCAGCGAATAAAATTCGAATGGATGGTGATGATAAATTTGAAGACGATGGAAGATAGATTTTTTTGTAGGGTAAATCAATGTTGATGTTGTGTTTGCGTTTGATGATTTTGTCAGAATTGATGTTGAAACATAAATTCAGAAAAAATGCTTATCTCTTCTGTGTGCACATAGAGAGAAATGAAAACAATACTCTAATGGTGGATAGATGAGTCAAGGAAACGCTGAGGAAAAAATTCCTCATAACCTATACTGCGATTTAAATTTATATAGCATGAAGTAAAATATGGCCGAAAGAATGTATGCCTGATGAATGGAATTTCAGCATTATTTGCCCGATCCTGAAGAAGGAAATCGGCCTCGCTTGAAAAATCCTTTCTGCCGTAATATATAAACGTCTGAAGCATTTTGTCAACAATCTGATTGGTCCTTATCAATGTGGCTTCAGACCAGGAAAGTCAACAATCGACCAAATTTTCAATTTGCTGCAGACCCTGGAAAAGACATATGAACTCCAAATCTATATTTATTTATTTATTTATTTATTAATATAAAGGTATCGCTGCACAAAAAGATAAATCTTGTAAGTAATGCAGGTTAAAAGTTTACATGTGATTTAATCTTATTAAACAATTAACATTTATAAAACAATTTACATTTATAAAACAATTTACATTTATTAGCAAACAAAGTATAATATGAAAAAGAATAGAAATATTTATAAGCTTCAGTAATCATAGTGCATTAGAAAAATAAGAAGAGACCACTGTCAAGAAATTAGCATTGTGCCCGATCAGTGACCTAATAGATATTGGTAGTTGATTCCATATAGAGACCGCGTAAATGAAAAATTGGCGTTGTGACGATAGACATTTATGCCTTATTGGCTTTAGCTTCAGATGTCTGTTAGACTGCGGAAAATTGATTTTATTGAAGAGATATTCTGGTTGTTTATGTTGAATTATATTATAGAGCATTTTTACGGATCTTACCTTTAAAAAGTTTTCAAGTGTACATCCAAGCATGCGATTTGAAAATTCAGAGACATGGTCGTAACGACCAAGGTTGAAAACATATCTAGCACAAGAATTAACAGCCACTCTAAGTTTACTGAAGGAGCTTGTATCAGGATCACAGAAAAGCTCACAGCCATAGCTGATAATAGGCACAATAAGAGACTTCACTAGTTTTAATTTTACTTCCAAGGGAAGTACATTTCTGGTAACAGAAAGTCCTCTTAATGAGCCATAGATCTTTGCAACAACACTATTTATGTGGTCGTCCCAAGCCAATCTGTTGTTAAAAATAATCCCAAGATTTTTTACATTTAAAACCATTTCAACTCGCGTATTGTTTAAGAAAATGGGAGGAAAACTACTCGGATCAAGATGACGTCTCCAGAAAGTAATAGCTTTGGTTTTTGTTGGGTTTATCATCAGATCATTTTGAGAGGACCAGGCTAAGATTGACTTTAAATCAATATTCATTTTTGAAAAAGCGTCTTCAATATTTTTGTATGGAAAACGTATATAGATCTGCACGTCATCAGCGTATATATGGAAAGAACTGTATTGAAGAGTAGTGGGAAGGTCGTTGATAAATAAGGAAAACAAGAGAGGACCGAGGATCGAACCTTGAGGAACTCCTGCATTTGTGTGATGGAAAGATGAGAGCTTAGAGTTACATGATACAGCTTGAGACCGATTAGACAGATACGAGTATATGAGTTTGTTGGCAGAATTTGAGAAGTTGAAAAGGTTACATAGCTTATTGCAGAGCAGAGTATGATTGACACAGTCAAATGCTTTAGAGAAGTCAACTAATGTCATAGTTGTCATTAAATCTTCATCGAAAGCATCGCGAATGTCATCCGACACTTTCAAGAGTGCTGTTATGCAGCTGTGACCTTGCCGAAAGCCTGACTGTAGGGGTGATAATAAATGTCGATTTTCGATATACTTTTTAATATCCTTGCTGATTATTACTTCAAAAACCTTTGAAAGGAATGGCAGAATTGCTATGGGCCTATACTCAGCACTAGTTCCCTTTTTAGGAACAGGAACTATTTTTGACCTTTTCCATTGAAGAGGAAAGGAAGATGTCATGCTGATTGTATTGAAAATGTGTACAATGTAGTGTATAATGTGTGGAAGGAGAATTTTAATAAAATCGGGGTGAATATTATCCAAGCCTACACATTTTGATTTAATTGAAAATATTGCATCTCCAACTTCGAACATGTCTACATTACGAATAGTGTAACTGAGTTCGAAATTGTTTCGAAAGATTGGTGTGCTGTTGTTTGAGAGTTGGCTTGGGGCAGAAAATTTCGAGTTTAGAACCTCAACATCAATGTCTTCAGGTGCAAAACGACTTTGTTTACAAACTCCCATGTCCTTGACCTTCTTCCAAAAGAACTTAGAGGATCTATCAGCGGAAAATGTTTGTGAATAGTAATTTAATTTTGCCATCTTAATCATATTAACTACATTATTTCTAGCTCTTTTAAAGTCATTGTGCATTTCTAAGCATCGAAATCTCTTCCATCGTTTATATAACTCATTTCTAAGATTGATAGCATTAGTTATACCGTAGTTCATCCAGGGGTTTGAGTTCAATCTGATCCTTCGAGTTTTAAGGGGAACGTATTTATCAAAAAGGTAGTTTATGTTCCTATTAAAAATATCAACTTGTTGATTTACGCCAGGATTAATAAAAATTTCATTCCAACCCATATCACTGCACTCAGAAAAAAGATTAGCTAGTTCAATGTCGTGAAAATCACGATATTGACAAGTTTCGGATTCAGCACTGGTTGAAATGTTCAGACCAAGAGTTGCAAAAACTAGATCGTGATAGGAAAAAGCGGGTAAAGAAAGTTGATTATAATGACGAAGTAATTTTGGATTACTAATGAGAATAAGATCTAATAGCGAAGGTGTTCTATTTGGCATAAAGTGTGTTGGCTGGGTTTTATTGACGGCAGACAAATGCAAAGCTTTTAAGGTATCATTCAGCACCCACCACCTTTTCATCGATTTCAAGGCCGCGTATGAGAGCATCTACAGAGACGAACTGCATAAAGCTATGTCTTGGTTTGGCATCCCTGTCAAGTTCGTTCGTTTGTGCAAAATGACGATGGTGAATTCACGCTGCTCCAACAAGCTTACGGAACCTTCCGACGTCAAAAAAGGATTCAGACAAGGCGATGCACTGTCGTGCGGTTTCTTTAACATCGTTCTTGAGAAGAAAGTGCAGACTTCCACCATCAACACTAGCGGCACTATCTTCATATCTTCCAAAAATCTATTCAACTTCTCGCGTACGCCGATGATATTGATATAATGAGAAGAACAAAGCGTGATGTCAATGGCGCCTTTGTGAGAATTGAGACAGAAGCGGCAAAAATGCGTTTGGAGGTAAACGATTGAAAATCGTAGAATATGCTGTCTTCGAGGAAGGACACTCAATACCGATGGCTTGGACAGAACATCACAACAGACACTTACAACTTCGAGCTAGTAGAGGAATTTGTCTACCTAGGCTCCGCTATAAGCACGGGCAAAAAGGGTCAAGGTTCAGTCAGATGGCACGGTCACTTAAAGCGATGGACACCAATGCTCCGGCCCGGAAAGTCTTCGACACTATTCCCGAGGGACGTAGGAGGAGAGGAAGACCGCGACTCAGGTGGAACACTCAAGTGGAAGAGGCCCTCAATCAACTTGGAGTGCAAAACTGCAGACAGCTAGCAAGGGACCGAGCTGGCTGGCGGAGACTGTTGATTCTTATAATTCCTGTCCTGCTGTATGGTCCAGAAGCATGGACAGTGACAAAAACGGATGAAAGTGCCTGATCCTGCTTCGAGAAGAAAGTTCTTCTGGTTACCTATGGAATTGTGTGCATTAATAGAGAATGGGGAAAGAGATTCAACAGCGGCGGCGCTTATCGGTTGTACACCACACGGACCTAGGCTGACTTAAATGGCATCTTTTTCGAGGGACGAAGAAGAGAGAAGAAAACCGTTACTCAGATACTGCACTCAAGTGGAAGAGGAATTCAATCAACTTGAAACGTAAACTGGGAACCGAGCTGGCTTGCGGAGACTGTTGGTTGAGCCCAAGTCCACAACGGACTGTAGAGGAACTTTAAGCAGTAAGTAAGCATGTACTTGTAGACTTGTATACAATCAAGCGTACATATTTAATATGGCATGGCTTTTCTTCAAAAACTCAATTTGAATTAGTGTAAGAAATGTCAAAGAAAAGTAAGGGAACGAAATTAAAAATTGTTTACATAAAGTTTAGTTACTGCACGCGTTGGACCAGAGCCTCACTTAACAAGCTTCTCCAGCGGCTCGATTCCAAGCTCGCACCAGCTTCGGAAGTCAATTTAGTTGATGTACCTTACTTCCTGTGCGCTTTACTTTGTTAATGACCTTCCATGAGCTTAACGGCGCAGTGTCATAAGTCCATAAGTCATAAGTCCGTACAGGACTATTGACCCACTTAGGTGGGTCAAAACTTCATAAATCGATTATGAACTTATAACCCACGTAAATGAGTCGAACGTACGTCAAAATTTCTCATGGAATTGTGACCCCGGCTTACGGCGAGTGAAATTGATTTTTAATTTTTTGTTGCTTATTCCGAGCGGTGGAGGGAAATAACTCCACGGGAACTAACTATACTGAGAGATTTAGTTTCCACTTTTGTAAAGTGTGGTTAGTTCCCATGTACGGTGGGAATAAAAGTCCTTTATGATTTATTGGTTCTAATTCTCTTCGAACGTGAAATGAACTGCCATTTTAACCGAGACAAACTTAAATAAGAATTCAAGTACTGAGCAATGTTATTCGTAAAATTAAAATAATTTTCATTGTCATAGTCATTCAGTAATCGAGTTATTAAAGACTCTGATTTTTTGTTTCTAAATCAAATGACCGTAAACATTCAGAAACTCAGTCATACCGAATTCAGTTCTCAACACTCTGCAAATAATGAAAAATCGCCCGATCTTTTTAATTAATATCATAGCTTATTTAAGTTGTCGAGCAAATAATTTTTTTAAGCTGTTGCTGTTTCGTTCTGTTTGAAAAAGTAAACACAACACAATTACACACCCTGTAATGCATAGAAAATTAGCAGATGCTGCATTTCAATGAGCATCTTTTTTTATTTCGATAGAGGATGAGGATATAATGATAAGAAAGTTCAAGATCGATTTGGTTTGATTGCGAGCGAAGCGAAGCGAGCGAAAAAAATTTGCCCAAAAGAGAATGAATTTGGGTGTGAAAATAAAAAAATCGCGCGATGCGATTCTTGTGCTTATAGGATGCCCTACTCCCACCGAACTTTGACATCCCATTATGCAGAAGAACGTTTTATTTTTTCAAAGTTTAATAGATTAATTATACCAACTAAAAGGGTCGATAACAGAAAAAAGACATTGTTTGTTTGACCATCAAAAAGAAAAAATTAATAGTCATGCAGTTGACCCACTTAAGTGGGTCAAAAGTCCTTTGCGGACTTATGACACTGCGCCGAGCTTAACACCCTTTACTTGATTTACCCTTTCGAGTGACCCAGACTTGAATGTTGGCCTAAGGTCTTCTCATCCGTTTTTGTTGCGGTACATGCTTCTTCACAACAACAAAATTTCTCAACTGTCTTATAAGTCTAGAAAAAACATCGATTATCGAATGTTTTACTTCGTTTTGTTTCAGTGGTGACGTTTTGAATGCATTTGCCATGTGAAACCTTTCATGTTCAAAACGGCTGTGAAGGACAGAAAGCACACTCAGCCGCTGAAATGAACTAAAAAAAAAACGCAAAAAATATTGAGAAGTTTGAAGGTTCAAACAGAAAAAGTAAAATGTCTTAATTTAAAACTACCGACTTTTCCAAATAAGCAAATAGAATAAAAACAAGTATTCCGGTTCACTATGGCGTATGCGTATTTTTTTTAAACTCCTTTTTCAGATAAATCAAATTAATCCATTCAACCAAGAATCGTTGGCTTAGGTTTCACACTAATTCTTAAATTGCCAAAGAGCTGACAAATTAAACAATCCCATTCCAATGATTCAGCGAAAAAATAAATAAAAATGTCAACAATGATCATATCGCTCGAAAACACTTTTAAGCAATTATTCATCGAACTAAAAATCATAAATCATCGACTTTCCAAAATGTTACACAAGTGACTGTGTCACTTGAAAAAAGATTTTGTTTTTGTCTTTTGTTTCCTGTGGGAAACACATAATCCGCTACATTCCTCTTCTAGTACTAGTATATGTTCTCTTTGTTGACATGTAATAGAAAAAGCGTCAAATCACAAAAAAAAATATTCCTTCAGCTACACTTTCTTCATGTAAGTAATAATGAAACCATGAATTTTAGATTTAAGACCCTTTATCCACATTTATCTTCGGAGCCCGTTTCATCGGTTAACCACACTCCATGAGGTTTATTGATTTTTCGCTTCTCGCCTTTCCCCCATCTTTGCGCATAAATGTTTATTCATCCGGTTGATATAAAATTATATAACAACGACCCAAGTTCATAGTCTATGCTGTTAGAAAATTGATATCGAAATTTTGAAAAAGGATTTCCTTATATTCGTACTCAACATTCAAGGTGTTCGGTACTCCTTCATCACAAACACACATACATACACTTCGCTACGATTCGGTATGTCATCTTGTCGTTAGGAATATGAGAGATGTCGCTGTCGACACCAGAGGGCCTCTATATAGGTAACAAACTATCAATTCCTCCTCCAAGGAATTCCATTAGAAATTCTTAATAGACTTTCTTTTTGGTTTGGTAAACACATTAGCTCCAGAGACTGCTTAAAATTGCAGATATAGGTAGGTTTTAGCACGCCCTCGAAGCCATCCGTTGCATGTTATTGCATGAGAAATGCACTTCAACACTGAATTTAACCTTCAAAGTTGTGCGCTGCGTCCTCCTCTGCCCGTAGGTACAGCAGCATTGATCTGGAACTTGACTAAAGTGGGCGTGATAGTGTTCTTCAAGTTCACATAGCCAAAAGTTTCTTTTGCAGTTCTTACCCTTGATTTCGTCCTCGCACCGCTTCACTTAGTCTGAAATAATTTCACATTGAGAGAATGTTGATGTTTTAAGTGACTGGGAGAAATCGAAATCTTTGGTTTATTCTTTTGTAACTTGCGAGTCGTTTTGATGAAGAAAACTTTTGCCTCTCTGTATTATCGTCCTTCTGTCTTTCTGTTCGACCAAATACTCTCCTTAAACTGCCATCCTCACACACTTTCGATAAATTGAATTTTCATGATTATCTAACAAAATGCCGGCATCCTCGGTGCTTTCAAGCGCGAACGACAAAGAATGGAAATTACCAAGCCCTTGGCGTGTACACTAGATCATAGGCGAAATGAAGGAAGGAAAGATGGCAACTGCTACTGCTGCTTCTGCTGGATGGAAACCATCATAGAAACAGCAGTAGCACTGCCAAAAGGGACGTAGGTACTCATCTGCCTCTCCCTCTCTCTCTGTATCTCTGTACAAAGGTTCGAGGAGGAAACGAATGCGCTTCAATTGATAATCGTTCTAGCGAAAAAATCCTGTTTATGGATATACGAGTGATGAGAACGTTCGGGAGCACCAGCATCCTTCAATATTAAAACTTTATCCTTTAACACCAAAAAGGGACTAAACGAAGAAGAACGGGTATTGTGGCAGTGTGATGATGATGGCAACAAAGGGGACGACGACGAGCGACCGACGGAAGACGCAAGAAGGCGAAATCGATGATGAGTGCTTTAGTTCTCTTCCACTACTCGAGGTGGTCGAGAGGAAACAATGGCCAAAAAAGCTTAATATCCTTGCACGCCGCGCCGATGCAACCACGTTGTCGTCATTAGATAGTCAAAATCCTTGCAGATGGATGTATTGATTGCAAGAACAGTGCGACCAGCGACAAGGCCCGTAGATAGAACAAATTTCAACGAAAAACTGTTTTCTTAAAAAAAAGTTAATTGAAGTGTCGGGCAAATTAATGGCTTTTTAATGGAATCTGGGTTGTTGAGCATAAAGTGGGTTTCAAAACCTCATAGCACCTGGGATAACATCACTCATAAAGAGTCATTAGTGATAAAACTTTACGCTTGACACAAATTCAAAAGTTAAAATTTTATAGTTTAGACGTTAAATGGAATGGGTTATGAAGGAATTGGGGGCTTTGTAAAATTAAAACATTTTAACGCACTTTCGGAGTTTTTAACTTTGAAATTATAGCCAAGGACGGAAAAACTGAATTTTAAGCTGCGGTGTCTTAACTTCTATATGGCTAAAGCTGTATATGGTCTTGTTTTGTCCAAGACGTTCGTCATCGAGTTGGTATTGGTTATTCTTTGTTGTGAGCAGTATCAATTTGGTTATCTCCTCTTTACACTTTGAAAATCACCATGAATATGATGAAAAGAGGGATGGAAAACGATATTTACGCTTGCAGATGCTGCAACGGAAAAGAGGAAAAGAAGAGCAGCAACTGCAGAGCACCGAGTACAACAATTAGCTTCTGGTTCCAGAACCCAGATACAGGCTCTTCGAAACAGTGAAGGTAGCACAGGGAATTGTAGGTGTATTCCAACAGCACTTCCAGCATTTGCTGAATGCGCATAATGTCGAGTGAGCCAACGACGAAAGAGAAGCGAGACCAGTCAATGAAGACCCAATCACAGCCCAGAAGAGGTAGAAAGAGCCATCCTAAAGCTAACAAACGGAGGAGCCATTTAAATATGGAGGAAGTGTTTTGAAGAAGAATGCATGCCCCCTAAGGCCTAGGCCACCAAGTAAGCGGCTGAGCGGCTGAGCGAAAAAAAAAAATATAAAACATATGAAATCACATAGAAGCGGCCATGCCATGAGCGAGCGGCGAAACAAAATTCTGAGCGGCTAAGCGGAGCCGCTCAGCAACCAAACCTGTTTTAATTTTTAGTAATGTTCTGAGCGGCAAGGGCCAATCTCTGCTCTGGAGAAATAGCAATTCTTTGTTTTATTAATTTAGGACGCACTTTTTCAAGCCGAAAATAAAAAGATTCGATAGACATACGTAGATATTGGCAGAATCTATCTGGAAATGTTTGTAGATTCAAAAATAAATGATTAAATTCTCCAAACTCCGATCTTAATTGGTTAATCGGATGAACACCAAATCTTCTTCTTTTTTGTATACGTTTAAGTTACTTGTACACATACAAACAATTTTCCGACAGAAGCATGAATTGATTAACGTCAGCACCTAGCAATTAAGCCTTATCTGACGTGTGACCACTCACACAGGTGTCGTTTATAAGTGTTGACATTCACCCTGATGATCCACCAACTACAAAAGCACACCTCAACTTTCGAAAGAAAGAAGCGGGTACCCTGCAACTGGATTCACACCAGTACCAATTAATTTAGTGCCAGCCCTTATTCATCTTGGTTTGATTCTAGACTACTATTCAGGCAAAACACGGAACTGCACTCAACCCTCGTTCACCGAAAAAAGAGCCGTTGTCCGGTCACGGAAATTGCACTCAACTTTCAGTCACCGAAAGAAGAGCCGTAACCGCGATTTGCGAACAGCAGCTGAGGCCAAACTCAGACAACCACAACCCCCGCGAAGGTCCATCCCACTAGTGAGGTGGCAAATCCTCACTACCCGCGGTACCCAATTGCCCCTGGGTGAGGGGTTGGTGTCACATTTTGGTTCTGTATACAGACATTGTTTCATTTTTGTGATCTTTTCAGTTTTGCAGCTTTTCTCCAACTGGCGGATGAGGGGCACCGCTCACCCTCTGTCAAGTATATCCACATTGATTGAAAGGATGAACCAGCCAAACAAGGGATATACCCAACTGGGCGTCTAATTTCATTAACGTCTATCCACTTTCGGTATTCGTTGATCGTTTTTCCTCATTTAATATATCCTTAGATATATTATCTTTTTAAGGATCGCATCAATCTTCATTATACGTCAAGCTTCAATCCGTCAATTCCATTAGACTAAAGCTGCCTACGTCCGCAGGTTCATGCCAAAAATTGACAAGAACCTCTCAGAGGCACCACTTGACGGTGTAGGTCATCACGTTCACTTACTGGGGAATATGTACTCGGAAACATGTTTCCTTTCTAAATTTCCAGGTCCATGATTTTACCTCCCAATTTTCCGACAGTAAAATACGGCGAACTGTTCTTGACAACGCCATTTTAACTACTAATCCCTCAAAAGCAGTCGCTCGGTGCCTGGCCAGGCCATACATCGCCGTCGCTTAGAGCTGCCACTCAGCCACTAGCCGCTCAGCCGCTTACTGCGTGGCCGAGGCCTAACTGGCATATAGGTTCCATGTGCCCCATTTACAAAAAAGGGCGATCATATGTCATGTAAAAACTACAGAGGCATATTCCTACTGAATGTTGCATACAAAATCCATTCCTATCATGTACTGTGTGAGCGTCTTAAAGGGATCTGCAGCAAGCAGTGTGACTTTAGGCAGAACAAATATTCACACTGAGCAAATCCTGGAAAAGACCAACGAGTTTCAAGTCAAAACCCACTGCATCTTTTCATCGACTTCAAAGCTGCTTATAATAGCATCTTCCAATAAGAGCTTATGGTGGCGATGTCCAAACAAACTTAAGCAGATGTGCCACATGACGCTAAACATAACGCACTGCAGTGTGCAAATGGATTCTTTCAAATATGTGCAGGGTTTAGACAAGAAGAGCAATAGAACACGGAAAACACTAACTTCAACAAGTCCACTTAGCTCCTAGGCTTGCTCCCATATAGGTGTGTTGTGTGAGGCCTTCACAGTGATTGAAGAACAGGCGAAACTTCGTTGGTCTTAAATTGAATAAGGACAAAACAAAGTTCATATCAACAAACAAAAAACATCTGTACATCGCCTAGGACAAAACGTCACTGTTGGTAGCAGCAATTTCGAGGTAGTTAAGGAGTTCACCTATCTTAGAACAGCGAACCGCTGCTACTTCGGTTTTGCCAAACAACTGGGTTCAAAACTCCTCACTCGAAAGGCAAAGGGCCTTACCATATGCAAGACTTTGATTTTACCAGTCCTACTCTATGGCACCGAGTGCTGGACGAGGAATACCAAGTAACTGCGGATGCCAGAGCGAGAGTGCTTTGTTTTGACGAAGAATGCATGGAACGAGGATAGTTCCCAATGGAAAACTGCTGTGTCTCAGGCCGATATCCTATACATGGATTGGGAGCCGGTTAAGTAAGTGAATAAACCCCTTTTTGACGTACCCAAATAGTTGGAATGAGTTTAGCCATTTTTGTTACGGTGAGTGAAAAGCAAGTGCAAAAAGAAATGAAAATTCGGAACTTGACCAAGGCTACTCTGAAGTTTTAGCCTTGAGTTGCGAGATTGGATGGCGTTGGCGAAGTTCGGTAAATGTGAGAGTAGTTTTTATATGAGGTCCGGACCATATCCCGGTTGTTGGGCAGATTAATGCAAAAACTTCACCGGTAAGCCTTACACTCATGATGACGACATAAGCTCGTAGCCGTAGACAAGCAAAGCAAACAGACGGATATTTCTACAACAATTTGAAATAAATAATAATTTCCGTTTCACAATAATTTTTTTTTTAAAGAGATTCCAGCTAAATATTTAATTTTGCTTGCAAAACCACAAAGCAAACAAAAATTTAAATAATTTCTAGACCATATGACTTCAAAACAATAAACAAATCAAACCCATGCAACCACATCAAATAACAATCATTTTCTGAATTTTACTTTTTCATAGATTTGCTATTGCGGCATCATCGGTCTGCAAGCCTTCAAAAGAGTTAACCGCACTAAAACGCCAGCCTTTGCAATTAACATACTTTCGGGTATTTTTAAAACATCAGCTTTAAACAACAACTAGCGTTTGCGGCCTCATGGCTTTAAACCGTTCAAGGATCCAATAATGCTTCGTTGAATGGTAAATTCAATTTTACACACACGGGAATACAAACGAGTCACAAATTGATTTTAAATGTATTTATAAATGCATTACATCACAAACCAAACCAAGACAAGCTACAAACGTGCATACCTTAAAAACAAAAAAAAACGAGAACTCTAAAATGCACAATTTAACTCTAGGCCAGTCTTTGCAGCTTCGAAATTTGATTGACCAACCTACCGGCATACATTCGCCATTAACCACACCGATATGCTTCAAGCATCAGAATCTACGTTTACCTTCCTATCTAATTGTGCTGCTACTCGTCCTGACGGATGGCCCTAAAATGTTGGTCCTGGGGTGTCTGGCAAAAACGTCCTTTTATTGAATTTTTCAACACACAATCCTTTGTTCAAATTGATTCACCACATTCTATTGTGTTTTAGCAAACAATCTATCTACCAATGTAAATACATATCTACAAACAAGTGTATCTTTATGTCTAGGTATGAGGTCAGTTCTGGTGTCCTGATAGTGTCGAATGTCGAGTGCCCACCCTTCGCCTTTCCATCATTTTCATTTTCAAATTGAAATTCGACCCGATTGCACTGCGTACGCAAAAACATCATGCCATGGATCCTTGCGGATGAAATTGAATATTTAATGATTTTGTGACCTAGAAATCGGGTCAACAAACCAAAAAGCCATTATAAAGTGAAGCCTCCACAAATTCAGGGGATCACACCGTTATATGACTTGAAAGTCCCCAAAGGCAAGCTGGGATTATTTGATATTTGTTGATGTTCCTTGTTTCTATCGGGTTTCTGTATTTGTTTGCGAAAACTAAGCTCCTAGGCAATATTTTAAACCTTGCAAAATATCACGAATTGGTGAAGTCTTGGAGCATGTTTTTCTTTTAAGTTTTCCAAAGAACTTAATGAAACGGGTAAGGGTATCGCTTCAATGTTTTAATCCATACTGAAAATTCAATATTCAACAAATACATATTATGACACTTCATATAAAAAAACTTATCATGTCAATTTCTAGCGGAAGCCCTAAACGCTTCATATAGTAGACACTGTCATCTAGAAAATGCGGTGGTCCGGTCCTACGAAAATTTAAAAGCGTTGATGTATTTTTGGGCAACATGTGAGAGGAACAAAAGCAATGTGTTTTTTGATCTGATGGGAACGGATTCTGTGAATCGCCGTTTCGTCTGGCGACACTCCAAATGTGTCATGACCCATAAAGAAAGGGAGAAAAAGACCATAGACGGGATCTGTGATAAAACCAATGTTCTGGGCGAGAAGTTGTGTTCGCAAGTACGCGATTTTCTTCTGATCTATCAGTCACTTGCTAGATTCAGGGTTTTGCGTCCGAACATGTCGAAAAGCCAATATTGTGACTCGGTATTGGAGTTTCATCGGATCTCGGTCCAAAAGCCCCCCGGGCCCGGGGGTAAGAAGTTACAATGCAAGATTGACAATCAGGCCGTGACTCTGAGCTGCTAAGCTTTAATCGCGAGGTATTTGCAGATGGATAATTTCTCTGACATCTATCGACAACATGAAGGTATTTCCTATCTTTGCCCCGTCACTTTTAAGGTATCCTTGGTTCTGTGTTTGTGGGGTTCTCTTTTCATCTCGCAACGATGATCGAAGACACGATGTTGTTATGGGCTTTATTCTTTAAATTCTTGTGCGAAATGTGTATGTCTATGTCGATATACTATTGTTTTCGATCATAAACTCCTATTTTGCAGTGAGCAAATGGAAAACTAACACGCCATTAGGGTAACGTTCCCCACTATTTTGATAACCCAATGGGTTTTTTCGACGGGAACATAGGTCATAACAAGATTAATATTCAGAGAGTGAAGATTGATTTCGGACGAAAGAGACCCCATTAAAATCAGAATTAAACATAACGGTAGAATATTAAACTTCTAACTTATGGTGGAGCTACAGTCCGTTGTTGTCTTGGGCCTCAATCATCACCTCCTCGCAGCTAGCTCGATCCTTAGCTAGTCTCTCCAGTTTTGCGCTACAATTTGATGGTATCATGGCACTCTTTGTGGAGACTCCCGATCGTCGCGGTCTTCCTCTTCCTCCTACGTCCCTCGGGAATAGTGTCGAAGACTTTCCGGGCCGGAGCATTGGTGTCCATTCGCTCTAAATGACCGAGCCATCTGAGTCTCTGGACCTTGACCCTTCTGGCTAGGTCCATGTCGTTGTATAACCCGTAAAGTTCGCTGTTGTATCTTCTTCGCCATTCCCCTTCAATGCTTTTCAGTGTATCCGTCCGTTTCCGAGGCCTGTTGTTGCTTCGCAACTAAGATTTTTTCTACGTGGTCGGGAAGTCACCCCAACGCACAACCCCCCAACCTGGAGTACCAGGCACTTTATGTGACTCTAAGTGCAAGAGCCGGAAAAACCGCTCCTTTTACGGCCTGGGCTGGAGACGCCACCGTTGATTCCAAAGAAGAAATTCATTCGCTGCCGTCCCTCGGTGGGAGTGCCTTGGTGGGAACACTCCTTTGTTGTGGGGTAATTGGTGGTACAGCCTACTCCGCTTCGACCTGTCGACCATGGGAGGCCCTTCTGCGAAATCAAGTTTGGCGATCGAATAGCTCTAAGCTTCCAACCATCGACCAAATTTTCACGTTGCGGCAGATCCTGGAAAAGACCTATGAACTCCAAATCGATACCCACCACCTTTTCATCGATTTTAAGGCCGCGTATGACAGCATCTACAGAGACGAACTGTACAAAGCTATGTCTAGTTTTGGCGTCCCTGCCAAGCTCGTTCGCTTGTGCAAAATGACGATGGAGAACTCACGCTGCTCCATCAAGGTTGGCAACGAGCTCACGGAATCTTTCGACGTCAAAAAAGGATTCAGACAAGGCGATGCTGTCATGCGATTTCTTTAACATCGTTCTTGAGAAGATAGTGCAGAACTCC
>CAKKXW010000001.1:40659120-40688297 GCA_920937365.1 Sphaerophoria rueppellii
CGAAAAGCTTTACAAGCCTCCGTTTTAGCACTTAGATCGTTCACTGACTATCTAGTCCTCTTGAGATACGGTGGTATCTCTATGTAATTAGCGCATGAACGTTTCTATTGAAGAACGGGTCTTGTAACCAAAATAGTGTCTAGGGCAGATTCATATAGTAGACACTGTCATCTAGAAAATGCGGTGGTCCGGTCCTACGAAAATTTAAAAGCGTTGATGTATTTTTGGGCAACATGTGAGAGGAACAAAAGCAATGTGTTTTTTGATCTGATGGGAACGGATTCTGTGAATCGCCGTTTCGTCTGGCGACACTCCTCATGACCCATAAAGAGAGAGAGAGAGGGAGGAAGACGGGATCTGTGATAAAACCAATGTTCTGGGCAAGAAGTTATCTTTGCAAGTACGCGATTAATGTATCTCTATGGTGGCATAGAGTTCTCCTGATCTATCAGTCACTTGCTAGATTCACGATTTTGCCTCCGAACATTTCGAAAAGCCAATATTGTGGCTCGGGTATTAGAGATTTATCGGGACCGATCACGGTAAGAAAGTTACAATGCAAGATTGACAAACGGTCGTGACACTGAGGACTGCTAAGCTAACCGCCGAGGTGATTTGGCAGTATGGAAATTATCTCATGCCATCTATGCGACAAAATGAGATTATTTCCATCTTTGTCTCCTTTTAAGTGTATCCTAAGTGTGTTGTGTGTTCTCTTTTCTCTCTCAGCGATGATCTAAGACACGAGTGCTGTTATTTGGCTTTAGTTCTTTACATTCTTGTGTGAAAGAGTGTGATGTCGATATCCATATCCGATTGTTTCTACCATAACCTCCTCATTGCCGCTAGTATCAAATGTAGAGACTAACAACGCCATTAGGATAAGTTTTCCACTAATTTTTAAAAACCCATGGTTTGGCACCGGGACCATATTCAAAACAAGATAAATACAAAGAGACGCTTGAAAGGGAAGGATTCACTCTAACCGCGAGCTCTGTGCAGAAGATGATTGAAATTGATTTGCGGACGAGACCCGCCATAAAATGAGAATTAAACCAGAACGTAAGAAAAATAAACAATCCACAAAAGCTTGTAGAGAGGATCGTTTCCACAGTCGTGTTGAAAAACTAGGAAACTTATTGGTTTTCAAAGCGAAAATTGCATGACATTGTAGGAGCACTGATTTTAAAATGGAAAAATGGAAAATTTTGGATTTGGAATTCAGAAAATTCTGCGAAAGCACGAAGAACTTCAAGATCTATGGCCGTAAGGGACTCGTAATCCGCATTTTCTTTACAATTTTCATTGTAGTAAAAACCTTAGTAAAAACAAATTTTAATTTAATTTAAGACAAATCGAAATCTGTATGGAATTCTGATTTTTGTAAAAAAGTCGAAAAACCCACGCGAAGAACTAGAATTTGTTGAATTTTCAAGGAAAAAAGCATTTTATGCTTTAATGAAAGTAGAAAGTCAATTGAAAAGCATGGAAAAAATCAGACATATAGTTCTCTATTTCAAATTGGATTCAAACAAATCACATTGCTTTTTAACAATAAAATAAATAGAATGGAGTGGAGCGACAGCTCTTGAAAAGCCAAGGCCTAAGTGGCTTATTCTCATCAACAATTCTCTGAGGGCATGTGAAGAACTTAGGAAACGTTAATTCCGAACGCCAAAGTTGAGAAGCACTTTTTTCATGACAGATTGATACTTTTGTAAGTCTTGTCAGTTCTTTGAAAAAGGTAGTACCTGTGAAAGATGAAATACATGCTTTTATGAGCACGAGTAGGATTCGAACCCACAACATTTTGCGTAGCAGCCAACACACATAACCCACTAAGCCACGGACCCTACATTTTAACAAAATATGTGTTAATTATAATTATTCTAGAGTTGAGGATGGCGAGACGAAGTTCACAGGGTCGGCTAATTTTAAATATTTTGTCAAACAATAAATTAAGTGCAGTTCTTACATAATTTGAAGGTTCAGGGTTCTTCCCTGCATAACGGGTTCTTCGTTAATTTTCCTTGTCAAGAACTCTTGAAATTTTATTGCAATAAACAACGCAACGTCAATTTCAACCAAATTTTATGTCCAGTCAAATATATGATATGTAAATTAATACCATCAATCTGTTCCAATCCTGACCTTTTGCTGATGCTTGTTGAAGTCCTGATATACCAAATCGACCGACGACGACGTGATGGATGCAGAATAAAAATAAGTCGACAGTTGTGTTGCAGTTGAATATATGGCACTGAGGCAATTGAATCATCACAATGTTGAACTCCATCAATGAGAAAGTTCTTCGTAGCAACGACGATGCAAGGACTCTACACCAAAATCAATCTAGATTCACTTTATTGTGCAAGCTGAAGCCCACCAGATAATAATAAAAATAAAAAAACACAAGCCCTTTGGCAAGGATCGCATGTGTGCACAATAATGCGAGATTAAAATATTAATCACCTCCATCGCAAATTCAGATGTCAAAAGAATATAAATCATTTGCCTTCATCTCACGCTAATATTGCTGCGCGCTGCGTGATTTTCCTTGCCACTCAAACATACTTGATGTGACTGTGGCTATATATTGTATAGGTACCTATTGCCATTGCTGTTGCTGTTACTGTTGCAATCATGCCGAGCTTCAACTTCAAGTACATCACATTGACGAAGCTCGAGTTCTCATAATATTCAGCGCAGAATGTGTCATATCTCTGAATATTAATATCCCATATATACCACAATAACGCGAGATGCGAGACAGGACCAACTGACAACAATAACAACAACAACGAAGACGACCGACCGCGACGTGAATGCATCATAGATGGGGTAAAATCAAAGCTGCTTCTGCTGCCTGGTTCTTTAAGCAGTGTTAACTATTTGGTATATCATGTTAACATGATGAGATAACACGGATTTGACTACATTCTAACGGTCTCTGAACAACATATCTACGCATCATCTGCATTTACAGTTTCGCATTCATATTACAATTTGGGAAGAGCTTGCAAGGGCATGGATCATGTGGGGGCGTTATGGCGGTAGTGTTGCGGTAGCGGTAGCGATAGCGGCGGCGGCATGTATGTGGTAAGAGAAAACGTTCCCTCTGTCGGCTGTAATTTGCATCGCACAATGTTGACACAGGCACATACAAGCCACTCCTGCATAAAACATGTCACTCTTGTTGAATCTGTAATCCCCAATCCCTTGTTAGTATATACCTAAGCTAGATACACACACGCAAACATTATGAATTTATATGATTTTCTTTTCATCCAACTATTCTCTCCCTATCTCCTTTTTCACTTATTGTTTTTTGCTGCATTTGCGAATCGTTGAACAATAGCAATTAAAATGTGCAAATAACCAGAATTGCAACAATGCAACCGTGGCATCAACCGCATTTCAACATATATCTCTATCCCTCTCCATTCATCGTTTGTGCACAAATTTTAGAATATTGACGAGGTGGCAAAAGAGTTCTACAAAACCTGACTCGTCATCATCATCGTCGGTCGTCGTCATTTTGGCTTGCTTTGGTTTTGGTATTGGTTCCTGACTGTACTCAGCAAAACAATAGCAAGCCGCTCCGATTAAGTGCAACAACTGTCAACGCAAATTCGAGTGACATGTGTGTCAATCATTAATCAATGTGTCAATTGGTTGGAGTCGAAATCGAGGTGGAAAAAGTGGTTCATTTTATCTACGTGTACCTACATTATGTTCATGGTCATGCAAAATAGGAGTCCAGTGCTGCCGTGATATGTATGTAATGCACATAAATATGTAAGTTGTTGAAATTATGTCTTTGTTCAAGGAAATCCGGATGTTTTTTTGATTTTCGTTTTATGTGTGTGTAAAAGTGTTTGCCGTTTAGTGAAGGTTGGGCTTAGCACTAGGATTAGGATCCCCGCCGATCCATGCACTTATGACGATTGGGCAGAAGAACTAAAGAGATGAGATCAACGATAGCGGCCAAGTTCCAGTTTGGATGAAACAAACACTTTCACTTGGCTCTTCAAACATACTCCGAGATGAATTTACCGACCTATTATTGTTGAAAGGAGAAGGACGTTGTTCTATAGAGTTTGGCGGCTCTTGTCAGAGGGTAAGTGAGAAAGCTATAAAATATTAATGAATAAAGACGTTATATGTACAAAAAATTTTAGGTCCCTACCGTTAATAGACTACAAGCTGCCAAAAATAAGCTTACTTACTTATTTAACTGGCTCCCAATCCATTGTAAGGATGGCTTATCTTTTGCACAAATAAAATAACACACGATCTTTATATTAATCTATTTTTATTGTTCAATTAAATCGAAAGGATCTCGGCACGCACGCTCACATTAAGGGTTACACTTCAACTGAACTAGTGCGGCGAATTGCAAGTTGCAACACTTATTGATACAATACAACCACTACCAACAGTAGCCACATTAAACTCTTTTTCTTTTTCTTTCCTCTTTCTTTCATTCTTTTTTTTTTATCGCATTCTACTGTCGGCTGCACCATGAAGGATCTCAGTCTGAGACACAGCAATATTCCATTGGGAACATTCCCTCGCATGCATTCTCCAGTCGTCAAAACAAAGCGCTTTGGCATCCGGTCTTCGTACCGGAGGTTCAGTCTTCCTGGTCGTCTTGAAACTGGGGGCTGCGAAGAGAGAGCGTTGTTGTCCATTCGCTCTAGGTGGCTGAGCCAATGTAGTTGTCACTTCTTGGCTTTCTGGACTACATCTCCATCTTGGTACAGCTCGTACTATTCGCCATCGGTGCATACAGGACCAAAAATCCGTCGAAGAATTTTTCTTTCCAAGTGCCCAGTATGAAATTCCCTTTTTTTACTTATCTAGTCCAGCAAGGCGGCGGCGCCGTCATAGAGTAAGACTGGTAAAATAAAACTCCTAGTATAGGAGGCACTTTTGCTTTCGAATGAAGAGTTTTAAACCTATTTTTGTGACCGAATTGCAGCGGTTCGCTAGGGTAAGTCTTCATCGGATCTTCCCTAAGGTGTCGTTTTTGGGATTGATGATTGCTCCAAGGTCAGAAGCTCAGTCCCTAGCTAGCTGTCTCCAGTTTTGCACTCCAAGTTGAATGAGGTCTTCATCCACTTGAGTGCTCCACCTGAGTCGCGGTCTTCCTCTCCTTCTACGTCCTTCGGGAACAGTGTTGATGGCTTTCCGGGCCGGAGCATTGGTGTCTATCCGCTCTAAATGACCGACCATCTGAGTCTCTGGACCTTGACCCTTCTGGTTAGGTCCAATTAGTTGTACAACCCGTAAAGTTAGCTGTTATATCTTCTTCGCTATTCCCCTTCAATGCACACGGGGCCAAAGATGACCCGAAGAACTTTTCTCTCGAAACAGCCTAAGGCACTTTCATCTAATTTTGTCAACATAATGCTTCTGTACCACACAGGACCACGCAGGACTGGGATGATGAGTTTGTACAATTTTATCTTAGTTGCTCGAGAGAGGGCTTTTCCACTCAATTGCTTTCTTAGCCCATAGAAATAGCGATTAGCAGGAGTTGTTCTTCGTCTGATCTCGGCACTGATGGTATTGCCCCTGTTAATAGCAGAGCCAAGGTAGACAAACTCCTCAACTACCTTAGTTGTATGAGTCTATTGGGACGTTCTGTACGAGCCGTGGTTGTGGGGTTTCCTTCCCCGAAGACAGCCTATACTTCGCTTCTCCCTCATTCTTCACTTAACCCATTTTTGCCGCTTCTGTCTCAATTCTCACATAGACGCCATTAACATCACGTTGTGTTCTTTACATCATATCAATATCATAGGCGTACGCGTGAAGATGAACAGATTTTTGGAAGATAGCACCTCTGGTATTGACGGTGTTAAAGAAATCGCACGACAGTGGATCGCCTTGTCTGAATTCTTTTTTGACGTCGAAAGATTCCGTAAGATTGTTGCCAACCTTGATGGAGCAGCGTGAGTTCTCCATTGTCAATTTGAAAAAGCGAACGACCCTGGCAGGGATGCCAAAACTAGACATAGCTTTATTCAGTTCGTCTCTGTAAATGCTGTCATACGCGGCCTTAAAATCGATGAAAAGGTGGTGGGTATCGATTTGGAGTTCATAGGTTTTTCCAGGATCTGCCGCAACGTGAAAATTTGGTCGATGGTTGAATTTTCTTGCCTGAAGCCACATTGATAAGGACCAATCAGATTGTTGACGAAAGGTTTCAGACGTTCACATATTAATGCAAAGATGATCTTGTAGGCAAAGTTAAGTAGACTGATTCCTCTATAGTTGGCGCAGTTTAGAGGATCTCCCTTCTTCAGGATCGGGCAAAACAATGCTGATGTTCCATTAATCGGGCATCCATTCCTCTGGCCATATCATACAGATGATTTGGTGCATGCTCCTATTTAGCTCGTGGCCTGCTCCTTTGATTTCAGTCGTGATTTTGCCGTTTTCACTTCTTCTAGGTCGGGTTCATAGAATTTTCGTATCCGATGAAAGGCTCCTGTCTGACGGCGGGGTTTTGTTCGTAGTCGGCGTTGTAGGTTCTACAGAAGTGGTCTTTCCAAATCCCCAGAATTGACTGCAATTCTACTATAATGTTCCCTTGTTTATCTCTGTAGGCATCGGTTCCTGCTCGTTGACCTTGAGCTAGCTGTTTTACCTTTCGGTAAAACCTCCATACTTTTTACCTGCTGTTGGTTCTCTCAACATCCTCGATCTGATACTTCTCATGTTCCCCCTTTTTTCTCACGAGAAGTCGGAGTTCCTCTCTCCTCTTTCGCTCGTAGATTTCACTATAGAAGCTCTTGTCCTTGTCGCTCTTTGCTTGTCTTGTTTTGTTTTGTGGGCTGTGTGAAATCCAGCACATTAGAGGTGGCATCTCTAACTGCTTTCTGAAAAAGTTGTCACTATATTTCGATACTTGATGTTGGCAGCATAGGACTCCTTAAAAGGTTACTTGACACTCCATCAAAGAAGGATCTGGCGATTTCTTGCGATTGTAGCCGTCCGACGTCGAATTTTCTTGCAGCATTCCCTTGTTTTGGCCGTTGTCGTGTTATTCATAGCACTACCTTGGCTCCTCGGAAAGTTCGAACATCTAGAATGTTTGAAAAGTGCCTTCCGTCGATCGCAATGTGATCACTGATTAATCTGTTTTGTGCGTTGATAGCTTCTATTTTATTTTGTCCTCATTCACTTCAATACCAACAAGCTTCGCCTGTCCTTCAATGGTTGTGAAGACGTCAAGCTCTTTGGGAGCGACCAATGATATCAATATCATCCGCATAGCCTTGAAATTCCCTGGTCTTTTCAAGGATTTGCCTCAGTGTGAATATTTGGTCTTATCGTTGGTCTGCCTATGCTAAAGCTGAAACATGAAAGAGGGATAAGCCACGCTAGTTTTGCATAACATAGGATCGCATTTTTGTAGATGGGGCTAATGGAGGTTATATAGAACAGTCATCAGACTTGCATTCTTTCTCCCACCATTACCTGGTTAATGCGGTTTATTAAAACACCTCCTATATATTTAAAGAGTTCCGCTTTTACCATTCGACCCGACGGATTTGTTATTTTTTAGCTTTTGGACGGCTCTTTCTGCCTCCTCTGTGCCGGGGGCTGGAAATGTGTCTTTATTGACTGCACTCGCTGCACTCACTTGTCTTTCATCATTGGCTCACTCGACATTATGCCAATATTCAATAGCTGCTGGAAGTGCAGCTTGAATACATCTAAAATTCCCTCTGCTCCGGCGACTAAGTTTCGTATTACGAGCGAGCATAACATAATCAAGGGCATTGAAATTTCCAGATCATAGTAAAAATTTATTTACCAAAAACTCATTTTGTGAAGAATTGCAACACCTTCATGGTGCAAGGGGAAGATCCTAACAAATTCAGGTATCAAAAAATCTTATCAGTACCTCATTTTGATAAGCGGAACGTATAGGCAAACAGAAAAACAGACTGATTATGATATTAATATTGTAATATTCGGTTAGTCCGACATTTAAAACTTATTCACAATTTGTAAACAAAACACAAATTTCATCGCAGTTCACAATCAATTGAATTGGCTTCGCTTTCGAGTGCCTATAAGAGTTGTTGTTTTGAATAGCCCGCTTTTTTCGGTAGCTGTTACTTCTGAAGCTGTTATTTTCTAACATTTGACAAGTAGAAACTACGCCATTAATAAAAATGGAACAATACACGCTTCAACAATGCATTGAAATTATTAAAATTTGGCAGAGACATTTTTGGGTCGTCGTGAAGCACCTTGTCGCCCCGCAATTCAGAAACTGGTGAACAAATTCGAGCTGTTGGGACTTACTTGTCCCGTGACACCGTAAAATCCGTGCATGTCGCTCAAAAACAACTGAGAATATTGCTGTTGTAGCCCAAAGTGTTGAAGAAACCCCAGGTTTGACCATTCCTCATCGTTCTTTGTAATTAGGCATTCCACAAACGTCCACAAACACAAGAACTCAAGCCGGCTGATCATCAACAACGTCTTGTTTTTGCTGATTGGGTCCTTGCAATGCATGAAAATGATCCGGAATTTCATCGAAAAATTATCTTGACTGATGAGGCCCATTTCTACCTCGGAGGCTACGTCAACAAGCAAAACTGTCGCATCTTGGGCTCGGAAAACCCAAGAGTTGTTGTTGAAAAGCTTCTCCATCCTCAACGCGTGACTGTTTGGTGCGGTTTATGTATCCGGCGGGGTCATTGGACCTTCCTTTTTCGAAAATGAGGCTGGAGCAACAGTTACGGGCAATGGATTGCGCTATCGAAAGATGATTAATGATTTTTTATGGCCGGAATTGGATGATATTGATCTGGACAACGTTTACTTTCAACAATACGGCACTTGGTGCCACACAAGTAATGAAACCATCAATCTTTTACGGGAAAAGTTTCCGGACCGTGTTATCTCTCGAAAAGGTGATCACAATTGGCCACCGAGATCTTGTGATTTAACACCTTGCGACTTCTTGCTTTGGGGCCACGTGAAAGATAAAGTCTACGCCAACAGCCCAGCGTCGATTCAAGACCTCAAGACAATGTTTGTCCTAAAGGAAGAAAGCAAGCTTACATCATTTTAGTAACCATTCAATTTGATACTACGACAGCACTGTTAATTGTATGCGTTTAGGAACCGAAACATATTTTGGTAGAATTATATTTTTTCGAGCTTATTACAGCGATGGGATTTCGAATAACCATCTGCATTACTATGTGCATATATCAGTATAACAGGCAGTTAATAAATTCTGTTGTTGGCTATTTGGCGTAAAAACACACCAGCTACAAGCACCAAATCCAGCTAAACTATGACAAAAACATCGTTAATATATGAACCCTAGGGGGCGGTTAGGTGGCCGCATGAGCAGTGGGTGGTTGATGACCGGCTAGGATGGACAAAAACATGCAAATTTCTAGTTTATACACAATGAATGTTTTGCACAATGATTCCGCCTCAGTCTACGACCTTTGCCATATAATACAGCCAAAAACAGAAAACGATGTCATATTCAAAGCAAACTAGATTGCTTCGTGTGTGTACATCGCTTATGCAGACAGGATATCTATAGCGGACCAGACCGGCTGCTACGGTCATTTTGGAAGCCTTATGACCGGTTTCAGTTCACGCAACATTTTGTATTGTAAACTATGTGCATGTATAAAAGATGACTGCGAGTGATGCGCAGCCTAGCATGTGTGTAGGCGTATGTATGCTCTTCGAAAAGCAGTAATTTATTGTAAATGGCGAACAGAAAGACATATCTTGTGTGTACTATGTTTACGCGATAATTCAATGACCTCTTCAAAAGGGTTTTATTTTGTTCAACATAAAAACAGCGATAATTCAATCAATTATGTTCTGCTTGTGAAACAAAAACAATACCGGAAGCAAAAATATAGTACGTTAACATGGTGTCACAGTGGTGTATGTTCATATAAATAGAATTGAACAGACAGGCTGGGAAAAAATCGGTTAAAAGTGAGTTTGGCTTTATTTTAGTGTCCGCCATTTGAAATTTGCCATCGTAAGTAAGGAATAACTTTGCTTGAACTCCATTTGTTATGGCATGGTTAAAAGCACTTTCTTAAGCTCTATACACGTATCGTTTAGAAAGCGTTCAGGCAATAACCATATAACATCAGAGAGTCCAGAGTCCAGACGACAGACCATTGGAGGTGTTAATTTAGTGTCGTAAAACCATTGTTACGATTTACGATGTGGCAAATGAATATTGCGGAAATTTGGGTGGGTTAACTTTTATGAGCCATTGCTGAATTAACGACGCGCAACTGGTTAGTATGTTAGTTCTGTTCACTATTGTCTCTTTTTTTAAGACATAGAAATTGCTATGTGAAAAGCATAGACAGTTTTAGATTTAGGGATTGTAAGAATACAATTCTGAGCTTGTGGTTGGCAAATTTCTTACAATATTTTCGTTGGCGAAATCTGCATAATGTAGTAAAAGTAGTTTTGTCAAATTTATGGATTTTGAAGAGAACGGTAAAGTATTGAGAACGTGATAGAAAAAAAAAAAATGAAAATAATTTTTTGAGCATTACGATGAGGATTTACTGAGCAGTTCGTAGATGAGAAGATGTTTCCTACAAACTCGTACAAAGGAATCCCACATGGAACGCGGACCACCCGAAGAAGAATTAAGCTTCTAAGACTCTGATGTGATGTGATGGATGACTCCCTTGAGCAAAAAGCAACTTTTCTGGAAATTCGTTTGGAATATATTTCACAGCGGGTAACAGCACAATAGACCCAATTTGCGTTAGAGGGATGACATAGACCAAAACCACCGAAGCTTAGGGGTGCGACAATGGACGGTGTGTTGGCCAACGATAGGGTTTAGGTGGAAGAACTTGTTGAAGGAGGCCCGATCCGGATCACGGTCGGGCGGCATAAAAAGCAAAAACCTCTTCAACCTCTTACATAATTATTTTGTACTTTAAATTTTATTTAATATTATGTAATGTTACTTACTTATACTTACTTAAGGTGTCGCTACAATCCGTTGTGGACTTGGGCCTCAATTAACAGTCTGCTCCAGCCCGCTCGGTCATTAGCTAGCTGTCTCCAGTTTTGCACTCCAAGTTGATTGAGGTCCTCTTCCACTTGAGTGCGCCACCTGAGTCGCGCGTCTTCCTCCCTTCCTACGTCCCTCAGGAATAGTGTCGAAGGCTTTCCGGGGCGTCCATCCGCTCTAAATGACCGATCCATCTGATTCTCTGGACCTCGACCCTTCTGGCTAGGTCCATGTCGTTGTACAACCCGTAAAGTTCGCTGTTATATCTTCTTCGCCATTCCCCTTCAATGCACACGGGGCCAAAGATGACCCAAAGAACTTTCCTCGCAAAACATCCTAAGACACTTTCATCCGATTTTGTCAAGGTCCATGCTTTTGCACCGTACAGCAGGACGGGGATGATGAGTGTGTTGTACAGTTTTACCTTAGTTGCTCGAGAGAAGGGGTTTTCCACTCAATTGCTTTCATAGCCCAAAGAAACAGCGATAAGCAAGAGTTATTCTTAGTCTGGTCTCGGCGCTGGTGTTATTGTACTCGTTTATAGCGGAGCCTAGGTAGACAAACTCCCCTACTGCCTCGAAGTTGTATGCGTTTATTAAGACGTTCTGCCCGAACCGTCGGTGTTGGGTGTCCTTTCTCGAAGACAGCATATACTTCGTTTTTCCTTCATTTACCGCTGCACCCATTTTTGCCGCTTCTGTCTCAATTCTCACTAAGGCGCCATTGACATCACGCTTTTTTCTTACCATTATATCAATATCATCGGTGTACGTGAGAAGTTGAACAGATTCTTCGAAGATAAAGCCTCTGGTGTTGACGGTGAAGTTCTGCTCAAGAATGATGTTAAGGAAATCGCACAACAGTGCATCGCCTTGTCTGTATCCTTTTTTGACGTCGAAAGATTCCGTAAGCTTGTTGCCAACCTTGTTAGAGCAGCGTGAGTTCTCCATCGTCATTTTGACCAAGTGAAAGAGCTTGGCAGGGATGCCAAAACTAGACAAAGCTTTATACAGTTCGTCTCTGTGGATGCTCTCATACGCGGCCTTAAAATCGATGAAAAGGTGGTGGGTATAGATTTGGAGTTCATATGTCTTTTCCAGGGTCTACAGCAAATTGAAAATTTGGTCGATGGTTGACTTTCCTGGCCTGAAGCCACATTGATAAGGACCAATCAGATTGTTGACGAGAGTCTTCAGACGTTCGCATATTACGGCAGAGAGGATCTTGTAGGTGATGTTAAGTAGACTTATTCCTCTGTAGTTAGCGCAGTTTAGAGGATCTCCCTTTTTCAGGATGATCGTTGTTATGTAACTATTTATACCAATAACTAATACGCCGATTGAAATAATCTTGTTTCTGAAAATGCATAAATGTATTGGTGCTCCGTGGGGGCCTATTTCATTTGGTGACATCTGTCAAATCTTTTGCTTATTATTCAATTGTTTATGCCAAATCACAATGGCAAGTTACACGATTGAAGAGCACGTTCAAATGATAAAACTTTATTATTAAAATGAAGGTTTGCTAACACAAACGTTGCTTTCATTGCGCCCATTTTACGCCTGGCGGCCCTTTACAATCGACTCTTCAACGTTTGGTGGCCAAATTTGAGACGAACGGTTCAGAAAACAATCCAGCCAATACCCGTACGTTCAAGAAACGCAAGATTCGCCGAGAACATCGCCGTGGTCCGTGAAAGTATACAACAGAACCCGAGGCAGTCTATTCTGCGCTGTGCACAAGAATTCAGCATTTCGCAGACTTCAACTTGCCAAATTTTGCGTCGGAACCTGAGCCTTCACCTGTGCAAGATCCAACTGACGCAGGAGCTCGAAGTTTAAAACCATTAACAAAGCCGTTTTTTCGCTAACTGGGCATCTATCCGCCCTAAATGAAAAACCCTTTATATTGTAGTTATTTTTGTTTGTCTTAAGATTATTGTAGTAGCTTAGTGGTTATGTGCATTGCAGAACATCGTGGGTTCGAGTTCTACTCGTGCCAGACACTGCCTCTCGCGAAGAACGGACAACACATTCAAGAGTATCATCTCTCATGAACAAGAGCTCCTTAACGTTGCCGTTCGGTATCGGCGTTAAATTGTAGGCCCCTCAATTTTTCAAACGCACCTAGAGAATTGTTGATGAGAGTAAGCCACTTAAGCCTTGGCTCTTCAAGAGCTGTCACGAGGTTAACGTTATCGTGCATATCATTTTTCTGCAAGAAGTTCTTGAGTAATTTAGCTGAAATTAAATTACCCAGTGTTAGTCTTTTTTTAAAAAAACTTAATTTTGTAAATTATAAAAAATAAACTGGGTTGTACGTTAAAATTATCAAATTGATTGTGCAATAAAAATAACATTTTCTTACCATAAATACAAATATTAATAATAGTTCAATACACACTAAAAACATTGTATATTTAAGCTTGTGTAACAAATTAGATTCAACCAAACTAAATTACATGAATAATGCTGTAGAAATGTTCAATCAATGTGAAACACGTGCTATGAATACTAAATTCAGACCAAACATGTGCCTATTCGTAGTCGTAGTTGGTCGTCGTCGTGCGTTTGTCGTCGCTAGAGGGTTCAACTATTAGAAAATATTGAAATCGTAATTTATAAGATCCATGCCATTTGCAAACAAACTCCTAAACGAATTTTTATCATCTATCCCACAGGATTAGGCCGGAGAAGTTTGGGTATATTTGCTATTGGTTTTGGTATAAAGAAGAAACGATTGTCAGTTTCACATGTGAGGGCTCTGCGGAGCACGTAAGTCGTAAATTAACACTCTGGCTCATTGTGAAAGAACATGATTTCCTTTAGTTTCTTAATGAAAAAAAAAAAATAAATAAATAAAAATGGGAGATTGAAAATTAAAATTAAAATCATTTTAATTATAATTCAGAATGGAACTTAAAACTCTCTGCCACCCTAACCAAATCGAAGCTTGTTTCTTGATGTCGCGAAGAGCTAAAGGTTCTTGGCACACAGCATAACGTAAGACTCTGCTGGGTTCCTGGCCACAGTGATGTGCCAGGCAACGAAAAATCGGATGAGCTTGCAAGAGAAGGCTCTACATTAGAGTCCTCTCTCATAGACCATCATAGAGGAATCCCGTTATTGTGAACTGAAACATAACGTCAGTAAAATCGTCCTTCAAAAATCCAACATCAGATGGAATCTCCTAGAAACCTGTGTTAATACCATGCAACTATGGCCTAGATACGATAAGAAAAGATCCGATAGGATTTTAACTCTCAACAAACCCTCCTTAAGATCCCTTATTGGCATAATAACAGGACCCAACCTACTTGGCTACCACAAGAAAAAATGGGGCTTAGTACCGATGACCTTTGTAGAGGCTGTGGTGATGAGGACGAGCATGAAGATACTGTTTTTTTTCTCTGCCACTGTCTTTCACTCTGTTTTACAAGCAAGAAAACTGTAGGGAACTTCTTCTTTAATGAACTATAGGAGCTTTCTGAAATGCCAGGAAAAAGCTTAATAAGCTTTGTCAAGACCTCTAAATGGCTAAACAAACCACATGATTCATAGGTTTATGAAGTAACAATACTTCGGAGTACCACAATAGATCAACACTGATCTAAGTGTGACAGCAACAACAGTAACAACACGAACTGTCAGCCCGCTTAACCTAATTTAACCTAACCTAACTTAAAACAGCTAAGTTCTTGTTTTGGCATTATTTTTACTTTTGCTAAAATGTCTGCAACCAAGAGATAAGTTCAGTGTTTGAAAAATTTTGATGTCTTAAGAATATTTTACCGTAGTGTAGTCTTATCTTTTTACCCACATTATATCCACCCCATTCGACAACCGCTATAAAACGAACAAAGTAACTTCCCTTGATAAACGACACACAACTATATGAGCCTATTAAGTGAACAGAACCAGATCCGAAAAAATTACGTGTATTTTAGCATAAACAGATGGCTCAAATGTTGAATGAAAAATAGAAAAGAAAAACATTTCCCAACGGAAACATAACCAATGTAACCTAATTATTATTGATGGCAGGACATACTTTTGCTATGTTTTCAAATGATAGGTACATTTGCATTTGCCATATTAAAATATTAAATTGCTTTGCCTAGGGGCCCACCTTCCTATTGCATTATGTTTTATTTTTGTTTTTTCCTTTTTTGACCAAACAAAAACCTATCTAAATTAGAACCATTAAAAGAAAGACTTAAGGGACTGCCATTCTCAATTGAATCCTAAGAATAGAATTTGTTTGACGTGATCAGGAATGTAACTCAGATTTATTTTCGTACGCCGGAAATGGAATTAATTTGCAATTTTAAAACGCGCATAAGCATAACACATACAGGGTTTGTAATCGTCAATAATTCAAAGACAAGAGATCAATAGTAAAATCGGATACAGAAAATCGAAAACAGGAAACCGGTTAATCGAAACTTAAATCCGGTAAACTTAACAAAATTGTAACAAAAAATTTAGTTGTATGTGAAATTTTGCAAAAATACCTATGTACCAACTCCTCCTTGTGACGCTGATTATTCCTCGACTGTCTTCTGCAATATGCCCCCTTCTTCTTCCGTTTTGTACGAGCGGATTCCACTACAATGCTTCACTTGCAATACAATGGTTACGAAACGTATTTCCAATAAATTGCAACTTACGTCTTCTTATAACAGAGTCAATAGGTTCCTGACACATCCTTCTATGAAGGTCCTCATTAGATTGGGCTAGAAAATCCTAAGGATGTTGCCAAGATACCTGTTGGAGATAACTATCCAGGTGCAAATTTGATATTTGTGCGAAACAGCCGTAGTTTCGTTCTGTCCACCGGCCGCGAGAAATATTGATTTCAGTTTTGATGGGATGGCTCGACCATCCAGGGCTGATAATTTTGTTTTAACGAAATTGATTTTCAGCCCCTCGACTTCTGCTTCTGTCCCACCCTAGCAAGCAAAATTCGTCTGCGTAATTTAATTGTTTTAATACCATGTCAAAGTCCATTGAATTCCCCTTCTACCTGACATTGCTAAGCCCAATACATCGCTTTAAACCACCAAAAATTATATTGGAAACTGAAGGCAACCTGATATGGTCAGAGGAATGCATTTCCGATGAATGGAACCTCAGTATTGTTTGCCCGATCTTGAAAAAGGGAGATCCTCCAAACTGCTCCAACTACAGAGGAATCAGTCTACTTAACATCGCCTACAAGACCCTCTCTGGTCTCTGCCATAATATGTGAACGTCTGAAGTCATTCGTCAACAATCTGATTGGTCCTTATCAATGTGGCTTCAGGCCAGAAAAGTCAACCACCGACCGAATTTTCACGTTGCAGCAGATCCTGGAGAAGACTTATGCACTCCAAACCGATACCCAAAATCTTTCCATCGATTTATAGGCCGCGTATGACAGCATCTACATAGACGCGAACTGTATAAAGCTATGTCTAGTTTTGGCGTCCCTGCCAAGCTCGTTCGCTTGTGCAAAATGAAGATGGGGAACTCACGCTGCTTCATTAAGGTTGGCAACGAGCTTACGGAATCTTTCGACGTCAAAAAAGGATTCAGACAAGGCGATGCACTGTTTAGCGATTTCTTTAACATCGTTCTTGAGAAGATAGTGCAGGACTTCACCGTCAACACCAGAGGCACTATCTTCCAAAAATCTGTTCAACTTCTCGCGTACGCCGATGATATTGATATAATGGGAAGAACACAGCGTGATGTCAATGGCGCCTTTGTGAGAATTGAGACAGAAGCGGCAGAAATGGGTTTAGCGGTAAATGAGGGAAAAACGAAGTGTATGCTGTCTTCGAGGAAGGACACCCAACACCGACGGCTCGGACAGAACGTCTTAAAAGACGCATACAACTTCGAGAAAGTAGAGGCTCCTAGGCTCCGCTATAACTACGTACGATAACACCAAAGCCGAGATTAGACGCAGAATAATTCTTGCTAATAGCTGTTTCTTTAGGCTAAGAAGGCAATTGAGTGGAAAAGCCTTCTCAAACACACTCATCATCCCAGTCCTGCTGTATGGTGCAGAAGCATGGACACTGACAAAATCGGATGACTGTGCTTTAGGCTGTTTAGAGAGAAAAGTTCTTCGGGTCATCTTTGGCCCCGTGTGCATTGAAGGGGAATGGCGAGGAAGATATAACAGGGAACTTTACGGGTTGTACAACGACATGGACCTCGCCAGAATTGTCAAGGTCCAGAGACTCAGATGGCTCGGTCATTTAGAGCGGATGCACAGCAATGCTCCGGCCCGGAAAGCCTTCGACACTATTCCCAAAGGATTTAGAAGAAGGGAAAAACCGTGACTCAGGTGGTCCACAACCTAAATCAAGTTGGAGTACAATTTGGTCACAGCTAGCTAAGGACCGAGCTGGCTGGCGGAGACTGTTGATTGAGGCCCAAGTTCACAACGGATTGTAGCGCCGCCTTAAGTAATTTAGTAAGAATACAACCCTACCTGATTCCACTGTGGAATTCAAAATCATCCGACAACCTTCCATCACGCTGAATGTGACACTTGCATCCATCATAAATAAGTTGCTTTCCTAATAGCATTTCTTTTTCTACGATACCTCTCCTCTCTAAAACTTACCAGATTTGGATTGAAGCTATCAATGTATTTTTCGATGTCTATTAACAGCAGGTGTAGGGGTGACCGATATTCAACGAACAACTTAATAATGATCCGAAAGATGTTTATGTGCGCAATGTAGGAAGATACAGCGCGGAATCCGTCTAGTTCGGCCTCTAGATGTTTTTTTGATGCAGTTAAGAACGGTTTTTGCTACTATTGTGTCAGTGCTTTTCTTGCGGTTACTATTTAGTGTTTACTGGTAAGAAAACAGACTTGCTTGGAAATTATAATTGAATAGTACGTATACGTCACAGTGAACGTGCTTAGCCTCAGACATATATTTGAGTTCAAATAACCAGGGATGGTTTAAAAATGATACCTTGGCCAATGATGCAAGTGCCTTTCATGGACAGAGCGAAAGAGGGGTATATCTCGCTTTAACGATACATCGAACATTAAGCACCAGGCCGTTTTTTTCTCCAAGTGAACAACGCCGTTTGAGTCAGAGATTAATGACCTTGTCATATTTTACCATTGCAGTTCCACATCCAACGTTGCTTCAAAGCAAAATGCTTACTTACTTACTTATGGTGGCGTTACAGTCCATATGAAGCCACACTGATAAGGACCTACCAGGTTGTTGACACAGGGCTTCAAACGTTCAGACAGCACGGCAGACAATATCTTGTAGGCGATGTTTAGAAATCTTATACCTCTGTTTTTGGTGCAGTACAGGAGATCTCCTTTCTTGAGGATCAGGCATACGAAATGTTGAGGTTCCATTCGTCGGGCATGCTTTCCTCCGACCAAATTTTGCAGATGAGCTGGTGCATTCATCTCCAGCTGCTTTGTACAGTTTTGCGGCTAGCCCGTCTGCTCCAGCGGCTTTGTTCGACGTAAGTTTAGATATCGCTATCTTCACATCGTCCATGTCGGGTGGGTGGATTTGTTGACCTTCTGCACCCAAATTGAATGGTTCTGTATTGCTGGCGGAGTTTTGCTCGTCATCGCCATTAAACAGCTTGGAAAAGTGGTCTTTCCATATCCTCAGCACTGGCTCCGGTTCCACTACGATGTTCCCATGATGGTCTCTATAGGCTTCAGTTCGGGGTGTATAAGCCCTGGAGGTTTGTTTCACCTTTTTGTAGAACTTTCGAACTTCGTTCCTGTTGTAACATTCCTCTATCTCCTCGATCGTGCGCTTCTAATGCTCCATTTTTTTCTTTCTGGGAAGTTTATGCTCCTCTCTCCTTTTGTGCTCTTTGAGCTCACGAGCTGCGTATCCTTCTTTGCAGAAATGCAGACACACAAAGCTAAATGCACTGAAATGTAAATCATTTTCATCAAAAACACAAACAATTCTTCTCTCTTCATATTACTCGAAAATATATTTTGAAATAACTGAAAGCAACCGTAAAATTACAAATAAGTTAAACTTTCTATTTTATGAGCGAAATAATATTTCCTTGGATTCCTTCTGAATAATTTGCAACCAAACAGAACACAAGGTGTTTCCAAATAAACGTAAGCCGTAATAAAAAAGATGAGAAAGGGTAATTGAGGTGAGATGATTTCCTTGCAAAATTCAGGAGGTTTTCAAAAAATAACAAAATTGCTATAGAAAGAAGCTCGGATTTAGTTCTCTTGTGAAATTCAAATTAATTTTAATTTGAAACACCTTGTAAAGTCAAAATAACTAAACAAGAAACATTAATACCCAAAATTAACACACACATCCAACAGAGTTTGTTTTTGCAGAAAAATGCAAAAGGCAAAAGGCGAAGGAAACTCATCACGGCCATTGTGTTCTGTTTCTGTGTTGTTGTTTCTTTTTGAACGTACAATGTCTTATTCATGTAGTGTAGGCAATGTGCAAAGGAGATGACAAGTTTTGTGTATAGAAGTTCAAAAGTTTTCCCATTTCATAGTCAAACCGATGTTTTTCGCAAAGTTCTCAATATTCTTATACACTGTGTGTTGTCGTGTCGTTGTCGTCGTCGTTGCACTTACACACGTATTTAGTTCTTCACTTTAGCATGACATAATACTCATATCAAAGGACATCTCAAGAGCTTACCCCCCTAGCCCCAGTGCACCGAAACGAATCTACACTCACGGTTCGAGTCGTTTCATATCGCTTGGTGTGTGGTGTGTGCTTTAAGCAAACTTCGTTTTGTAAACTTTCGTACGTTGTTGGAGCCAAAAATTACAAATAAATGGAAATTTATCGAAAACGTAACCCCTTAGCACCCACACCGCAACCATTTAACGATCCTTCAAAGCACATACACTTATGTACATGAAGCAGCATGTCTCGTGATCCGTGAGGAAGGATAATAGCCACCCAGTAGATTCAGCTAACTAACCAGTGGAAGGATTTGTTGGAACATCATAGAAAAAGTGTTAGGAAACTTTTGAATAGCTTTTCTATATCCCGTTCTGAAATTTCCTTACCTCTTTGTTCTATTTTTTTCGCGCTCTGTTGACTTGTTCCCTTTTTTTGTGTTGGTGGGTTAAGGAGCGCAGCGGGTGAAAAACGCGAACTTATTTTGAATATTTCAGGGTTGTGCAATGCGCGAATTATGTTTATTAGTTTGCAAAGTTTTGGGTCCTTTTTTTAAGGAATTTTGAGCATGTGTGTTTATTTTATCTTAGAAAATCGCTTTGGATATGAGATTAGCTAACTTTATAAAAGAAGTATGTGTTCGTGTGTGTGCAGGCAAGACATCAACTTCACACAAGGTTTTATTTTTCTTTTCGTCCTTCTTGCATTTTTTTGTGAATTTATTTATAAGGAAAAAGATGATGTTGTGTTGAGTTTTTGGGATCAGTTGGTAGCATGAAGACGGCATTGGAATGTGTGATGCGATCCAAAGGAATGCATATTTGTAGGAAAGTTTTTGATTGAGTTTCAAAAGTTTTTGGATAGAAAAATGCTATTGATGTAAGTACTTTCTAGTAGAGGATAAGAGATGATATATCTTGATTTAACGAAGTCATGAAAGTTCTTGAATTCTAAATTTGATGTGTAAAGTAGAAGAAGAACTTGTAGTAAGGCATGTTTAGAATAATGCAGTTTGTTGATGCTTTCAATTGAATAGGGAATTGTGTTAGAGTCAAAAATATTGGTCCTATAGAATAGTAGATGGCATTATTAAACTTTTTGATATAGGTATTCCAATTATTGTTCTTAAATGGGATGATAATTTAAATGGGAACTTAAACGTCTATGCTTATATTGCATTAGAAAATTTGCAGATGACTGGATTTACAGTAGGTACTACAGGTTGGGACAAATATTGAAACCTTGATTCCAGGAGTGAATAGTGTGCACTTGCAGCCCAAACAATATGATTTTTTTTTTTGAGAAGTGAAGGAGGCCCATCCAAGTCTTTGAGATTGGTATGCTAGTAGACAAAGGGGAACACTTATATGGTTACTTGGGACTGAAACTAACAGCTCAACCAACCATGCACGGATTTTGCGATCACAAAAAGTCCACTCATCTCGGCAACTAAACTAACAAGCTTTATATTATTTGGGCCTCGGAAAACCAGCACAATATTGACAAAACTGTAGGAATATTATATGCAATCAACAGCATGGCTTTATGCAGAAACGATCCACGGTGTCTAATCTGGTTATTTGTTTAAATAAATGTTTAGATGCTTTGGAATGTGGCCAAGAAGTAGATTGTGTTTACACGGACTTCTCGAAGGCTTTTGATCAACTATCTCATGAAATTATCAAGTTTAAATTGAACTCTTACGGCTTCCCACATTTTTTAATTTCATGGATTGTCTCTTACCTCTTATCAAGTTAAATTCAGAAATACTTACTCTAAATCATACTTGGCTAAATCAGGTGTTCCGCAGGGGAGCCATCTGGGACCCCTTCTCTTTATATTAGCCATCAATGATGCACCGTTATGTGTAAATAATAGTGAAATTCTCATCTTTGCTGATGATATGAAGATATATAAAAATATAACTTATGCAAATGATCACATTTTACTTCAAAATGATATTAACCGCTTTACATTATGGTGTGAAAAGAACAGTTTAAATCTTAACCCGATAAAGTGTCAAACAATGACCTTCTCTAAAAAACGTTCCCCTTCATCTTATGACTATGTCATTTCAAACCACACTTTAGCTCGCGTTTTTACTGTTAAGGCCCTAGGAGCTCTTTTTACACATAATGTAGATTTTTCTGAGCATATTAACGGCATAATCAATAAAGCTAATCCTATGCTAGGTTTTATTAAGCGATGGGCAAAGGAATTCCGGGATCCTAATGTCACCTGTGCTTTGTATAACAGTTTGGTTCGTCCCAACCTTGAGTATGCATCGCAGGTGTGGTCTCCTTTATATGATGTTCATATTGAAAGACTGGAATCTGTGCAACGGAATTTTACCCGTTTTTTGTTAAAAGGGTTGCAGTTTGTCAATCCTTAACATGCAAACACTACAACAGAGAAGAAATAATAATGATATTGTGTTTTTCCATCAAATTATAACTGAAATCACTGATGCTCCTGACCTTCTCTGTAAAATATTGTTTTGCTCTTGAGGGGGAGGTTATAATCTCCGTAGTCATTATCTGATTAAGATCCATATTCACCGTACTAATTATGGAATGCATGAGCCTTTGACACGTATGGGTAGACTTATAAACTGAAACTCAAAAATTTTTGATTTTAATTTAAGTAAAATTCAACTTAAATTAATTTTGAAAACCAGTGTTCCACTTTCTTAATGTTTTATGTTGATTTTGAAATGTTTTTTTTTTTTGTCTCTATTTTATGTTAATTTTTTAAGTGTGTTGTGTTATTTGTTTTAGTTTCGTTATGTGCTTACTAACAACTAACACCACACTAAGTGAGTCCCTGTGTTGGCAAACCATTGGTCGTAATATGGTGCTTGCTATAAGCCTATACGACCTGGTCACAAACAGAGAAAGAGACAAAAAGAGTGAAAGAGAGAGAGAGAGAGAGAGAGATAAAGAGAGATAGAGAGAGAGAGAGAGAGAGAGAGAGAAAGAGATCAACAAAGCTGTCCTACACACTAAAAACTGAGTCTAATCACGTTTCAAGATCAACGATAGCTATAGACTGTAATCGGAATTAAGACAAGACTACAGAACACCAATTTAAATTCAGTTTGTGAGGAGACTAGCAAAGAAATGTTTTACTACCTCCTAAATATACTTACTTGCTTACTAAAGGTGGCGCTACAGTCCGTTGTGGACTTGTCAGTCAGTCAGCTCAGTACTTAGCCAGCTATCTCCAGTTTTGCACTCCAAGTTGATTGAGGTCCTCTTCCACTTGAGTGAGCCACCTGAGTCACGGTTTTTCTACGTCCCTTAGGAATAGTGTCGAAGGCTTTCCGGGCCGGAGCATTGGTGTCCATCCGCTCTAAATGATCGAGTCATCTGAGTCTCTGGACCTTGACCCTTCTGGCTAGGTCCATAATGTTGTACCACCCGTAAAATTCGCTGTTGTATCTTCTTCGTCATTCCCCTTCAATGTACACGGGGCCAAAGATGACCCGAAGAACTTTCCTCTCAAAACAGCCTTAAGCACTTTTATCCGATTTTGTCAAGGTCCATGCTTCTGCACCATACAGCAGGACTGGGGTGATGAGTGTGTTGTACAATTTTACCTTAGTTGCCCCAGAGAGGGTTTTTCCACTCAATTGCAAGAGTTATTCTTCGTCTGATCTCGGCGCTGGTGTTATTGCCCGTGTTTAAAGCGGAGCCTAGGAAGACAAACTCGTCTACTACCTCGAAATTGTATGCGTCTATTGTTTGACGTTTTGTCCGAGCCGTCGGTGTTGGGTGTCCTTCCTCGAAGACAGCATATACTTCGTTTTTCCCTCATTTACCGCTAAACCCATTTTTGCCGCTTCTGTCTCAATTCTCACAAAGGCGCCATTGACCTCCTAAATATAGCCTTTTTAATTTTTTTAATTTATCTCGAAATTTTAAAGGAAAACTTCTTAGGTGGATATAAAATGTTCCTCAAACATACAACAACAACAAATCGCCTTGGCTCCAGCTTTTGATATGCTGATAAGGAACACTAATTTCGTAAACGAAGTATCCACACGCCAACTGTTTTCTCGTCAGATGGTCAAACCCTAACCCACCATATTTGTAATGTCTTGAAGCTGCATTCGTTGCTAAGATCTTCTGCAGGGGGTTTTTGAAAATAGGATCAGGAAAAGATCTCCTGCAACTTTGCTGCATAAATGAGGTTACACAACACGCAGTACAGTGTGGAATCAGGGAACATGGAACATATAACCGAGTTCTTTCTTAAACTATAATTTCTGAAGATAATATGGTCTATTAAGGTAGTGCAAAATACCGCGGTCTGAAGCCCTCATTCACAAATAAAAAAACGGGCGAATTGTGTAATTATAGACTTCAAAAAACGAAGGTAAGTAACATAATTTATCGTTGCCGCATAAGCAGTGCTAGATTTTAAAGAGCCACCAAAGCGAAACCACTGTCTTGACAATAAATAAAGGTAGGGCCATGTCGCCTAACAGGACACATACTAAGCGGAGCTGCATACAAGGACAAGAGAGAGGGGAACACCGACTTCTCATAACATAAGAAAAAAATAGGGAGCATGATAAGTGGCAGATCGAGGATGTTGAGAGATCTGAAAGCAGGAATAAAGTTCAAGTGGAAGGTCACCAAATTCTTACTTCGCGGCAGACCCTGGAAAAAACCTATGAACTCCAAATTTAAACTAACCTCCTTTTTATCGATTTTGAGTCCTCTACAGAGACGAACTGCTCGTTCACTTATGCTAAATGCCGATGAAACTTACTCTGCTCCATCAGTGTTGGTAACGAGCTTACGGAATCCTTCGATGTCAAAAAAGAATTCAGACAAAGCGATGCACTTTCATGTTATTTTTTTTAACATCGTGCTTGAGAAGATATTCAACACCAGAGGCACTATCTTTCAAAAGTCTGTTCAACCTACACCGAAGATATTGACATAATGCGGAAGAACAAAGCGTGATTTCAATGTCACGGGTTAATGAGAGCAAAACGAAGTATAATAATCAGACAAAGACTAAGTTCTCAATCAACTTGGAGTGCAAAACTGGAGATAGCTAGCTAGGGACCGAGCTGACTGGCGAAGACTATTGGTTGAGGTCAAAGTCTACAACGGACTGTAGAGTCATTTAAAGGAAATAAGTAAGTTTGCCCCGGTTTAAACGTCATTATAAGGTTAAGATAGACAAGTCCCTACCTATCTAGAAACGAATATTAATTCCCTAACTAGCAGATGGCTATGGCCCAAAGGAAAGAGTAGTTGACTGCTAAGCCAAGAGCTGCAGTTTCAAGCCCCAGCTTCATTCTTTTTCTACGAAAATCGCCAGCTTATCTGAAGCCGCCTGTCTTGTTTCGTCCCAGCCGATGGCCTTAGTCTCCACAGTGCAGCTATGTGTCTGTAGTTTGTTATATTCATGTACGAAGTACTGTAAATTCAATGTTCAATGTTCAACTCCCTAACTACAAGTAGCACTTACATTTCTCCATCAGTTTTTGAAATACATTGGTTAAACAATTTTACCCGCGATTCTCTGCGTCTTCGTTGGCACTCGGCTGACTCGGCACCAAGTGCTTTCTCAGTAACTTTGGGAAGAGAAAAACCCTCAGATATTGCGTCCAGCATGCGGCTAACTCATTTGAAAATAATGAAGTGGAACTGTACACTGTTCAATTTTAATGTAGTACAGAAAGCCCAAACGTGATTATTACCTTACAACGGAAGCATCAAGTAGAAACATCAACGCTCCAGCCAAGAAAAATGATTTTTGAAATTAGCATGTCCGAGAGTACCGAAAACTAAACTACGCATGCGTGAAATTGCGAAAGGTATCTATACATTTATTCTAAGTTACAAAGTTGTTGGGTCTCTGTATTGAATAGGCGCTGGGTCATAACTCATAAGTACACCGGCCAAAAGTCCATATTGGACTTTAAACGCACTCTGGTGCGCCGGCCGTGCCGTCCCAATATAGGTATCGGAGAAGAGAGAGAAAAGATCTGGGTTTGAGAACATTGTCCAACGCACTGATCTCGTAAATGATTGAAGCTCTAAGCAAATATCTTTCAGCCTGAAATTACCTTGAATGAAGAGATTTTATGAAATAAAAACAAAACAACAACAAACAACAACAAGTCTTGGACTATAGATTCCAAATATTGCCACCCAACCACCTAATCTTATTGTCGTTACTTTTTATTTGATTTAAAATGTGTGTAAATTGTTCATAGAAACAAATATGCAACATTTCTCAACTCAAACATGTTTAGCTTCACAAACACACGTACATACACTAGTAAGTAAAGTTTTTTTTGTCGTTTTGTTTAAGAAACATCCTTTTGAACGGATCACAAGTTATTGTGACATTGAGTTTTATTGTTTCGCGTTGTAATGAAGTCATGTTTAATGTTTAAATAGAAGAAGAAGAACAGAAGAAGAAAAAAATATAAACGAAATACTAAAACATTACAAAGGGTGCAAGAGAACGGAAAATGTGGAGCAAGGACGAGCGAAAGGCAGCAAGCCGTTCTTCATCTACAATCCAGCGAGAATATTTGAGTGTGTTCATTTCCTTGGTTCGTCGTCGTAACGTAAGGCTTGCGTTGCAAAATGGGCTCGAGCTTGGGGATGTGTTTTTGACATCGACCGGATGCGCGTATTAAGCGGACATAAAGGAAAAAAAAATGTGAGCAGAGGCGGGTCGGGCGGTTATCGTAAGTTGTGAGTTCGTGCCTCTTGGGACTATATGATGGCGCGATAGAACATAATTTTTTCTTGCACTGTGCAGGATATTACAAGTACCTACAACGGAGTTAGGTTATGATAAAAACTCTTAAAGGACATGCTAAACCAAGTGAAGGAAAAAAAAAAACTGGAGCATTAGGGTTGATGATTTCCTCGGTCAATGCCCAAAGACAATCAGTGTCAGATGGGATTATATTCATTTGGAAAGCCTTGACAGAGGTATAATTTGTTAAACAGTGAGCAAGAATAATTTGTCTTTAAATTAGCTGACATGATGTGACTGTGAGTTACACATGGAACTTTTCTCATAAAAATAAAAGCCATGTTACTTTGAAGAAAGTTGATTAAAAAGAAGTGAACATGAATTTTGTTAGTTGCCTTGTCAGAGGTTTTTCTCAAATAGCCTTGCATTTTTCGTTTTAGCTTTTAATAAGCTTGTTTGACTGATATTCTTTTGAATGAAAACATTTTGAACAGAAACACATTTATTAAACAAATGAAGGTAGGTATAGGTACAACTATTGTCATGTTTCAATTATTATGAGTTGATAAGCTAAAAGTCAAAGATCGGTGTGGTCACAAGAACTTGCTTTTATGCCTCACAAGGTTATAATTGATCAGAGAACGCTTAAACCACACTTATACCCCTTTTAATATAGTTGTTCAAATTAATTTTTCACTTTCCCAGCACGGCGAAGTATATCTCGTATAGCTTAGTGCAGGCTGTCTTATCTCTTTTCGGGTGATAACTGACAGTAAATTGTAATCGCAATAAAAAACATATAGTGTAACGCTTTGGTACAATACAATGAAAAGAAAAAGGGCCTCAAAATAAACCCCTGTGGAATACCTCTTTTTATCGGAAGCTGCCTACGGAGGCGTTGCCAACAACTACTTGAAAACAAGCAATCGGCTTTCAAAATGTATATTACTACATTCAAAAGATTGGCAATTTGTCTTCAAAATTGTCAACTGTCTAATCAACAGCCGTTTGGATTCCTAATTTCGAGACGAGAGAGGTAGTGTCAAAAATACTGTTATTTTGAAGGTTTTAAAAATGCCATTAAGATTTTCTGCATAAAATGTGTGCACTTTGTATTAAGTTTTTCATTTTATTCACTTTTGGGATATAAATGACAAATATTTAGCAAATATCACACATTTTTTATCTTCAACTAGCTGTCCTTGCAGACTTCGTACTGCCTCAATCGATAATCGATAAGGATAACCCTCTACCACTCTACCCAACCCACTACCTCCTTGTGCTACCCAGTACGTCTACCCATATCCGCACCCCCGTTACAAAACTACTCTGTTACGCTACGAATTATTTCTACACGCTTACCGTTACACCATTAGCCAGAAACCCACTTCTCATTACCCACAAAGCGCAACCAATTTTTTTTTGCATTTCAATTTTTCCATTTTTCCATTTTTCCATTTTTTTTTTACTGTTTCTTGCTTACCAGTTCCCCATTACAAATTTTCCAGTTTCCCTTTGAAAACCTCTGCACCTAATATTACATGGAACTTTCCCTTTGAAAACCAATGAGTTTTCCGAGTTTCATTCGAAAACCCATTTTGAAATTTTCCAGTTTTCCATTCGAAATTTTCCAGTTTTCCACTTGAAAACCAATGCATCCACAATTTCATGCAATTTTCCATTTGAAAATCAATGGGTTTTCCGAGTTTTTCATCAAGAACTTTCCATTTTTCCATTCTAAAACCCATTTTGAACCAAAAAATTCCAACCAAAAAAATCTAATTTCCGATTTTTGTTTGGTTTTTCAAGTTTATTTTTATTTTTTTATTTTTAAATTTTCAATTTGTGACCTTTGTATTTAAGAAACCACGAACAAATTGTACGATTTATTTTTTGAAACTTAAACTCACCAGAACGTGTATGTACAGTGCCTTGCATAAGTATAACTGCACCTGAAAAAATGCGTTTTATAAAAAACCTACAATAGGAGTGACTCCTTACTATTTTTTTTATTGAGGTTCATCACTGATCAAGCAAATTGAGAGGAAATTAAGTACAGTTATTTCCTCCCCTGATGTTTAAAAATTAAAAACAGATTTTGATGTATTGCAAAAATATATAAGCACAATGCGAATCTCTTTGAAGCTGCATTCAGTCAATTGCTTTAAAATAAGAAAAACAACAATGCTACGTGATACGCATTTAAGCCAAATTCAAAAACGCAAAATCTTGGCTTTTTGTTCAAGCGGCCTAAGTCTTAGGGCTATTGGACGACGAATTTCACGATCGGATCGTATCGTTCGAAAAGATATAGAATCTTATGGGACAAAAATAAAGCCCGGGCGTCCGCAGAAACTGACATGTCATTACATGCTTAGCTTTCCGGGTTCCTTTCGAAAACCCATTTTAAAATTTTCCAGTTTTCCATTTGAAAACCACTGCAACTACAGTTACATGCAATTTTCCCTGTGTAAACCAATGAGTTTTCCGAGTTTTTAACCAAGACTTTTCAATTTTTCCATTCCCATTTTAAACCAAAAAATTCCAAGCAAAAAATCAAATTTTCGCCTTTTTTTTTGGTTTTTTCATGAGGTTTTTCCAATTTTTTTTTCACAGAAATCATCACTGAATACAACAGTATTAACCATGAAAATTTCACAAATATCTGTTGGGCCGTTTCGGAGTCTATAAGAGACATACAAACAAACACACATCCATTTT
>CAKKXW010000001.1:40695010-40706021 GCA_920937365.1 Sphaerophoria rueppellii
GGTTGTGTATAATTTGATCGAAGGGACTGATAACAACGAGACAATTTCTCAAAATGAAAAGCTTTAATGATCCTTTTGCACAGAGACCAGTATTAAAAGATTAAAAATAAGAGTTTAATTTACAGTTTAGTACTGACTCTGTAAAATTTGGCGAACCTTTCCTAAAATATCTTCTAAAACGAAGTCTGGAAATTGGGAAGGGGTGGGGCGAGCGACCTTTGGTTTCAGGACTCTTCTGGGGAAGTGATTCCCGAGAATCATTGACCTTACTCAGCTTCTACAACTCGACAAGTTCGACGCTCAGGTAGAAGAATCAGATCTAAATAAATTTAACAATTTCATTTTAGACACTTAAGGTCTGAAGCAAAATCTTCTATAAAATCCTTTCCAAGCGGTTTAAAATGTCTCAGTCATGATTTGACATTTAATTTGAGAATAAAAATTAGAAAATTATGACCAGAGACACGTTTTCCTAGTAATTTCGAAAAGTAAAACTCTTTAACAGAGCAACAATAGTCAGGGAAGCTAGTTTAATATGTGTTGGTGTTGACTTAAAATTTGTATCTGCATCTTGATCCTTCACAAGCTCGGGAAGTCACCCTGCCAAAGATAACTGAATTCTAGATGTCTCGATGCCAAATCCGCCGAGCTGGGCCAGGGATACGCAGTTCTGTTGGACAGTCCTGCTGGCCAGATCACTACAAACGATTGACTCTGACTCACCTTTCTTAGCGACTGAGTTATAATTGATACTAACTTTAGAATTTGGTTGAACGGTAAGATCAGGAGGTCCTTTGAAAAAGTATATTATGTATGTTAAAACTGTTTGACCTTTTTGTAAAAATTTCGTGGCTAAAATAGTAAAAAAGAATCCTTTAATTTCGTCAAGTTGCGTATTTAAAAATCGAGTATTAATGAAAATTTAACAGAATATGTTATTTTAGTGTCCGTACCTAGTTTTGTAGTCAAATTTAAATTATAATTTGGATTGAGTTGCAAACATGAGAAAAAAATGCGTTACAAAACATATACATGTATACAAATCAGGAAACAATTTACGTGAACACCTGGCGTGGAGCCCTTATTTCCCGGTAGATCGTGTCCTTACTATCTTTTAACATTTTTTGCCTTTTATTCACATTATGTTATTGCCAATTTATCAAATATGACGGTCCGCCCTGCGTCTTTAACATTCCGTCACTTCCATTAGTGAATACAAGTACCAGTTTGAGCACCCATAAAATTCACCATACTGGTAGATGTATTTCTATCTATATAACTGAGCCGAGAGCAGGTTACTCAGTTACCGGGAACGAATCTCTCGACAACCACAGCCACTCTGAAACTTTCACATGGGGGCCTACCGCGACTGTAGTTGACGCACATATATGTTAGACAAATGTATGGGGCTTTTCAACTACCCCACAGCACCAGTTTATTCAATAGATCTGGTAGTCTTTCTTTTGATTTAATATTCTCCTATCTATAAATTTAGGAACCTTTTTTCAAAAGGATATTTCCAGCTTCGTTGAGCTTATGGCTCAACAGGAACACTGGTGTCCATTGTCATGCAGTCTCTTGCCAGTTACAGCCGCGATGAGCAAAGCTGGAAGACTGAATGACTCATTGCCATGCACCACCATCATAATTGAAAGGATCAATATTCATTCTGTGCCTTTTCTATCATTATATCAAGTACAGTCTCATTAATCATTATTCATTATATTCATCAATTGCTATATGATCATGATACCTGTACAATGAAGCGTATGTTCATTCGCCCAGACCGAAGTCTGGTTTCCACCCTACACCATTGAACTTTTTCGCACGTGAGCAGCAAGGAATATATACTAGAGTTAACAAACCGCAGGGTATACATGTTACAAATAAAAATGGATGTATTAATTAGCTGTTATTTTAATTTTTTTCTCTGTACCTTAGGGCGATTTTGCAATATTTATACAATTTGGCTCTACGTTCATCTCATTTAGTTCTGTAATAACTTCTTCTTCAGACAAAAAATCACTTCCAAGGATGCTTCCTCTGGATTCTCTTAGAGTTTGACATTTCCCTACGAAATGAAAAATGTCTTCCCTTTCGCTTAAGTTGCAGATACTGCACTCCAATGGTAAATCTGGTCTGTGCGGTATGAAGTTAAGGGTGAGTAATTCGCTGCGAAGTCTGGTCACTGTCAAGATCGCGCTTATACTATTCCCGTTATAGAAATAGTTTCTATCTTCCAGATTATGGTTTAGCCTGCTGTGTATTCGACTATATAGGGAATTTGAAGCTTCCTGCATATATTTGGCTCTGAACTTCTCATCCATCTTCGATATTTCTTCGATGGCTTTACAATTCGGTACATTTTCAATGTTTAAAGTAAGGTTGAGATTACAACTTTCCGCTACTCTTAACCCCTCTTTGTAAAAGCTTTAATTCTCCTGAATAGGTTTAAAAACCACCTTGCAAACCAAACGGGACTCGGGCAACTTGATGACATTCAGAAGATAGTCAGCTTGCAGTTCCAATGTTTTAATGAAAAGAGGAGATAGTTCTGCATCTAACATGAGACCGTAATTCGGCGTATTCGAAGGTAGCCGGAATATTTTCTTAACGTAGTGTGTGAAGAGTTTTTCTACATTGTCATACTTTTTGCAACCCCACACTTGGACCATACAGAAGTATACTTTCATCCACCGCTTCAAACACTTTGAATTTGCTGCTATGCGCAATATTTCCGTTCATAAAACATCTTTCCCACGAGAAATTGATGGCAGTTTTTGCTTTTTGCAGTTTTTCTGTAAATTGTTTTTTCATGCTCAAATGTCTTGAAAAGATTACGCCAAGGTATTTATATTCACTGACACAGTCAATAGTCTCCCCGTTATACGTCCATTTTTCTTTCGAGGCATATCGACCTGCTACTTTTTTAAAAACCATAACTTTTGACTTTTGTGTGTTCACAATTGAGTTCCATAAACTGCAGTAGTGGTATAATCTGTTAATCATGAGTTGCAGAGTTTCTGGGAAAAAAGCAAACATTACTATATCGTCTGCAAAGAATAGAGGTTTGATACAAATTCCTGCGAAATCGACGCCACCAGGAAGATGATCAATAAGGTCATTGATGAAAAGCGCAAACAAGATCGGGCTCAATGTACATCCCTGCCTCACTCCTGAGGTAGTTTCGAAGAATTCAGAATGTTCCGCACTATTCCACACTGCCGACTGAGTTCCTTTGTACAACTCTTCGAGCACACGACCGAATTTGAGTGATACTCCTTAGCCATACAACTTATAAAATAAGGCTCCCCGATTATTTGTGTCGAAAGCTGCCTTGAGGTCGACGACAAATAAATAGAGTTTTCTATTTTGCGAGCTAAGGCTCTCCGGTAAACTTCTAAGAATGAAAATATTATCAATGGTGGAATAGCCTGATCTAAAGCCAGCTTGGAATTCTTTTAAAACTTTCCCTGCTTCTATCCAGTTTAAGAGTTCAAATTTGGACGATTTCTTCCTATTGATGAAGGTTGTAAGCGTAACGACAGACAGCAAGATGAAAATCTCGAAATCGAAATATTTAACTAATTCAAGACTTGTCATAGAGAAGCTTAACCTGCGTCACAGATTAGATATTGTATGTTTTTACAAAAATCATGAGACCTTTACGATTGCAATGAATCCTGAAGTCAATAAACCTATAGGGGCAAATTGGACAGATAATGTAAAACTGGCAATAAAATTTTCCATACAATATCTTGGAGTCGCAGAAGTCACTATTAGCGTTTTGGTCCGAAAATGTTTAATAAAAAACGCCTTTTATTGAATCTGAATTCGATGTCAGCTTTAAGGAAACCAAAAATGATTTAAAAGAGAAAGATCAGATGAGCAAAGTAAGCAAGCACGTACAATGCTGAAATTTAAATTCAATAGCACACAAGAAGTTACAAAAAATAATATACACAACAAGAAAAAAAGAACTACATTGGCTACCATTTCATTTATTTATTCCTTATAGCACTGCCACTCCTACACACTTAACCGGACACGAACCAAGACGTTGTTGATGATGGCAACAGCTACAACAGAAAAGAAGAAATCGTTGTTGTCGTCGCGTCGAATTGTCGGTCTTCGTCCTTTAGTCGAGGGGGAGCATGAACATTATAAGGACTTAGGACTTCTGCTGGGCTGGGTATAGTACAGAACATTGTTTGAGCCTGAGTCAAATTCGCACTCTCACACACCATACTACCAGCCACCGTTGTCGTCGTCAGCATCCTCATCATCATCGTGTGTTTGGAGTATACAAACAGATTCTTAATAATTTTTTTTCTTGTTCCGTCCCGCACGCTTCAACAAGCTATATCGTCTCTTTGCTTTTGCCAAGAAGGTACAAAGCACAAGGCGAAATGGTTTTTATTCAGAATCACGTACTCCTTGGGGATATGATTTATACGCCTAACTATTGCAGCTGATAGAACAGCTTATCCAATATAACTTGCTCCTCGCCTGATGTTGCCTACAAAGCGCTCTATATATTGTTCTTACATCGTACAGGATAGTATTTACCTGAATTCAGTGAGGCTCCTTTTGACATTATTAAAATAAATTTCTTTAAAAATTGCGGTTGCATATTTGGAAAATCAAATATATGCACCTACATGGTTGACTATATGTATAACTGCACCATCCAGCGTTGACCACGAACATGTGAAGCTTGCGATCGAGAAAATAAAGGGATGTTCAGTACAGGAATGAGTTCGGCAGAAGCTTTGAAAGCAATCAAAGCCTTCGAGACGGCTTGACCTTCTCATTGAGTGAATCGGGCTGCAGTTCGTAGCCAAAGCGATCATGTGATCATGCCCAATGTGTTATCATGGTGGAAAAGCACAGAACTGTTGTTCTTCGGCATCGAATCGCCTTCTGCGGAGCACGCACGATGGCTGAAGTCCACTTTTTCAACTGTTCCTTCTTCTCTGGTCAGTTCAAGTCGATCCATGTTTCGACAACTGTTAATAAAGGATGCAGAAATTCTTCAGATTAACAGCCTTATTACGGTTGTCAATTTTCAATGCTATATTTGACAATAGGTACTACAAATTGATGTATCGGTATTATCGTTTTTGATTATCAATATTTTTGATACAAGTTCACATTTAAGAACTTTCGATGAAAATGAAATTGACGAGGAAAATCATTTGGAGCAAGCAAAGATTCGAAGAAAAATATATAATGCTTCAAATCCGCTGTCAATTCTTGAAAAAATGGTACATCAAACTAAAGATAAGTCAGCTGACCCTGGAGTCTCTGATGTTTTTAAGGATGAGAGCTTGTTTTCTTTCACAGAAACAGTTAAAAGTGCCTTAAACGTTTCCGGGTAGTTGACGATACATTGGTATGTCAAATCTGAGAGGATGGCTCTAGCTATGAACCAGCTGGAAACTCTTGCTATCAATATTCTAGCTCAAAAGTAGGAAATTGATACTGCCGCGTTCGAGAGAAAAATCTTACTGAGAATAGTATTGGCCCCGTCTGTGAGGAAGGACGATTCCGGAGATGATATAACCCAGCTGTATCAAATCACCAGGAAGAAGACTTGATGACAAAAATTAAGCTTGGTAGACCGATGGGCTTGGGCACCTAGCTCATGTGAGCGAAGAGAAACCGGCCCGGAAAGTCATTTGTAGTATATAGTATTAGGATACAGCGAGGCAGACTAAGTTTTCGCTGGAAGGATGGCGTAGACCAGCGCACCCAAAGCTTTTGGGGGTGCGGTCTGGTTGTGGCGCAGAGGAAGGGAGAAACTTCATTGGCCAGACCGACGATGATGATGATGAAGATGATAAATAACAAGCAATACCAGGTTTTCAGGGTAGTGTCCGTAGCTTAGTGGTTATGTGCGTTGACCGCTAAGCAGAACGTCGGTCGTGGGTTCGAATCCTACTCGGGCCCAAAGTTTTTATTTCATCTTTCGCGGACACTGCCTCTTGCGAAGAACTGACAAAACTTCCAAGAGTATCATCTGTCATGAAAAAGTGCTTCTCAACTTTGCCGTTCGGAATCGGCGTAAAATTGTAGTTCCTCTCAATTCTTCACACGCACTTAGAGAATTGGAGAGTAAGCCACTTAGGCCTTGGCTCTTCAAGAGCTGTCGCGCCACTCTATAGACCAGGTTTTCAGGGCCATATATAAAAGTGAAAATCTGTACGGGGTCAGAATCAGAACATCACGCCTTAACCACACCACAAATTAACGCGAAAATTTACACAGTTCTTTATTTTACCCTCATAACCGTTATAAGCAAGTTTTTCCACAACAAATATCGACTTTAAATTGCGGGCGAGACGAGGTTCAGAGGTTCGGCTAGTTATCTATGTTTTAACTATGAAAAAAAAATATGTACCTATTCCTCAATAAAACTCACAAATCAAAAAGTACAATTCGATACACTTTTTATTTTGATTTCGATACAATGCTGAAAGACGATTTTTCATCCCTGCGAATAGGATCAGATTAAATCCTGGCAACAAGAGATCCCAAGATATAGGACCCAGATTGACGTCTGATGGAAAATGATTGAAATTATTGAATTCATAAATTTTTTAATTATTTTAAAAGTCAAACGTCGATTGGAAATTGACACTATTCACTATACAGATTTTCGATCATGGTTCACAATGAATCAACAAATTTTCAACTGATCTGCCAATACGAGATCGTGGATTTTTGTCCCGTTATCCTCCGTGATAGCCTCTTTCGGAGCACCGGTTGGGAAACGCACGGTATATGCTCTAGTGAAATAGCCAGTTGCATTCTTCCCCTTAAGATACGCCATCATAATACCCGCGCCTGCAGAAATGCCCATTAATTCATTCACCCTTTAGCCCAACTTCGGCCGTACTGTCATGTACAGAGAATCGTTCTTTAGCCGTACAACGTGAATGTGGAACTCGCTTCTACACTCTGTCTTCCCCAGACATTGCAATATTCAAGAATGCCAAACCAATGTTCATCGACATCTCCATTTGCATCCTCTATCCTTTCCCTAATACTCGCACTGTGCTTTTGGCATATAAAGGGTAATGAAAAAAGCCCTTGAGTGCGCGTTGATTTAAAACAAAACAAAATGTTCTTTCTTTTCTCATTACCTTACCTAACAATACTCAGTACAGTAGTAACCGGTCGGTATAGTCTCTCTTTTTTGTCTTACAAAAAAAAAAACGCTCTACTTTTTCTCAAATTCAATCTGAACTAACTCGATTATTTTTCATTCGTTTTGAATATTCATAACGAAGACGTGTCGATTAAATACTTTCCCTAGGAATTACGATTATTAGAAAATAATGACAAGCTAAAAAGTAAGTACTTCAGTTACTCCTTCGCCATATTGCTTCGTGCACCAGCACCGCCCTACGATAAAAGTCGTCCAGAAAATATTACGTGTTTAATGCGGCCCAGCCCTATTGAACCATTTGCCTCGATGAAAACTTCACTCTCACGCTCTTTTCTTGTTGCCTCTTCCCCGGTAACCTTCCGTATTTGCTGGTTTGGGTTTCTACTAATATTTGGCCCTAAGCTGTTGAGGAGTGAATAAACGCAAAAAAGGACTCGTTTTCGTGTTTATTTATAGGTACTCATGCTTCATCTACCCACAATGATGGCACGAACAGAGAAATGATTACTTGTTGTTGCTACTGATGTTCAGGCTCAAGCAGAGCAACATACATAAATTTCACCGTCTTGGACAATAATTTCTCATCATCTTTGATGAGATAATTATTGTGTGCTCACCGGAATAGCAAATGAAATCGAAAGTTTGGTAATTTTGTTTCGAAAATCTATTTGTGAAGTTTTGTGTGATTGACAGCATTTCGGTCCATATATCAGCGAGGTCGTTGTCGACACATTTGCTGCTACTTATTCCCCTGAAGTTAGTCCCTAATTGGAAATGGAGGAACATGAAACTCTGATAATTTTGTCACACAATATCGCTCAATGTTTGGTTTGGTTTTTTTTTCGCTAAGCTTGGATGGAACGAGGGAAGTGGAATGAAGAGTCCCATTTGCAAAGTTTTCTTAAGATTCAATGAAATCTGAAACTCTGGAAGTAATATTCCCTGCACGTTTGCCCGTTAAAGTCCATCAAAGCCGGAGAACCTTTTATGTGGGTAAAAAGTGGTTCTGATGTCGTCGTCTTCGTAGTCGTTGTGGTGGTGTTCAACAACGACCATGACGATGACGACAACTACGCGAGCGACCTTGCCTCCCATTGAGGCAAATAATGGGAATATAATTCACACAAATCCCCAATCCCCGCAGTTCCATTTCGTTGGTCATGGCTGCTCTGCTCTGCTCCTCCGCGTTTGCAAGCATCAAGGTATAGTAACAGTAACGGTAAGTAGGTATCAAGTAAGGCGATTTATAAAATGTAAATCCATCTTATATGTTTGGCGCGCTTTTGACAGTTGTTGTTTTTGTATTCGCTTAACTCAATTCAATTCACTTGATTCGTTTACGTGGGCTACTTAAGATTTAACTGTCATCTGTCACGTTGTACGTTTGGGAGGATGATTGATATCCTCGAATTATATTGAAGAATTTTTAAATATAAATTTAGAGAATGGCACGCGTTGCAGGGAACTGCCTTGTTCTGATTTTTCCTTTATTTTTTTTCTGTTTTTCAAAACAGCAGAAGAGCAGTGAAATTGTTTGATGGGCGTCTGTCATTGAGTGTATTTATATTGTTTTAAATTCCTTGTGATGGGTTTAAGCTGATTTGCTTGGTTTATTGCTTTTAATTATGCAAATGACATTGTTGAGTAAGGTTTAGTAGAGATTTTTTTTTTATTCTGATGTTTTCTCAGAATTTAACGGAGAAAAAATAAACAAGAATACAAACCCAAATTACGGGTGTTATACGCTTATTTAGACCGTAATTCTTTTCTCAAAAGTTTTTCCTTTCGTTTGTTTTGTTTTTTCTTGTCACTTTGGGCTTTTGGGAGGAAGCGCGGTGCATGAAATGTGAATCTAATTTTTTTTTAATTTTTGCGCTCGAAAAATGGTTTGTTTGTTTTGAAATAAATTCCTTGGAGTGTGAATAAGAGATAAGTTTATCTTGTGTGACGTTGACAGTATTTTTTTGTAATTTCTTAACATTTTTTTTAGGGAAATGAATCTCGTAAATTATTTTAAGCAAAAAAAAAACTTAATTGGATATTTATCCAATGATCTAGTGTAGTTAGTGTTAATACCTTTCGTTGGAGGGAGTGATGTTAATTAAATGCATTTTTCAAAATGACGACCTTCGATACCGAAACTTAATTTCTAGCCATTAGGGAAGTGAAAGTGGTCAATTAAGTAGAAAAATTAGAAGAAAAATTTAATAAAGTATCAAAGGGCACGGTAGTGCCCAGACAAGTCCTAGCACTACTACCTTTTTAAAGGATCGAACTCAAGAACTTTCTTAACCCCCCATAACTTTTGTTTTGAACCCATAGAGTTAGAAGCTTCAAATTTGAATTACGTATTGACTTCATGGTTCATGGAGCCATAGGCCCTGTAATACTAATAATTTTGTGGAACCACTACTTCCTGAGTTATTGAATAGTAAAAATTTCAAAAACCCTAATTGACTGCCTGACTACTGACTTACTGATCATCAAAATTATGAAGCACTTCCAACAATATCAGAATATTGAACTTTGGTACAATGGGAGGTTTCCAGGTTAATACATACAAGGGAAAAAATCGAAAATTTCATTTTTTTCAATCAGGGGGCGTCGTATCCGCCCGCTTTCTTTAAATGGTCGTAGAATGTTAATATTCGGAATTCAAATAGGGTTTAGTTTGAATATAAGGAAAAATATAAGTAACATATTTAAATTTCATTTAGAGGCGTGGTTTCCGTCCACTTTCTAAAACGGTCGTAGGATGTTGAAATTCGAAATTCTTGTAAGGTTTTGGATGAATGACATGAAAAAAATGAGAAAAAAATCTATTTCCATTTAGGGGAGTGGTATTCACCCATTTTATCGAAAACGCTTAAGAGTAAATTTAAGTGGTTGCCGACCACTTTCTTAAAATAGTCGTAGGATGTTGAATTCTGGTTTGTTTGAGTTCATAACACTCCCATGGTAACTTTCTTTAGTGGTTTCACAATGGGGTCTAAATGAGTTAACAACATCTAACCTACCTATTAATTATTTATAAATTGGCAGAGCAATTATATTGTTAAGGTTTGCAAATTGCTAGCTGAACAGGCTCTTTCGGATGCTGTGGTTAAGGTCCGTCATATTTCTGCCTTACCCCGGCAAGCGGCTCTGCCCGGGTTGTCAGCTTGCATATTTTTAGCTTATTGAGTGTATTTCGAGGTTCATGCTTGTTGTGAAAACAGAACAAAAACATAAAATGTAAAATAAGAGAAAAGTTCTCTTCTTCTGCGAACAACACTGTGTAAAAAGTCAGCCACCAAAAGTTATGAGATCTACAAAAACGCCAAGTTCTTAACAAGTAAAAGTGATATTAAATGAAAATAGAAACTGAGCCCAAAGTTAGTTTGAATAAAGATTTCAAGTTCACTTGGCAAGTATTCGTTTGATGCGTGATTACTGATATTTGAAAACTTGAACAGTGAACTTGAACATTTTCATTCAAACTAACATTTACATTAAGCTGTTACCAATAGGAGCAAAAAATCAGTGGAAAATGTGCGTTTTAACGTGCTTATCTGAGGAACTGCTTAATCAAATGGAAAAGTTCTTTTAATGTTGAATGGTCCATTTATCTTAGAAGGCTTGAAGCTATATAATTTTACGCTGCGACTAATAGGAGCGAAGCGTCAGTAAAATGTGGAAAAAATATTCATTTTTGAAGGCTTCTGTCTAATAAGCTACGAATAATTAGAAAAAAACGAGGATAACCATTGTCGAATTACATTTACAATCAAACTTACTTTTACAAGTTCAAGTGACAAGTTCAAAAGTTTATAGTCATTAGTGCGTAGTTTGCTTATG
>CAKKXW010000001.1:40714481-40724596 GCA_920937365.1 Sphaerophoria rueppellii
AAAATCGTTTTGAAACCGTTAACTTACTCACTCATCGTCGTAATTAACAACAACACTATTTTTGAGGTTGTTAAAAATAACAGTAACAATTGATACAAAAAATGCCTAAAGTTCTCAAACAAAAAGAAGCGTAAAAAAACACGTATACGCCCGAGTGTACATATGAAGCTGACATAATTTTATCTATACATTCAAATTGATCAGCACAAAAATCGCGAATAGCACACATAATTAACACATAAATAGGAGATAATAATGGTCTAGGTTTCATTGAATTCTGCTGGAAATTGTAGAAGTTGTGCTAGCTTAATATGAAGATGGCATAATTTTATATATACAGAAAAATTGATCAGCCCCAAAATCGAGAACTGCACACATAATTAACACATAAATTACACATAATTATGGTCTAGGTTTCATTAAATTCTGTTGGAACATGAAGAAGTTGTGCTAGCTTAATATTAAGGTGGCATAATTTTATATATCTACTAAAATTGATCAGCACAAAAATCGCGAACTGCACACATAATTAACACATAAAGAACACATAGTTATGGTAAAGGTCCCATATTGGTTTGCCAGCTTAATATACGTAAATAGCTTAATACATTTCGTCTCTTCAGATGTGTTGAAATAGATGAAAAGCTGGTGGGTGTCGATTAGGAATTCATACCTTTTTTCCAAGTTTTGCCGCAAAGCGAAGTTGGTGAATGTTTGACTTTCTTGATTTGAAGCCACATTGATAAGGACCAATAAGATTGTTGACGAAAGGCTTCATACGTTCACATATTACGGCAGAGTGGATCTTGTAAGCGATGTTAACTAAGCTGATTCCTCTGTAGTTTGCGCAGTTTAGAAGATCTCCCATCTTCAGGAACGGACAAAAAAACCATGCTGAGGTTCCATTCCATTCATCTTAGAGATGATTCGTTGCATGCTCGTATTTAAATTGTCACCTGCTGCTTTGAACAGCTCGGATCATTTTCAAGTTGTTGCTCAGCCCAATTCACGAACATACGACGCTTCTGGTGATCAAGCGGCTTCAGTTCTTGCGTCAATTTGATCTTGTAAAGATGTACGCCAAGATCTTTTCGCGAAATTTGCCACAACGACGTCACAGAGATGCCCAACGCTTGAGAACGACGTGTGAGAGACTGATTTGTGTCTTCCGCAATTGATGCGCTAGCGGCAGCAATATTCTCGACACTACGGGCACTTCTTTGTCTCACTGGCACGGGAACATTTTGTACTGAGCCACTAGACGCTTAATTGTTGATCTGGCAGGCCGATTATGACGACCATAAATTGTACGTAGCGCTCTTAAAGTGTTGATCCATCTAGCTTACCAATTTGAGTCTCCCAAAGACTAAAAAATATTTCAGGGATTTTAAACACAGCCAAAGTGATCTTAGAACAATAAAATTATATATGTACCTTATCTACGAAGTTTTCAATCAACTTGTTCCTTTTTTAAGTTAAAAAAAAAAACCTAAAGCTTCCTTACGGAAGATACTACTTTAAACTTTAACTGTATATCGTTCAATGTGAAAGGTGTCTAGATATTCATTGCCCCTCTGTTCAACTAGAACTTTATATTTTCTAATCACACTGTATCCATCTTTATCCAACCCGTTTTCATATTTTGTTGACTGCCCTCGTATATGCATGAGGTACCAACAGTTTCAACACAAATCATTATAATTTTGTTATCAAACTTTTATTAGTCCTGGCAAAAGTTTTCCATATCGTATCCGTAAAATCTTAGAGTAGGCCAACACCACAACATTTGGTAAGGCTATATATTTTACTACATTCTTAAATGGATCAAATATTGTTAAACGTCATACCCATGTCATCTTTTTTATCGGTTGCGAGAAATCATATTATCTTGTTGCGTTGTTTTATTTTTGTAAAGTAAAGGGTTTGCCTGAAATTTCATCTTTGAAGTGGATTTTAAATACAAAAACTTATTTACATATACATGTAGATGATTTAATCTTTGACGTAAGCCATATAGTTTTTCCTAAAGAAATTTTCAAGCTTTAATTCACTTCAAGAGTCGTTTAACTACGCTTCAAAATGTTTGTTCCATTATCCCTACACTGTATTTTTGGAAAAGGGACCATAATAAACTCTCTTTGAATCATCCTTACACCTAAATTATTTGATAACTAGCCGAAAAAACCCTGCGTTGCCGGGTTCAGAATATCTGCGAGAGAGCTGTAGGTAATAACGCCAGAGGGAGGTACCGTTTTGGACCAATACAAAAATGTTTTTTTACATAAAATACATGAACGTTTAAAAAAATTAAACTCGAGGAAGTTTAAAAAAAATCGTAGGAGGCGTTTTGAAGCTAATTGAAAGTTTTGGTTTTTGGCCAAAAAAAAAATCGTAGGGTGGCTACCCTAAATATTGATCTTAAAACAAAAATAAAAAAAACTGGTATATGAGTCTTTGCTCAAACCTGTAGATGCCTGTAAACTTCCTGACAGACAGACAGACGGAATCGCCGGACCCTATTTTTTCGACTTCTTTATCATCGTAATGTCATATCTCATCCTCACTTAATTTTTTTTTTACAAAAAATATGTCGCAAGTAAAAAAGTTGATTTTAATTTAGAGGCCAGTTATAGCGATCATTAAGAACTATCATTAAAAATTTTCATTTGGAGAATTTGGTGTGTTGTACTATGACTTTATATACCAATCACATACCAATCGATGGCAAATCCATTGAAATAATTTTTTCTGAAGAAAAATAATCCAAAGAAAGAATATTTTTGATGAAAAATGCAATTCTTTATTTTAATGATGAAAATTCGTTTTAATGACAAGCTAATAATTAAATTTAAAAAAATGAAACACTTTGTTCCAGTGTTTGTGTTCCCTTTTTTAATGTTCCATCTTTCATTAAAAAATTTAATGAAGCATTTCCCATCATTAAAAAAAATATTTGGTGTCAAAAATAAAAATAAATGGTTGAATGACATTAAAGTAATAACATTTTTTAATGATCGCTATAATCACACGTAAGTAAAAAAAACTCAAATTTTCATGTGTTCCAACTTTTAATGATTGTTTTTAATGATCGCTATAACTGGCCCCTTATGTGAAAAAGTTATCTGAAAAAAAGTTGTAGATCTTTTGGTTATTATAACTTTGCCTTTTACCATTTTTCCATAGGACCTCTTGTTTTGCCGGAAATGATAAAGCATTTTCCTCCTTAATAACCCCCCCCCGCACTTCCCGAACTCGGATCGCTCTTAATTTATTTTTCCTTTCATTTTTATCGCATTCCCCACCATTTCTAATTTGTTTTATTCTACTGTGATTTTTTTCTTTTTTTTTTCCATTTTTGAAGGCTTCGGCACTAGTCTATATAGCTATCATTGAAATGGATTAGGAAAAATCTTTGAATGGATGTTTAACTATTTTTTATTTTGAATACAAGTGCAAATTATATACCAATCGATCAGAAATCACTCCAAAAATTTTTAATGACATATAATTGTTAAATTACACACTTATTTTTTGATTAAAATATGTTTTTCCTTTTTTCGGTTGTAAATTAATATTCCTGAACAGCTGATTGTATTATGTCAAAACATGAAACAAACCGTTCCAATGATTTGCGTTTCAATTTTGTACAATTCCAAGGATCTGTGTTTCAACTTCTCACAGTTTCAAATTTCAATGATAGAATTACGGCAGGAAAAAATTTCAAATTTTCAATGATTGCTATAACCGACCTATCAGGAAATTTCCAATGATGACTATTCAATTCTCACAGCTCATTTTATCTCGTCCTGTCACTTGCTGTTTTATTACACTGTTCATTTATTCTTGTGGATATCGAGATGTGGGAAACGCGTACTTGCTACCATTACGTCTCGCCCCGCAGCGAAGTCGATTTGCTTAAATCCTTTATCGAAGGTGGTGACGTGTAGGCTATGTCGTCCGATTATTCCACCAAAGATTTCTTCTCTACCCAGCTTAGCATTAAAATCTCCAAAGACAATTTTAATGTCATAGCTAGGGCATTACTTGTCAAAGAGCTCGTAGAAAGTGTCTTAGGTGTCATCATCCTTTTCTTCAGTTTGGACGTGAGCGCAGATGAGGCTGGTGTTGGTGAATTAAGCCTTGATAGTGATTGTCGTGATGCGCTCATTCACTGAGTTGAAACTCAAGACCTGCCTCCTGAGTCGAGTCCCAACTACAAATCCACATCGAAATAGACGCTGATTTTTTTCCCGGTAGCAGTCACCGTAGTAAATATCGCAGTTGTTCATTTTACGTAGGCTCTAACCATCCCATCGCCGCATTTCTTGGATGGCAGTTATATCTGCTTTATAGCATTCAAGGGCTTCCGCTTTTTGTTCGGCTGCACGTGGCCTGTTAAGGGACCTAACATTCCACGTGCAAAACTGAAATTCGTTGTCCTTAAATCGTTTGCGTGGCTCGTCATCATAAATTCCTACTATAGTTTCTTTATCTGGCCGGGCAATAACCCCGACATCACCCCGACACATGACGCACCGCTCCTTATAGGCCTGCGCATATGTCGTAGTAGCCCTATAAGGTGTTCACTAAGTAGTTCATCCTGACTGGAACTGTAGACGCCACCGTTGATTCCATCTTGGGAGTTCCGCTGCCGCCTGTTGAAAAGGAAGAATTCCTTAGTCGACGCATACCTCCTTCCCCAACAACTTCCCACTGGGATTGGAACCCAATCTTCGGCTACCCGATGTTCACCACGGGGAGGTGGAGAGTAGGAGTTGATAGACAGAGGTTCCTGTGGACGCTTGTGTCCTCTTGAATGCACGTGGCTACCCTTCCAACATCAAAATTCAGAAACATGTATCTAAATAATATATTGCTTAATCAAGCGTCCCTAAAGGCAGTCACTTAGGACCCCCACTTTTTATATTGGCTATTGACGATGCGTTTCTATTCTGAATTCGTTCACTTGGCACAAGATGACTGTTCTTGTTCTGGATAAAAAAGAAAAACGATTCCGAATTTGAAAGCGGAATCAAAAACAGAATCACGCATACATGCACACACTCGCATACACGTACTCGCTGACATGTTTCCAAATAAAATAGAAATAAAAACAGTGTCATGTCATCTGCAATTCTGCATAAATGATGTTTTAAAAATACATACACATACAACCATTAGAAGCAAAAAAATGTATTTGCATGTTCGTTTGGTGTCCGGAATCGAACAGTTCTGTGTACCAATTCCGGATTCAGTGCGAGCACTGAATACACATCGAACACGGTGGAAGTGCTCCGACCGGGGCCACATCGAACAGCTCAGTGCGAAATCAGAGCGCCACACAGCGACCCAGAGCGCACATCGAATTGGTTGTTCCATATATCACATCTCGTTAAGACTTTCCTGAGCATATCAATAACGTTGTAAATAAAACCAATTCAATGTTGGGATTTGTAAAGCGTTATCCGTGATCCGGATGTCACTCGTTCTCTATATAATTGTTTTGTTCGTCCTCATCTTGAATATTCTCCCAGCTCTCAACACCTTTTTATGATAATCGTATTGAGAGGTTAGATTTTTTTTTTAATGTTAATGTTTTTTTCATCAAGTCGAGATCTAGCTCATTAGATTACATACAAATCTTACAAAATAACTTAAGACTAATAACAGTATACAAATCAATAAAATAAAAAAACTTATTAACAGTAACATAACAATTTTACTTTAATTATTAAATTTTAATTCGATTAATAGAAAATTTTTAAAAGTATTTCTATGTAGAGAATTGAAAAAATCTAGTTCAACACAATATGAGACCGAGTTAGCCTGCCTTAAGCAGCGTGAAAATGGTTCATTTTGACCATAGTTTACTCGGTGTTGAGGAACGAAAAAGGAATTGGGAGATCTTAATCTTAAAGAATAATTAGGACAATTAAGTCCAATTAAATCTAGTAAAAAGGAGCACTTAATTTTATAATTTAAAATATCTCTTATGAATATAATATCAAAATATTTTCGACGTAGTTCCAAACTAAGGATACCAAAAAGCAAACAACGAGTATCGTATGAAGAACGGACGATATTCCAACGTAGGAGATAAAATAAGTGTCTTATAACACGTCTTTGAATGTTTTCTATCCTTCTACAATGAATGGCATAGAAGGGATTCCAAATAATCAAACAGTATTCAAGGATTGATTTGACGTAAGAAAAGTATAAATATTTAAAAGTAAAAGGATCTTTAAATTCTTTGGAGTTTCTAGTTATAAAACCTAACATAGAAGATGATTTGGCTATGATGTAGTCTACATGGTTGTTAAAAGTAAATTTTGCATTAAAAATAACACCCAGATCTTTTTTTAATGCTATTTTATCAATTGGTATTTCATCAATACAAAATTCAAAATTGACTGGTGACGAACGACTACAAAAAGTAAGGTTTTGACATTTAGAGACATTCAAATGTAACTTGTTGTTATTACACCAAACAGAAAGATTTAGCAAATCATTTTGCAATTTTAAACAGTCTGATACATCATTGACAACACAAAACAATTTTAAATCATCCGCTATCATCAAACAATGAGAATACATCAAAACATCTGGAATATCATTTACAAACAACAGAAACAAAATAGGTCCAAGATGACTTCCTTGGGGAACACCTGATGTAACCTCAATGGCATCAGAAAGGACATTATTAAGGCGAACGAATTGTGTTCGTCCACTGAGATACGACTTGATCCATTGCAAAAAAATTGAGTGAAAGCCGCATCATTTAAGTTTCCTTAGAAGAATATGATGATCAACCCTATCAAATGCATTTGCAAAGTCTGTGTAGACAACATCACATTGAAAGCCTTTCTCAAGAGAAGAGAAAAATGACAAGTTCGTGTTGGTAGATCTTCCACTTACGAAGCCATGTTGCATTAGTGAAATCAACTCTTTTGTTAGATTTATATGTTTGTTGTACACCAATTTTTCGAAGAGTTTTGGAATGGAAGATAGTTTGCATATTGATATAGTCATACTACCGATGTTAAGCACGTTCAAAGAATTGCTATCTTCAAACTGTATTTCGTTATCGCTACTAGTATTAACACAAACTCAGCGGAAAAAACTCGAAAACATGTTGCATATAGTTGGAATATCAGAAGAGGAAGAATTACCAAATCTCATTGAGTTTGGGACACCACCGATTGATTTCTTCTTGCTATTGATGTAACTCCAGAAAAATTTCGGATTACATTTTAGTTTGGACTCTGTTAAGAAAATATGTTGTTTATACATATAAGAATTTATTTAAAAAATCAAATTTCTTCTGTAACGACAGATATTTTATATGTAATTCTTGATTGTTGTTGGAACTTTGATTTGATTTTCTGGTTATTCAAGTTTACTAATTCCTTGTTATACCACGGGGGTTTGTTTGAATTTTTTTTTCACGAACTTTAGGAATAAATTTATTGCCTCGTTGAACTTGTTGCAAAACAAATTATAAGAGTTTCTTAGAACACCGTCGCTTAAAACAGAATTCCAGTCAAAAGAACAAAGAAAATTAGATAAAGAAACAAAGTCTCCTTTAACAAAATCAAAAACATATTTAGAGGTTGTGTTGCAAGGCTTAATATCAGAGTATATCTAATAATGAGTAGGGACACTCTCCATGTGGTTCATTTTTGTTTACATTTTTGGATCCCGTTAGGTCTCACATACACGAGAAATAGACGGCGATATAAAGTGTTATAGTAAGAAGGAGATAAAACAAAGCAGCAAAAAACTTCTTCATTTCAACCCTCAATTAGTGTGACCACGTTCATTCATATAAAACATGTTAGAAGGTTTGATAATTGAAGTTTAAATTGTAAAATATTATATTTTACGACGTCATAACAGCTCATAACTCAGTTAAAATATATTCTAGAGTGAAATATTTATATTTTGCATTTTATATGGCTTTGTTAGTAAAAAAACAACATTTGCTTGAAACGAAAAATAAAGTGATCTTATAATAGACTAGTGTGGTCACTCTACTCCTTTTGAGACTGCCAGAAAAAAAGAAGCTAGAACACTAATACGACACTATTCTCGAGGGACGTAGGAGGAGAGGAAGATCGCGACTCAGGTGGCGCACTCAAGTGGAAGAGGACCTCAATCAACTTGGAGTGCAAAACTGGAGACGACTAGCTAAGGACCGAGCTAGCTGGCGGAGACTGTTGATTGAGGCCCAAGTCCACAACGGACTGTAGCGCCACCTTAAGTAAGTGAGTAAGTAAGAACACTAATACATACACGACCATTGGCCGCTCCATTAAAAAAACATTATGGTTTTCATGTATCGTACACAGGAAAACGAATGTGTTAGGGTTCGTATTGTTTGTTGTGAACTTTTTCTTTTTTTCGATTTTTTCTAAACCTAATACTTTTGCACTATTCTCTCCAACTGAAAGCACTAATACATACACAGACCATTGGCCGCTGGAAATGAACCACGTGGAGAGTGTCCCTACTCATTATTAGATAGATATACTCTGCTTAATATAGTCGTAAAGGTTGAAATTTAAATTGACAGCTGTGTGATGATGAAAAGTGACGTTGAAGAGTCACAATTAATATCCGCACAAAGTTCTTTGTCAACGAAATCTAAATCAAGAGTGCGAAGTAGATTGTTTGGAAATTTATTTATTTGCTGAAGATTATACTCAGCTAATCTATCAGCAACGATCAACTTTTTATGTTAAATGGTGTAAGACACTGATTTTCATTATAAATTTAATATGTATAATCGAAATGGAACTCGACTGAACCGCCAACTGGTTACAAGCACAGATAACCATTTTTTTTACCTAAGTTTGCATTGTGTGTTCTCTAGACAACCAATTTTTATAATACTCCCCAAAATTCCAAATAAACAAATGAGCTCCCTTTAACCAAATTTTTCCACCAAACTCATTTTCTTTCAATGCAAAATCAACAATTAAAGAATATTGCAAATATTTGTTTGACATTTAAAAAATAATTTTATGAATTAAAAAAAAAGTACGTATACGCCACAGTGAACTGATGAACTGTGGCTTGAATTGATGTTTGAGACAAACTTATGTTTGAATTTTTGGATTCAACAATCGCCATCGTTGCCAGCTGACATGAACTCAAAAAAAGATAACGCTAGGTTTTAGTTCTCCATCGATGATTTGATTTTTGTTTTCGTTAAGAATAATCGATCAAAATAAGAAATCAAACCAAATGCCGCCTTTTTGCTTCTAAAAAACATTTAAATAAAAACACCAGTGAATTAAGATATATTCAAAATATATATTCAAGTTTTATATGTTTGTAGTTTTTCATTTTTTTTTGTAGTTTTTTCTTAAACTCATTATAAGACGAGTAAAATATATATAAGTTCAATTTCAAGACGATACATACTCTTTTGTACAGTTTACATAATGTGTTATGAGCTTACATTTTTTATAATAAATAAATTTGTTTTGTTTTATGAAAAAAAAAACTTAAATATCACAGATTTACAAAGATCTTAAGATTTTTCTTTTTGTTTTTCTGATTCTAGATTCCAGTAGGTACACTAAATTCGATTTAGATACACAAAGAAATGAAATTCACAAAAAATAATGTTTACTCGAATAATAGACAATTGCAATCTTTCTCTTATTCTGACTCGAATTTCAAATTCATCAAGGAATTTCACACGGTTTCAATTTTCCCAATTGTTTCGATCAACAAAAAATCTTAATAGATTGGAATGAAAGAGAGATAAATACATACGCAGCGTATTATTTAAACAGGGAGAGCGAGAGAGCACTATTAAACCTCATCATGATGATGGAGACGACTCTATTATTTAGTTCATCAATTGGAACTCGGTTTGGAAGTCAGTGCTAAATGTACTGCAGTTACTGTTGCTGCTACTGCTGCAAATGCTGCTGTTGCTATTCGTGCATATTTGTACATGAACTGGTGCTGGAATGATGGGGCGCAGATGAACAATTTGATTGTGATTTACACCACCACCGACTGAGGAGGCAGCTGTCACTGTCACAATGGAGCCATTTTGTTGGGACTTGTCTTTACCATGACGTTTGACATGCTTTGACAGA
>CAKKXW010000001.1:40760725-40779987 GCA_920937365.1 Sphaerophoria rueppellii
CTATTTGGTTAAATACAATAGGTAACCATCTCTGCAAGAGTCGTGGTTGCATACTGCAGAAGCAGATGCGGTACTCTGTTTCATACCCTCCGTTTGGCATCGCGGTGCCAGGATCCACCCGCTAGCAAGCCCGTAGCATGTTCTCTGCGCAATCGAATCTGCCAAGGAAATGGTAATTGAATTTTCACGTGAGTGGACAAATTTAATGCAACTAATGCATTCACTTTTTTCTCTCATTATTATTTGTCCAGCGCGATTCTTTCGCTCTATGGGTTCGTTTTTCAGCAGAGGAGAAAAAATCCAAAACAAATTCGACCTAGCTACCTGTGTATCCAATAGAGGCTGAAAGCCCCATATCGCGTGGCCTGTATCCAATGTCCAGTTCATAACATCCAATAGCGCAGCGTTTCAGTGGAACTGATTCTCAAACCTACTTTGGATACTTTTTTTTTTGTTTTTTGTGCTTTTGGGATGCTGACTTTTGACTCCATAGTTTTCGGTATGTTTGATGGAGCGTTCTTGTTTGCTCGCCTTGTTATGAAATAAACTCCTTATGGCCGAGTTGTTGTGTGTGCTTTTATGTATAGCATTTTGGAACGAGTATAATGGCATTTTGCCATTGGGATGTGTGTCCTCAACGCTAAAGCCAAGGACTTTGTGATGTGTGATATGGCGATGATGAGGACGACAAAAGGGGCCGATATGACAAAATATATAAGGTGAATGGGTTAATGCATTATTGATTGATGTTTGCTAATTTCATTTTGACTGATTATGTGGCATTGTGACGAGAAAAACGATGCAATAAATAATAACGCAATTATTTTTCATATGAGGATAGGGAGCTAGCAGATGTTGTGTGTAGAGAGCAGAGGTGTGCTTTTTAGATTAGTGAAACCCGAGAACGACACGGTGACGACGACTGATGAGGACGATACCCGAGAGACCATTTAACTAATTTGTTGTTTGTTTTTACTCTTGAATGAGGATACAATTTCAGGGATAAATTGGGTAATCAGGAAATTAGTTGTTTTGGGTGAGAGGTTGGGACTTTAGATTTTCTTTTTTTCTGCTTGAAATAGTTTCTTGACATGATGAAAAATTAAGTGGGTTTTTATGGCTGACTCTTTGTCTAAGTAGACATAAGCTTAGCTGTAGTCCAAAATGTGACGTTAAGAGGAGTTTCTGCATCTGTCAGCCAGATGCGCTCTGGCATCCGCAATTACTTAATCCTTGTACCGGAGGTTCGGTTTTCCTTGGTGCTGTGGAGAGTAGACTTTTTTTTTTTTCGTTGGAGCGTTTAATTCCGTTATTTCTTGGCTTTCTGGGCAACACCTACATCTTGGTACAGCTCGTACAGTTCGAGGTTGAACCTTTTTCTCCATTCGCCATCGTCGCATACGGGACCGAAAATCCGTCGAAGAATTTTTCTTTCGAAAGTGCCTAGTAACAATTCCCCTTTTTAACTTATCGTCCAACACTCGGCGCCGTAGAGTAAAAATCTGGTAAAATTAAAGTTTTGTATAGCAGACACTTTGCCTTTCGAGTGAGGAGTTTTGAATCCAGTTGTTAGGCCAAATCGAAGCTAGCCGCTGCAAGCTGGGTAATTCTTCGTCGCATCTCCACTGAAAAGTAGTTGTGGGATTGATGTTTCTTCTAAGGTGTGTGAATGTGAACTCCTTAACTGCCTCGAAATAGATGCTAACAACTGTGACGTTTTGTCCTAGGCGATGACAGGTGTTCTTTTTTATGTTGATAACATGTAGGTACTTTGTTTTGTCCTCATTCACTTCAAGACCAACGAACTTCGATTTGGAGGCCTCAAGCAGCTTTCTGGGAGTTACAAATGATATCTATGTGGTCCGCTTCCACATAGCCTAGGAGCTGGGTGGATTTGTTGAAGATAGTGTTACCGTTTTTACACCTGTCTTGCGCACTTCTGAGCTGTTACAAACTCGCACATTGCACTACGTTTTGCGCCACTGCTGGTTCAGTTTGTTCGGGATCCCGAATTCAGAAATCGCTATCATAAACAGCTTTGAATTCGATGAAAAGATTGGGTCTATCGTTGCTCTGCCTGACCTAAATCCACAGTGAAACGTGCCGATTAGTATCGCAGAATGGTTTAAGGTTAAAAGTACCTACATTGGATAGGATTTTGTACGCAACATTTAACACGGATATGCCTCGGTGGTTTATGCATTGCATAGGATCGCCTTTTTATAGATGGAGTTTATGGAGGCTAGGACTGGTTCTTCATACACTGGTCTTGCTCTTTCTGCTTGAACATATCTACAATTCCTTGTGCTTCGGTGATTATGTTTCTCTGTTTCGAAGAGCGGAGGTAAAATCATGGACCTGGAAATTTAGAAAGGAAACATGTTTTCGAGTACATATTCCCCAGTAAGTGAACGTGCTGACGTACACCTTCAAGTGGTGCCTCTGAGAGGTTCTTGTCAATTTATTGGCATGAACCTGCGGACGTAGGCAGCTTACGTATAATGAAGATTGATGCGATCCTTAAAAGATAATATATCTAAGCATATATTAAATGAGGAAAAACGATCAACGAATAACGAAAGTGGATATACGTTAATGTAATTAGACGCCCAGTTGGGTATATCTTTCGGTAAATGAGGGTTGAGTGCAGTTCCGTGTTTTGCCTAGTCTAGAGTCAAACCAAGATGAATAAGGGCTGGCACTTATTCAATTTGTACTGGTGTGAATCCAGATGCAGGGTACCCGCTTCTTTCTTTTGAAAGTTGAGGAGTGCTTTTGTAGCTGGTGGATCATCAGGGTGAATGTCAACACTTAAAAACGACAGCTGTGTGAATGGTCACACGTCAGATAAGGCTTAATTGCTAGGTGCTGACGTTAATCACTTCACGCTTCTGTTTCGAAGAGCCTATGTCTTGATTCTGAAATCAGAAGCTAATTGCTTCAACATATAAAAAAATGTTAGGTGTTGTTCCTGGCGCATAAATCTTCGAAAACTTTGAGCTGAAAAGCTAAGTCACTCAGGCCCTCACTCTAGTCACTCTTATTTTTTAATTAAATTTTTAAAGCATAGTTTTTTTTTTTAAGTTTGTCATTAAATACAAAAAAATGTTTGTTGAGGAAGCAGATTTTGCAGATTTTGAGATTTTGGAAGATTTTGAAATCATAAGAAAGAAAAAAGTCAATCAAATTCGTGCGAATCCATTTGCAGAATTTGATGAAAATCAGTTTTATTCAAGATATCGCTTGGATAAGACCACAGTTCGATTTTTAATTGAAAAGCAGAATATTTAAGAACCGATTACAAATCGTGGTCTTCCGGTTTCTCCAGAACTACAAGTTTTGGTGACCTTGCATTTTTTTGGAAGAAATGTTCACCAAGTAGATGTTGGTATGTACATACTTTTTAACAAACCAAAAATTTTCATAAATACCTTTAACGGTCCGCTTAAAATTCAATAGGATCCATGCATGGACTAGCGCAATCAGCAGTTGCAAAGATCATTAAAAACATTTCAAAAAAGATTGCTGGTTTACTGCCGTAGGTATTTCATAAAACTTCCTGCAACGCCAGAGGAGCTTTAAAAAACCAAAGCGACTTTTATAAAATCGCTAGATTCCCAAAGGTGATAGGAGCTATTGATTGCACACATGTGCAAATCAAACACCCATAATGGTGGGGCATTACATCAACAGAAAAGGTATTTATTATCATATCCAACGGGGGGTATCAAAATGGTTGTCACATCACAGCTGGAAATTATCTATTCAAATCAGAAAATTCAAAGAATTGTAGTTTTTGTCTTCGTTTAAATTCTGACAAATTTAAATTTAAATTTCCTGTTGACCTGTCACATTTAGGTGAGCTCACACAATGTTTTGTTTAAAGTCCAATCTAGTTAGAAGACTCGTTTAAAGTGTTTAAAAATATGAAAATTTTAGAGTGCTTTAAGTACTTTATTGCTTAAACGAGGGCTGACTTAAAATTTGCGCCAGTATCTTTACTTTATCGCAGTTCACAATAAATTTAATTGCTTCACTTTCGACTACCTATTTAGGTATCTCAAATCACTTCCAGAAACCACTGGGTTTTTGTAGAAACTGAATGTTTTCGATACTTGACGAAAAGTTCTCCTCTCAACCACAAGATGCTGCCCCTATTCTATTATGTTATACAGATGTGCTTACTACCTCAAATAAAAGTATTGCTACATGCTTATTCTACTAAAACGCGATAAAAAAAAATTAAAAGTGTATACACATTACAATATTATAATCTCACCCCACACATGCCTGATTCCGGAAGATTTTTGCTCCTTTCCAGAGAAAAGTACAAATGTTTTTCGTTTTTCCTATTTGTTTGGAATGTCTTTCTGTGCAAGCACAATCTTTTACAAAATAAATAATAGTTTTGAAACTTGAAAGACAAAAAATCAAATGTTTATTATCAATCTGTATACAAAAAAAGAACTTCCGACAAAGTTCTGTTTTTTTTTTATCTTTCTTTGCATCCAGTATAACTTTTCCGCCCTACACAAAATCTCACTTTTTTGGCACGACACAGCAACGGCATTTAATAGCAATCTTCTTACAAGAAAATAATTAGGTCCTTTCTCTTTAGCGACAATGTGAATAATTTGAATTGTTAAGTTTTATGCATCCCTCCGGTCTTATGAAGCTCGTAAAAGAAAAACTTTACAAGCCAAACACAAAAATTACAAAAAAAAAGAATAAACTCCCTGTTTGGCAACACATTCCGTACTCTCTGGAAAAGGTTTTTTTTTTAATTTTTTTTTGGGAAGCGATTATAGTAAAACTTAAGTAAGCCTTAAGTTTTTCTTGCTTTGACACAAAATGTCTACAAGATAGTTTTATCTTTCAGCTTAGGCGCAAAGACAAAGGAATTTTAATGTATTCATCAGAGACGTATTATGAGGTCTGTTGGCTTTGCAAGGCATTTGATGTCGTTGTCAAATTTAATGTGAAGGTATGATAGGAGATACTATTACAAATATGAGAATAACTTTTTAACTTTACGTTTGAAACATATTGTCCATGTACTCGTAAATGACACTGCAGGAGGTGTTTATGTTTTGCAAGTTTAGTTTATATTGAAGTTGAAAACGCTTAAGGTGAATTAGGGATTAACAGTTGGAAAGATTTTCTTGAAGCACTTGTCCTCTTATTAAAGAAATCAGCTTGACTTGAGTATTTTTTAAGCAAGTTGCCTTAAATTATCACTTAATGCAATATTAGTTGTTAGTAGACAATTTAAAACTAACGAACACTTACACAAAAAATGACAAATTTATACAAATACAAACAAATAAAAAATAATACATGAATAGACAACAAATCAAAACATTAAAGAGCGTGCCCCACTGGTTTTTAGCCAAGCCTTTAATTATTTCTTATTGATGTGAAAATCATTAAGATCCGTATTATGATTCAAAAGTCTACTCATCCTTGTCAAGGGCTCATGCGTTCCGTAATTGGTCCTATGTCTTGGGACTTTAATTAGATCGATGTTGCGAAGGTGGATAACCTCCTACAATTTCACGCCGATTCCGAACGCCAAGTTGAGAAGCACTTTTTCATGACAGATGATACTCTTGGAAGTTTTGTCAATTCTTCGCAAGAGGCAGTGCCCGTGAAAGATGCAATAAAAACTATGGGCACGAGTAGGACTCGAACCCACGACGTTCTGCTTAGCAGCCAACGCACCTAACCACTGAGCTACGGACACTTCAGCTCTTAACAACACAATACCGCGTCGAATGAGACGAATTTTATGAGCTGAAAAAATGTAACGCACGTCCGCACATACGCACATACGAACACACATACACAAACAGACATCATCATAACAACCCAGCAAACATTTCCCTTCGAAAATGAATCATTAATAATTCTTAAAAGTGAAGAAAACATCCGAATATGAATTCATTTATGATTCGATTTGGATCAGAAACATTGGGTAACGTGACACGGATATGAATCTTTTTTACGAGTCATTTATGATTGGAAATTCCTTAATTAAAACGAATGTAAATAAGGTCCTTATATATTCAGTTAAGTGGACAGTAAATGAACCTTTTCTGAATTATATAAACGATTCCAAATATTTCAATGTTTTTCGTTTGATTCTTACACTGTTTAGGTTTACACTACTATAGTTTTTTTTTTTTTTTTTTGTTAAATGAAACATGCCACAATTTTATATTCACTGACGTCCACACTTAACAAAATCCTTACTGAAGTGAAGAATTTTAAAATTCGTTAAACATTGTTTCGATCTCTTGTCGCGACACGGTCCCTTGCCCCTTCGCAAAAAGAAATGAGGAAAAAGAGATCATTCGCAAGTTTTTTTTCTTTATTTTTATATACAAATCCTTGAGTATCTTTTTGTGCCTGTGCACATTCGTATTTAACTCACATACATGAATCAAAATCGAAAGTCAATATGCTCGTTTTGTTTTGCAAGTAAAATTTTGTAGTTTTTTTGTCAATCTTCAAAATAAACTCAGAAAAATGAACGTTTTTCGAATACATATTCTTCAGATTTACTGAAGGAAATCTGAACCTTCATAAAAATGTTTGCTGGGAACACTTGATTTGGGTTCTAGTAACCTCAAACATGGAGATATGCAAATATTGAAGATTCACAAAATCGGACCTATTACAATAACTTCCTCTGGGAAGTTAATTAATAGAAGAGGTCCTAAATGACTACCCTGTGGAACACCAGATTTAGCAGTAAAAGTCTTCGAAAACATGTCTCTGAATTTAACTTTATAAGTTCTATCCTCAATCCTAATAAATGTTATTTCAACTTGTGATAACTGAGTGAGGAAATTGATCAAAAGCTTTTCTAAAATCGGTGTATATATATCTACACAATCAGTTTCCAGTCCATGTTCTAAACTGTTCAAACAATTATGCGTTAAGGCAAGAAGGTTTGTGACAGTTGACCTCCTTTGCATAAAGCCATGTTGCTCACTGCATAAATGTTGTTTTTACAGTAAAAGGATAAACTGTCACACACTATTTGTTCAAACAGTTAAGGGATACAAGAAAGCTTAGAAATAGGCCTATGATTGACAATATGCGACTTATCTCCCTTTTTAAAAAAAAAGGTGTGATGTAAGCAATCTTCCAGGCACAAGGAAATCTTCCAAGTCGCAAAGATAGTTGGAATATATTACTAAGAGATTTAGCTAAAACTGTATTGCATTTTTTCAATAATATGGGAGCAATACCGTCAGGACCATAAGAATATTCTTTTTTCAGAAAGGGGCAAAAATCTTAGGGACATAATTAAACCTGACTTGTTTGCTATTTTTCAAATAATTAAAAAATTATCATCTACATCAACGGAAGTACCTATGAAAGATTGACTGAAATTATTGGCAAATGCATCGCAGATCTCGAAAGTAGAGCTTAGAATTACATTGTAAGTGAGATTATCTTCGAAAAGAGATATGTAAACCAATTAGTTCTCTAAAGACAGTACGACATAGATCTAATATAATTTTTCCACGCCCTACACGACACGAGTTTTTTTTTAACCCTTTTGTCTACCAAGGATGGTAGGTACAGTTTCTTTTATACTTCTCATGAGTACAGAATAGAAACTCGAGACAGTTTCATCAATGTTATTGGAAAATGGTAAGTTTTCAATACCATAATTTAAAAACAATGTTCTAAAATTAAATTTGAAATTCAATATCCCAAAAACGGGCAAATGTTTTTTAAAGACATTCAAATGCGCAAAGTATTTTTTTTAATTAAATAAAAATCAAATAAATAAAATACCGTTGTTATAATTTTCAAAAAGTATTCAATAAATGGAAAATTATTTTAAAAAAATTAAGTAAAATTAAGTGGTATGTAAGTATGTGAGAGAAAAGGCAAATTTATAACGTTGTGAATGTTGATAGATTGTGTCATTAGAATAATTTTATCAATACCAAAACACTGGAGGTTTTCCACGCATAATTATTGTCCGTCTGAAAAACATGGTGTGCTCAAATCTTCAGTCAATAGTCATTGCAAATGCCAGTCTGATGGGGAACTGAATTTCAAATTGAGCTGGCACATCTGTGTACAAAAACCGTTTTGCGTACAAGGCATTGCCACAATTGAATTGGTTGCTCGAAATCGTGGGGCTTAAGATGTTCTTTGTCAATCAATACTATGTTAAAATAAAAATAAAGTGGCGCGAGAGCTCTTGAAGAGCCAAGGCCTAAGTGGCTTACTCTCATCAACAATTCTCTAGGTGCGTGTGAAGAATTGAGGGGACCTACAATTTAACGCCGATTCCGAACGGCAAAGTTGAAAAGCACTTTTTCATGACAGATGATACTCTTGGAAGTTTTGTCAGTTCTTCGCAAGAGGCAGTGTCCGTGAAAGATGAAATAAAAACTTTGCGCCCGAGTAGGATTCGAACCCACGACGTTCTGCTTAGCAGTCAACACACCTTACCTCTAAGCTACGGACACTACACTATGTTAAAAACACAAATTAAATTGCATTGGATTAAGAATATTTGTGCAAACTATTGAGTCAAAATTAAGCGATCAACAAAAGTATGACACTATTATGAAAGGTCTGATCAATCAGAATATAGGTAAATGCTTTTCCAATAAGAGGTATTATTTTGATATTAAAAGAAAACTGGTATTTTTTGAGATAAATGACCGGATGTTTATTTAATTATAAAGCAAGTAAGTATGCTAATAATGGAACACAACATCAGCCAAATAGCCGCCACGACTACGCTTACAGGACAATATCCTATTCATGAAATTTTCCATAACCAAATCGCAATGTTGCTGCCCTATGTCCTCGATAGCCTCAAAAATTCCATCTTTGAGGTCTTGAATCGACGGTGGGCTGTTGGCGTAGAACTTATCTTACACGTGGCCCCAAAGGAAGAAGTCGCAAGGTGTTAAATCACAAGATCTCGGTGGCCAATTGTGATCACCTCGTCGAGGGATAACATTTTCGTTTACTATTCAAGGACTCAATCAGCAAAGACACGACGTTGTTGATGATCAGCCGGGTTGAGTTCTTGTTGTAACTGAACTTTATAAGCCTTAAGACCCAAGTTTTTATGCAAATTACGGTGTAATGACGTTTGTCATTGTTCCAAAGAACGACGAGGAATGGACAAACCTGGGTTTTTTTTTCAACACTTTGGGCTACAACAGCAATATTCTCAGTTGTTTTTCAGCGACGTGCGCGGATTTATTCTTCTTATCACTAACTTGATGGCTGATGTTGTGTTCCATTATAAACGACCTTCCTCTTTATAATGAAATAAACATCCGATCATTTATCCTAAAAAAATGCCATCTTTCTTTGAATATCAAAATAACACCTCTTATTGGAAAATATACTACAGTAGAGGTTGCAAAAATTGGTCCTATTGATCATTTAAACGTCCTTAAATGAATATTTTTTTGGTAGTGCTATTATTTTTACCGGCTCTGTAAGAAAAATAATAGAGGCACATAAAGGAACAGAACAGGACATTACGATTAACAAATTTTTTTTGTGGATGAAACAACGTTTGTCAGTTTGACTAATATTTTCTTATATTTCACATCGGGGAGTCAATACTTTCGTACCATTTGAATTGCATTATGTTTGAATACTTCAAGTTGCGTTATCTTTTCAATTATTAGTTTTCCTAATCTTATTTGTTTATCTCTACTAAACAAACTTAAGTCTGCATGGCAAAACAAATATGAAGACAATGCAGTAGGCTAATATTGAAGAAAAAACACTAAACACAATATTTGGCTAAAAACTTGATCGCCCTCATTTATCAATTCTGTTGAATAACACACAAATTGCATACATAATAACGCAATCCCTAGATCAAGTGTTAAAAACTGTTTCAATACTGGTTTTTAAGCACGCCACTGGCTTGTTGTAAATATTATTAATAAAGTTGAATCGAGTTTGAACGTTATCTATTAATATAAAGTCCACTCAATAAGTTGAGCATAGCATAATATCATTAGTTTAGTTTTGCTATTCCATTTAGTTGATTCGGTTGATTAACGTTCATGTACTCTTAAAATATTTATAATTACAAGCCATTTACAAAAGTATGGAAGTAAAATACAAAGTGACTGCTTTCATTCTCCTCTGGGGTTGTCTTAGTTCCCTTGGATATGGAGCAAACATATTAGGCTTAATGCCGGTTGTTTCTCCAAGCCATCATATTTGGTGAATTTTCTTCATTTTCATATTTCATTTTTTTTTAATTTTACTAACACTTCTTTCTTCCGTCACATAATCAGGAATAGCGTATTGATGCACAGACTTGGCGAACTTGGACACAACGTCACAATCCTATCTGTCGACATACCTAAGCCCAATGAAAAAATTCCACCCAACGTCCATTATATTCATTTAGAAAAGGGATACTCAATCTATCAAGAGAATGATACCAAATTAGACATTGAAGAGTTTATTACAGCCGGACCTTTCAAAGGGATTCGGTTGTTCAACGATGCTGTGATTGTTATGGCAGAAGCGATATTCGAGTCTAATGGCATCAAAACACTTCTTAACTATCCAGATAACTTTAAGTTCGACTTAGTCATTCTCGACTATACAAGTGGCCCGTTTATGCTTGGATTCCTACATAAGTTTAACTACCCACCATTGATCGGCATGAGTGCCTTCCACAACCCACCCATAACTGCGGACTTTATGTCAAGCCACCATTTTCCAGCTTATATACCGTTTCATGGAACAATGTATTTAACAGAAATGAATTTCTGGGAACGTCTGCATAATACTCTTCTGTTCATATATGACACCGGGTTTGTTTTTAGTAGTTTCCTTATAAGATTTAAAAACTAAAAAAAAAGAGTTTGTTTAGACTTCGCCGCTTAACTCTATCAGCAAGACTCGATGCCTTGGCGCGAAAATATTTCTCCAATGACATTCCAGATCTTGATGAACTTGGTCGGCGAATGACAATAGCGCTAGTGAACTCACATCCCGCAACCAACTATGTGGAACCTCTTCCTCCAAGTGTCATTGAAGTAGGTGGAATGCAGATTATCGAACCGAAACCCTTGCCAAAGGATTTAGAAGACTTTATTAATAAATCTAAGAACGGAGCAATTTTCTTCTCATTTGGCACAAATATGAAGCCTCAAGATTTTACGGATGAACAAGTTCGGACGATTGTTAACGCAATGGCACAACTTCCTGAGTACAATTTTATGTGGAAATTCGATATGAAGTATTTGAAGGAGAAAATTCCCAAAAACGTTCTTGTAAGGACATTTTATCCACAAAGAGATATTCTTGGTGAGATTCCTTCTGGACATGTGGTGTGATTTGGTGTTTGAGAATTTGTGTTTTTGTAGCCCATCCAAAAATCAAGGCATTCGTGACTCACTGCGGAGGATTAAGTTCACATGAAGCAACTTGGCGAGGAGTTCCCATGGTCGGTGTTCCTCTGTTTGTTGACCAACATGAGGTAAGGTTATTTTTTCAAACAGAATTGGCAATTTTTTTCCATAATTCATATTTAATTCCAAGAACATACAAAAATCCATCCAAGCAGGAATAGCTGTGAAACTTGAGTTCTCCACCATGACAACCAGGGATCTTGTTGATACTATTAAGAAAGTGGCTGAAGATCCGGTGATGCGTGAAAATGCTAAGACCAAGTCAAAGCAATACCAGGACAGACCAATGAAGCCACTTGATACAGCTGTTTGGTGGGTTGAATATATTCTGCGAAACCCAAATCCAAGTCATCTGCGATCTCCCGCGCATAAGCTTAACTTTTTCCAGGCGAACTCATTGGATTGCTTAGGGTTTATTTTATTGGTAATTGTTGTGTCATTCTATGCAATAGTGAAGGTTGTAGCAATCGCGTGGAGACTATTAACCTCAACCAAGACGAATAAATTAAAGAAACATTGAAATTAATGACAAATAAATTATGTATCAGGAGTTATATACTCCAACCAAAACTTTGTGTTTCTGTGAATATAAGAGAGATGAAATATTTTGAATGTTTCGCAACAGTGATGAAATCAAAAGAAACAAAAAACCATTCCAGTATTTCATCAAATTTAGTTGAAGAAGCTATTTCGACAATCTATATTATGAATAGAGGTGCTTCCACCAATGGCTTTTTCCGTCAATTCCTTTATTTGCCTGGAGTTATAGCTATTTCACGGGTGCCAAGCCGATCATCAGACTCCTTTATTTGTGGTACTGTCTAGTTGTTTTTCATTTTAATCGAAAAACTTTTTTAGTTCACATTAGGAATTTGAACCTAAGACCAGCTAGACCTCTAAGGTATTATCGTTGTGCACTAGCCCCTAGTGGTATCGCTGCGATACATGGGTGGGAAATCCTCCGAGGGTCTCTAACATCTAGACCCTCCCCTTCGACAACACGCCCTTCCCCTCTTCAAAGCTTCGGGTCCCAGGAATTTTTCCGAACCCCTTTGTTGATTTTCGGCATGAAAAGGTAACAACGTCCAGTGCTGCGGCTGCAAGAACCCCCCCCCCCCCTCCGTCGAGCAAGCCTAAGGCCATGCAAGCATGCCGCGTAGCTGTAGCCTGGACACCCTCTTCTTCCTGCTGCCTCGTTCGGCCTTAGTTGCCTGTAGAGCTAAGGTCGTAAGGGTGGTATAGGTTGGAGAGGGGAACATCTGGTTCCGTTACAGTTGTTCAAATACATAAATGGAATTGACAGACGCAGCGTAACTGCAGTGTTAAATAACACAAGAACAAATTATAAGAAAGATGTTCAGTTTAATATCAAACACTTATTTTGTATAAGTTTAGCTCAACTCCTGGTTTAAGGCCCTAAATAAAGACATTACATTTATTGTCAAAATGGCTCGGTAACAGTTTCAATCGATTTAAACTATATATCTTCGTCGGGCAATGATTCAATGGTATTTCTTGCAGCTTAGATAGATCGTAGAAATTATTTATATGATAAGACAACGTTTATCGGGTCAATTAATAGGGTAACAAGCAGCCTGTATCCTTCTCCTGCTTCTGAACTACTTCCATGTCAATTTTGAACAAAACCTGTTCAGCGCGTTAGTGCAAATTATTAATTTGATAATACAACATTTGAGGTGTAACCTTGAAGGATAAAAATTATAATATTTCCATCCCCTAGTTCCAAGCTACCAGCCCATTTAACTGATCTAAATCGGTTCAGCTGTTCTTAGATAGCACATTTGTGGCAAAGCAACTTTTACCGGGTCAGCTAGTAGGATAAAAAGCATCTTACAGAAGTTTCCGGATTCTAAGCTACCTCTCCACCAATTTTGATCCAAATCGGTACAGCTGCTTTCAGAAATTATTTGTATGACAAAACAACGTTGATTTGTGATTCTAAACCATATAGAGCACCATTCGTATGCATAAGAAAAAGAAAGAAAATGTGTACATATAGAGTGTAGAGTTTCGCCTAAAATCCAACATTGAATTTTTCTTGAACTTCATATTTTCAAAAAAACTCGTCTGCATAAATCACTCTGCAATGATTTGAAATATCTCAAACTACTTAAAATTGTAATTAAATGTAAATTTGATTGATCCGAAAATTAAACCATTTTTCCATGAACTCCTATTTCTGTTAATTAGAAAAGCGTTCAAACAGCCCTTACAATAAAAAGTAAATCTGGCTTCAGTATTTTCGTTCAAATAATCGCTGTAATATAGAACTTGACAGCTCACTTCTTCAAACAATTCAGGTTCATATGATACATTATTTTGAGAGACCACACTTTTGCCGTTTTTTTTTTGCCGTTTCTTCTTCTACCTCCAACGGAACGGGTGATGGTGAATGTGTCATTCTTCGGACGATTCTGTTTTCAAAACAGAAGAGGTCTGCTCTTCTCAGAAGCATTCCGTGTGTCAAAGTCAGTCCAATGGAATGGTCTCAGAAGACTTCTGGACTCTTCCGAATGCTTCCGGACAACCAATGGATACGACATTAGCCTGATGCTTTGTAAATATATTTGACATAACATTCAATTCGGCACATAGTTACAAGCAGAGATATTTTTTTACAATAAACTACAGAAATAAATCAGATCAAAATTATACAATAGAAAGCTAAGTACGCCTTTGGAACATTAATTTAAATATTCTCCTCTCAATTCAATACCTTCCTAGAAGTGACGTGAATTTTAACAATGACAGTGCATTATTTATTATCAAAGCTGATTAGACAAGTTTATGAGACAGAATAGTACGTTTACTCACTTTATTGCTGGGTCAGAAGTCAATGAGCTGATAAACATTCACTACTAATGTTGATGATTTGTGAAATGTTTGCAACTGGTTTGTTTATTTACTTCAATTGTTGTTAATTTAATAAAACTATGACCTTTGTTTTCAAAATAATTTTTTTTTAATTTCCTCTCTCTTTTAAATAAACGCCACGAAACATAACTTTAAGACCGTGTGCGAATTGGGTGGATGAATTTTTTACCACTACTGTAATATTTTAACCTGCTCCGCAGCTAGTCTAACACAAATTTTATTCAAAGCGAAATGTCAAAATTTAACCAAACGTCAAGTTTTAACCACTTTTTAAGCCAACTCACACACGGCCTAACTTACTTACTTACTTATGGTGGCGCTACGGTGCAGGTCGGACAGGGCCTCACCCAACAAACTTCTCCAACCAGCTCGGTCCCTAGCTAGCTTTCTCCAGTTTCGCACGCCAAGTTGGTTCAGGTCATCTACCACCTGTGTGCTCCACCTGAGTCGCGGTCTTCCTCTTCTGCGACGTCCTTGCGGGTTGGATTCGAAGACTATGAGCCGGAGCATTATTTTCCATTTGCTCAACATGACCCGACCATCTAAGTCGTTGGACCTTAACTTTTCTGGCTAGGTCAGTGTCGCTGTGGAGCTCGTACAGTTCTTGGTGGAATCTTAGTCTCCATTCTCCATTAACGTAGACATGCCCAACAATCATTCGAAGAATTTTTCTCTCAAAGCAGCCCAAAGCGTTTTCATCAGATGTTGTCTGGTTGTCATGGTCCATGTGTCTGTATCATACATGAGGACCGGGATGATGAGGGTTTTGTAGAGTGTCACTTTAGAAGCTCGGGAGAGAACTTTACTACTCAATTGCCTCCTTCTAAGTCCAAAGAAGCTAAGAAGCAGTCCTTGTTGGCCTTCTGCAGCCAAATTGAATGTTTCTGTATTGCTGAAAGAGTTTGGCTCGTCTAACATCCAATTTAATTATTCAAGGAACATTCTAACATCACCAAGCGCAGCCCTTTCTGACAACTAGTTTCCTTGAGTGAGTAGAACGCATTGCATGCTAGGGCAAGGGTTGCTTAATAATTGCGGTTGAGTTCCTTTGTCAACAGAATTCATCTCCGGGGTTTCGCAGTAGTATCTCTACACTCTGGTTTTACTTATTCCAAATTCCAATAATCCAATATTCCAAGGATCCAAGCTTAAAGCAATCCGTTTTCTATTATCCACCAGTAACATACGATTTGACACCAGTCGGAATCCACTGAACTGAGCACGTCTTTAAAAGCCAACGTTATTCAAGTTTACCGCCTGAAAAGAGGGAAAAAAGTGGTTAAAATAATAGAAACGCATGTTATGAACCTTCTCGATGCCTGTTCCACTCTTATTATTATTTTTCTGTTTAACTAACCCACAGAATAAGAGTTGATTCATAAGTTAAAATTTCTCAATAATAAAAATAACTTGTTTCCGGAATAGTAGAGTGACGTTTATCGTTTCAGAGAAAAAGGAAGCGCCATCTTGAGATCTAGAAGAAAACAGTTTTTCACCATAGAAACTTAGCATGTAAACAAAATTGCTTTCAGATAGGTCTCAAGATGGCGCCACACTATATTCACTACGAAAGGTTTTGATATTTGGAAATACTAGCCAAGACACACCACGAAAAACTCAATTGTCAACTTGTCGAAACTTTATCCTTAGCAACTTTGAATTCAATTACTAATTTATTTTTTCTCAGTATTCGTTTGTTGTTGTCTTCCGTGTAAAAATTTACTGAGCTGAATATAAAATTCCCAATAAAACACGGCTATTAATAGTTCCCTTATCCCTCCGTGGCGGAATGGCTTACGGTAACTACCACTATGAAGCTTATAGGTATGCGATCGCGAAACTTGTTTTCGCAGAAGGGCCTCCCATGGTTGACAGGTCGAAGCTGAGTAGGCTGTTACTACTAATTACCCCACAACGAAGGAGTGTTCCCACTAAGGCACACCCATCCAGAGACGGCAGCGAATGAATTTTTTACTTGGAATCAACGGTGGCGTCCCCAGTTCCAGTTAGGCCGAACTACTTGGTGAACACCTTTACTTTAGTGAACACCTTTACTTCGACTTATTTAAAGCCCAGGCCGTAAAAGGAGCGGTTTTCCGGCTCTTGCACTTTGAGTCACATCAAGTGCCTGGTACTCCAGGTTGAAGGTTGTGCGTCGGGGGTGACTTCCTGACCACGTAGAAAAGAATCTACTTGCGAAGCATCCACAGGCCTCGGAAACTGATGGATACACTGATGACGACCCAAGCAAATGTATTCCCGAGAGACGCAGGAGGAGAGGAAGTCCGCGACTCAGGTGGCGCACTCAAGTGGAAGAGGACCTCAATCAACTTGGAGTGCAAAACTGGAGACAGCTAGCTAAGGACCGAGCGGGCTGGCCTGACTATGTGTGTTTACTTAATTGGCTGTGTATGCATTTCTATTTTTTTTCCCTTCTCACTCAATCAACACAAAAATGCATAGTCGCTCTCAACTGAACAAAAAGAAATCGCAGCTGAATAATTTATTTCGACAAACGATAAAAGTTCAAAGCACTCTTTTGAGGAGAGAAAAGAGTTATATAAGAAAACCAAAAACAAAAAAGAAAAAAAAATATTCTCAAAAGGACGAAGTGTTAATTAAACAAAAAATACTTGTAAGAAGTTGAAAAACCCTACCGCTATGTAACTGCAATTTATTGCAAAAATGTAATCAAGGGTTGGGTCTTCTACAAACTTTCTAAAAACAAAACGAAGAAAAATTAACAAAAATAAAAAGAGTCTTGCTAATGGACACATTCTTACGACTTTGGAACTGTGCCAAGTTTTTGTTCTTTATTCTTACATTCTCCTCCGTCTGGAGTTTTTCTATGAATGGTTTTCTCTTGAAATACAAACTACTAATACAGACAAAAACGGCAAAAAACAAACAAACTTGTAGGTGCTCATGTAATATGAGTTGCTTTCAATGCTAACTATAAAAAAAAACTCTCTCTTAACAGGAGTTTCTTTGCCGCAATCACCATCAACGCTTTTGCTACGGCCACATTCCCTCCTTAGAACCAGATCCTGGTAATCAGAATTCCTCGAGTTAACCACTTAAATACGATCGCATTGCGTCAGGATTCAATCTCTCTTAACTTTTTGTTGGTTTTCTTTCCGTTGTTGCTCCTGTTGCCATATTATATTGCTGCTTTGTATAATAGTGGGTTACGTTCTCGTGTGAAGTTGATATTTATACGCTATATGCTCTGCTCACCCAGTTTCAAACAAGTAAACAAACAGAACAAAACAAAAATGAAGGTATAGTTCAGCTGTGCCTGCTGGCAGGAGTGGGCTGGGCATGGCCGTGGTGGCGAATCCGACATTCATGCATTTGTGGAACATCAACTTGCCATGCATGCATCCTATTAGCTGTAGGTACTCGTTTCAAATATACTTATGCCCTCAAAAACAAGTCTGCATCAACCATATAAAATGAGTGCTCATTCCTGTGTTCCTGGAATCACAACTCTGTCGGCTACCATCGAGCCTTCACCACGCATATCTTGTCATTGTAAATGCTTACAATACAGGACGCAAGTATGTATAGAGTGCTCGGTAAATATGGATAGAGAATAAATTCGAAGAGCTAGAGGTCGGGCACCTGTGTGGCTCAGATGTCTCTCTGTACATGGAGTGATTTTCTTTGCTTCACGAAAACTCGAGAATGGATATAATGTAACCATAGTGCCAACAGAGTTATTCGACGAGTGGCTTTGTATTTGTAGACTTGAAAGATGGCTTCTCTCAAATGGTGATTAAATTCAAGAAGGACCCTTGTGACCTCAAGTGAGTCTTGCATATTGCTCGAATAGAATGGAAACGCAAGTGATCTATAGTCTCATCCAGGAGGAGTATTTCTCTTTTTAATTTTATGCACCGAACGATTGGCAAAGTTAATGAGTTTTTGTGCCGAGAGGGTGCTTCAGAGCTGAGAATATGATTAGAGTGGGATTCACAATGAAGTGAGATAATTTTTTAATGACGAATGAATGGAAATTGTGTGTTTATGAATTCAAGTGTTATGAGGAGCAATGAGTAGAAGTCTTTGAATTTAATTAGATCTTCATTTGGTTCTTGTTTATCGCCTCAACAAGTTCAAATGTCAGCAAGATTTAACTTCGAATACCTGAAGATGGTTTAATCTAAAGCGAAAATCATTTTGGTAGTGTCCGTAGCTCAGTGGTTAGGCGCGTTGGCTGCTAAGCAGAACGTCGTGAGTTCGAGTCCTACTCGTGCCCATAGTTTTTATTTCATCTTTCACGGGCACTGCCTCTTGCGAAGAGCTGACAAAACTTCCAAGAGTGTCATCTGTCATGAAAAAGTGCTTCTCAACTTTGCCGTTCGGAATCGGCGTGAAATTGTAGTTCCTCTCAATTCTTCACACGCACCTAGAGAATTGTTGATGGGAGTAAGGCACTTAGGCCGTGGCTCTTCAAGAGCTGTCGTGACACTCTATTTTTTATTTTTAACTTTGTATTTTATTTACAAAAAAAAAAGCATCGGCATGACTTCTCCCTAGCATTAACAATCTGGAACATACTTACTTACTTACTTAAGGTGGCGCTACAGTCCGTTGTGGACTTGGGCCTCAATCAACAGGCTCCGCCAGCTAGCTCGATCCTTGGCTAGTCGTCTCCAGTTTTGCACTCCGAGTTGAGACATCGCGGTGGAATTCATTCATTCATTCATACAAGGTCTAACAATTACGATCCCTCTTCAGTACGGCTACGAAAAAAAAAACATTTATTTTATGTTTCAATTTTTATTTTTTATCTCACAGTGCTGTCGAGAACTTCTCGGTGCCGGATTCACGGAATGAGGGTAGTTGTTAAGAGATCCACGCACACTTCTTAACTCTCCTTGATGTTAAAGTGCGGCTAAGGCTTGCCGTTTCAACTCTTCGTGA
>CAKKXW010000001.1:40791716-40804230 GCA_920937365.1 Sphaerophoria rueppellii
AAAAATATTTTTTAAAAATCCAAAAAAAAATTTTAAATTTTTTTGAAAACATAATATTATTTGAACAATATATACGTACTTTCAAAAAAAAACTTACGCTGATCGGACTTTCAGTTTTCGAGAAAATCTAATAACAAAAAAACGGTTCTATGGGAGGTACCGTTTTGGAGCAATACAAAATTTTTTTTTACATAAAATACATGAATGTTTAAAAAAATTAAACTCAAGAAAGTTTACAAAAAATCTATCGGGCCGTTTTGGAGAAAAAAAAATGTTTTGGTTTTTGACCAAAAAAAATCGTATGGTGGCTACCCTAAATTTTGATCTTAAAACAAAAATAAAAAAATTGGGATATGACTTTTTGCTCAAACCTCTAGTTTTCAAATTTGAAGTCAATCGGACCAGTAGTTAAGGCTGTAGATGCCTGTAAACTTTCCGACAGACAGACAGACGGAATCGCCGGACCCACTTTTTTCGACTTCTCTATCATCGTTATGTCATATCTCATCCTCATCTCAAATTTTTTTTTTGTACGAATTCAATACTTGCCATATATTCTATATGTCGCAAGTAAAAAACAGACTTTTTTTTCACTGAAAGAGTATGTTGACTTTACATAACTAACGCTTCAAGCCTAAGTTAAGGTTGGGTCTGGAATATCTACGAGATTAACTTTCATCAGCTTGTCCACGTAATTATTGGCTTGCACTGTATTGGAATACATTTTATAAATATTTCATAATCTAGTCTAGGCATTTCAGTAATTTTAATTCCCAATCTGTAAAAAAATTCTATCAGGCTGATATTTTTAAGGTATAAACATTTAGTACGGTGCTGTTATGAAGACATAAAAAATAGAGATTGATACCGTGCAGGCTAAAAGAGTAACAACGGTCAAAATGTCGCGAAATCCAATTTTTAGAGAAAATTAGCTGACCCGACAGACTTATTGCATACTGCCTCAATCGATATAAAAAAGACCTAGACTTTTGTAGCCCGCTACCAAACCACCCCCAACCTTCTCTCCGCTTGTCCACTACCTTCTACCCGCTACCCCGTTAAACCCAGTTACCCTGCTACCCGCTACCCAAAACTTACACACGCTACCCGCTTAAACGGTAATCGCTACCTACTACCCATTTCCGCTATCTACTACCCCGCTTCTAAGTCATGGCAAGAAAAATAAAAATCTTGCCAAAAATCATTTAATTAGAAGTACAGGAAGCGGTGTTAGCTATATGTAAAGTGTACGTGAGTGAATCAACAAAAATGTCTGATGATGTCCATTTTTAGGGTATGTGCTGTCAATTTTTGGGGTTTGTGCTGTCAAACTTTGACTGTGTTGTCAGTCGAGTTCAGGGGTGTATTATTTCTGATCGTGATGGTAGGGCGCTACAATTCGTTGAGTTCCCGTAGTGTGCACGGTTGTTGTGAATAGTTCTTCCATCGTGTTTCGAAACGTTTTTATTTGTTGGTTGTATAACAATAGGCATAATAAACGTGATGAATTACGGATGAAAAATGAAGAAAATGTACTGGAAAATAAAAAAAATTAAACATTAAAAACCGTGCAGTGCACCTTTAGTGTTAAAACACCATGCTTCCTAAAAACAGAATTGAGATTGAAAAAAAAAGTGGAAGCAAAATCGATGAAATCTTGATTTAATCAAATTTCGCTTGGCGCCCTGAGATTAACCATTCAACTGCAGACCAGCCCTGTTGTAATGCGTTTGTGTTTGTGAAACTCACACTGCTTATAGAAAAATGATTCAATTCTTGTTCATAAGACCCATTCCTGTACTTCTTATTCAATGCCAAAAAAAAATTAAAGTTTTCTCTATATATAAAAATGGATGTGAGTTTGTTTGTATGTCCCTTATAGACCCCGAAATGGCCCAACAGATATTTGAAATTTTCATGGTTGATACTGTTGTATTCAGTGATGATTTCTGTGAAAAAAAAAAAAATTGGAAAAACCTCATAGGAGAGTGGGAAATCTGGAAAAACCATACAAAGGTCGGAAATTAGATTTTTTGCTTGGAATTTTTTGGTTCAAAATGGGTTTTCGAATGGAAAAATAGAAAGTTCTTGATTTAAAACTCATTGTTGCATTGGTTTTCAAATAGAAAACTGAAAAATTTCAAAATGGGTTTTCGAATGGAACTCAGAAAACTCATTGGTTTTCAAAGGGAAATTTCCATGTAATATTAGGTGCAGTGGTTTTCAAATGGAAAAGTGGAAAATTTCAAAATGGGTTGTAGAAAGGAACTCGGAAAACTCACTGGTTTTCAAAGGGAAACTGGAAAATTTGTGATGGGCAACTGGTAAGCAAGAAAATGTAAAAAATAGAAATTGGAAAAATGGAAAAATTGAAATGCAAAAAAAAAAAATTTGTTGCGGGTAATTAGTAATGGGTTTCTGGCTTATGGTGTACCGGTAAGCGTGTAGAAGTAATTGGTAGCGGGTAATAGAGTAGTGTCGTAACGTGGTCGCGGATATGGATAGACGTACTGGGTAGCAAAAGGAGGTAGTGGGTTGGGTAGTGTGGTAGAGGGTTATCCTTATCGATTATCGATTATGAGGCACTACGAAGTCTGCGGGGCCAGCTAGTAATTAATAAATAAAAAATAAGGGTTGATCATAGAATGGTGAAAATTAAGAGTTTTATATGTATTCTAAAATATCATGTATCATAAAAAATAAAAACAAAAAAAAATTGTCCTTAAAAATAAAAAAAAATATTAACAAAAAATGTAAGGGTAGATCACCTTTAACATTTACTTACTTACTTAAGGTGGCGCTACAATCCGTTGTGGACTTGGGCCTCAATCAACAGGCTCCGCCAGCTAGCTCGATCCTTAGCTAGTCGTCTCCAGTTTTGCACTCCGAGTTGATTGAGGTCCTCTTCCACTTGAGTGCGCCACCTGAGTCGCGGTCTTCCTCTCCTCCTATGTCCCTCGGGAATAGTGTCGAAGGCTTTCCGGGCTGGAGCATTGGTGTCCATTCACTCTAAATGACCGAGCCATCTGAGTCTCTGGACCTTGACCCTTCTGGCTAGGTCCATGTCGTTGTACAACCCGTAAAATTCGCTGTTGTATCTTCTTCGCCATTCCCCTTCAATGCACACGGGGCCAAAGATAACCCGAAGAACTTTCCTCTCGAAACAGCCTAAAGGGCTAACTATAATGAGCGGAAGCAAACGGAAGCTAGTGTCAGAACCGAACGAAACGCGCCCTTCCGAACTGCCATGTGAACACATTACCCATATTGGACGGATGTGTACGGAAGTATCTTTCAAAATAAAATATTTGTTTTTATTTCCAATAATTTGTGAATTTCGGTTGCCATGCAACAAACAAGCAATTTCAAGATATTAATTTCTTAAAATCAACAACAAATCGAATTCCTCTTCAGGAAAATCAACAAAACCAGTCAGCTGTCAAATTTTCGTCGGTAAAAAGCGAAGGGGAGCGCAGTTTACGCCCGTAAGCAAAACTGAACGAAAATTGACGAAACGGAGCAATCCGCTATTGCGGGCACAATATAGGAATTCCTTGTATTCGCTCAGTTACGGACGGCTCCCTTCGCTCCATTCCGTTCATTATAGTTAGCCCTTAAGGCACTTTCATCCGCTTTTGTCAGGGTCCATGCTTCTGCACCATACAGCAGGACTGGGATGATGAGTGTGTTGTACAGTTTTACCTTAGTTGCTCCAGAGAGGGATTTTCCACTCAATTGCTTTCTAAGCCCAAAGAAACAGCGATTAGCAAGAGTTATTCTTCGTCTGATCTCGGCGCTGGTGTTATTGCCCGTGTTTATAGTGGAGCCTAGGTAGACCCTTAACATTTAGGGGGGTTAAAAATAGATGTTAGCTGATTCTCAGATCTAATCAATATGCTCACTTATTTCATGAGAATCGGTAAAGCCGTTTTGCAGGAGTACGGGAATGAACATTGTGACACTAGAATTTTATAGATAAGATTTCGCGACCTATTGCTCGGAGACCAATAGTGGCCAAGGACAAATTTATTGTGTTGAAATTATCCAGAAAAATGCCTCAGACATTATTCTGTAAAAAAAAACTTTCTCCAGAGAAAAGGAACTAGAACAGAATTTTTCTGCAGATAAAACCTAAAAGACTGGAGTACTAGCAAAATGAATAAAAACATCCCTTTTGCTTCTACTTTTACTTTGTGCTTTTTTCTAAACGATGTACCAATGAATTGAATACCCGACAAAAACCTGAACACGTTGATCATATATTTGACTTTTTTCGCCTAAGGCCTTGCCAAATGTCCAAAATATTTTTGTTAAAAACTTAAAGTGTAACATTTGATAGTCAAATCTCTTTACAGGATTCCGCCCATGTTCCTGGACTTACTAATATTGTTTAATATCGCTATAAAAAAAATCAAGTAAAGAAGGATTACGTGTGTTATTGGTGTCCGTAGGCAACGGTATTTGCATCAACAGAAGAATGAAAAGTATAACAATAACAACACGCTACTACCGATTAAAGGTCCTATTTAATTTGCTGACATAGGGAATGTTACTTAAATGAATATAGTGTTGGCGCCATCGAAAACGTAGAAAGATATTTTCCATTACCTTTTTATTTGATCTAATGCAACTCAGTGATTTCTTCTGTGGCTACAGCTGATTATAACCGCTTTTGTCAATTTCTATGATGGTATTTGCACCATGGAAGCCGATCATATCGATATTCTCGCAAGATGTTTAAGCTTCCTTCAACTTCACCCTTTGGAGTGGCTAATTTCTATTCCGTCCAAAAGCCAGAGTATAACTTCCACATTTGGGCAGATGCTTCTCAAATGCACATGAACCTATTGGAGAGAATTAAAAAGCGATAGGAGATAGAGAGATTTGTGAGAAATTTACATCGTTAGACAATAATCGACGGAAACATTTTATGTTCCTCTCTTTTATCGTCAAAAATCATGCCTGTTGCAAAAGAGAAGTTAATATCCATATAAACTATATATTATTACTAAATTCTGTAAACGTATTTAATGTAAAGTAAAACTAAAAAATTACGTATACGCCACAGTGAACCTGTGCAAAATTGACCAATTCTAAATGTCAAAATATTTAATTCTTGAAACAATTCAGAGTCAAGCTTAATTCCATCAAATTTTAATCTTGTCACCTTTATAGTTGAAGGGCCCTTCTAAAGTCACACTACGTTTGAAGAGCCATCAACTAACTTTTTTTCGTCATGGTGTGGGCATACCACTTAAACCTGCCAAATATTAATTTTCAAATTTCAATTCCAAAAACTTTTTGAAAAGCTTTTAACATTTCTAAAATACTTAATGGCACATTAAAATTCTTTTGTTCTCCATGGAATTACTGTTCCCCAACAAAAGGAAATAATAAGCTTCGTTCGAAACAAACAGAAAATAAAAAGAGATAAGAGTTAAACTAGTTGTGGTCAAAAGAGACTTCTATCCTTTCTGACCCTTAACATCTTAAAACTTTCTCCTAAAAAAGGAAATCCATCATTTCAAGTCCTGCTGCTTATCAACTTACAGAAATTTTTAATTCTGTTAAGCGTCCAACATCGCCACTACACTGCGCTTGGTGAAGAAAATTGTTCAGTGATGTGTCATTAAAAAGTTTTGGCCGCACAACTTCATGCTGTGTAACTATCATTGAAAGGATCTCTTTATGTTGTAGTTAGCTAACAATTGCGTCTAAGAACACTAATCGACGACAACGACAACGAGCACAACGACGGAACACAGCTTACTCTCTTAAGAAAAGGACTTCCTTTGTCCCTGCCCCTCAACTCTGAGGTCATTGTATGTTAGAAGGAAAGGAGCGAGTCCGAGGGTTTGGCGAGCTCATTGTGTTGGAACATCGTTACTTAATTGCAATACAATTAGTCTCCTTGTGTACTATACACGACATACGCCTGCAACCGTCTTGCATGCTTTGAGTTTTATTCACGTGTGTGTACTGGGCTTCCTTATAGACGTATCCCAAGGCAGTTTATCCAGCAAACCTAGTCGTCGTCGTCATCCTCCTCGTCGTCATCGTCTAAAAAGTCAGAATAGAATTGTTTCTTAACAATACACACACATTGTCCTGAGAACGTAATCCAAGAATGAGCTCGACTTACTTTGTGTCTTGCACTGAATTCAGTGAACATGGGGAGTACTTCAGAGTTTTTGTTGTATAATGTTCTTCAAGTTGCTTGTTGTAAAGTCTACTTCTGCCACCTTGACAGGGAATTTCACTAACACGCTTCAATGCTACACTTTCAATGGTGTGCTAAGTGGAGGAACTTGAATTTTAAGACCATAATAATTATGATAAGCAAATTATTCATGTCCAAAAGGAATTTCTCAAATTTTATATTTTATCCTGAAATTAATTATCGGCCATTGCATTCTTGTTCTGCATTGTTCTTTTTTTGTTTACTTTAACAATACAATTGAATGGAGTTAAACGAACGGACGTGTCCCCATTTTGATAATTTGGCAAAGGATAACTTTGAAGGGGGTTCACAGAATTAAAAAAAATCGAAATCTATGCTGGCCCACAAGTATCTACACTTAGAAAAATTAATCATCTGAAAAATGTTAACACGAACAACCCAACAAATCACGTTTGTTGGCACAAGTGGAAATAACACAGCAATTACTGTTATTGGGTCTGTAAGTGATTGATTACGAAACAGCTGGTCTGCACAAGTTGAAATGGGCAAAATTTCAATCGAATGTGTTGATGATTGGTATTACATAAATTGACACTGTAAAAATCTTCGTCCCAATGTTTTAATTTTATTTTTAAGTTTTAGAAGAGGTACAAAAGAAAATGCTCATTTTGTGAATTGGAGGAAAGGAGCCCTTTCGATTAAGTCACAAGAGAGAAAGCGAAGACAACTCTAAAGTATCAAACCCTAGAAGCAAGCAACATTCGTAGCTTCTGGGTACCACGGTTAACATACTCTATACTCACACGTCATACCACTCTGAACGTATCGAGGAAATGGTAAGCTAAAACATAAGACACAGATCATCAGCCCATCCTACGACATGGAAAAACTACCGGAACATATCAAGGGTGCCTAATGTTGTATACAAAATACTATACAACGTACTTTGTGATCTTTCAAAATAACTTTTAATCCAATTAATTGTTTCGCTGACGATAGTACCCTTAGCTTAACATATTCGTTTTCAGGCTCACATCCCTCCTCTTCGGATGTGGAACTGCAACGGCAAAATATGATAAGCTCATTAAACTCTGACTTAAACAGCGTTGTACAATGGGGAATTATAAACCGAGTAGAGTTTAATGCTTCGAAAACCCAATGCTGTCTTGTATCGTTGAAGCGAGATAGCTATACCCCCCTTGCCACTGTCCATGAGTGGCACTTGCATCAATGAGACCGAACATCTCGAGATTCTCCGTATGTGCATCACTGACCACCTCTTGTGGACCGAGCACATAAGCGATGTCGCAAAAAATGCCGCAAGATGTTTGGGTTTCTCAAGACCATGCAAGAAATGTTTCTCCCCGTCTGATCTGGCTATTATCTATAACACTTATATCCGTCCAAAGCTTGACTATAATTCCCATCTTTGGGCTTTGGTATACAAAGAATAGCCGTAAGAATGATCGGTGATAGAGACATCACTGATTCATTCACTCCTTTGGACCACCGTCGTAACATATCGTGTCTCTCTCTGTTTTATCGTTACCTCTACGGTAAGTGATTTAGAGAGTTGTATTCCTCCCCTTAAACAATTGAACCGTAATACCCGCGCTTCCAGGAATGCCCATCAGTTTACCCTCGAGCCCAACTTCGGACGTACTCTTATGTAAAGAGAATCGTTCTTTAGCCGTACTACACGAATGTGGAACTCCTTTTTCACACTCTGTCCTTCCCAGTCGTTGCAATGTTGATGAATTCAAAACCAATGTACACCAACACTTACTTTTAAACCCCTTTCTTAATTATTAATGCGCTCACTGTGTCTCTGGCAAAATAAGGGTATAGAAAGAACCTTAAGTGTGTGCAAATTATAAAAAAAAAAACAAAAATCAATGTTTCTGAAAATGTATCAATTGAAATGAAACACCAATATGACTTAATAAGCTTTGAGCCGGCTTCTTCACTATTAATTTTGCCTCTCAACTTCTGCCTTTTTCAAAAGCAGAGAAAATCTGGAGTTGATTAACTTGAGAGTTGGGAATCGAAAGTTAAGACTGTCAAATGTGAATAAAGAAAACCAAAATCACTAGTTGAGAATAAAAAACCTCAAGTTGAGTGCAACTTGTAGTGAATAAAATGACTCTTTAGCGGATTGATACAATTCCGGTTTAAGAATCGATTGACAGGTCTTCCAATCATCAATCGCTGACAACAGTAACCTGACTCCAGTTTGGACTTCCCAGATCATTAAGGTCACTTTAAACACGTCATGTTCTCAATCAGAAGGTAATTGGCATTACTGATTAGATTATGGACCTATTTCTGTTGTCATTGATACTGCTTTCATTGCTTGTCATTGATACGGGCACTGCCTCTTGTGAAGAACTGACATAACTTCCAAGAGTATCATCTGTCATGTGCTTCTCAATTTTGGCGTTTGGAATCGACGTTAAATTGTAAATCAATTTTTCACACGCCTTCAGAGAACTGTTGATGAAAGTAAGCCACTTAGGCTCTTGGCTCTTAAAGAGCTGCCGCGCCACTCTATTTATTTATTTATTTTTAAATGTAAACGTAGGCGGCTACCACGCCCCCTAATTTGAAAATTTTAAATGTTCGATTTTTTCCTTTGTATGTACTACATGACCTATCGTTGTGCCAAATATCAAGTTTCTAGGGCAACTTGAAGTGCTTCATAATTTTGATGATCTGTCAGTGAGTGAGTGAATCAATGAGGGAGTCAGTTAGTCAGTTACGGTTTTCGTGATTTTTGGAACATTTTATCTTAGAAACTACTTATGCTAAATACCTGAAATTTACTGAGGTGCTTCTTCTTGACTAGCTTAACCAATAATGTGAAACTTGAAACTTTTGGCTTCTTTAGTATAGAAGTTAGAGGGGTGTGGATCATGCCCTGAGTTGTTTCATGTAAATAAGGGTGTAGTGCCAAAGTTGCAAGAGAACTCGACTGGGCACTACCGTGCCCCTTGATAAGACCTCTCTTAATGTCATCGGTTACTTTCTTGATATGAAAAAAAACAGTATCTATAACATCTTAACTGCCTCAGTTGATAAGGATATATGCATTCCAGAAACCAATCTTGGCCGCATGCAAGGAAAAGAATCCATGTTTTTGTTTGTTTTAGATTTGTCTACTAGTGGATTAGATTAGTCTTCTTAAATCAGCCTGCTATAAGTTGTGATGTGCTTTTTTGCTACCAGTCGAGGTTTTGATCGCCGATCTTGCCAAGGTTTTATTGAAGAAACACGGTGGTACGGTGTACGGTGCGGTGCGATTGAGGACGATACTCTGGCTGCTGTACAATGCCTCTAACGACACGGATGAGCAAAAGCAATGCCCCTGGTGCTGGTGGTACGGAATAGCAAAAATAATGCCCCTGGTGACACGACTCAGCAGATATGATGGCCTCGTTGGCCATTAATACAAATGGCCATAGCACTAACTATGGTACTGAAGCTTCTGGTGGCATTCAAAATGGTCCAAAAGGAGGCAAGATCTGATGATGATATGGTCAGACTATCTCAAGCTAACTATGACCAATATCTTGAGTGCGGGACTTACAATTTTAAGCTTAAGAAGCACTCTTCCGTAGCAAAATATACTCTTGTAATGTTGTTCAGTACTTTGCAACTGACAGTACCAATGAAAGATGAAACGAAAACAATAAAGCAAGAAGGATACGAATACACGACTTCTGGTCAACACACATAACCATTACGTCACGGGTACTAAATTGCTAGCCTGAGTTTGATTTTAATATCAACGTATAAAACTCTCTCCGATGGATGTCTTTTCTGATTAAATTTGAATTCCAAAATTCTGCCAACCACGATGACTTCTTCTGACCGTTGACCTTGAACGGGTCCTCCCACACATTCGTCTCTTTTCTAATCGACTTCCCCAGAGAATGGAAACTAAAATAATTTCCTTTTGCTAAAAGATCGTTAACATGGTTCATTGAATTGAAAATAATAAAAAAAAAATTCAATAAATTTCCACACACACTACGTAGAATTCTACAATTTGGCCATATTTCTCCGAGTGTATGTTCATGTATGAGTTCCTATAATGTAACCCAGATGGAAGTTGAGATTTCAGTGAAAATTTATATCCCTTGTACCACAAAACTTTCAACACCAAAAATCTTGTCCCTTTGGTCAATTTTCTGTAATGTGTCCCTTTTGTTAAAGGCTGATTCTGTTTTCTTATATTTAGCTCCATGGTGCCATTGAGCAGTAGCCAGTAGTAGCCGAATCAAGTCCGAATCAAGTCCTTCTCCACTGGACACTCCTTTCCCCTCCCTTGCCTGAATTTATGATAACCCATTTTAAGGACACTGGTTATTTAGGTTATTTATTTCACTTAAAACGAAATGGATTTTAGTGGGAAACAAAACGGACACAAAATAGAAATAATAAAATCTTTTTCTAGTTTCATTTGGGAGCTGTGTGTTTTTTTATGATTATTATTTTTTTGTGATTTTGTGTTTTTGTTTTATGAAGGAGTAAAGAATGCCACGAAAAAGGATGAGATGACTGCTCCCCAATGGGTACAATTAAGGCTCCTTAAGAAACCTATATTCTTGAGAGTCCTGAAAATGGAAGGACTCACCGTAGTCGTAGTCGTTGGCGGTCGTCATCGTCATCGGATGCTTAATATAGGTTGGCATGGCACGGCCAAGCCCAGGAAAGGTATGAATTCGGATATCCTTTCGCTTTTATTTTGCTCCAGTAAAATTCCCCCAAGGGAAAATAATCCTTTTCATTTTGTTGTGCATCACAACCTACCTGCAATGCCTCTATGTCCTGCTCACTGCCTGGTTGCCTTCTGCTTTTCTTTTACTTGTTGGAAAATGATGGGCTTCAACTTTTTGCTCTGAAAAAATAAAAAAAATAAAAACAACTCGGATATTCGGTGTGTGGGTTAGTTTGGAGCCGAAGCGGTGCTATGTAGAAAAATAAAAATGAAACTAAAGCAGGCAAAAGGATTTTAAGTTATGTAAGGAATTCGTTTGAATGTGTTTTGAAATGAAACCGTCTTGTTACCTTACGGATAAGATTTTTTATATAACAGTTTATATTTGAATGGAGATAGAAAAAAGGATTGTATTTGGAAGGATTTTTCTATACTTACTATTTTTGTGTGCGGCCGAAACGAGGACGAATAACGAATATATGAAACCTGGATGTTGTTGTTTTTCTCAGAGATGATGTCGGCTTAGCGCTGGGCACTGCAGTGCATACTTTTCTTTCATCGTTTGTTGTTTTTTTTTTTAGTTTTTTTTTTCTAAATAAATTCTGCTGAGATGTAATGTTTATTTGAAAATAAATGGATTAAGACAAATAGCTACATTTTTAAATTATTTTTCTATTTGTAAAAGCAAATTTTATTTGGCAGGAGAAAAATAATTCCGAAAATGTGTTTTCATACTAATCTCCCGCAGAGGTCCTTAATCCAGCTATTCAGGAAATTTCTTTGAAGGAAAATTAAGGTAAATATAATTACTGAGATTTCTTGAAACCCAATATGTTCCAGTTTCAGAAAGATTTGTTTGCTTTCACTCTTGAACAACTTACTAAAACGATTTCAATTTTCTTAAGCTCCGCATCAAGGATATAAGGAGACTCGAAAAACTATGGTATACCCACATTTTACCCAACAAACGTAATTCCGTGTAATATTTTGCGAAAAAAATCAAATAAAAATAAAGAAGCGCTTATGATTTTGATATCCTATGTAACGGAACCCGTGTCCTCCCTCTTCAACCTTTCGCTACCCTTCACGCTCTTAGGTCTACAGGACCCTAAGAACGATCCAGGTTGCAGGCTGAAAAAGGGATCCAGGCTACGACTGCGGCATGCTTGCTTTTGCATAGCTCGTCGGTGGGGTGGGAACTTGCAGTCGCAGCTCTGGACAGTGTTACATTAACAATTCATGCCATATTTTATTAGGGTTCCAAAATAATGGAACCCGAAGATGAATAGGAGGGGGAGCGTCACTGAAGAGAGGAAAAAGAACTCAGAGAATTTACTCACCCGTCCTCTTCTCACACTCACCATGACCAAACCTTTTAAAATTATTCAACCATAATTAAAAAAAAAAATTTTTTGGTTCAAAACAAATATAACATTTTTTTTTTAATTTTGAATCAAAATAAGAAAATAATAATAACAATAAAATAAACAATGAAAAGAAAATGAAAGAATGAAAATAGTGAATTTAAGGAGAAATTAAATTAAAAAAAAGAGGAATTTAAGTGATAAAAGTAAGAAAGTAAAAGAAAAGTAACAAATAAAATAACAATAATA